>CM068368.1:784944404-786144404 GCA_034769895.1 Magicicada septendecula
AACTAAAATATTATGTAGAAACTAGAAAATTCCAGTCATGATAATATAGTATGTTATGATTTCTCCAAAAGAGTAATATACAAAAAACATTGATAAGGCTTTACTTGTGACAAGAAACTTAGTTGTGAAAAAGTTGTAGATTATAACAAAAATTAAATTATTTAAAGTTAGTTTTGGTTGGCTTTAATAATAACTCTTTTTAATGTGGGTGTTCAATTATCTGGGAAGCGTACTTATTTGGAAAAGCACTGACACAGATTATACTGGATAACTTCTCTTTTGTGTCTAAATGCACAAAAAAATAAGCACTGTTCTGTTACAAATAAAAAGTGCTTTTTCATAATATTGTTCTAAGGTTTTCACGGCCGGTGTCAGTTGTATTAGAAGTGTGTACCGGGCTGTTTGGCCGTGGTCCAAGGTTTCCAGACAAACCAAACGTTTCGATACCACCACTGGCTGCCATCATCAGTGGAATTCGAGTCCACCTGAAAGCGGGTTGTTAAACGTCAGGCCCACAGTGGAAATTCCACTGATGATGGCAGCCAGTGGTGCTGTCGAAACGTTTGGTTTGTCTGTAAACCTTGGACCATGGCCAAACAGCCTGGTATACACTTCTAATACAAGTGCTTTTTCATGTTTCTGTATTTATTAAAAATTATGTTACAAACGCATGTTTCACAATCATTACTGGATGTTACAACTGATTAACAACACACCTGTCTAAGGTCAATGCCATTTACACTGAGTACAGAATCACCAACAAACAGTTTGTTTATGTCACCACCAGGCTCTAATTCAGATATCAATATAGGAACTCCATGCTCTCTGCCACCCTGCGAACGTGAAACATTTGTCAAGTTATCTTTACAAATGTATTACTTCTATTAATAATTATCTATGTAACTATATAAAACTAGAGCTAACATTTTAATGTCAGTATGTCATATATCATAACATCAGTATTTGATACCAATGTTATCAGTACAGTAATCCCTTAACATTCGCGGATTTAACATTCGCGAAACTTAACTATTCGCGAATCTACTAATGAGGAACAAATTTAACATTCGTGTATACGCAACTTGGTTATTCGCGGATTAAAAAAATAACAAAATACGTAAATAAAATTGTTTAAGGGGTATGAGTAGACTTTCTTGTGTAGCCGATTCCGAGAATTCCGGCTGACTCCATGCCGCACACTTTGTGTAAACAATTCTGAGAAAATAGACTAGGCTACGGTTTATGTACCCCTCTGTTTACATTTCTCTCAGTTGTTAGTAAGCTGGGGTGACTAAAGGTTCGTGATGCCGCCTCCAGTGAAAAGAGTGAAAAAGGTTTTGCACCTTTCCGAAAAAATTAAAATATTAGATAGGCTACGAGCAGGAGAAAGTGCATCTGCTGTAGGTCGCTTTTTTGATATTAACGAGTCTACTGTTAGATCTATTAAAAAAAAAATGAAAAGGCTATAAGAGACAGTGTTGCAGCAAGTGCTCCAATCAGTGCAAAAACCGTATCTCAAGTGCGGAACAAGTGTTTGGAAGAAACTGAAAAAGCGTTAAGTGTCTGGATATAAGATATGAGCCAGAAGAAACTTCCGCTAAGTTCAGCTTTGATACGGGCCAAATCTAAAAAAATATATGACCTTATCAACCTGGATCCTTCTGAATCATCGTTTAAATTCCAGGCGAGTAAAGGTTGGTTTGACAATTTCAAACATAGGCATAGTTTGCACAACATTAAGTTAGTTGGCGAATCGGCTTCCGCAGATCATGTAAGTGCTAAAAAATTTCCGGAAGAACTTGCTAAAATTATTGAAACTGGAGGATATCGTCCAGAACAAGTGTTCAACGCTGACGAGACAGGGTTGTTCTGGAAGAAAATGCCGAGTAGAACTTTTCTGTCCAAAACAGAACGTTCAGCTCCAGGTTTCAAGGCCGCAAAAGACCGAGTTTCTCTTCTGTTATGTGCCAACGCATTAGGCGATTTTAAGGTAAAGCCGATACTGATTTATAGATCGCAAAATCCTCATCCTCTCAAAGACAAAAATAAAAACGAGTTGCCTGTTTTCTGGAAATCAAATGAGAAAGCATGGATAACTAGTGCATTGTTTCTGGAATGGTTTACTGACTGCTTCATTCATGAGGTGGAAAAATACCTCTCATATAAAAACCTTGGTTTCAATGTTCTCCTCATAGTTGATAATGCATCTTGTCATCCATCTAGTTTAAAAGAGGCCCATCCCAATGTTGAAGTGGTTTTTCTACCCCCGAATACGACGTCGCTAATCCAACCGCTAGATCAAGGAATCATAGCTATGTTCAACGCCTACTACACAAGAAGATGTTTAAAACGAATTTTGAACTCCATCGAAGAAAATTCAGAAGCTACAGTAACATATAGTTGGAAAACATTCAACATAGCAAATTGTATTGCCGAAATCGATGCATCATTGATGGAATTGAAAGAAAGTTCAATTAATGCTTGTTGGCGAAATCTTTGGCCTCAAGTGGTACAAAAGGAAAACCAGATGCCTTTAATTTCCAAACAAGTTGAAGAGATTGTGGAACTGGTTCATCAGGTCGGAGGTGATGGTTTCGACGATATGACGCGAGATGATGTTGAAGAATTAATAAAATCTCAAGAGAATGGTCTTACTGAAGAAGAACTAATAGAGATCATTGAAGAGACCGACAACGACACTGAAGACGAGACCGAGAATCCAGAAACTGAAGGTAAAAGTTTTTCTTTTTTTTCTGTAAAGGTTTTCTAATTGTTTTAAGTTTTCTACAACTTAACATTTTTTATTGCAGGTAAAATATTTTCTTCAAAAGTTATTGGAGAAATTTTAAAGCTCCACCAACAGCTTGTTGAGAAAGCCATAGAAAACGACCCTTCACTGGTGAGAAGCCTTAAATTTAAAAGAGAAATCGAGGCAGCGACCCTTCCTTACACTGAAATGTATAATTGTTCTGTCAAACAATCACAGATCACAAAATATTTTCAACCATCAACTAGCAAATAAACTTTAACTTTCATTATGTATAAAGTACAGTATAATCAATATCTACGTATGTTAATATTACTGCTTAATAAACATAGTACGTACATATTTTTTTCGTTTCAATTAAAATTTTACAGAACCTAACCCCCTTTTATACACGGGAAGATAGTCTCAACATTCGCGATTTTGACATTCACGGAGGCTTCCGCGAACGTAACCCTCGCGGATGTTAAGGGCTTACTGTACAACATTTGACATACAAAATATTTAATGATATTATACGATGATGCAGCAAAACATGAAATGAAGAGACTGTACTTCTTTCAAGCTCGATGAAAGAATCTTACAGTTGAAAAATAAAATATACAGGCACAAGCAAATCATAATATTAATAATTAAAAATTGAAATATTTCGAAGAGAATGCAACTTAAGTAAGGCATCCTTGAAGTCTAAAAATTACACTTATTAATGCAGGAAATATTGTTTACTATTGACGTACATTAAAATAAAATAAATAAATTTTCAATATTAAAAGAGTTTTTAATATTTCTAAAGATTTTTACAGTTTAAATAATTATTTTTATCAAAGAATTACATACGATATAAAAAAATGTTAAAACAAACAGTAAAATTGTACATGAATTTCATGATAAAATATAAATTTTTATCTGGGGTAAGTACTGTTTTATAAAATTATGCAATATTTCTAAAAGATTTGATCAAAACACCCTAAAAAGAGATGCATTTTACGAAAGTGCCAAGTTTGAATGTCCAGCATTCTATGGAGGTACAGTACTGAAATATTCAGCCATCACTGTATTAACAGTAGGTATGATAAAAATGCTAGAAATACAAAGCCAAGTACCTGGATACCAAACCCAAATTGGATACCAAACTGAGATGGAAAGAGCACGTAAAAAAGAAAAAGAGGAACTTATTAACATAAAATTCCAATAATATAAATGGCTCATAGAAAAACATTCCGACCTGTATTTATACAGTAAAACTCTGATCTATAATCAGATAATTAAACCCACCTGGCTGTATGGAATTCAACTCTGGGGGTGCGCAAAAGATAGTAACATCAGGATAACACAAACATTCAAAACAAAGTTTTGTGGACCATGGTGAATGCACCTTGGTGTTAGAAACGCCGATATCCACAGAGATCTAGGTATTCCAACAATTACAGAAGAGATTAAAAGGTTTGCAAAGAAACATGAAGAAAGGCTTCACCTCCACGGAAATGCAGAAGTTCTTCAGCTGCTGGACAATCAACACGTGTTCCGAAGACTGTAGAGAACATTTTAACTTGTGTTATAAAAGCAGAGCATTGTGCGCAGGTGAGTGTTTAGTTAAGAACACCAGAACTAACTAAAGGATGTCATAGGACTTAATTTGGCTGATATGTATTTAGCATTTAGTGTTAGTGTTAAGAAATAAGTTGATGGTTGGTCTTACAGACCAGTTTTAACATGTTAAATTCGATAAAAAAAAACATGCTAGGAATGTCAGCTTCAAAAACATTTTATGATGTTGATACACCTGTCTACAACAAATGTCTAGTTCTTTTGGATGCATAATTTAGATTCGATTCCTAATTGAAGAAATTGTGTTTTGGTGTGTTAAAACCTATTTAAAATTCTAAAATACGAAAGACCAGAGAATTTGCATCAGACTTTGCTAATACACGAGATAAACTATTCTAACATGGTAAATGTATTGCAGAAGGGTTGATACACATGAATGAGTGAATGAACTTTAAAGGCAGTTTTCAATGAGGTGAAGATAATGATAGTATGTTACTGCATTATAAATCTGTATGATTAGGTGTTCTGGTTAGTCAAAGTACAATTTTGACATATTATATCACTTGCATGAACCTGTTCACAGATAATGGCCACATTTAAGAAAATTGCAACACAATAAGACATCAGCACAAATGCCACTGCTTGTTCAAGAATTTCATACAAAAAAAGTCATAACAATAGTGAAACATCCATATTAATTAGATATGTTCCCATGCGATCTGTCCCCTCCCTAAGAAAAAAATTAAAGGATGTTTCACAACTACACAAAATACAAAACAAAAATGCTATGCTAAGTCAAAGTTATACCAAAAAATACATTCCACAAATGTATTCAAGACTGAAAAAAACTTAGCTAACTGTCTCATCCAATGAAAATTACTTTGAATGGAGCAATATAAATAAGGAATAATAAAAACATGATTTACCAAATAAACAAAAGTTGAATGAACTTTTTGATCGAACTGTGTATATCTGTGTAAGTGGTTCATTTCACCCACTTATGTATTGCAATTTATATAATATATACATATAGCTATAACTTATTTGATTTTTTAATAACATAAATTTCATTCAGTACATAAGTCGTATATGAACTTAACAAACTTTATTACAGTAAGAGTCACATATTGTATTTTCAATGCACAAAACTCATGCCCAGTGATACAATATGATTACAAATTATACAAAACATTAATTTTATGTATGTTACGTGCTGTATATATGTACATACAAATTTAAGTTTATTTATTAAAGCAGAACACAAGTTTTAAAATATTCACAGTGATTGAGATGCCCAGGCCTTGGTCCAGCCTCCTGTGCAGTTCGACAGTGCGAATAAAGCCGGTACTTGTAGGAGATGGCGCCCGGTGGTCACGTTGTCTCACTGCTCTCATTACAGTTTTATGCCTCTGTACAAGAATCTCTGCTTCCAGTTGACTCCACAATCTGTCCCTCGCATCGCCTGTCATGTCTGATCGACCCAGTAACTGCAACTGTTGTATTCTAGAAATGCAGAGCATTTTATGCGATTATTACACACAGAAAGACAACTCATCACAAAACTGCTTTTAAAACTTTCAGATCAGCAAATGTTTGTAAGTTGTACGTCCCAGCAGTCAAAAAATTTGTACATCTTTTCAGGCTGACTGTACCGACAACTGAATGTTTTTAAAGAACATAACATATTGCTGTCTAAGAAACTTTATAATGAATTCAATCATTTAATGTACTGAACATACACATGTACACAGTGGTGTAGCCAATGGGAAGCTACTGGAAGAGACAGTGTAACAATACAGTCTTCTACTTCAAACCTGCAGCCGGACTGTAACAGCTTGCTGGTGGCTTTGTGTGATCTGACACAAAAAGTGTACTCCCTACTACCACCACCAGTTCAATCATACAAAAGTCCTGGTCTGTAACCCCTCAATGTGAAATTGTTCATTATGCCACTGCACAATAAAATGAACATAGTAAACTAATTACAGTAGAGTCCCACAAACTCGACCTAATGTGGACTGCAAGGGTGATGAGTTACTGAAAATGTCGAGTTTTATGGAATAAGGGGTGGGTTATTCACAACTAATAATATTTTACTGCATATTACTCTAATGAAAGTTATAGCACAATACAGGACACAGAAAAGTACGACATACCCTACAATAATTGTTAAAAATTAAAAAAAAACTTACGTATAAAACTGAAGAAATTACTAGTTCTTTGTAGAAAAAAATCTCGTGATGCTAGACTGTCTCTCACACTCATTTCGTCTTCATGCAGCTTCATCTTCATCACATAGGCGATGGAGAAACAAAATGTTCATACCAGATGTACCTTGCTCCTCCAAGTAACGGAGCATTCCTTCAGCAGCCTTTAGTCCATCACTGTGAGTCATCTTTTTAACTTTTCCGTTGTCTTTCATCTTTTCATCTTCTTCTGATTCATCTTCATGTTTTCCTCGTTCTCTTTCACTAGTGCAACTATTTCACCATCTCCTAAAAGTTCACACTTTTCTTCCTGCCCCATCCATTCTCCAACATCACCATCAGTAATTTCATCGCAGCCTGGAATTTCCTTCAATAAGTCCGCTATTTCACAATTTGCTGTCTCTTCTCTGCTTTCTTGAAACTCGTTTCCTGAATGGTCCAGCAACTTCCTTCAGGAACGAACGAGGCTTATATGCTCGATTTCATTCCAAGATTCAGATATCCACCCCACTACGTCCAACATGTATATTTTCTTTAGTTTATCGATCATGTCAGCTGATCAATTTATTTACTGAGAGGGGGAATGGGGTAGATTGGAATTTCCACGAAAAGAACAAAACATGTCACCAAATTCGTTAGACAGTTCCAAGAATTAGTGTCACAAAGGGAAAGGTGCAAAAATTGAATACCGTAACAAATCTTTGAAGAGAACAGGAAAATATACGGACATTCATACGCATAAATATATACTGTAATTACAATAATACAGTAATTAAAATGTACCTATACTGTTTGCACCATATAGGCAATGTTAGAAATTATTACAGTCTAGTTTTAATAGACCACCACATAATTTCAAAGATAATGTTCTGCTTGACCAGCAGAAATCATTTAGTGATTACAAAAAACAGTGATCGTCAAGTTATATGGAATGTTGAGATATTGGGAGGCGAGTTAGCGGGATTCTACTGTATAAAATGTGCCTTCTTTTTTTACTTAAACACTGAAAAAGTCTAACTCACACAAAATCAAAATCGAAAATTATAAAAATGAATCTAAAATATTTTTTCATAGAAACATTCAATACACTTACAGTTATCTATATCTTAACTTTATAGTTTTAAGTGAGCACTGTGGAAGACAATTTACATTACATTACATTTACAAATTCAAGATCCTAAAACGTTGTGGAAGTCCATGTTACTTCTAATATGCACTGAACAATAAGATATTATAAACTATGATGACTGTGAGATACTGGAAACAATCTGTTGTTTGTGTTGTGTTTAGATAGGGCAAAGAAATGGAGGGTTGCCATCAATGCGGCCAAGAGCATAGCGCCGTAGTCTCCTCCAGACACATAAGGCTCCCTGACAGACTCTTCGTAGGCGACACTCCTTTGCCCTGGTCTCAAGAGGTTAAGTACCTCGGGCTCCACCTCGATCGACGTCTTACCTGGCGGACACACTCCGAGCAAGTAGCCCACAGGACCCCCCATTGTCTATTTACGCCTGTCCCCTGCTTTGCAGTAACTCCTGCACGATTCCCGTATGGGGCTACTTGGTCATAAGCAAAAGCTTCAGCCTCTACTGGACCAAGCTGGGCATGCAAAGCCCACTACCTGACATCTAATAAAATTATCAGAGAATCCCTATGTGTTCGTTCTCTGGATGCCACTATACGCGCACTGTCCAAGAAATTCTATCGTTGCACTGCCGCTTTCAGGTCAATCACCTCATTAGCGCCCTCGGTCACTACCAATCTGCCACGTGAATCTTGAACCCGCCCTCGGTGAACATTCACTCTCAATTAAGCAATTAATTGACGACCCACGACAGGTAGCAGGCCACACAATAACTATCCAGTCCATCTGTGGTCCCTGTGGCAGGAGCTCTATTTGAAGCTTGAGACGCAGCACATGAGCGGGCAATGGGCATGCCCTTCATCTTGCACAGCCCCACAGTCAGTGTCTCGATACAACACAAATGCCATCTGTTAGTAAAGTATGGAAGTAATGTGTACTTCTAGAACTATATGCACTATATATATCCAGACACAATTGAGCTGCACATTTAAAACAACGTGGAACTTATCACTTGAATGACTTTGCACAGTGCAAACTTGGGTTATTGTGCACTATAAATTTATTGGATACCTATAAATTTATTGAGATTTAAAACATAAAAGCTTTCTGCACTTTAATATGTTTCTTTTGAACGTTTTACATTTTTCACCCTGGTTTAGCGTCCCACTTAGACCACTTAAATGAGGTATAAAATTATTAACTTAATTTATGAATATTCACACACACACACACACACACACACACACACACACACACACACACACACACACACACACACACACACACACACACACACACACACACACACACACACACACAGATGGTGTTCAAACTTTGTACTGTATTTATTATCTGTGTGTCGTAACCACTGCACTGCGACACGGGCGGATGACGTCACTTGCTTATCAAGCGCTGCCGGCAGTCAGCCGGACTGACGGTGGACAAGTTAAGTTTAGTTTCTAATCAGACTCCGAGCTGTACTCTTGTCAAAAATCACTCTTCCAGCCACGGCTTCTGGATCATTATCCAATTTTCTTCATGTGCAGTTTGCACCAAATTACTTAGACGACCCTCGTCTAATTACCTTGGATCTTGTGACAGTACAATAATCTCGATGTCAGAATTATGGTATGAGTGGTAACAAATTATCGGATTTTATTGTATCACCCACACACATGCATGGAGAGAACAATTTCCTTTGTGAAGAGACAACTACGCATATTCGAATAGATCACAACGATTCCAAGGTCAGGAGCCAACGTGCAGAGACGAACGTACAAAATGGCCATCCAAGTGGAAACAGATTCGTAAATAGGCACTCTCATTGGTCCAGAAGACGGGACGTCATTAAAATAAGTGATGACCTAACAAACAATGACATGACAACAGGGCGTGAGCCAATTTTGAACAATAGACAATGGCGTGGATGCGCTAACACATACACAAAATATGTGCTTTGCATCTGCCCAGTCCTTTACAACTCATCAAGATGTCTACACGCTAAATTTGTGGCTGGCACAGTTTCGCCAGTAAAAAGTGTTCTTTTACCAATCTAAAATGTAATTAACAGTACAAGTAATGTAGCACAGTTAACTGCTACCTAAGATGTAATTAGATTCAGTATAACAAGGGAACAAAACGAAATTATGAGAGACGCCGAACACCTGGCCA
The DNA here is from genome assembly GCA_034769895.1 of Magicicada septendecula. NCBI lineage: Eukaryota > Metazoa > Arthropoda > Insecta > Hemiptera > Cicadidae > Magicicada > Magicicada septendecula. The sequence goes on from CM068368.1 coordinate 784,954,180, forward strand.
AAACGGAGAGCATCGGAAGGGAGACCGCAACTATCAATCAGGAAAGTGCAAATTAATTAACTGTTATTCTTTGGTGAAAATGAGCTCTAGATATAAATCCAAAATTTACAAAAGGTACCGATCATATAACATGGGGGAAAGAGTGTGTGTGTGTGTGTGTGTGTGTAAGAATATGTTTGTACTCATAAATTATTAATCAGCAAATTGAGGCATTGGTTTCTGTCATTTATAAAAAAGAAATAATAACGAGAGAACTGCAGTCTCTTGGAGAGGTATGGTAATAAACCAGTCATACAATCAAATAATGAAATTAGTGTACTCAGTATTAACAGAGGAATAGAAATCACGTAGCTAGTGATGGTAAGACGCCATTTCTGTTGTATTGTAATATGTAACTAAGAAAAGGTATGATATTAAATCCAGTATATGTCCACACTAAAGTTGTTCAAATCATTGTTTCGTATACCTCTCTTGTTTCTAAATTTCGCTGCGACGAAACCCTGGACCCTAGAAAAGAATTCAATTGGAATCTAAAACATGCACTAAAACCGAGAAATTTATGGTAAATAGATGTTTTCTTTTTTTATTGTACGTTATTACCATAAAATATAAGAATAAAATATGTGAAAAGTCGGAGTGACGACAATTGGCCCCGAACAGTGGACTTTATATAAAATTACTTTATATAAATAAGCCAGATTCAGAGACATAGAGAGTGACGAAATAATCCAGAACCTAATACGAGAGGTTATGGAGGTTATGTTGACAAAACATATTAAGTAGTAATTGTGTAACTAATTACAAGTGTAACTAAATAGTCATTCCAATAGTCAAATTACCAAAATGGCAGAAAGTAATAATAGCTTAGAAATGGATAATACAGCTACAGAGTCAATTTTATTAGACGGAATAAATGCTAACTCGACACCTAAAACAATTGAAAATAAAATATCATTGGAAGATTTATTTACATTAATTAATGACAAATTTAACCAGATGAATAGTACATTTAATGTAAAGTTAGACAGTTTCGAGAACGAACTAAAGAAACAAAATAATTTGCGAAATGTAAAATTGAATCAATTAGAGGAGAAATTAGACAAGAGAATTAATGAGATAGAGTTAGAAAATAAGAGTAGAGAAATAGACAAATTAGATGGAAACAAAGACAAGGTAAGTAGTACTGGAAATTATGATAAAATAAATAAAAATATGGTAATAGGAGATAATAGTGTGGATGTTGGTAGTAATAATGAGGTTTTATGGGGAACAGAATATAATAATGATGGAATGATTGTGTGTTTTGAAGGGTTAAAGAGAGTGTGTAGAGAGAGTATAATTGTAGGGGAATTGCAGGGGTTAGATTTTTCCCTTAATGGTGTATTTGGGGGTGCTATACATGTTTTTAGGAAGGACAAGAGTGCCTTCGATGTAGATTTGGGAGACAAAAGGTCTGAAAATAGTTGTCCCTGGCCTTTTTGTGCACCTGATAGGTGGTGCGAGAATAAAGTTGTAGTGTCCCCTGCATATATTGAGAGAGAGAATGTGATTTGGGGTTATGATGGGAGATATTGTGAAAGAGAGTTGTGTGATAATTGGGAGATGGAGTTATATAGAGTAAATAGAAATTATGAAGAGTTTATGGAAAGGTTAGGTGTAGAGATGATTGATAAATATAACAAGAACTTACCTTGTATTGAAACTGAGGTAGTAGGAGATGATGCTGATAATAATGATTTTATAAATGACCTAATTATGACTGATTATACAGGAGGTGACAGGACAATGACCAATCATGACAGGTTAAATGAGTTTGAGGATAATGATGAACATTTGAATTGTATATGTATTTATGATGTTAGTATAAGATATCTAATAATAAACAATGTATATAGTTTTAAGATTCGACTATTATTTGACGATGGAGGGTAAACATTTTATTGTGTTATGAACATTGGACAGTGTTTTTCAGGATGGACTGTTTATGACTGATTTATGGTAAATGATAATGTGGATTGTATATTTTTGTGTATTAATATCAGTGTATTTGTGTATTTTTGCTGTTGTGTATGTTGTGTATTTTTTATGTAAACCAGGTACGGTAGAATTTTAAATAATTTAAGGAAGTTGATAATGATTTTAAATGATATTATGAGATTCAGATTCTAATGGTTAGCAAATGATTAAGCATATGATATATTTGGATATTGAGTTGTTTTAGGATTGTAAGATAAGTGATGAATTTTCTAGTGGTATATTAAAGTGAAATGTTGTAAAGAGTTTGGGTAATAATGATAAATAAGGGCATTGGAGTTAGTTAAATACAGTTAATGGGAGTTAGTGAAAATAAAGTGTTGAGATGCTGATAATATATAAAGAGGTGTTAGATATTTTAGGGACACAGTGGTTAGTGATTATATATGTAGAGGTGAGTAATGTGAATGGTAATTATATTTGTTGATGGTGATATTTTGTAGTAAGAGTATTGGTGTAGGGAGTCCGCAACGAAAGGTGTTGGGACAGGAAGGGACCGTTGTGTGCCGGAAAGGGTTACCTGAAAGGGTCAGGAACCAATAAGGGAATGAGTTGGTTAGAGTAGGGAACACACATACTAGTACAAAAAATGAGCGGTGCCAGAGGTTTTAAATGGATTAGTGAAGGGGGTTATTATAGAGATATTGGTGTCATAATATGTTAATGGTTAGAAGCGGTTGTTAGTAAAAAAGAGGGGTAGTAAGGTTAGATTGACAAATGCCAAAATAAGATAGAAAATAGTGAATAATAGAGAGTCACCCAAACTAATAAGGATAAAAAGGGTTAGAAAAAGAAAATTCATAGCAGAAAGGTGATGTAACTGAAAGGTAAGGATAAATTTGAAATTGTTGTATAGAATCTGATATAAACGAATGTTAAATAATAAAAGTTAATCGAGAATTGATGATAAAAATGTTATAAAGTTTTGGTACAAATTGTGTAAATATGAGTTATGCAAGATAAATGTAACAATGTTAATGTGTAATGTTCAATGTTCTATGATGTTTTTATTATGTTGATGGCCATAGTGTGTGTAGTCAGGAGGTTGCTACAGGGGTAACGATGGTAACAATTGTTAGAAGATAGTAGAGTTTGGATGAAAAAAGTATAAAGTTAACAATGGTGTTGAGCAAAACATGGTATGATATCAGTTGCAAAAGATATAAATGATTATAAGTTGAGTAATAAAATTTGAATAATAAACTTGTCTGCCATAGTAGTTGTAGGTTGAATTTGATAGTAATAGATAGGTGATGGTGTTTTGGGGAATATCAAAGAATTGTTTATGTATTGTGTTATTTGTAGGAATATATATTTTCTCTTAGGGAGTCGATTGATTTTAGTGTGGATAAAAAATCAGTTTTGAATTCTTGTTGTTTTGGAGAGATTAATTGAACAAGCCAATGCCTCAGACACAAACCACTGCATCTAAAAGGAAACATATCAGTTGTAGGTATGGTAGTATATTAGACCACTATTGTAAAATTTTGTATTCCATGTTTCAGAGTTTTGTGGTGTTGTGACAGCGGTCCTGAGCTGGCCGGAGCGTCAGAACAGGAGCGTAGAGTGCCTCATGGCCTTATGGTGTAGGGATCTCTCCGGAGAAGTCCAGTAAGGTCAGAGGGTGCGATCAGCATCATCAGACCAAGGGTAAGTGATTGTACTTCTTTTATATCAATGTTAAGGGGGTTGTGGCGACATATCTGACCTGATCCTTTTAGAAAAGTGTGAATGAGTCAATGAAAGTTTTTATGTTTCGACATAAAATCTTTCATTGAGGGGGTTTTGTGACAGTACAATAATCTCGATGTCAGAATTATGGTATGAGTGGTAACAAATTATCGGATTTTATTGTATCACCCACACACATGCATGGAGAGAACAATTTCCTTTGTGAAGAGACAACTACGCATATTCGAATAGATCACAACGATTCCAAGGTCAGGAGCCAACGTGCAGAGACGAACGTACAAAATGGCCATCCAAGTGGAAACAGATTCGTAAATAGGCACTCTCATTGGTCCAGAAGACGGGACGTCATTAAAATAAGTGATGACCTAACAAACAATGACATGACAACAGGGCGTGAGCCAATTTTGAACAATAGACAATGGCGTGGATGCGCTAACACATACACAAAATATGTGCTTTGCATCTGCCCAGTCCTTTACAACTCATCAAGATGTCTACACGCTAAATTTGTGGCTGGCACAGTTTCGCCAGTAAAAAGTGTTCTTTTACCAATCTAAAATGTAATTAACAGTACAAGTAATGTAGCACAGTTAACTGCTACCTAAGATGTAATTAGATTCAGTATAACAAGGGAACAAAACGAAATTATGAGAGACGCCGAACACCTGGCCAAAACGGAGAGCATCGGAAGGGAGACCGCAACTATCAATCAGGAAAGTGCAAATTAATTAACTGTTATTCTTTGGTGAAAATGAGCTCTAGATATAAATCCAAAATTTACAAAAGGTACCGATCATATAACATGGGGGAAAGAGTGTGTGTGTGTGTGTGTGTGTGTGTGTGTGTGTGTGTGTGTGTGTGTGTGTGTAAGAATATGTTTGTACTCATAAATTATTAATCAGCAAATTGAGGCATTGGTTTCTGTCATTTATAAAAAAGAAATAATAATGAGAGAACTGCAGTCTCTTGGAGAGGTATGGTAATAAACCAGTCATACAATCAAATAATGAAATTAGTGTACTCAGTATTAATAGAGGAATAGAAATCACGTAGCTAGTGATGGTAAGACGCCATTTCTGTTGTATTGTAATATGTAACTAAGAAAAGGTATGATATTAAATCCAGTATATGTCAACACTAAATTTGTTCAAATCATTGTTTCGTATACCTCTCTTGTTTCTAAATCTCGCTGCGACGAAACCCTGGACCCTAGAAAAGAAATTCAATTGGAATCTAAAACATGCACTAAAACAAAGAAATTTATGGTAAGTAGATGTTTTCTTTTTTTATTGTATGTTATTACCATAAAATATAAGAATAAAATATGTGAAAAGTCGGATTGACGACAATCTTGACTTTCATCAAAACTAATTTAACGGGCGTTATGGCCTTTAAACATCCGCACATGTCGGCAATGGCTTCTAAAATTTAACGTTTTCAATAAATGTATATTATACATCAGAATTACAGTCCACTTCATTACATTTCAAACCCAGCCCTTTCTACTTAGCGTCTTTGGAACAACTCTAGAACTTCAAGAGCTTCCAGTATGCAACATTTTTGGTCCAACCGAACTGGATTTCTTAATTTTGTCCACATGAAATTAATAACCAAATACACTGTACTCACCGTCTATGGCTTTTTTCCTTGATGTTTTTTCCAGTTTACATGTTTCAAGGCGCTTGCCTCATCATCAGAACTTATAAAATCAATCTATGTCATAAATAATGACATTTGTCAAAATATTAAAAACACAATACGGCAATTAAACTATGTACATAAATTCGCTTTAAAAATGTTCGGTGTGCCTTGCAAGACTTGAGTACGGCGCGTGTTGTCTTGCAAGGCACACTGAACATTTTTAAAGCGAATTTATGTACATAGTTTAATTGCCGTATTGTGTTTTTAATATTTTGACAAATGTCATTATTTATGACATAGATTGATTTTATAAGTTCTGATGATGAGGCAAGCGCCTTGAAACATGTAAACTGGAAAAAACATCAAGGAAAAAAGCCATAGACGGTGAGTACAGTGTATTTGGTTAACAAACACGTGGCTTGGGACTACAATAGGATTTATTCCATTTAAATCAATATGAAATTAATATTTCATTTAATGGGCCCAAACGGCGTTTCGTTCAAGCCCCAACATTCTCAACTTTGGATTGCTGACAGTTGCGTGCCTCTATAAACTTTCAAATTTACATCACAATTAACACGACAAGATTCTGCAGAGCAGTAATCCAGAGACGACGGGACACGGTAGGACAACATTTGTGATTCTACATCAAAAAGTTCCACAGCTTTAAATTATGGAGAGCTACAACATCAGGCGTCATCTGACCAGTAGAGACAGGAGGTGCAACAGCTCCTAACAGGATCGAGCAGCGGGATCGAAGCCAGCTTCAGCACGTCTGGATCAACGTCCACGTGACTATGAACCTTTTACTTATATTTAACGTTTCAAGCAATATTTTACATTTAGCAGTTATTTTTTAACACCTTTGTGTAAACACACACCATCATTATGCAATACACGTTAGTAAGTGGTTGGCAGCTCATTGTGAGTTCAAACGTCAAAGATAAAAATATATGTATTATTATCATTTAATTTTGTAATTTTAATAATTTTTAATTGCCAACAAAGTTTGATTAATAGAGACAGTAAGCATATGTTGTAGCAAGTATTGTGTTCATATACATAACGATCGCTAGCTACCGCAACGTATTCAGATTTATCAAAATTTAAGTTTATGGTTCACATGCTCTGCGCTCAAATTATTCAAAGGTATTTTTTAAATTGTAATCATGGCAGATGTAAAAGCTTTAATAAAAAAACGAGGCACCATTAAAGCTTCGATATCCCGCGTAAATACTTTCGCGGACAACTTCGATTTGGAAATCAGTGATCATCATGCGCTGAAAATAAAACTTCGGCATTTGATGGAATTATCCACCAAATACGATGAAATACAATCCCAAATCGAATCCGAGAAAGCGGACTTTGCTTTAGAGAGTGATAGGGTTCAAACTGAAGACGATCTTTGTAACATAGAGTGTAAATTGCAACACCTGCTGGAGCAACCTGAGCATATGAACCAGAAACCCTTAATTAATGCTGAAAGTAAGCATCTTAAAACACCCCCCATTCAGTTGGAACCGATCAAATTACCTCGGTTTGCGGGAAGTATTATTGAGTGGCAGCATTATTATCACATTTTTCTTGAACTAATTCACGTCAGAGCCGATCTGACGGACATCCAAAAACTTCACTATTTGCACTCGTCATTATCTGGCGAGGCGCTTAATGTAATAAAGTCATTGCCAATCACTCATGAGAATTACGCGGTGGCTATCGATCTGTTGAAGAATAGATATGACAGTAAGCTAATTGTCTCCGCCCATCATGTCGAGAATGTCCTGATCGTACAATCGATTCAACAAGAATCTCAAGTTAGCATATCTAGATTCATTGATGAAATCTCAGCCAATATCAATGCTTTAAATAATCTCAACTTGCCAGTTAACACATTCGAGATCATTGTCATGCATTACTTAGCTAAAAAACTTGATAGTTACACTTTCCGGCTGTGGAAAGAGAGCTTGTCGGAACATAAATTCCCTGATTTTAATAATTTTATGAAATTCCTAAACTCACGAAGACAATTACTACTAAATCTTGATAGCGCAACTACCTCAATGAGCAAGTTAAATACCAGCGATAAGACTCCTTATCGCAAGGCAGTTAAACCGATAAGCGCTCCAAAGGGGGCATTCCATTCTCAGGTCGGAGATAATTTATGTAGACTATGTAACTGTAAACATAGAATTATTAATTGCTTACAATTCACATCGCTTTCTGTCCCTGAAAGAAAAAAGTCATAATAAAAAACAAACTTTGTTTAAATTGCCTTCGTCCGGGTCACGAAAGTTTGCAATGCCCATCAAAATTTTCTTGTAAAAAATGTGCAAGGCGTCACCACACCATGATTCATGTCCCCAACAAAGACGGATCTTCCATTAATAACCAGTGCTCACTAAAGTTGCAAACGATAAATCAATATTGTTATCCACCGCTGTCTGTATGACCACTAATAAGGCCGGTAGAAAATTCCCTGTTAGAATTTTATTGGATTCCGGCTCGCAAGCAAATTTCTGCACAATGGATTTCGCCCGTAGAATGGGCCTTCAATTGGTTAAATCGCAATTGCCCATAACGGGCATAAACAACTCACTCTCCCAGGCTGACTTCAGTACAAAGGTAAGGCTACATTCTCACTATAAACCCTTTACGTTAAACGTGCATTGTGCCGTACTACCCAGTATAACTAATGATTTACCGGCGGAATCATTCGATCTCGCCTCTTTGAATTTACCGAAGCACTTATTCTTAGCTGATCCACACCTACACTGCTCGTCGCAAGTCGATGTTCTCCTCGGCGCTCAATATTATCTCCAATTAATTGAACCTATTAAATTTATGTGCGGACCGCACTTTCCTATTATTCAGGAGACTAAGTTAGGATTTATTCTAGCCGGTAACTTACCCTTCAATGTCGACATAACTAAAACGGTTTCGTCCTTTATGGTCTGTAAGGATGATAGTCAGATTTCCTCGATTAAAGGAATTCTGGAAGTTGGAGGAGATCTCTAGTCGTGAAACCTACTCTGAGGACTCAGCGTGTGAAAAGCATTTTGTGGCAAATACTGTCCGCAATCACGAAGGGAGATTCGTGGTATCCCTGCCTCGCAGATTAGACAAATCTCATTTGGGAGATTCTCTCCGCGGAGCTATCCGCAGGTTCCAATCGCTAGAGTTTAAGTTCAAGCAGAACCCTGCCCTTTACAAGGGCTATAGCGAGTTCATGCGTGAATATGTGAAGCTTGGTCATATGTCTCCACTTGATGATTACGATTTGTCGCTTGACAAATCAGACATTTTTTATTTGCCTCATCACTCGGTCTTTAAGTGCTCTAGCCTAACCACTAAGTTACGTGTGGTTTTTGACAGCTCCGCTAAAACGACAAATAATCTGTCCCTCAACGATACTTTAATGGTCGGTCCCACGGTCCAGCAGGATCTGTTCTCGATCATGGTTCGTTTTCGTACTCACCGATACGCACTTATTGCAGACATACAAAAGATGTATCGTCAAATTATGGTTAACCCGAAGGATTCAAATTTGCAGCGCATCGTTTGGCGTGACGCTCCGCATAAGGAACTACAACATTACGCTTTAAGGACGGTTACGTATGGGACTGCTAGTGCCTCTTTCCTTGCAACTAGATGTCTGGCGCAGATAGCCTACGAAAATAAATCCGATTACCCTATGGCTTGTATAGCCATAGCCAATGATTTTTATGTAGACGATCTTATTACGGGATCGGGCGATCCAAACGTGTTAGCTAAAATGAAATTCGACATCGTGGAGTTGCTAAAAAGATATGGTTTTACGTTGCATAAGTGGTTTTCTAACCACCATGAGATTAAGGCCTCTCGCGCCTAAGTATCCCATGACTTCAGCAAAGGTCAAAACGTACGTACATTGGGAATCCAATGGAACGTTGACAAGGACAGTTTTTTATATACCGTTCGGGGTAATGACAACTTGACCGTATTTAACAAAAGAAGCATGTTGTCGGTCATTGCAGGGATTAACGACCCGCTGGGTCTTATCGGCCCCACTACATTTTGGTGCAAACATTTTGTACAACAGTTGTGGTTGGCAGGCACAAGTTGGGACGAACCCCTATCTGGGTCATTAGCCAATCAATGGCTGGAACTCTACTCTCAATTAGTTTCCGACACTCATTTTAAGATTACGAGGTCGGTTAAGAGTCTGAGCAATTATCAAATTAGTTCATTACAGCTTCACGGATTCGCCGATGCCTCGGCTAAAGGTTACGCGTGTTGTATTTATGTGCGGGCGGTCTATTCAAACGGCGCCATATCGTCAAACCTGTTGTGTGCTAAATCTAGGGTCGCTCCGCTGAAACAGATAACGCTACCGCAGCTTGAACTTTGCGCTTGTTTATTGCTAGCGCAATTAACTTCTAAGGTTTTAAACGCCGTCAACTACAATTTTGACGGACTATATCTCTATTCGGACTCGATGGTAGCGTTGCATTGGATACATCAACAATCTTCCCGCTGGAAGGTATTTGTGGCCAACGCGTCGCGGAAATTCAGCGTCTTGTTAGTAGAGGAACTTAGCATCATGTATTATCACATGACAACACTGCCGACATTTTATCACGCGGTTGCCTCCCTCGTAGTTTGCACAGCCATACTCAATGGTGCCATGGTCTGTCCTGGTTAGCCCATGAGTCAGCATCATGGCCCATTAGCGCCTTCGACATTCATGCTCCCTGTACTTACCCCGACCTTGAGCAGGAACGTCGTAAGCAGGTCCAAACATCACTGATTGTCGCCTCTTCCGCCCATAGCTATGTTGAAAATTATTCATCCCTTACAAGACTCATTCGAGTCTTCACATATTGCTGCAGATTTATTCGCAACTCTAGGCTCCCGGTTGTTGACAGGGTCACGTCCTTTTTGTCTGCTCAAGAGTTGCATGACACACTTTTGTTTTTTGTTCAGCAATCTCAGCAGTTGCACTTCGGCATAGAAGTTAAGGAACTTGAGGCACATCGTTGCCTTCCTCGCAGCAGTAAAATTCTTGCACTCAACCCCTTCCTGGATGACTCAGGTATTTTAAGAGTGGGTGGACGCTTACAATTTTCTCCACTTAACTACGCGAGTAAACACCAAATACTTTTGCACCCACACTCTCATCTCACTAAATTAATAATTGTGTATGAACATATCCGTTTGTTGCACTCTGGGGTGCAATCAACTCAAGCTTCGCTCAGACAGAAATATTGGATCATTCACGACAAATCTTATATCTGCTCAGTAATACATAAGTGTATCATTTGTTTCCGTTTCCGTGCTAGAGGCGCTAATCAACTATTAGGTCAGTTACCCCCTTCTAGGGTAACGCCTGCTAAGCCATTTTCCCAGTCGGCCGTGGACTACGCCGGTCCTGTACTTTTACGCCATGGCGGGCAGCGCTCAAAGTCCACGTCAAAGGCATACATCGCATTAGTCATATGCATGAGCACAAAGGCCATCCATTTAGAATTGGTGTCAGATCTCACCTCCAACGCTTTTATAGCGGCTCTAAAAAGGTTCATCGCGCGCAGAGGTATTCCCGCGCAGATATTTTCGGATAATGGTACGAATTTTCGTCGTGCCAACAGCACCTTACATGAATTGTACAAATTTTTAAATTCAAAGGGAGTTGAGCAATCTTCTCAGGAGTTTTGCGGTCTCCGTGGTATCAAGTGGTCCTTTATCCCTCCCTCAGCCCCTCAATTCGGTGGTTTGTGGGAAAGCGGTGTGAAAAGTGTTAAATATCATTTGCGTCGCGTAATCGGCGGTACTATCTTGAATTTTGAGGAGTACTCTACTCTTCTCTCTCAAATAGAGGCTTGCCTTAATTCACGCCCTTTATGTGCTGTGTCCGACGATGCTAGAGACCCTGCACCCTTAACTCCCGCTCATTTCTTGGTCGGTGCTCCACTGACTGCACTTCCGGAACCCGACTATACCCAAGGCAATACTAGTCATTTGGGCAGATGGCAACTGCTCCAAAAATTTACCCAATCCATCTGGAAACGATGGTCTAGGGATTATCTGCACCAGCTGCAGCAGCGCAACAAATGGCGCACGGCGTTAAAGAATTTGAATGTCAGACAGCTTGTCCTCATTTTGGATGATAATTCTCCCCCACTTCAGTGGAAGCGAGGGGTAATTACTAATGTTTTTGCGGGTCAAGATTCATTAGTGCGCGTCGCGGAAGTTCGCACCGCGCTAGTTATCTTACGCCGACCCATCCACAAATTATGCCCCCTTCCAGTGGCAACAGACTAGTCGTATGCGTGCCATACGAGACGTACTAGGATTGTGAACTTGTCACATTGCCTGGACTACACCCGGAAAATTCCCGGGGCGATCATACAAGTCAATTGTATCATTAGCGTTGTAATTATTATTACTACATTCTGATAGCTATTATTGCAATAGTTAGTGCGTTTTCATTTTATTATCAATTATGTATTGTTATATGATTATATATTCAACTTTGAAAATTATTATTGTACCAATTATTGTATGTATTGTATTTTTCAATGTCATGTATTATTGAATTTTGTGATCTTTATTATACTATTATGTACCTTTAATTATTATGTCAGTCTTTATGTATTATGTATACTCGAAACTCATGTTATGTATTTTTACATTGGATATGTCTACCATATCTCCATGTACCATTGAACTTTGATGTCATTATGATAACATTATGTACATATACATTGTTATGTTCTTATTATTTGTATTACTATATATGAAGCAGTGTTCAAGATGGTTTCTCTTATATAAATTAGGGTTTGTCACTTACGTTTTTGTTAAAGTTTAAATATATGTATTTCATGTCCATATATTCATGCTTCAAGAGAGATCATGTTTAGTTATGCAAAGACTCGTTTTTATAATGATTTTTTTTTATTTTGTACCTTTTCTAGCACAGAAATTGTTTTGTTTTGACTTTGAGCTTTTCCGATAGCTTAATGAATTTTGTTATCTACAGATTTTTATGTTAGAAGTGATTTACTTTAATCCAAGGGTCAATTTAATGTATAAGCCCTTTAAGTATATTATGTATTGTTTATATATAACATTGTAATATTTTGTAATATACTGTTCCCAATTAATTTAAATTTCAAAATCGTCCCGATTTTGAGCGGGCAGTATGTTCAAACTTTGTACTGTATTTATTATCTGTGTGTCGTAACCACTGCACTGCGACACGGGTGGATGACGTCACTTGCTTATCAAGCGCTGCCGGCAGTCAGCCGGACTGACGGTGGACAAGTTAAGTTTAGTTTCTAATCACACTCCGAGCTGTACTCTCGTCAAAAATCACTCTTCCACCCGCGGCTTCTGGATCATTATCCAATTTTCTTCATGTGCAGTTTGCACCAAATTACTCAGACGACCCTCGTCTAATTACCTTGGATCTTGACTTTCATCAAAACTAATTTAACGGGCGTTATGGCCTTTAAACATCCGCACGTGTCGGCAATGGCTTCAAAAATTTAACGTTTTCCATAAATGTATATTATACATCAGAATTACAGTCCACTTCATTACATTTCAAACCCAGCCCTTTCTACTTAGCGTCTTTGGAACAACTCTAGAACTTCAAGAGCTTCCAGTACGCAACATTTTTGATGATCCAGAAGCCGCGGCTGGAAGAGTGATTTTTGACGAGAGTACAGCTCGGAGTCTGATTAGAAACTAAACTTAACTTGTCCACCGTCAGTCCGGCTGACTGCCGGCAGCACTTGATAAGCAAATGACGTCATCCGCCCGTGTCGCAGTGCAGTGGTTACGACACACAGATAATAAATACAGTACAAAGTTTGAACAGATGGTATTATTAATTATAATAATACAAACTTGAATCATAAAACCCTTCCTGAATACTCTTATCAAATAACACAATCACACAAAAATTAATAAATTCCAGTTTGCATTCTACTATTTATAATCATTTCCAATTTAACAGACTATGTGTGTTAACACAACTCTACTCCCCCACACAATTAGTTCCAATTCAATCTATATCTACTTTGCTCTAAGTAAATGTTAACAATATTAATCATCAAAGCTAATTTATTTATTTCATTATTTTATTTTAATCTAAAATGTTGATTTTACAAAATGCAGCATTTGCATTTACATGATGTAGAATGTTAACTGAGTATGGCATGTTATTTATAGAAACATTACAATTCTGCTTGTAGCCAAAACACTTCACGCTATTACAATCAAAGAGAGATTGCAAAAATATTTTCATGGAGCTATTAGTTATATAAAAAAAAAGGTTTTGAAACAGGTCATGACTGAATCTTTTCATTAAAAAACCGTTTAATATGCCTTGTATTAGATGCTTCTATTTCCATCTTACCGCAGACATCAATACATTTTTACATAATCTTTTTTACAAATTTTTTAATAAAATTTATCTTATAATCAGTAAGTAATTGCTGAGTGTAAAGACATAACTTTAGTTACCGTATCTCAAAATTTCTAAATTCTGTCTGTAATTAGATTTAAAACAACACAATACTAAAAATAAAGCATCTATATTTAAAATATAACTATAGAACTTCCATTTTATTCAGGCTAAATGAGAAATTTTATAAATACCATATAATTCTGATAAATACATACTGTAAATTCTTTGCACCTCAAAGTTTTTGAGTAAACCATTCTGAACTATAAGAACTGAAATGGAAAGGCACTGATTTCAAAATAGTTTGTCTTCATTGACTGTTATTGAAATTAAAGGTAACAAATCATATGTCATTAGGAATCACTTTAATTCTGAATTTGTATTCTTAATATCTTGTGAAATGAGTTTTTCTAAAAATATTTCAAAAGAACTCAGTTTTGCTGAAAAAACGTCACACTTAATTTAAGAGTGTAAGAACATTTTAAGAAATGTATAGTTCATGTTAAAGCGTGTTACTTTATGTAAAATCCCACAACAAAATTGTCTTATTATTCTGAATTAAAGTTAAGAAACTGATGGTTTACATGTGCAAAGATGACGTTTCAAATCACAGAGACATTAGACTGGCGGAGACATGACACAGACAACCCTGTAAGGGGAAGGGTGTCTGGGTAAAAAAGATAAAGGGAGATTGACAGGCTTTGCCTTCATTTTCTGGTGTGTGCATAATTGTTTTTTAATGCTACAAAGATGTTCATTATTTACCAAATGTTGAATGATTGTCATTATTCAAAAAACTCTAACTTTATTTTATTACTTTACAAATATTGTAATACATTTTATTTACAATTATTTATAAGCCCTATTTTAACACATGCAAATGGGTTCAGAAACAGGGCTAAGTGATTATGGAATTTCTGTAGAATTACACTAAGTGATTACTGAAATGTTTAATAGGTCTGTAGGAGAGGGGGGACTGATCCCCTGATCGTCCTCTATAGTTACACCATCATTTATAGGTTACCAGGTACACAATATAATGGGCAATTTTAATAAAACCGGCTGTGACTGGTACACATATTTATTTGTAACTATTCAAGTATTTTGATTGCTAAAATTAAAATGTGTATTTAACTTAATAACATGGCGTGAACAACATGTCATTTTTTCAAAATTTTAAAAAGGTAGCTTTTCACAACATTTGATACGTTTGATAATATTGATATTAAATTATGATTGATAAAACATGGTTAAAGTAAATTCAGAACATCTAATTTTTCGGTAGCCATCTTGTACTGCCAACTTCGTATAAGAAAAAAAAAATATATGTGCTTACCATGTTAGGGTTCTTTTCGGCGAACAGGAAATCAGAATGTTGTTTAAACAAATAAAGAAAACTTTATATGTTTCCTCATTAATTAAAATTTTTTAACATTTCTAAAAAACGCACATAAAATGAAATTGAAAGAAAAAAAACTTTTAATATAAAAATAAAATTTTAGTGTAAAAAGGAATCAAGATTTTACATAGAAATAATCTCTATACTCCTAGGATTAGTTTTACTATGGAAACCAGCACTTCATTACCTATTTATATAATTAAACAAAACCTCACACTCGCTCACATACTACCCCCACATTTTAAAATCTTTCCACAAAATTTCCCATTTTATTTAATTTTTAAAAAAGAAAAACCAGCATTTTTTAATTATTATTTTGAATGTCTACTTTCCTGTTTATGAGTAGAAGTTCGACTCCTGGGGTGTCTCCTCATGGCGTGCACTGTTTTGCTGTTTTATAGTTCGCACTATCACATTTTACGGCTGAACTGTTAATTTTGGATGAATATTGGCCGAAAAACTGTTTGTATTTTAGATATATATATAAAGATTCACATTTTTTATTGTATGCGGGCCCGCACTTTTACGTTTCGAAACTTTTACATGTCACTCGCGCGAGTGATGAGATGAGACTGGGGGAGAGCTACGGGCGCTAATTTGTGAAGCGGCTGTTGTTGGATGTTCAATTCTTATTGTCTTAGAGTTTGTATCACTCCGCCAGTTGCATGTCACCTTTATGTAACGGCATTTCATAACAAAGATCGTCTCTGACGTCAGATCGCCTGACGCTGGTTATATAACTTGTTTACGCTGTTACATAAGGTGTTTACCGGTGTGTTGTGTCCTTGAACTGACTTTGGCACAGTTTGTCGGTTATTGAATCTGTTCATATAAAACATTATTAAATAATTCTGCATACAATGCCTGAAGCAGTGCTGACACCGTCGCGATCGCTCCAAACAGCAAATTTACCTAAATTTCTCCCTATTACTCAAAAATTGTTATTTGTTAAAAAAAAATATACAAATTGTGTTATTGCCCCAAAATGCCCCGCTACACATTCAATTTTGAAATTTTCTTTTGAGTTTTCAAAGTATTAAATTTTTACAAAGGTATTTGTGTTGTATATAAAATTAAAGCTGAGTTAATCCCTTGATACCTGTTTCAAGTTTCTTTCTTCATTAAGAGCTGAGTAAGTCCAATTTTTGTGATTAAAAAAACTATGGAAATTTTGAATTTTTTTATATTTCAAAAGGTCATATGTCGGGTATTACAAAATGTATTATTTTTTAAATTTTAGATAAAGTATTTAATACGACTGAAAAATGGAACAAACTACCAAAAGCATGGGATAACTACCACAGAAACTACGTAACATTACTAGCAACTTATCGAAGTGAGATGTCATGCACACATTTTTGAGTGGTTTAAAAGAATGAAAAAGGAAGAATGTGTGTTGAAAGTGATGAATGTGAAGGACATCATCCTTCAATAAGTTACAATGAAGAAATGTTTAAAAAACTGATATCACAATCAGAGAGCTTAGGAACAATTTCAACATCTCATTTGGCTATTTTGATCAAACTATTTTGACTGTTGATTTTGGTACGTGGAGAATGGCAGCAAAGTTTGTTCCAAAAACTACTGACACGAACAAAAGGAACGCTGAAAACAAATCACCCTTGATTTGCTAGAATGGCCCGAATCTAATGAAAATTCTTTTTAGATCAGTATAATTGCTGGTGATGAACATGGGTCTATTCCTATAATCCAGAGACAAAGGTACAATCTTTGCAGTGGATTCTCCTCCTTGCAGTTAAAGGTCCAACCTAATTCTCCACGACCCAAAAAAAGCTCAGAAGTTCTGTCAGGTGAAGGCAATGATGACCACATTTTTTTATTACAAGAGTTATCGTTCATCGTGAGTATGCTCCAACAGGACAAACTGTACCAATGGAGTACTATATTGGAGTTCTTCATTGTTTGCAAGATGCTGTGTATAGAAAAAGACCTTGGTTCTAAACCTCAGACAGCTGGAAACCGCATCATGACACTGCTCCAGTGCACTCAGCCCTTGTTATGAAACAGTTTTTAGCCAAACATGACATCCCAGTTTTCCCTGGATTAAAAATAATATGATTTGGGGGATTTAACATGTATTTTATTTTGCTCAAACACTAAATTCTATAACTCTGCACATCCTCACTGGATAGGCTGAGACTGATGGCCTGGTTAATGAGGCTTCCTCAACAGTGAATAGGCAAAACATTAGGTTGTCAAAATAACATGAGTGTTATGCCACAAACAGTGTTTGTTTTTAAATTGAACAGTATTGTTTTTTAAAATATGCACTGGATATATCCCGCACAACATCAAGGGATGACTGTAATACTCAAAACATACCTCCCTGCCAACTCCTTGTCCAGATAACGTGCCGCAAGTCTAGCACCACACACTTCAGCCTGCAGACTGACTAAAGTGTTTCTAAGCGACTCGTTTTCAATTTCTAAACGGCATTTCCAATTCTCCAGTGACATCACTAAAGCGTCTACGTTAACACCTGCGTACAAAGACATCAACAATAACATCGCAAAAATAAAACCATTCATTTTTAATTTAATAATAATACAATACTATTATCATCTGTACACAACAAACAACGTCCACACACACACACACGCCCATGTGTTTTCAATTTTTTCCTTCCATTAAACTCTTTTCCTTATCTGTTGCAAAGCAATATACAATTCTTATGATACAGAGGGCTTTCACTTAAAACCTCTTTTTTGGCCACCTTCTTCTTGCCAATGATTTAAGCATACATACTACTGTTGTCCTAATGTGGTGACTACTGACCTTATTCACTGCCATCCTTCTCCATATTTATACTGTTCTTACGTTATTGTCATGAGTAGGGTGTGAGAACCTTTTCATGTGTTCAATTTTATTCTTGCATTAGTCAAAGTTCTGCACCATATAAGCCTAGAAGTTTGGTTTATTGCCTAGCTGTACATGTAATGTATTAACTAGTTTTTTCAGTTACAATTTCAACTGACAACTTAATGTTATTTCCATTGGTCAGTGTAGTGTCTCTTTTTTCTGGCTATAGCATAATAAAATATAAATTTTATATAATTCATTTTCCAATACGAAATAAGTATCCAAGTAGTCATGAATAGTATACAGTATTTCTATAATGGTATACTTCACCTGTACTTCTATAGGTATGTTACGTTCTTTCAGTAGTTACAGTTAGTATTAAGGATAATAGTTAATTCACACTGCCTGAGCTCTACAAGTCTTGAAATTTTAGAGACTGTCACGGACAAAAGGCTTGTCGCATGACAAATGTACAACTCTTAGTGTTTTTGGTGACCCTAAAAAGGGCCGTGTGGCGAAAACGCTGATGTTGGTTGTTCCGCCCGAGCCGTGCTGAGATGTTCGGCAGCTGCACCTGCTGTTCGTGGCGTACTGCAGTCCTCCTCTTCTTTCAACATCGGTTGCATCGAGTCCGCTGCCGGCCCAGCGACGTCCATTGCTGGCGCAGTACAGATAGTGTGAAGAAGCAAGAACGGCGGTTCTATTCTTCGGCTGTTCCTTCCGGCTGACTTCGCGTCGATGTTGTCCAAGAGAGGATAGGCGATGAAGTGCTGGTGGCAAAGTGCATCGAAAATTTCTACCGGCGCTGTTTTTTATGCACTGACCAGGACCGCTGATTGACTCGCTCCGAGCACGTCAGGTGTCACGTCTCGGCTGCTGATCCCTAATTGGCTTGGTGTGTGTTCGTCAGGTGTCAAGCGCCACCAGGTGTTTGCATCGCTGGTACTGGAGAGCAGACGTATGCCTCCGTGCTGTCACAAGACTTTGCTACAACAGTTCTTAGTGCATAATGTACTTGCAAAATTCAACAATTGTATTTGTATACTGTAAAGAAACTGCAAAATTTTTATAAAAAATGTTATATATATTTTCATGTTATTCTGATTATGTCTTTGTAGACTAGTTTTCTTAAAAACACACTTAAAATTGTATACTTCTGGTTTCCTAACTTTTCATTATTTTGTTTCAGTACTTTTATTTTGGAAAGTACAGTTTTCCTGTAAGACTAATTCGAAATTCTGAGTAACTAGCTATACTGACCTCACATAACTTTTAACTTCCCTTGTTTTTTGCACCTGTTTATGCAATATAATTAATTTTTGAACAATTATGTTAAAAACCGTAGCAGATACACCTGACTTTTTTTATACATTTTTTTATCAACACCACAAAACTGAATCATTAGTATTGAAGCAATTTGCTGATGTTAACATATTGTTATGATTCCAGCATGTGTCATGATCTTGTAACAGTAGAATACATTTTTGAACACCAAAGAACTGATTATCTCAAATTATTTATCTTCTTTAATAAGCAAAAACACCCAAATAGAAATATGCCTTGTTATTAAATTGTCCATACATACACACACAATCAAAATATTAATATAAGTCACAAAATTATTACAATAACCTGCACACAATAAATAATTAACACTGAACACGTGTCACTTTCACTAATTCCCTGTTTAATAACATGCATCAAATCACAGTAACTTACTTCTCTTAGTAAAACGTTTGATCACTTCTATTCACAATACTCGACTAGTCACAGTAGTGTAGTGGAGCCCTTTTATAACTGGCAGGAGGAGTTGTGCAGTAGAATAATGTTTGCAAGACAGTTCTACTCTATTACCAAAGCCTGGATAATAAATGGTCAACTGAAGGTAGAGAAACCGGTAGAATGTTTGGGATTGCGTCTTTCAGTCAGTCTTGCAGTTAGCAATTAGTAATCATTGATACAAGGATACTATGCACGTTGTCTGATTCTCAATAAACACAGTTTTGTTGACTCTGAACATACTTTTATATGCTATAATGCTTTAAGTTAATGGAATTTTTCCCACTGTTCAAATAAAAACAACAAATTTTCTGTTAGTACACTTTGTTCATAGTGAAAACAGCAATTCACAGTTAGAGTCAGATAGCTTCAACAAACTATTACCACGTAGCACACTTTTCAGTGAAAAACAAAAACTATCCATACATGCGGAAGTGCGTTAACAGCTTCTACCATCTCTCGCATCCAATTTCCTCACTGTAAGCTTATTTTTCCATTTCATTTTAGATGTTCTCCTTCCACGATCTGCGTCTACCCTATTTCAGTCGTCTAATTGGAGCACAGTTTAACAATCATCACGCATATGTTCCACATGACCATACCTTATGAGGCACTTTGTATTTATGGTGTCTAAAATTGATTTCTCAATACAATGTTGACTCCTGTTACGTTAATTTTTATTACACTGTAGCTTGGACATTTCATAAGACCTTCTTGGACATTTCCATTCCTTGGAGCTTTCAGGAGTTTCATTTATTCATCTCCTACGTTTCAGAGCTACAGGTGACTATACGAGTCAGATGGCAGACTCGTACTTCCCAAGATGGCAGAATCACCTTTTAGGGTTTGTGGGTTACTTTCCTACTCCAAATTCACCTGCCCTGTAACCATTCCCACCTGTTTTATTTTGCAACTGACATCTTCATCATTTCTGCCATCTTTAGACAATGACACCCCTGTGAGTCTACACTCATATAGGTTCCTTTATCTCCAATAACTAACTGTTCAGTTTCCCAAAATTCATGTTGAGACCCCAACGTCTGTATTCTTCATAGAGTTTTCAGATTATGAAACTGAGGTCCAGTTCACACAATGCTACCACAATCTCATCATCCACAAACTGATGCATGTAGAGATAATCGTTATTTATTAAGCTCCTCATTTCATGACACTGTCTTTTCCACCTACTTAAAGCTACGTTAATACAAATTTTTAGTAAATCAGATGCTATGGAACACCCCTGCCTTAAATCTTTTGTTACTGCAAAGGACTGGGACACATTATTCCGAACCTCGGCCGCAATGACATACCTCTCATAAAAGTTACTGATGTAATATATGCACCACTTAAACATGGCACCTAGCTAGCCAGGTGTATGACTGCCAACGCTCTAATACTGAAACATTTTCATATACTTTATGCAAACCAATAAATGGCAGAACCAAACATTCCATGCCTGACAGCATTCTCACAAAGCTGTTCAAAACAAAACATGTTATCAATACAAGACCATCCTGCATGAAAACCACTTTGTCCTTCGATGTTATGTATTATAGTTTCTAGTCAATTTTTTATAATTCATAATACATGCTGATAATTAAAAACTGCAGATATAATTATTGTTTACTGGATCAACTTATATATACACTTTCAGTATCATTATCCCACAATCTCTTATAACAGAGGGTGGTAAATTAATGGAAACTTACCGGCAATAGAAGCTTTATGAACAGGTGACCTCTGCACAAGTCCCTCTCGTAACTTATTTTTAATTGTGAGGCCATCGTCTCCAGGCAACTGCTGTAGCTGGGTGGTATGAAGTTGCACTAGAACTGCATGCAATTCTTCTTCTATGGCTTGATTCCTTGTTTTTGTTTCAACCAATTCAGCTCTCATGTTAACTAGTTCTGCCTGAACACAAAAAGAACAACAGGAATATTAAAGACTGAGTTAATAAAATGTATTTGTACTTATGTAAGTATCCTTAAAATTAAATAAAAACATTTCCAAGCATATTTATTTGTTAATATTAATATAACAAGTAGTCACGTTTGTATAAAAATAGATACTACATTATTTCATTTGAACTGAATTTTTAAATTATTAAATTAATAAATTATTACACTATTAAATTTAATTTTTTGTGGTCAATATACAAAACAGAACCAGCAGACCACACACATACAAGAGACCCCTTATTATCAAAGCCCTGACTAACCAAGAGTCAGATAATGCATACATCTGAGCCATTGAGTACTTGTCTCATATGTCATAAAACCTTTATACAATTAATCCACAAACTGAATGCTACTAAGAATGTGTATACTGCACTTCTAACCTTGACTGTACTCAACAATAAGCCAAGGAGCTGATGACTGTTGGAATGTAGGCATGACTCATTCACCCTTCCCACCTGTACTCATCAGCTGTTGCCAGCGTTGATGTGTTTTAGTCTTTTTGTTTGCTAAGAATTCTTATGTTTATATATTTTTGTAGGTCTTCATTTTGTATATACCACTGGCCAGGAAAAGGAAGTACACTTCAGTATCCTTACAAGTGAAAATGAAAACAGTCTGACTGGGGAGAAACAAAATGGGTGCCAACTTAGGCGTTAATGTAATTTGATGTGACTAGAAAATAAGTATATATTTAGGAGAAATTAAACAATGTGTATTAAGCCAAAAAATAGTGTTGTTATTAATGAAAGTTTACAAGAGATATCACTACATTTTTGTTGTACAGAACTGTTCAAATAAAAGATATAAGGTCAGTAAAGCTGATACGATGTTTTTGGCTGATATGAAAGAGACAGCATTTTTGATGAAAAATACAAACAAGACATTTTTAAACAACACAAAGAAAAGTTACTAGGTTTAGCTTGTTTAAGTAAATTAGGTGATCCATGTCTCTGCAAAATAATAAAGAGCCTAACAGATCATTGAGGTACAAAACAAGCTTGTCAAGTCTGCAGTGAAAAATACACTGAAGAGTTCACTTCATACAAAGTGGTTCTCAAAAAGCATTACATGATTTTCAGAAGAAAGCGATCATCCACATATAGTAAGTTTGGATTATTTTGGATAATGTCCTACTTATCAAAATGCAAGGTAGTTACTGGAGATATACACTTTTTCTGGCCCACATCTGATCACTTGATCATGAAGCATAATCCCTAACAATTACTTCAGAAAACATATGACAGAAAATTATAACATGTCAAAGTTGTAACTCAGAGTCAGAAAACAAAAATTACTGTAAAATACTTAGTTTACAGTTTGGCAGAATCTCAGGAAGATGTTTAAAAGCTACAACGATATTTCTGTTAAGGTAGAGAGAATAGCCATCGTCAGAACTTATCATCTATGACCTTGTAAACACTCTACAAGTTGATCACAGATGTGCCCGAAATGTCTGGCTGAAAGAAGACTGGTAATAGGCCATGTAAAGTAAAAACACTGAAACATATAACTTTAAATGCCTTTTGGGGGGACATTTTGAAACATAACATGTACTACAAAAATTATCCATTTTTGTTACTTCTCTATCTCTTTATTTTTAACTGCAATACACACTTTTAACTTAAACAAAAGTACATGCAACCTTATAAAAAAGCATGTACTATTAAAAAAGTATGACTGTACACTATCCCAAAAAATAATATAAAAACTAATACAAGTAGAAAAAGTAAAATGTGAGTAAAAGTGACAACAGTCAAACTGCACATAAGGTGTCAGGTACTCCTCTCTAAGTGTTGTCGATCAGTAAGATCATTTTTATCTTCAGAACTACCCCTAGTGTTACAAAGACATAAAATATCTTTAGCTGCCTTTTACTTTGTAACTACAATTCCTGACACCTGTTTCAGGTCAGTCTTCAAAATCTTCTTTAATACACAATTCTTCAGTACAAACTAATCCAAAAAATATAACAATTTTTTTAAATTTTAGACGTTATTTCTTGAAACATTAACTAAACGTTTATTACATTAACATACACAGTGTAATACATTCAGATCCTAATATGAAACAGCAAATTAAATCAAACACACACACACACGCACACACGTACACACATTAATGAAAGACATTAAGAATATAACTTTGTTTTACACAGACAATAGGGCTTAAAATTTCTTGAGGACTTTAAACAGTAAATGCCAGCTCATAAAAAGGAAAACAATACTGTAAAGAAAAAAAAAAATGGAATATAATTTTGCAAGAAAGAATCATTTAAACTAGCAACTGTAACATAAACTTGTCTGTGCTTTATGATCAACAGTCTACAAAACAAAACCAAGCTCACTCAATTTTGTCATGTTTCATATTTTATTGTTAGCCACTACATTTTTGTTTTAATTACACTCTTCCATTTAAAAAATAAAACTACATGCTACAGTTGTCTTGACACAGACCAGTGACACTAATCTCTCTGGTACATTAGGAAACGTTACTTTTTTTGTTGTGTCAATAATTCATCTATGCCACCGCTAGCCAGTGGCTGTTTTTTTTTTTTTTTACCAATAAATAATCATAACACGCCAGATCCCCCACAAAGCGTGTGAATGTTATTTTAATTTAAAACCAACAACAACAAAACACAGCTCTATAATCTTAAAAATAGATGTATGCTACTGCTGCAGCCTTGCTGTGGAACGCATGGAACATTAAGTTAGCCATCGTTTTGTTTTACAACAGGCATAAATATACAACTATAATAGAAAACGAATCAGTACTACCATTTACTCAACATAAACTGAGTCTATGAACAGTTGCCATTTTGTAAAACGGTATTTCAGCCTTAAATCATGTACAATTACAGTTTTAAATTACTGACTTGTGAACTGCAGTATCAAAAGTAAAAACCTCAATAAAATACTTGTAAAACGTTACCATAACAAAATACATTATAAATATAGTAGGATTGTACTTTCAATTACAATAAAACTTGGCTTAACTGAAATGATAACAGTGGGGAAAAACATGAAGAAAATTTCTTATATTAAAAGTATATAATACTACTGACTCGGGACACTCAGTTTTTTATTTGTAAAAATGTAAAATTTTTACCTTGTAGCCTGAACCAGTTTTCGCTTATTACAAGCTTCGTCAGACGCATACTTATAATTAGTTAATCAACGGACATGTCATGGACAATAAAATCCAGGAATTTCTTATTACTTCTAGTAAAAACATTAATTACTAATATCATCATATAGAACAAAATGTTTTTATTTTATTATAACATAAAGTTTCTATGCAAGTATTAATTTCATTGCAATTTCTAACATACATTTTGTTGAACTGTTTTGTTCAATTTAGTCAGACAGTGTGACACATAATTTTCATTTTAATAGCCCTATTTAAAATGATTCTTACTATCCTGTGTTTCTAATTTATAAAACCTGAAACAGCTAGTGGGTACCACAGACTTTTGAGAAAATAATTTTATCTGAACTGACTAACTTTATCTGAAATTCTAACCCCTTTTATGGGTTAAAATGAGGTTCCTTCTACTGTACACAATATATTATACAGTATTATATACAATCATCAATAATATACAACAATACAGTGCACAAAATGATCTACACTCCAATACAACATGTAATACTGTAATATACATTACATAGTACAAAGCTATATATAAAATACAGTAGAAAGTTGTGGTTATAATATATTGTATTTTTACAGTGTTGTGCTGTATGTAATATTGTACTGTAAATAACTAGTGTACATTTACACAACACTATACATACATACATAATAGTACGTACATAATGTATTGTACTGTGTGTTATATTACACTCTGTAATTTGTAAATAATATTGAATACTGTATTAATACAATTCAGATGTGCAATGTATTATGAAATTCTCATAACCACTAACTTATAATATTATATATGAACATAATACCATATAGAATATAATGCTAAAATACAAGTCATAATGTGCATTATGTTGTTTGTAATACAACGAATGTGCCACTTCTATAGTACGATATTATTACAATCTTGATCAAGGATCTCGACGCCAATTTTAGCTCAAAAATTTCAGTCTGATTTCTAATAACATAATAGAAAGGATTTACTGTTTATTAAGTTAAACTTAGTTAATAAACACTTAATAAAAACTTAATTCAAATTTAAAGAATATAAAAGTGTTAATTCAGATATTAAAGTCCTACCCAAATATACGATGTGCACGAAATTCAGCCTCCTATTTAGACCCCCCTGAATTAGTTTTATTTTTGGGTAGTTTAATAATGGTAGGGGGGTGCATGGATCAGAAGAGAGGGCGCCAAGCAGGCAGCTACGCATCTACTTCTTTCGTCTTGTATTATCATGTCGAAATTTTACCGAGAAACAATTATTTATTGCCTGTCTAACAAAAGTACAATATAACGACAAAAGCACACTTCAATAACCTATTAAATACATTTTTATGCTTTCCAACCTACTACAGGCTTTATAAACATTTCTTTCGCAAAATATATTTTAGTTCGAAAGTACTTTCACTATTCCAATACCCGTAGGCCTACGCTAGTTTATCGGTTTCTACACGTCTTTCAGGAAGTACGATTTTCCAAAAACAATCGATTGCAATTTAAAGTCATGAACAAAAAAAAGATAATAACAGGAAACAAAATTCGAATTGTGTGGCAGAATATTTGCCAACAGACAAGAGAACGTTGGGAGTATGCAGAGGGTGTGTATGCGTGTGGAGAGGGGGTGCCGCACCCACGACTCTCTTTCAGTATTCAGTATCAGTGCTAGACGTAGACGCGAGCGGCAGACATGTTCGGCTCCGCCTCGTGTTTGGTTTTGTTGTTAGCATCAATCATGCTGCTGTCATCTGCGGCACCAGACGTTAAGACGCCTTCCTCGGGTCCGCTGTCATGGCACCGAACCCAACAACCCCAGGTATCGTATACACATATTTACTAATCGATTTCAGTTACGTACAAAGAGGTATTTCTTGTCACGTGACAAACGCGTTAAGCAGACTTTTAAACATAAGTTAATGTTTTGTTAACAATTATAACTCTATACTTTCCTAATTTTCTCGTTACACGACTAACAACAAACAATTTTTAGTCGGTTTCTACACGTGAAAAAAATAATCATCTTTGTGTCTTCTCTTTATGTTATATATTCGAATGTCCTGTGTGTACATTTTATTCGGATAAAAAATAAATGAAACACAAAGTATTTTGTACGCGCGCGCGCGCACACTCACACAACTATAAACACCGAACGATTTTAATAGCAATTACGAAATCAAATAGAAAACTGACGCTCACTAAAGGAATATAATTTTCACAGAAACTGATCTTCTTTTTAGTGACCAACTTCTAATCTGTCTTAAATTTCGTAATACAGATAATTATGTTAAGAATTACTATCAAACTTTGTAAAACAGCGTGATCTTTGTCTGTAAACGCACCAAATATGGTTTCTTTTTTATGTTAATAACAATAACGTAATAATAATAATAGCACAATGGTTTTGTTTCACCACTAATAATAATAATATAACAAAATCACTGGACCCGAGTAAAACGAAAGTGAGTGTATAAACGCATACATTTCCCTTCCTCGGTGGATACAAAGAGCGCCTTGTGTTGTCTTGCTCCCGCGACCACATGGCTACCGCGGCCGGCCGCTTTGCAATCCCTGGAATGCAATACACTCCGTGCGCTTTATTTTTTTGTTTCAAAGTTAATCTGCAATTTCCCTCTGGCTTTTTGATCTATTAATCGGAGAAACGCGTTTTTTTAAAATAAATCCTTATTCGCTGGGCGGTGTACGCCGGAAAATACTTAATTTTATTATTTGTTTAATATTAAGAACTACATATTTTCTCTCTTCGGTGATAGGTAAACAAAAACATAAATGTAATATCAAACTGTTTCCTCTCACATTAATACGTTACTAATAAGCACAGCAATACCTTGGTATAAATATGAATTCTATTCATAACATCATCCATAAAATTTCTTACTAGATATTTTACTACATTTACGAATTACGTCGAATGATTGTTATGATATATATTACGTATTACGTTTATTCTTATTTTATAGAAACTTATTACCGGAAGTGGGAATCGATCCCACGGACACGAAACGTACTTTAAACTATACGCAACAGCATACCATATCGTATAAATATTCCTATCACGGCTGCATCATGTAAAACATTACGAATTCTCTCTAATGTACATGCATTTTCGTGAAACTCGGCAATCCTGCTACGGTTGTAGTACTAGAGACGCTCTATTTAATTAGTAGGCCTACTTCTATTTCATTTTTACTCATAACAACCCCCCCCCTAACCTAATTACTGTACTAGTTATTTCTCGGTTTGATACATAACACTCGATTTCCCAGAGCGATATTTTCAGACTACGTTGACAAGCTACGTTTAAATCGGTTGCTAACTTAAAAAATTATAATTCATATTCCAATATTTCTAAATATTTACAGTATTCATACATCAATTACATTAATGGAAATAATGACTTCGAAAAACAGTAACTTACTATCTATAAACAAACAATACAATTATCGAAACAATATTGAATCGAATATTCATTAACAAACCGTTTACTGATGATAACAGTACATGATTCTGTAAAAAGTACGCAAATTCTGTAATGATGTTTTCCTTCTATTTTATAGTTGTGCCTTTTTTTTATATGTACTTCGTTGCCATGATTAGAATACAAAATTGTTTCAAAAATTAAAAAGAAATGTGTTATTATCTGTTGTTTTTGCTGTATTAATTTTTTTTATCACAGGATACCCTCGATTTACGAACTTAATATATTCGTAAGCCAAAAGCCATAAAACACTGCCGATATTTGTCGAATAGTAAATTCAAATCCAACAGGAGTAACTTGAAGCTTCAAAAAGAAAAGTAATTTACAGCACTTTAAAACATTAGTAAATTAATAAAAATTCCTTTCATTAAATACGTACGTTTATTGCTGCATTAACGTAATTATTCTATAATAACTCATGTCTTTTCTAGAAATGTTTTAACTTCTGGATGTCCATAACTTCGCTCATCGGTATTTACATTCTTTAAATGTTTTACAGTAAAATGCTCTCGTTCCTCTTACTCAGTGTCTTCATCGTCCATCCCTCCTCCTTGTTCTGTTGGTTCTATTAATTTTGTAATTGTTAGTTCCTCTGCGCGTTTTACACGTCAGCTTCTAATTTCAAAATCAATTAGTTATCCCGAACTACCACATCGTTCCTTATTTTTTCTTCATCTGCCTCAATAGCAATATTATTTATGACTTCTTTTTTTTTTTAATGTGTACATAATATCTTCTACTCGGCGTTCATACTGACGTTTTCATTTTGGACCATGCAACAACTATGGTTGTTTGTATAAAATCATGTACGATATAACCATTCACTCTTTAAGAGCAAAGCGATTTTTGCTAATCGTTGCCGATTACTAAAAAAATCTCACACACGTACATTTGTAAATAGCAATCGAAAGTACATTGCAAAAGCCTTCGGGTGGATTGCGCTCGCGCAGTAAAATCCCCTATTAACCAAAACTCCATTACCCGATATACTGTGTAACCAAAACGGGCGGCTGTTTTTATGAAAATATGTCTCCACTTTTTCAGTGAAAACTTTTGTTTATCTGAAAACAAAGCTCAATAATAATAACATAATTTATTATTACTATTATATAAAGTTATCTCACATTATATTAAAACGTAGGCCTACAGAAATTTCAAGTAACACAACAGCATGACAAAAAAAATGTTAATAAGTTTTAGTATGTTACACACACAACGATTAAACTTTCAATAAAAACTAGATAAAATTTAGATAAAAACTAGATTTCTACATGAAATTACGAATTTTTTCCTGACGACTTGATTTTTTCACAGTAGCTGAGCAAAGCTGACTCTGGTGTCAGATTGGAAAAAACTGACTTTTTCGAATTTCACCGCACTATAAAATGATGACACCCCCCCCCCATCGCACCTCACCCAAATATAAAACAACATGATCAAGTGGGGAAAACATGAGGCTCTAAATGTTTTATTTTATTTTTTTCGGATGGAGTTAGTACGCCTGAAGAATGAAGAAAATAATAAAAAAATCCAGGAGTACCTCGTTTGTATTTGATTATATAGGTTACGGTATTTAGCCTCTATCGCTTTGCACATCCATTTTACAAATTATTATTATTTAAATAAACGACGATTTAAAATCTAAAATACTGTAGGGGACATTTTCTACGTTTTATACTAAAAATCACTGTTTATTTGACCGAAATTTTGGATATACGAACTATATGCACCCACCTTTAATTCCGTTAATGGATATATAAACTACGCGATGTTTGCTTAGGACAATGGTCTTTCATAAAACCGATTTTACTAAAAGACGTCATTTCACTGGGAGAACAGAGCATGTTATACTGAAAACAGACGTATCAGAAAGCTATGTATGTCACGCACCGGCCGCCGCTGGTATTTCAAAAGAAAGCGCTGCGCTAAAGACACATTCGACTTCGACTATGACGCTATCGAACTTTGATATTTTCTAACGCTATGTTAGTAACCGGTTACGTGCCTGCCAAACTTAACGAAAGATAAAGACAATCGACTTTAAATTACGTCTTTAAACGGAAATATAAATTATATATTAACTTTACTACCACTCTTTTCTTTTTAGTAGTGATCGTAAATTACAGTAAAACCTACCTTAAAGCGGGGCCTTATTAACCGGAATTAAACGAAAATACTTTCCGGTCCAAATTCTGGATTAGACGGAATCTATCTAACACGGAAACGAACTAAAAATATGACTTTATACGGAAAATTTCCACTCTTCCGTTTGAAAAATTGTAAACATCCTACGCTTTGTACAGAATTTTATCGCTAACTCTTCCGTTATCTTAAGAGTGCATCAACAGAGGTATAGACATTCTACCGAACCAGACGCAATGCCTTAGTTGAGTACTTTTTAGGAAATCGGATAGGAGAAGAGGAAGAGGAGACAGAAGACAATCGTAAAGTTTTATCGTGACGCTGTCAAAAGTTTAAAGAAACTGTCGCAATTTGCCCTACAAAGCTAAGATTCAGTACGCTTAGTGTGATCTCTCAAGCGGTCAGGGAATCACGAGTGCAAACTATAAGCATAAAAACCCTGCTTGACTACTGGAACTAGTATGCTCCCTGAGCTCCAGAACACTCTCTCACTATTTTGAATGAAGTGCATTTATTGGTACCTTAAATTCGATATTTGACAATTTTTCAATTATGAGAAAATTACAAAACTCTTGATTTCTCTACTACTTTTTTAGTACACAATCATACAATACACATTAAAAATTCGAAACATTCGGATTTAGGTTACAATACCTTTTAGTCTGACACCCTGCTGGATTTTCACACAAATTTCTGGTCTCTTTCTTGGGCCCTAGGGCCCCAAAATTTGTAATTTCCAAAACTTAATACTACATTCAGATGTTAGTTAAAATTCTCTTTAATTTGATATCTCGCACGCATTTTTGCGATTTTATCAAAATTTGTATTAACTTTTCGGACCCTGACGTCGAACTTAGAATACAAGTTTTCTAACTTGTATATATGTGTCTCAGCTTCAGATTTTGGTTTAAATTCCTTTAATTTGATAGTATATACATGGGCTTTTGCGATTTTTTTACGACTTGGTGACACCCCATATTTTGGCTGATGCGTTCAAAAGTTATCGTGAGACATAACCCCAAACAGACGGTCAGATGACAGAGTGACACACAAATGCCACCGAACAGTTGAATAAAAACTGAGAACTCGATTAGCTCGTTCAAAAAAATTAAGAAAATGTGAGGCCACTATTTTTTTAAATTTTTTTCTGTCTAGTGTACAGTTTATTCGTGTTCAATTAATCTTAACAGATAAATGTGTACATTCTTTGATTTTTATGGTACAGTATGACAGCTTCATTAAACGGACACCTGGTTTTAGGGCAAAAATATTCTGAACCGTTGGGATCCCCACGTTTTACCGTAATAATGGCGGAAGATTTAGTACACTACTGGACAGTTTTATAATATTCGGGCCAACAAATTTTATCGTCGTCTTCAAGACAATTGTACACGAGTTGTTACGATACCCAATCACGGCTCCAAAACAATTCACTACAACTGTCGTGAATATGACGATTAATTCTGTCGAAACGTCGACACAAACATTATAAAATTTTAATGAAGAAAGCTGTGTTAGTGGTTAAAATCACAAGCAGAATGATCACTGTTGCACACCACTATATAAAAATTATTCCGATTAGGCCTAGCGCTTTCAAGCTTCACAGCTCATCGTCAGATCGGAAAATCAGATTTTCCGATCTGACGACGAGCTGTGAAGCTTGAAAGCGCTAATCGGAATACAGTAATTTTTATATTATAAAATTTTGTTTATTTAATTGGCCGACCCACACCAAATTAATCATTTCTCTCAACACAATGGAGATCTGCCATCACCGATTTATTTATTATTTTAATTTGTTTTTTTGAATAAAAATATTAAATAATAAAAGCCAAGAAAGTACAGCATTAAACAAAGCTTTTAATAAACATGGGATCACAACAGGGCTTACTAGCAGA
The DNA here is from genome assembly GCA_034769895.1 of Magicicada septendecula. NCBI lineage: Eukaryota > Metazoa > Arthropoda > Insecta > Hemiptera > Cicadidae > Magicicada > Magicicada septendecula. The sequence goes on from CM068368.1 coordinate 784,986,632, forward strand.
ACTGATAACACGGATGACAAAAATTGGTGTCATCCAGTTTAATGAATACTTATGTCTAATGATACTCTTGCGCCTATGAGATAGACGTCATGCGATGTACGGAACCTTAAACTACGCGAATAATCTCGATGCGTAGTCCAGAAAGCGGTAGATTCGTCTCGCAACCGCGGCGTGATATAAATAAAAAGATCGAAAGCGGCTAGTCAGCCAGTCAGTCGCGTATTGCGAAGAGAAGTGATACAGACTTGACTTAAGTCCTTAAATTCTAAGGTGGAACATACATAGGGCCTCGACGAAATTTCTCCACGACGAAGTGATAAAGACGTATCTTTATTCAGGTTGAAACTGCGATTCAGAGTGCGTTTTGTGTAAAACGATTATAGTCAATTATCGTGTTCGGAAATCTGTAATTAGTGGCGTGCGTTATTTATTGTCAGGGTGTTATGTGCCATTTATTGTTTTATACGTTACCTTGTGTTCAACGAACGTAAACTTGAAGAAGTGTTGTGTGTAAAGTTGTAACTAGCGCTGTGGTCCATTGTTTAAACATGACACTATGTGTGACCGTCGTAAACAGTATGAATACTTACTGTTAATACTGTCGTGGCCAAAAGCGTACGGTAACCTCTAGAATTTTATCAACACGTCCTACCCTTGTTCCTCTTTCTTCGTATAAATCGCATAATAAGAGGCGATCCCATCCCTAGACTTAACGTATTGTTTGAAATTTCTCTTTTTAACTTTCAGGGACGTATTTACGAGGGGGCGAACGGGACCGTACCCCCCCCCCAGAGTCGAAAAAGTGGACGAATTTTGTTACGCTCTTAATTCTTTGGTTATTTTGTAATTTTTTCAGCTGTGTACGCTATTATAGTAGTAACTATTTTTTAAATATACAAACAGGTTTATTACACAATTCGCTTTCGAATTCCCTTATACGTTTGAAATACGAAATACTGTACAGGAAAATCAATTCAGTGAATAAGTATTTTCTAAAAAATGTTTCAATAATGCGTAATTTTACTGTGTAATTGCCATGCTCTTTAATGGGATTGATTCAGGACGTTATCACACATTTTTCAACCACTTTAAAGATAGTAATGTTGATTAGTCTTAACTTGTTTCTTCTTTTGTATGAAGCCAAGTAGGCCAGGCCCCCTCCCCCGATACCAAATTCTAGATACGCCACAAATTCTAGCTTTTGCCCATAACCTTTCTATCGAGGTCGTATGAAGAGCACTATAAGCGTCCCAATAATCCGATTCGAGCCAAGTTAACTACGATCTTGATCTTTCACGATATTCCTCGTTCTATCGTGTATTGTGTATATGAAACACTTTTTTACGTTCTTCCAAAAACCCATTTTTGAGGGTACGCTCTTCCGATGTACTTATGGCGTGAAAAAATCGACTCGTCTGTTTCAGCAGTTAAATCATTGCCGCCAATTTTGCGCACTAACGCATTAGCGTAAAACTCTCTTATGAAGTTTATGTCAACTGTTAGACGGCCACACCGAATTCTTCATGACAGATTTTGTTCTTTATGTATATCTTACTCCCTGCGGCAGCTTTCTGCGTAAGACCACCAACATATATAAGAAACCTATATATGCACTACATATAACTTTCAAGTTATTATTACGCATCAACAATTATCACGGAACAAAACCGTGTGCATGTTTAACAAACGTTAACTAATGAAATGGACACTACGCTGATAAAAATGTTAATGCTGGTTTAAAACTGTCCGATAGGGAAGAAAGTTGACAGATTCAAACGACCTGAAATGGAGCACAACTGATTCACAAATTTATGTCGTGCTGATGACGGGTAGATATTTTTGAATTACAAATATATAATTCAAAATTGTTTTGAAAATATAGTAACGGCAAAAGTCCGAAATGATGAAAGTAACGTCCTAAATATATTTTATTTTTAATCTTATTAGAAAATCTGATTTTAAATTGCAGAACTGTCGTCCATTAGTACGCCTTATTCGTTTTCATATACTGTATTAAAATAAAAACACTATATCCGGGCTTTATCATCTTATCCGTTAAAAAAAGTTTGCTCGTTTTGCTGTGAGACGCCCTTAGAGACTAGGCTGATACCCGACACTCTAATCACTGAGGACGCGCTAAAAGAGTTAATTATTAACTGTGTTCTGCCCATCACTGGCAGATCTTCACATGACAGCCCTCCATGCTTCCCGAATGTCCATCAGCATTTTGTGACTTCATATTCTCCTCCAATCTTTAACTAAATCAACCATCCTGCACTTCCCCTGTCCTCTCTTCCTTACTACACTTAGCATTCTTCAGCCTCGAGTCACCAACCACTCTCGAATATCAGTATTTCCTCGTTAATCTTCTTCTTCTACACTTCAGGGATTAATAAACAATGTCCCTGTTCCGACTTCACATTATCAGATCCATTTCTTTCTTGGCCTTCTTACATCCCTTCTTCCAGAAGGCTTGTACTTGTTTACAATTGCTGGTAATATATTGTCAACCATGCGACTTAAATGCTGTCTCCATTTTTCTCTGCATTCTTCAGTTTTTTTATTTAGATTATATATACTTAATTCCTCAATAATCCTTTACCGCATGTCTTCATTCCTTCCACCTATCCTATCACCGCGCCCACCTCCGTTCTCCGCCATACACATTTGTATTCCATGCCAGCCTCTTCCTTGACTCCTTGTCCTTAGTGGTCTCTGTATTAGTATAATTAGTATATCTGTATTATACCATAAATAGTGTCGATTGTTGTTTTCTGACAATGGAATACTAGAATGTTGGTGGCGATAAACAAGATATTAGAGTCCATTACAAAGAATTAAAAAAAATCGTCTCTCTAACATGCGATCATTTTATGCTCGAGTAGAGTGAGCGACAAAGGTTCAACAGAAGGATATCAAGAAGGCCGAGTTTATGGACTTCTTGAGTAAGTCTATGGACTCACTAACGAGTCTATGGACGAAATAACGAGTAACAACTAAGAGGAAGACCGTGAAAGAGCATGAGAGAGAAACAGAAACGGTCGTGAAAAGAAGAAGAGAAAAAAGACGTACACAAAGTACAGAAACACTTTATTACGATGTGACGTGTTCAGTTCTTTCGAAAAATTTGAACAAACTCTCTGTGCAGACTGAAAACAACTGTTGACAAAATTTACTTTAATCTATTTTTGTTTGTAAATATTATGCAACACAAATTTCCTTGTATTTGCAAAAGAAAAAAATTATAAATGAGTTTATCGCACAAGTTCAAGGGCATCGAAAGTAATGTTTACTGTAATACTGTACACGGCTTGGCACAACTTAACGTGTGGTCACACCGTGTCCTCACATGTATCCGTTTACGGTACAATATAGGTATTTGTGAAACACGTGCCCATTTCGTGTCCTTATAGGTTCATCTTAACAACCTTTACGAAATGTACAACCAATGTACGCCTAAAAGGTTATATATTGTTTTCATCTTTCGATGCTCCAACACACAATGTGGGCAGTAGTGTACCTACAACGCCTTCGAGTTTCTCGGCTGATGAGACCAGTGAGTGGGCCCAGACCCCAGACGGACGTCGTAAAAAACGATTCACCCCGAACTGACCCACGACCCCAAGCGCGCTGCCCACTGCGACACCCGGACTACACTGTAGTTCAATGGTACGGTACATTTTGTTCAACAAGATCAGCCATCACTGCACAGCTTTAAAGCGACGTTTTAAAGAATACGTCTGCAGTCGTTATCAGGTATAATGCGCATTTATGTGGACAACAAGAAGATAACAAAGAACGTAATTCGATCACTGGGACATGAATCCACTCGTGATTAACACCAAACCAAACGAGTTCAAATCGCGAAATCTGAGGCTTAAAAAAAACCTGGAAATGAACAGGTCATAACACCACAATGCCTCTGGTAGAGTTAGCCTCTGAAAATGATTTACTTGTCTCATCTAAATCTTTAACGTCGGGAATTCCAAAGGTATCGTTATCAGTGGTAATTACATTTTTAGTTCCGCCAATGTACTGTCGCAGCACCACCTTTGCTACCGAGCAAGGAATGTGGTGGCGTATAATATTCTACTGCATGCATCACTGTAATACTACACATTTAAAATACGTTTAACACAGTTTCGGTGTGACTTGACTGTCTCTCAAGCGGTATTTCTTGTGGCGAATAAGAAAAACACTTTAACAAAATATTCAATAAATTACACTGACATATAATGTACGAACGCTCAATCTAATACGCACACAAAATCACAACTAAATACGTCTTCTGAACATCTGAACAATGTTTTCAGAACCAGTAATACCCCACCAACACAGCACGCACTATCATTCAGTGGATCCCCCGCTCCCCAGCCGTCTCGGCAGCAAAACTGGTGCGCGTACAGCAGTTATGTTGTTAACATGTCTGACAGATCGTCTTAATTGAAGTAAATATTGGTGAATACATTGAAGCTGCGGTTGGTGAACACTAACTGTGACAACGTCGCGTCCACGTGGTATCAACGCGATAATCTGTTTGGTGGACACAAACACCATCGGGCCAGTGGCACGTTTTTAAGAACACACTACTACATCATAGGCTTCCGACTGTTAACCGCATGGCTGAATCAGTATTACTTGGGAAACATCCGGGCTAGTAATGGGCGACTGAAGCATACAGACACAGTGGGTTCCATCTGCGGAACGGCTTAGTTAAGCAGTTTACCGTGCCTAACTCCCAGCCAAGTTTGGTGGTAGAAAAATGAGCTAATATTATAATAAAGATTTTATTATTTAATATGTTACGAATCATATCGAAGAGATACAGTTTCACTCTTTGTTATTTACATAAATCCTGATGATGGTGTCTGATTGTTTTCAGCCAAAATGCCGTTTTATAGAGAAGTATATTTATGGTGAATGGTGGGGATAGTCTTAACACACTGCTACAATCGTGCAAGGACAATTATTCCTGCAAGAATCGTGCAAGAATACGCACTTTATTCTTTTGCAAATATTTCTGTACCGGAAAACGATGTGATTCATTAAACAGATAAATGTTACTAATTGTGATGAGCTGAGAGATGACCTTAACCCACAAGTGACTGGTTTTTCTATAGCCAGCTTTCTTATAAAGTAGCCTATATCATAAATCAGTTGTTATTGGTATGAAATATAGAAGATGACTGTATACGTCTGAGTATTCTGTGTGAATTGCAATGCAGAAAGAACTACTCACAATTCTTTGCAGCTTCGCTATTGAAAACATAACTAAATATCATAAACAAAAATAATATTCACTGGATAATTTTAAAAACGTTTAAATAAACATAAGAAAACTCTAGGATTGTCTGAGAAATACCAACATGGAAATTAGCAATATACTAACTGAGATAATAGGTAGATACCTGATTATATTGTCCTTCAGTCGTTAGGTACAACACACACGTTTCAGGCTGTCAGTCCCATCTTCAGGTAAAAATCACTCGAGATGAGCTCGTCAGTACAAAACAATTAACACACACATAAACACTGAATTCATTATACACACATATCGTGCGAGAACATGATGCAAGCGTATCATCAAGAACATAAAAGTGTACGCATCGTCAAATGATTTTTACCTGAAGATGGGACTGTGAGCCCAAAACAACTGAAGTTGCAAGGACGATATAATCAGGTATCTACCTATTATCTCAATTAATTAATGTAACTTGGAGACCACACACAATGAATATACTACCATTCCTCTTGACCAAAGCCCACTGATCATAACAGCTGGCTGCTTTATTAATGATGTATTATTCATCCAATTTTTGAAATATAACAAATGTTATAATCTAAATGCAATAATAATAAAAATTATATAAAATTAGTTTTCTGCAGTATACAAACAAAATAATAATTTAAAACTATTCAAATAACAAAAAAAACATTGCTATTGTACTTTTAGAGCTTTAATCTGTGCACATAAAGTATGTAATTGGTTTCGAGTTGGTAAATCAGTACTGTAATCTAAACTGTTTCTAACAATTTTGTTTAAATGAAAATACTGTATAAGCCATTTCCCCCTTTCCAATACTAAAACCACCATTTATTTTTCAACTGAAATTTTTGAAATCTGGAACATATATCCCTTATGTTCTGCAATAGTCCTATTGTAGATAATAAACATGGATCATAATTGAAATATAAATATTCATCATCATCATTTAGCTTCAATAATCAGCCAAACGCTTGGTTTGGATTCAACAGCTGACCTGCCCACTGCTTTCAACATTATCCAAATACTATTCCCAGATGTGTATAAATATAAAAGCCTACTTAGCAATTATGTTGTCATCTATTCAGTCCAACTCTTGGTACCACTAGCATCAACATTCAGTCATTTTCTCATTTAAATTGAAGACATTTATCCCTCCTAAATATCTTTGTTCTTTTGCTGGTTTGGTGAGCCCCAAGTGAATCTCAGAATCTCAATCTACTTTGACTTGAATTGGATGAGAACATTTATATATAACAATTATTACAAAAAATCGTTAACTTCTGCTCCACAAATAAAATTAATATAATTGTATAATTACTTTTTAAAATAATATAAAGATGATTATCATATAAATGAAATACAGAATTGAAAATAAATACAAAAATTATATAAAAAATACTGACTGGATATTTGAAAATAATTGTGTGTGTGTGAGCAGTGAAATGAAGCAATAAAATACTGATTATTTTTTAAAATTATACAAATTATATAAATACCAGTATATAAATTATATAAATAATGTTCAAAATTATATAAAATAATATTAATTTATACTTGCAGAAAAATAATGTTGTGATAATAATTAAACACACACACACACACACACACACACACACACAGATGAATGTGTGTTCATTCCAAGAAATTAAGCATTTCAAATTCACTGCCAACAAATTATCTTAAAAAATATAGTATCTTAAAAAGTACTTCCATATTGGCAATATTTGTTAATTATGACAGCATACACAAGCTATCAGCTGACACATCCATCTAAGTGCCATGTACGAATTAAATGTAGGCTACCTTTCTACATGTACCTGTGCTGGGTGTGTTCATAGAGTCAAATACAAATAATATAAGGACAGAATGAGGTTTTATATAATGTGTACCCATAAAACAAAATTTTATAAAGTTATTATCAGCTGTTAGTTTATGAAGTAAATAAACCAGTACAAGACAAAGCATATAAAAATAAAGAGAAAGAAACCTTCAAATAATAGACAAGAATCAGAACCAGAAACTAAAAATTTGAAAGGGTATTCAATTAAATTTTTTTAGGAACAATAGTAGATAATAAGAATGTAACGAGAGCAAAAAATCAGAGAATACAGGCTGGCTGCAAGGCTTTCTTTACAGAAAATGTTCATCAAAAGCAAAGAAGTCACCAAGAACACCAAAATGAAAGTCACAAAGAATGAATAAGACCAACCACAATGTACTCAGTAGAAAGATTATATCTGATAATGAAAGATGAAGAAATGCTTTGAGTATTCATAACAAAAGTTTTAAGAAACATTTCCAACTCAATGAAAATAGGACCAAACATTGACAAATTATGAAATGCAAGAAATACTGAAATAAGAAAATATAATAAAGGCCAAAGTATATGCTGGTACAGAAATATGTGCAGAAACGGGAAGAAGAACCAACTTTAGGAAGATCAACTCAAAGCCAAGTGAAGTGACCGGAAAGGGGAACCAAAAACAAAATCAACAGAAAGACCACGTAATGAGGGACATGAAAAGTAGTGCAGAAAGAGTAATTTGGAACCAAAATGAGTATTTAAAGAAGCAAGGACATATTACCCAGGAAGTTAAATGACCACTACTCCTTAAAGAATGTATTGTTTTATTATTAATAACTTTTTTTTTTTGGTGAAGGGTTTGTGAGGATCGGTCAAAAATATAACACTAATTTTAACTTATTTGTGTCAACGTTTCGACAATGTTTTTTGTCATCATCAGAACAACTGTTGCTGACGATGTTGTGTGTTTGGCATCAGCAAAAATTGTCCTGATGGTGACAATAAACATTGTCAAAATGTCGACACAAATAAGTTAAAATTTGTGTTATATTTTTGACCGATCCTCACAAACCCTTCATCGAAAAGTTCACTGATTGACGATCACTATGAATTTAAGGATTTAATTTATTAATAACTATAGTAAAGTGAGGTAAATCTTGGGAATTATGCAAATTCCATTATATCAAACTATAATGGAAGAACTGAAAACAAATTAAAAATGATGAACAAGCAAGAAAATATGGCTAGTTATAAATAAATCAACTGCTCTCTCTCTCTCTCTCTCTCTCTCTCTCTCTCTCTCTCTCTCTCTCTCTCATATGTGCATTCAGAGTGAATCTGAATGTGAATCCTAAAACAACAAATTTTATAAAGGTAACAGCAGGTCAGTATGACTAAATACTGAGATAAACCTTAAAAAATTATTTAGTGCTTCAAGCAACTCACACATCAACTATTTACACAATAACGTCCTCTTCTTCTTCTGCACTACAAGGATTATGCATTTGCCTGTTCCGTTCTCACATACAGTACTTACGACCACCGTTTTCGTGGTCTTCCTATATCTGTTTTCCCTCTCGAGTTGTAGTTAAGTATTTTTTTGGGTATTTTCCCATTTCCCATTCTATTTACATGGTGTTTCCATCTTTCTTTATATTCAGTTATTTTTTCATTTATTGCATATAGATTTAGTTCATTTCGCACGTCTTCATTCCGTACTAAATCTCTTCTTGTGCAGCCACACGTCAACTATCTTACACAATAACCCAAAATAAATTAAAAACAACATCAAAGAACATATTGCTCTAAGTATATAAAGTGTGTGTGTGAGGTTGCACACGCACACACACACACACACACGCGCGCGCGCGCGCGCGCACACACACGCACGCACGCACGCAAAACAATCTGAATATTTGTAATCGATTCAAAAGCGTGCAACAATAAAGTAGCACACTAAGCTCCATGAAATGTTAACTGCAACACAAATACTTTAATCACAATAATAAACAACAGCACAGTCCAGAAGTGTTGCTGATGTCACACTCTAAATTATGGTTCTTATGAAATATACACTGGTCTGGCCATATACTCTGAAAGCCGGTTCATTCATACTCATTTATATTGAAGAGCAAAACAAAATTGCTGGAATTAGCATTGTAACAAACAAAAATTAAATCTATACTGATTCATAATTTCAAAGAAAGCTGAAATGGGTGTACTAAAGTATCACAATTTCCTCTCTGATATATGTTTTAGTTGTGTTTGCACCACCATCTTTTCAGCCTAAAACAAAACGTGGCTTTATACACTTTAAGTACTCTCTCTCTCTCTCTCTCTCTCTCTCTCTCTCTCTCTCTCTCTCTCTCTCTCTCTCTCTCTCTCTCTCTCTCTCTCCCTCCCTCCCTCCCTCCCTCCCCACCATCTTCAGCCTAAAACACCAAACGTGCCTCTATACACTTTAAGTACACTCCCCCCCCACCATCTTCATCCTAAAACAAAACGTGCCTCTATACACACTCTCTCTCTCTCTCTCTCTCTCTCTCTCTCTCTCTCTCTCTCTCTCTCTCTCTCTCTCTCTCTCTCTCTCTCTCTCTCTCTCTCTCCCCCCCCAACATATTCAGCCTAAAACACCAAACGTGTCTCTATACACTTTAAATACTCTCTCTCTCTCTCTCTCTCTCCCTCTCCTCACCATCTTCAGCCTAAAACATCAAACGTCCCTCTATACACTTTAAGTTCTCTCTCTCTCTCTCTCTCTCTCTCTCTCTCTCTCTCTCTCTCTCTCTCTCTCTCTCTCTCTCTCTCTCTCTCCCCCCCTTCTTTGCAGTTAAAAAAATACACACTACACACACAAAGTAAGGTAAGGTACCTTACATAAAGTAAGGTATTCGCTTTGTAGCTGTTATTCAAACATTACATATACGCCTGTATAACTAATAGGTCAACTTAAATGCACTTTTTCCTTTCAATTATGTGCACAGAGATTTTATGTTGTAGATATGATGCACATTTTACCAGTTCTAATTCATGATCGCGTATAACTGTTTATACGTATTTGTTGAAATGAAAGCGTGTGTGTGTGTGTGTGTGTGTGTGTGTGTGTGTGTGTGTGTGTGTGTGTGTGTGTGTGTGTGTGTGTGTGTGTGTGTGTGTGTGTGTAAAATTAGTAAAATTAATTATAGTACACAAAGCCTATTTATTGTAGTCAACTTAGGGCAAAATCGTGCTACGAACCACTGAAATATTAGTAACAGCGACAAGATCACTGTGATCTGTTCTGACTTTTCTGAAATTGTTAAAATATTATATACAGTAGTTAATAATAAACAATAAAATAACAAAACTGAATAACAAAAAATAAATAAAGGCTTAGGTGGTTGAAGGCGCTACCTAACATTTTTTGTAAAATTGAGTTACAACATACGAAACAACAACTAAAATTCATTCTGATCTAAAAACATAGCCTACATAAATGTTACATAACAGTAACATCCATTTGAAAAATGTTATATAGCACCCTCATCCACTTTAACCTTTTAATTATTTTCATAACTTTTTATACATTAAAACATCTTATAAAAGATAAGTGGGACACTTCACACTGATTACAGAAAAATATGAAGAAATTATATTTACATCTATGTATAAGACATACTTAAAGATACACAAAAAATTGCAAAATTCAATCGTATTTTATTTATTTATTTGAAGATACCACGAAAATGACTACGAAAAACACAAGCAGTAGATAAAGATAAGAAAACAAAGGCAACAAGCGGAGTAGCATAAGTTTATTATAAATTAAATTCACTAGCTTACAGTTACTAAAAATTAGAATTTGTAACAGATAATCTTCTTTAAAAATTGTGTTTTCTAATATTTAAAAACTTTCAAAACATCTAATTCAGACTGCATTATAACTAGAGAGATAATTCGTTTCTCAAAATTCTCAGGAAAATGTTCTCTAGAAACTGTGGCATGAGTTTGCAAAAAGTAATTGTACAGCATTTCCAGAACAAATAAGGATGTTTTTATACAACACACATTTTTAACATATTTTAAAACAAGAATCTGTAAAGTTAACTGAAAATTTATATCCATGTGCTGTTTTAGACTAGTTTTCTCTGAATTTCTTCAATTTAAAACTAATTTCAATCTGATAAAAACACAAGTTTCATGGAATTATTCTGACATAACTTTTTCATCCCTATTCTTTTTTTTTTCAAGAAATAAGCAGAATGTATATTTGTAACATGTAACAAATCTTTTTTGTGACATTTTTGTTTTATAATTCCACACACTATAAATGATGTAATGAAATGTCTATTTTTAAATGTAAATCAACATGGGTGTTGTACAACAAAACACTGCTTCTAAACATTAAACAAATGTGAACACGTTTTACTATGTCCCAACTCTTATGTTTAGCAGGTCTGTTAAACAAGTCATAAAATGATTAAGAAGTAACACATAACCATAGTGGTCCAGATGATTTTCCTTTCTTTGGTTTGGCACACGTCTGTGGAAACTGTGATGTGAAAAAAACTAATGCCAGATGGAAACTGAAAGCATCTGATTTGAGAGCAGATAACATTTGGCTGAAAACATTTGGATCAGGTACAAAAATGTATCACAAAATGTCGTGAACACTGTATATAATAAACGTTCCTTAACCATGTACGCTACGGAGATATTGAATGACCACAAAGTTATATAAGTTACGCTGATCAGTATGCAAGAGTGCCTGCAAAGTGCAAATATCTGCAAATATTCAGATATCAAAAATCACTCATAAATATTTACATTTTTTCAACACAGGAAATTCTTCTCAAGTCTTGAAAAAGGAATTCTACAAACACACTGAAACAAAATTATTTTATTCTTCCCAGTAAGTTACTTTTATAATAATAAGATCAACGTAGCCATCTTCTATGCTGACGACAACAATACTTAACTGCAAAGAGGACAGACGAACTTCTATGTACTTGTTTAAAAGAGATAAGAATCTGTGAACAATAATCGCTTCAGGTAATTATGAGGCTGATGGGGAACAAAGTCATTGTGTACAGAAGGCAAACCAAATATATATAATCAAATTTTGAATGCTATTATGGGTACAAAGAAATCACACAAGAAGTTACAACACAAGTCTAGAAGAGGTTTCCTACATCTGTTACTGTATGGGAAAGAAAACTTCGCCCTGCCACAGAAGGATAAAAAAAGATTACAAAGTGAAATTAGATTTTTGAGGTAAGTAACAGATCATCATAGGAATATGATCATCAGAAACACTTTTAACACGAATCAGTTGAGGATATAGTGAAGACAGGAGCACTGTTTTCCAAATTTAATTTTAAATGGTTTGGGCACATAATGTGGATAGACGAAAGGTAATCAAGGCTTAATATGGAAGCACACTCAGAAAAGGGAATAGGAAGACCAAGATTGGAATGGCACAGTATACTAAGAAAAGATACTTAAAGGAGGAAAATCCTTGTCTAAGATAAAAAGGAGTTCAGAAAATGGCTGACAGATCCAAATGTCCTGAAGCAAGATGTCTTGAGTAAAATTTAAAAATCTGTCAACTTTGAATGTTAGTACAAAATACAGTATCAATAGACCATAGGTAAAAGTGTTTTTCAGTATCTTAAGTTTTACTAGGGGTGAAACTCAAAGATCTCTTGATGAAAAGGCACAATTGTTTACTTTTAATTAAATTCATTATTGTGATGTTGGTTAAGGTATTATGGGTACTATACGTTTTGTATAATTGTCCGATCAACTCTTTTTTATACTTAATGGTGTCTCACATAATCAAACATTTGTTGAAGAAAACCACAGCAAACTGTGAGAGGATGCATTTTGTAGTAGGAAAGCAGAAGAATTAACAATTGTGCTATAAGTACTTCAAACAGATCTTATCTGAAGCCACTGTTTAGGTCAAGGGCTTGAGTCACAAAACAAAATAAGGGAGAATTATAACTCACAAAATTTACATGTCAATTCATAGTGGAAGTAATCACAACAACGGTAATGAAAAAGTAATACTGAGCGTTGATTACAAAGAGCTAGACCAGAATATATCTTTTAGGAAACCAACTAGGAGTAAGAGGAGTAGAAGCAGGATTATGAAGAGAAAGAGAGAAACAACAGGCATCTATGGGTACGTATGTAGACCAAATCATAGAAATGAAGGTATCATATAATGGAAAGAAGGAGGTGTCAGCCAACTATATGAGAGCATAAGATAGAAAATGAATCAGTTCATACACAAGGTGAAAGGAGAAGTAAGATGAAGTCTGCTAGTAACATAATGTGAAAATATTATCAATATTATAAGTGGAAGAAGTCATAATATATTACAAAGATTACCAATTTTCTAGGGTAGAGTGTTCATATATTTTCCATTTCCATATACAATATCATCTCATGTATCATAAAACTCTTAATATTTCATAAGCAGCACAGGAGAACTCTTTCATCCAAAATTAATCTTTGTTATCCTCAATAATTATTCTCCACAGAAAGCACCACCTTCTTTATTTTCTTAAACCCTACGACACTAACAAGCAAAACTGCTACTAAATAATTCTTGTGTCATCATCCTCAGGGCAAACTAACTATATACACACACCATATATATTGTAACGTTACATAACCCAGTCTCAAAAAACTGATAACTTAATTATACTACCATAAAGGTCAGAAAGGGGTAAACTATAACTAGCTATAAATTAAGTTATATCACTAAACATTATAAACGATATTGAAGTGATATACAGTGACAAGTGAGTTATAGTGTACCCAGTGTGTAAATAAGCGAATGTGAAGGGAACTTCTTACAGACTTGTGCTGTAGATGTGGGAATTATGGATTATAATAGTAGACTGTGATGCGCTACTAACTAATTATGTATTTTGTTTAGTTATTGTAGGATTTATATTGTGTAGGCAACAAAATTTAGTACCTATGTTAATTTTATAGTTAATAAAATAATTATGTTATTATATAAGATAACCCAGGGTTAAAAATTAAAAGAGTTAAGTATAAGATGATAATAAAAAATAAAATAATACTGTATGAGGAAAATGGCAGAAGAAAATAGTGCAGTGTAAGAATACTATAAGAGATTAATAAATAATATATAAATTCATTTAAAGTTAATAATAATATTAAAGAATTATATCTAAAGTTATAAGAAAATAAACGAAAAACTATTATATAAATCAAATTGGGAAAGAAACCAAAATTAAAAAGAATTATTTTTCTGTAAATCAAAAATAAATTTATAAGAATTAAAAACAGCCTATATACTCAAAAGTAAATAGCAGCACCAATAAAAAATGATATAGAAATTATGTGTTACTAACAGTAACAGAATAACAACATATTGTTTAATCTAATTTGAGATTGAAAACTGTTCGGTTGGAAAACGTAATGAGACCAAAATTGTATTAAAAAACCTTTGAAAACAGTACAAAATTATAACAAAAATTAACTCACAGTATACACATTATGTACCACTCCTTTAAATATCAAATATAACTTGCTTTACCCCATAACAAAAGTGAAAAACCATTTTCAAGATCAGGCCTAGCCAAGCCGTGCTTCGAGTTTTTAACGAGATGGTATCTGATAGACGTTCATGAAATTACAAAACAACTAGGAACACCACACGAGAAACCACTTCACGCAAGTAAGAACTTCGAGGAAAGAGGTAATATAAACATTTCTTTTAATATTTAACCAAGAAAACCTCAAATCAAATCGTCGTGCAGTACAGAAATTTCTAAAGTGATATCATGTGTTTAATAAAAACATAATCTGCTCTCTCGCGGACAAATCCGGAACTACGTACTAAGAGAATAAACAAAAATTCGAAATTGATTATTTTTATCTTGTAAAGCGTAGTATATAATTATCCATTTCTGACCATCTCATAACACAAAGAACTTACCCTTAACCCTGGGGAAATAAATAAAACGAATTATATGTTGATTGATGTTTAATAAAAGATAAAATTGTAAAATCATTAAAAACCAGATTTTATGATAATTCCATGTTTACCCAATTAAATCGATATCATGAATTAGTTATTGAAAGGATCGATTGTAATATTTGTATTTTGGCGGAAGAGAAAAATCAATATTATACAAATAAATACTACTAATAATTTATATTGAATAATAAAATGTGTCTTTTTTATTGTAGAGGGTAGTTGTGGTAGATTTCAATAAACTAAGAAGAGGACTATCCATCAGGTAGTATTACGGAACAGTGTCATTTGGTTAACCTAATATTTGGAGACTAATGTCAAAATCAGCTGATCTCATGAACGGCGAGAATATTTGAGAAATTAAGAAATTGTCTACTCCGAGGGTAAACAAATGGTACTCGCTCTCTCTTCCAAATAAGACTAAACAACTTCCTTAATCTTGACCAAATCACACACACTCGATTTCTGTTTCGTTTGGGTAACATTACCATCAAATTTATTTAAACATTAGTACTTATAATTCATAAGTGGCGATTGCTAAGAGGTGCTCTGACCGATCCGATACTGTCAAAAGACGGACGTTACACACACATTCTAAGCGACACGTTACAAATGGCGCTCAACGTAAAAGGGCTGTAATTAGAAAAGAATTTTGGGATATTCAATAAATTAATATACCGAAAAACCTAATTATCGTTGGCAGTTATGAGAAAACAAGAAATGCATAATACCAGAGGCAGATCGAAGAAGACGGCAGAAGAAAAGGAGAAGGAAGAAGGTGGACAGGAACGAGAGATAGAAATATTTACGGACAGTGAAATGGAACAACCAATGGGTGATAAAGAAGAAACCGAAGTAATCACGGACACGGGAAAAGAAAGAGTTGAAGAGGATGCCCAAGGGGACCAACCAGATAAATCTGCCCAAAAGGAAGACATGAGTATGCAGGAGCTATTGAGGATTATAATGGAAAGCAATAAACAAATAAATGAGGAAAATAAGGAGAACTTTAGGAAACAGGAGGAAACTTCAAAGAAACTAAACGAAACTTTGAAGGAACAAAACAAGCAAACCAATGACAAAATAGATGAAAATTTTAGGAGACAGGAGGAAAAATTTGATAAAATAGATGAGAACTCAAGGAAACAAAATGAAACCTTGAGCGAAAAATTTGACAAAATAGATGAGAATTTTAAGAAACAGGAAGAGAACTCAAGGAAGCAAAATAAAACCTTGAGGGACAGTTTAAAACAAATTGAGAAAATAAACGAAGAAAATTTAAAACAATGTGAGCGTAAAATGGAGAATTTCAATAAGGAATTAAGAGAAAATCTTGAGAGTAAAATTGAATTGGTCAGTAATACGCTTAGCCAAAGAGTAGATGAATATAAGGAAGAGGCAGAAAAGAAATTAATAGAAACCAATCAAAGATTGGATAAAACAGAAGAAAAGATAGAACTAATTAAAACAGGAATCGATGCACGAATGGAAAAGGAGGAACAAAATAATCAAGTTCGTGTAATGGCCATACGCCAAGAAAACAATGACCAGTTAGATAGTATCAAAGGCAGTCTAAACTGTAAATTTTCGGATTTTCATAAAACGGTAGAGAATGTCAAGAATCAGTGTAATAGCCAAGCAGAGAAATTAGATAATTTGCAACAAATACAAACAAATTTACAAGGGGATGTAGATAGAATAAGTTCTAGATCTGCATGCAACAGTCATCATGTTATCCAAGATAGTAAGGAAAGTGTAAACTTTCGGGATTATCGCAGAAACCCACTCGAATTTTTAGGGAGAGTAGACGAAATTTTGAATAGATCAAAGGAGAACCGATGGAACATGATCAAAGGTATATTAGACGAATCTTTCAAGAACATCAATGATAATTGGTGGACGGTAATCAGGAACGAGGTGTGTGATTATGGGGGTTTCAAAACAATGTTCAAACTTAAGTACTGGTCGCGGAGTCAGTACAAAACATTATTAGAGACGATATCTGTCATGGTAGGTATGACCGTACTATAGGACAAACACCTACTGTTTACTTTTTGGGGAAGGTGTGTGTGGCAAAGTATTTGGACCCAAAGATCCCTGAAGAGTGTTTAGTGACCAAAATTGCGTATCATTTCGAGGAGAAGATTATCAGTGCCCGATTAAGTGGACAAATAAAAACTATTGGAGGCATGGAAACGCTGCTAGAAAATTATGAACAAGAATCTTATTACAGGAGGAGTAGATGGAGGTCAGGGAATACCGAGGAGCGGAAAAATGAACCACCTAGAGATAATCGACCTAGAGTCAATTATGTACATGCTAATAACAATTATTTTAATAACAGGTATCGAGGGAGGTGGCAAAATTATAACAATCAAAATTACAGACATGATTCTTATCATAGAGAAGAAGGTCCACAAAGGAGTAGGAGTGAAGAACAACCTAGATTCAGAGATAGTGATGAAGAAAGGAGACCAATAAGCAATATTCAACATAATGAAAATGTTGAATCAAACAATAATAATGATGGAAATAGGGGAAATGGGTACCAGCAGTGAGAAGATGTGACTGCCCGTCACTGCTAGAAATAACAGGGCACAGAATTTACCACAAACCCAATTATAATAATAACTTAAACAGACCAATAACCATTATCAGAAATCATTTTTTAAAAAATATACAGGCAGAGTTAATGGAAGAAAGAGCAATTAAAGAGTCATCGCCAAACAATGACGTAGTCTATATACAAATAAAATTAAATGGAGTGTTAGCAGAGGCCATGATTGATACAGGAGCAAATATTTCAATTATTGATCAATTAGAACTGGACCGGATTACTGAACTAACTACTGAGAGAATACCTACTTTACCAATTAATAATTTAACAATTGTTGGCACCACCGGGAAACAAAATAAAACAATCAGAAAACAAGTGTCTTTGAATGTTACCACTAGTGGAATAGGAATACCTATGGGATTTTTAGTAGCTAAAGGGCTACCTTTTAGGGTGTTAATAGGGTGTGATATGCTACGGCGACACACTGCAATTATAAATCTGGCCAGGGGTATAGTAACCTTGAGCACAGAAGATGGTGAGTTAGCGGCTGAGATAATTGGTAGCCAAAGTGCCCCTCAGTGTCCGAGCTCATTTTTTATTAGGGAGGATAATAGATTAACCCTAGGTAAAAACACAGAAGTTACAGAATCAAAGATTTGGCAAGAGAAGATAGAAGAGATAATTGAGTTTCAGAATAGGCAGGCACCGGAAATAATTAATGTAGAACAAAAACAACAGCGTATAAAAATTTATGATAAATATAAATCAGTATTCTCAGAGTCACCAGGAAAAGCAAAAAACTTCTTGTGTAAACTAAAGTTCAAAGAAAATGTAAATTTTAATAAACGGTCATACCCCATTGCTCAAGCTTTGAAAGAGACAGCAAGAAAAGAAATTTAAAGAATGATATTGGAAGATATAATTGAAAGAAGTAGTTCTCCATATACCAGCCCATTGGTAGCTATACCGAAGATGGTCAAGTAAGACTATGTCTTGATGCTCGGGAGTTGAATAAAATGCTCATTAACGATCGCACGTCTCCAGGTGAGATTGAAGAAATAATGAAAAAATTCTATGGATGCAAGTACATGAGTACTTGGGATGCAGTCTGTGGATATTGGCAAATAGAGTTGCACCCTAACAGCAGACAATATGTTGCTTTCATATTCGAAGGACGAAATTATCATTTTAAACGTTTGCCTTTCGGATTGGTAAATTATGTGGCCGTTTTCATCCAATGCATGGATCAAATTTTAGGTAAGGAAGTTTTAGATTTTACTACAATATATGTGGATGACATATTAATTACGTCTTGTACTTGGGAGGAGCATTGTAACCGAGTGGAAACAGTATTAAATAAACTATTGCAACATAATATAACTTTGAAACTGGATAAATCTAAATTTATCACACATGAATTACCATTTTTAGGATTCTGTCCGCTACTGGAATTAAACAATCTCCTGAAAAGGTAAAGGCTATCCAAGATTTTCCTAAACCAAAAAACTTAAAACAACTACAATCCTTTCTGGGGATATGCAACTATTATAGGAAATTTCAACAGAATTATTCAGAGGTAACAGCCAAATTCCAATGTTTACTTTCAAAGAAAAACAAGTGGAAATGGGAAGAAAGTGAAGATAATAATTTTAAGATAATAAAAAATACATTTCTGGACAGCATCATGTTACACCACCCAAATTTTAATAAACGATTTTTCATAAATTGTGATGCTAGTAACATTAGCCTTGGAAGTGAGCTATATCAGGAAGATGAGGAAGGAAATCATGGGGTCATCAGTTTTGCAAGCAGAGTACTGAGTAGTTGTGAGAGGAATTATACAGTAACTGAAAAGGAACTGCTGAGTGTTGTGTTCTCATGTATAAAATTTCGAACATTTATATTGGGATACCCAGTAACCATCAGAACCGATCATAGATCAATTTCATTTTTAAAAAAATTGTAAACTTAACCACGGCAGACTCACCAGATGGGTATTAATACTTCAAGAGTATAATTTAGACTGGGAATATATTCCAGGTAAGAAGAATGTAATAGCAGACCGATTATCACGGATTAATCTAGAAAAAGGAACTTGTGAAATAGAACCAGAGAGTATTGGAAAAATATATTACATTATTAAGATGAATAAGGAGTTACAAGATATAATTAATAAAATAAAAATCGATCCGCAAAGGGACACTAAATTTAAAAAAATTAAGGAACGGATATTACAAAATGACCCTATAATAATGAAATTTTTCTGTGTTTATGAAGAAATCCTTTTTATCCGTCCAACAATTAAGGATCATGTATGGAAAATGTATGTGCCAGAAGCAATAGAAGTAGCCCTTATTAAGGACTACCATGAAAGATATGGTCACATGGGACCACTCAAAGTTATTAAAGCTCTATCTGAACAGTGTTATGTGAAAGCCATAAATAAGAGAGTAAGATTAATAGTAAAAAATTGCAACATATGCCAGCTAGTAAAAGTAAATAATGAGAAGAGAACGGGCGCCATGATTACAATAAAATCTAACAGTAAACTTGAAAAGACATTCTTGGATATATGTGGACCTTTTCCCAGAAGTGGAGGGAGACGTAAATATAAATATATAATCATTATACTTGATCATTATACTAAATATACAAAACTCTACGCTATCAGTAGAGCCACTACGAAGAAAATTTTAGAAGTAATCATTCAAAAATACTTACTTGAGTTGGGAAAACCGGAAACCATAATAACTGATCATGGAACGCAATTTCGAGGTAAAAGGTGGAAAGAAGAATTGAGGAAATGGCAAATAAGGACCTACAAAACATCAGTGTACCACCCTAGTAGTAATCCTGCCGAACGCGTATTAAGGGAAGTTGGTACAATTCTACGTACATACTGTCACCAAGAACATAAAAATTGGAGCCAGTACATCGAACCAGCAGAGACTTTCCTTAATTGGTCATACCATGACACTATCGGAACCAGACCTTATCAGGTAATGTTTGATAAACCACCACCAAGACAAATCTTGATAAATTTTCCTCCAGGAGAGAGAGAGAGTAAAGTTCAATAAAGTCGAAATGCACAACAGATTGTTGCATAAAGTGGAACTTCAACAAAAAAGGGGTCAAGATAAAAAGAAAAGATTGGATACATACCAGATGGGAGATAAGGTATTAATCAAAAATAGACAACTACCCAGTTCTATAGAGGGTACTGCTAGGAAGTTACTGTTACTTTATACTGGACCTTACCTCATAACCCAGGTGAAGGGGAATAATACCTATGAAATCAAAGCAATTAACGATAACCAAATAAAAGGAGTATACAACCAGTCGGAAATGAAACGATATCACGAAGAAAAACCAGGAATATTATGAAAATTGAAACAATCAACAATTTATTTTGGTAAACAAGTAAAACAAAAATAAATTTGTTCTAGTGGGGGGGCCTTTTTGTAACGTTACATAACCCAGTCCCAAAAAACTGATAACTTAATTATACTACCATAAAGGTCAGAAAGGGGTAAACTATAACTAGCTATAAATTAAGTTATATCACTAAACATTATAAACGATATTGAAGTGATATACAGTGACAAGTGAGTTATAGTGTACCCAGTGTGTAAATAAGTGAATGTGAAGGGAACTTCTTACAGACTTGTGCTGTAGATGTGGGAATTATGGATTATAATAGTAGACTGTGATGCGCTACTAACTAATTATGTATTTTGTTTAGTTATTGTAGGATTTATATTGTGTAGGCAACAAAATTTAGTACCTATGTTAATTTTATATTTAATAAAATAATTATGTTATTATATAAGATAACCCAGGGTTAAAAATTAAAAGAGTTAAATATAAGATGATAATAAAAAATAAAATAATACTGTATGAGGAAAATGGCAGAAGAAAATAGTGCAGTGTAAGAATACTATAAGAGATTAATAAATAATATATAAATTCATTTAAAGTTAAAAATAATATTAAAGAATTATATCTAAAGTTATAAGAAAATAAACGAAAAACTATTATATAAATCAAATTGGGAAAGAAACCAAAATTAAAAAGAATTATTTTTCTGTAAATCAAAAATAAATTTATAAGAATTAAAAACAGCCTATATACTCAAAAGTAAATAGCAGCACCAATAAAAAATGATATAGAAATTATGTGTTACTAACAGTAACAGAATAACAACATATTGTTTAATCTAATTTGAGATTGAAAACTGTTTGGTTGGAAAACGTAATGAGACTAAAATTGTATTAAAAAACCTTTGAAAACAGTACAAAATTATAACAAAAATTAACTCACAGTATACACATTATGTACCACTCCTTTAAATATCAAATATAACTTGCTTTACCCCATAACAAAAGTGAAAAACCATTTTCAAGATCAGGCCTAGCCAAGCCGCGCTTCGAGTTTTTAACGAGATGGTATCTGATAGACATTCATGAAATTACAAAACAACTAGGAACACCACACGAGAAACCGCTTCACGCAAGTAAGAACTTCGAGGAAAGAGGTAATATAAACATTTCTTTTAATATTTAACCAAGAAAACCTCAAATCAAATCGTCATGCAGTACAGAAATTTCTAAAGTGATATCATGTGTTTAATAAAAACATAATCTGCTCTCTCGCGGACAAATCCGGAACTACGTACTAAGAGAATAAACAAAAATTCGAAATTGATTATTTTTATCTTGTAAAGTGTAGTATATAATTATCCATTTCTGACCATCTCATAACACAAAGAACTTACCCTTAACCCTGGGGAAATAAATAAAACAAATTATATGTTGATTGATGTTTAATAAAAGATAAAATTGTAAAATCATTAAAAATCAGATTTTATGATAATTCCATGTTTACCCAATTAAATCGATATCATGAATTAGTTATTGAAAGGATCGATTGTAATATTTGTATTTTGGCGGAAGAGAAAAATCAATATTATACAAATAAATACTATTAATAATTTATATTGAATAATAAAATGTGTCTTTTTTATTGTAGAGGGTAGTTGTGGTAGATTTCAGTAAACTAAGAAGAGGACTATCCATCAGGTAGTATTACGGAACAGTGTTGTTTGGTTAACCTAATATTTGGAAACTAATGTCAAAATCAGCTGATCTCATGAACGGCGAATATTTGAAAAATTAAGAAATTGTCTACTCCGAGGGTAAACAAATGGTACTCGCTCTCTCTTTAGTATGTATGTAGGAGCTTTTTTATGTAGGAGCTTTTTTGAAATTGATTAATGGACATACATACATAGTACTACATACTACATATATCCTTATGTAGGAGCTTTTTTGAAATTGATTAATGGACATACATACATAGTACTACATACAAAATAGCAAGAATAATAGCACAAAAACTAAAAAATAACCAACTAACAAATAACCATCATAACATAAAAAATACATACGAATTAATAGACAAACTAAAAATAATAAATATAAATGAAAATACATTTTTCACATCATATGACATAACAAACATGTACACTAATATCCCAGTAGAAGAAACAATTGACATAATAATAAACAAACTTATAGAACAAAATGAAAACAAACAATATATAACCGAAATAAAAAGTAGTCTCCAACTAATACTAAAACAAAATTACTTTGAATTTAATAGCAAAATTTATCAACAGAAAGAAGGTTCAGCAATGGGATCACCATTATCAAGCATAATAGCAGAAATATTCCTACAACATATAGACACCAAAATACAAAATATCATAAAAACACATGACCCAGATGGCATATGGATAAGATATGTAGATGATGTATAACAAATGTATATAGATGTTTGATGTGTATATGTATCAAATAACAAAAACACAAATGCAGAGAACATACTGAAACAAATCAATAACATACATCCCAAAATACAATTCACAGAAGAAAAAGAAAAACATAACAAAATCAACTATTTAGACATAACCATCACAAGATACAACAAACACATACAATATGCAATATATAGAAAACCAACTTCCACTAACATCATTATACCTAACCATTCTGACCACCCACCACAACATAAAATGGCAGCATTTTATTCGTTATTTAACAGAATGTACAAAATACCCCTAAACAAACAAGAAACTGACAAAGAAAGAAATATAATACACCAAATTGGTTATGCAAATGGATACAATAAAAATACTATGATCAAAATAGAAAATAAAATCA
Source organism: Magicicada septendecula (assembly GCA_034769895.1). Taxonomy (NCBI): domain Eukaryota; kingdom Metazoa; phylum Arthropoda; class Insecta; order Hemiptera; family Cicadidae; genus Magicicada; species Magicicada septendecula. Next base: position 785,010,479 of record CM068368.1, read on the forward strand.
AATACAAAATAAAAACTGAACAATTAAGAATTAATCAAACTGAACAACACATAAATAATAACAACAAAAAATGGGCCACATTCACATATATAAATAATAAAATGTCAAAACTAACAAAACTATTTAAAAGCACAGATATAAAAATAGCATACAAAACTAATAAAAATAAATTACAAAATCTAAATAACTCACACAACAAAGATAATACAACAACCAACGGTATATACAAAATTGAATGCCAAGATTGCAATAAATGTTATATAGGACAAACAAAAAAACAGCTGAAAAAACGTTATTTTGAACACCTAAATGCATACAAAAAACCAAACATATATAAATCCAATTTAGCCACACATGCAATAAACACAGGACATGAATTCCCAGACATAACCAATGTAACACTAATAAAACATATACCACACAAAGGCACCATAATGAACATTTGGGAAAATTTACAGATTTACAAACATAAAACACAAAACAAATTAATACCAGAACAAATACAAATCAATACAAAACATGACACAATATTCAAAGCACTCAACATCGAAAATACACAAAATACAAAAACAGATACCACAACCACACACAATAATGCAACATTGAAGGACCAAAGACCAACAAACCACCATAATAACATCCAGAAGCCAACACACAAATACTGCACCAGAAGCAAGATGGCGAAGGTTGAAGATGGGAGAACAGGATCTCCCGAAACATGTCCCTAAAGAAAAAATACATCTTGAGGTAAAATAGTTATAAGTATTATAGTATTATATACATCAAGAAACGGACTGTAGCAGAAAGTGATTGAAATATATATATATATATCACTTGTTGGTTCATAAATGAAACTGAAAAACAGCCATTCACGTCAGTTATTGAACAATACTGCCTTCCTATACATGGGAATGCCAATATATCAAGACAATTAGATCGAGACTTTCTTTCCAAAGAGTGACCCATGCCTCTGCGTGTGTGTGTATGCACGCGGGCGTGTTGCTACAACAGTTCAGTATTTCATCAAGTTCCGAGTGGCTTAATCTCTTTCTTATTTAGTATTAAAAGGTTAATAGTATTTTATTTTGATTTCTACTTTAACTACTTTAAACCCTGTAAAGCTACTTTTTGTTTGACTTTATTCACAACTATAAGTCAATTGCCTACTAGCTACTTTTCAGTTACCAAAATTACCCCTATAGAAAGAGAAAGTTTGTGATGAACCCTAATCCTACAAACTTAATGCGAGAAGTAAGATGAAAATTTGTGAATACGATAAATCATAAAATTCAGTATAATACTACACTACTGTATGGTTACTGCATTGTGGATAATAAATAAAACAAAAACCAATATTATTAATCAAGTATTATGCAGATAGAAGTGCCTATCGAGTATTTATGGAAGTGATGTGCGTGAAGACTATGAACGGGTTGGAAGTCACATAGAAATTCACTACACACAACCAACGTCTGAGTACAGCAATGTCAAACAAACAATGGATATTATTGTTCATGATTTATTGAGAAAACTCAAATCCACATCCACAAACTCACCGAAAGACCTAACTAGCCCCTTGAAATATTACAGTATGAGAACAGTAGACTTCAACAGGCAATAACTAGTTTATTTGATCAAATATTCTTTGCCTCGGTAACTGACATGATGAATCTTACATTTAGTAAATTGTTAAATTTGTAATAATGGTCGAGACATATTATATATATATATATATATATATATATATATATATATATTGCATCAGTACACAGGATATGAAGTTCATTTAAGTGGAACACTAATGCTGTATAACATTTTCTGTTGGCCATAGACATGTTTTAAATTGATTTCATTCTTTCTTTGTAACGTAGTCATAAGTTTTGAACCAAGCTATGTTTAAAAAAGTATGTTATGTCAAAATGTTCACAATTTTATTTTATTTTATGTCAAGTGAAATATTTGTGTGTAAGTGCATGGGTGCGCGTATGATTTACATTTTATTTAATAACTTCGAGGAAAATTAACATTTCGTTCTGAAACTTGGAAAGAGTATTTTAATGGTTATAAGCTACATTTTCCATATAATCAATTCTCCACAACTGTAATTTTTATATGGTTTTTTTAATGAAATCCGTCATCTTTTATTCTCGTTATCTCCTAGAAAGTAATAAAATTTGTAGATTAAATCTAGACAGGCCTTTGCAGAATCAGACAGAGTTTAAGCGTGATTTCAGTCTATCTGTGTTCTCATCTGTGACGCTGCTAAAGTTTGAACCAATCAGAGGGTCTAAAATTTATTTAAGACGGACGCTTTCAGTGGACAGACAGCTCAGTTTCTTCTACGGACTCATTATAGAAAGACGTACTCGCTGCCACAAGTTTTTCGTGATAAGACAGGTCGTTTTCCTGTAGACTAGAAGTTGGTTTGAGGTCTTCAAAACCAATACCACTTAGAGAACTCAAATAAAAAAATAGATCATTCTAGTGCTTTTCGTGTACAGTAGATTTTCCAGAGTAGGGGCAAAATATCTGCTGAGATATTTTGATAGTTACGCGAGAACGCTTCAAGAAACCGGAGTTTGTGTAAGATCAATACACGATCTATTTTACCCAGTTTTAAAATCCCTGAGATTAAGTAAATGTAAATTATAAACAATAACAGATCATATCGCAGTGTGTGTGAATTGTCAGCGTAGCAGTCATCGGTCGACATGCAATCACAGCGATCCAGTCGAGTGCGGGGAGCGCATGGTGTCATCGCAAACTGTCGGAATTCAACACAACAAGTAACATAGTTGTAAAACCAGCAAACAGACTCAATTATTGAAAGACAAATTTTAAATAAACAATTTAATATTATAAAGTAATAAGACAATAGTAAATTTTAATGTTTTAATTTAATAAATTTTCCTAACTTCAGATATAGACTCTGTTGTAATAATTTCAATATTACCTATCTATGCAGTTTTAATTTGTATCGTTGCAATATATTTACCATAATATAATTATGAATAAATTATAGCAATTCTAACACAGCATTCAAAGTACAAACTAGTTTTTATTTTGTAATAAAATTTACAAAATTGAACTCAATAATTGTGTATTTATTTGGCATCCACACTTATAAACAGATTGAAGACAAATACTTAATATCAGTTTACAGAAAGCCAGATGTTATCTTTATAATACCGTTCTCCTTTCATGATATTGGCCTCTATTTTTTATTTATTTTATTTTTTTTTTAAGATCAACACCCTCAATTTTTGCTATATTAGTCTATACTTTCCTCTACTTCCTCTTTATTATAATACAGAACATTTCAATATTGATACTCATAATATGATCTATCACAGGTATGCAGTCAACATCTTAAAAAACGTTATCATTCAAACAACTAAACAACTCATAGTTTCTTCACAATTGGTCACAAAGTCCAGGCTTGCCACCATATTACAATGTAAAGAAATAAAACAACATAACAATATTATCTAAAAGCCTGATGTTTGGTCAAAAAATTCATGAAATTTTTGTTTACTTAAAAAACAGTCATTCAACTACATTTACACTGCCCTATTGAAAGTAATCTCCACACAGTGAAATAGAAAGTATCTCCACACAGTAAAGTGATATGTAATGCTGTAATGTATTCCCATTTCTTTTAATTTTCAAAATATTTTTGTTTTATGTTTTCAGCAGTCACAAAACTTTGTCATTTAATTCTGAGAAGAGGAAATATCAAATTGCAACACATACCTTAAATACAATGGTTACTGTATCACTGTTTTTCCCCCCTAAAAGTCTTGAGCAAGCAATGATATGTGCTGTTACAATATCGGGGTTGCTTCATGCATGTTGTACAAAATGCCCAAATACTACTCTTAACTGATGCTATTTAGCATCTAGTATTAAATTCCATATAACACAATATCACATCTTTATCTTACTATTATGATTTTCAATTCATTCACAGCTGTGTATGAAGCTTTTATATTATATCCAAATGCTCGTTCATGTATCAGATTTGCCAAAAGCATTTTGCAACACTTTCACCAAGCTAGAGCAGTTTATCTCATTCATTACACAAAACCTGATGCAAGGTCTCAATCTTGCACAGAATGTTAAAGAAATCATCTCATGTAGCAAAATACAACTTACTCAATTAGAAGTTCCATCTAAACTAAGCATCCAATGTGGATAAAAATTTAGACAATTGCCATAAACATACGTATAGCAAAATTGAAAGTTAAGGGCATATGCGCATAAACCAAGAATATGCAAGAATCTTTTTAATCCTGGTAAACAAAAAACTGTTTATTATTTCCTGTGCTTGACTATGAATAACTTTCCTGTCTTTGCTAGTTGAAGGAGAAGTATCCATTTTAGCAAATCTTATTACTGGATGATAACACAAATAATTATGATAATACATAATTACAGAATAAAAACTACCAATAGAAATTAACTAAAAAATTAAATAACAAATAAAAATGACCGACTGTAAAACAACGATATAATTAATAATAAATTGAAATAATAATAACAAATGCAAGACTGAGATAGTACGTCACAGTAACTACCAATGTACAGGTAACTAAAACAACACACGCAAAGTTGGCAACACCTTTACTTGCATACTAGCTGATTCTCCGTTACCCTCCTGCTATTCACAATTTCAAAGTGGATTCGTCCATCCATAAATTGGTTTCTGCGCATATGCCCTAACTTTCAATTTTACTGTACCAACATTATGTAAAACCAGTTTTTTAATTGGAGAACTTCTAGGCTGATAAATTTGTAAATTGCATGAATTTTTAATAATCAAATCTCACATGCCTTCACTACAAAGTAACTTATGCACATTCATTCTTTATAGTAAGTTAAACATTTCTGTGTCAGACACTGCATGGACTGATGATGTCAATAGATGAACGACTACGAAACATGGATAGTATACGCTACGACTTGGTGCTCGAACAGATAGACCGTAGACTGGAAGTTTTGGAAACAAGAATGCGTAGGCTCGACACATCGATTCAAGACAGATTTGACAAAGTCGACAGGGTAAGTAAATATATATTATACTTTAACATGGATAGGCTTGCACACATATGTGCAAAAACAATCAAGTATATTATTAGAAAAAAGTAATATGTCTTTCCCAAATAGCAATTCTATTAAATTGTATTTTAAACCACATACTGTATCTTCATTTTTGTCAATGATGATGATAACTGATTATATACTCTAAAATTTGTACTTTAACTTTATGTAGTTATTATAAAAAATATAAATTATATATAAGGTTTTTTTAATACACAGCATCCATGCAAAAAGTAAAATGTAACCATCAATGACTGAAACATGTAATATAATACGGAAACTATCAGAAAAGTATATATTATAGAATTGTGACTGTATTATAATTATACTAATGAGACAATGGCATTTTCAAAAATAGTGGATGTTCAAGTGGTTTATGCACCACATCACACTTACAGCTTGCTTCAAAAGAAACCAAGAGAAAATGAGTTAACATATTAATTTAAAACACTACAATCCATTAAAAACTATACATAATGTGACATAGGCTTATTGTGCAGAACTTAACCTAATTCCTTCAACAGTAGAGACCTTTGTGATGTTATCCTCAGGACATGTCACTCCAGAGGAAAATGTCAGAAAAAGATGATCAGAAACATTAGATGACAAAACAATACAAGGTCAAGAACAAAATAATTAAAAAAAAAAAAAGAAAATACATCCACAACAAATAAAGGACATCAGACATATACAGTTTTTATACACTTTTTGTGAAACCTAGTGAATGATTGTTGCTGTTATGTCAGTAAAATTCTAAATTGGCTGCAAATGCAACATGGCACCTTCAGGGCCGGATTTAGGATCTGTAGGCCACTAGGCTCAACCTGTGGTGCGGGCCCTCCGGGGGTATGGAATTTTTAAAAATTCGATTACGGAAATTTTTTAAAACATTAACCTTGAAAATCGCGTTTTAAAGCACTTATTTGGTTAAAATCCTTAAGATAAACATATAAAAGTTTTATTAATTTGCTATTGTTAGAATTTTTTTGTGGTGCGGGCTCCTAGGCACGCACCTATGTAGCCTATGCTTAAATCCGGCCCTGGGCACCTTTAGTTTGCTATGAAAGAATAAAATTACTCTCATTCAATAGAAATATTTTTAATTTTGCATGTGTAGGTGTGTGTGTGTGTGTGTGTGTGTGTGTGTGTGTGTGCGCGCGTGTGCCCACTCAATAATAAAAAAAACACTCACTATTGTCTTGCATTATTAATTTCGGTCAGAATATGGTTTCAGAATTTGAACTCAAGAGACCTTAAAGAAGAACTGTCAGAAGAGAAAATGTCTCATAAAATAAGAGATGTTGTTGACACAGGGTACGACCGGTTTAACCGAAGATTAACTTATTCAGAGGAACGTCTGGAACTTTCTTTTAAAAAACTACAGGTAACATAAACATACACTAGTAATTAATTATAACCTTGTGTTTTATAAAGCCTTCCATATTCTAATGGCACAAAAAGCATCTACTGTGATTTAAATAAATTTTATAAATTATGAACATCAATCTGAAATACTTGTTCTCTTACTCGCCTCTTCATCTTGTGAACTATCATGGCAAACTCTTCTTTGCTATGTGACTACAGAAACTAACATACTGCTATCATTGCTGGTCGTTTAATTAATATTCCTTATAAATCTATTTAACAAATGCCTAATTATCCCTTACTTTTCCTTTGAGTAAACCTAAAAATACATCGTCGTTTCATCTTTTATTTTGTGTCCTGGATATGAGATTGTTATTTATTTGTGACATTTATGATTTCCATTTAAGTATTCAGCATCATTAGAACTGCACCATTAGTTAACTTCAACATATAAAAACCTATAGTTCCGTGGCATCTTTTTATATGATTTATAATTACAGTGTATTTATCACAACTATAATATATTTATCTAAACACAACAATTGATATTATACCCTCATACACTCTACTCCTCAAGGTGACTGATTCACTTGCACGTGTACTTACCCCTTGTACCAACACTGTGTATGAGTAGCCTACTAGCATACAACTGCTACACTGTTGACTATGTTTCATGTTTCAAAAGAATAAGATTATCTACCTCTAGTAACCATAAAAATTGCATGTGTTTGTTGCCTTTCACTTTGTGACAGTAGTAGTCTTGACAACACCTACCATACAAAGCCCCACCCTAAAAAAAAAAAACTTAAAACAAAAGCCCAGGGGGCCAACTGCATTTGTAAAGACAATATGTAGTAACCATATCACTATCCCCATTAGGCTCCTTTTATGCATCCGATTTATATTGTACAATATACAACCAACGATAGAAAATTGTACGACATGTAGAACAACAGAAACAAGTGGGCCATTTTATGCACTATCGTATGATAAATTTATTGTTCCGAACTCAAAAGCAAATCATCGTGTCCTAGGAAACACATCAGCTAAAAATTCAGATGAGTTGTCTGGGCAGTAATGGTCCAGTTTATGCACTTGCACGGATTTTGTATTGTATGACTTTCAGACATCATCCTATCAACCTTCCTGCCTAGCGTGGGTGAAGCAGTTGTACCAAGTAATCGGTGATATTCGCATTGTGGTGTTATTTTCTTAATTCATTTTGTAACTATGGAAGTCGTTAATAAAGAAAGACTCATTGACGAAATCCAAAACAGGAGAGCACTATGGAAACCCGCTTATGGAGATTATAAAAACAGAAATTTGAAGAAGGAACAATGGACCATAGCACTGTCTATGTATCGTGCATAGTTAGTAGGATGAACGATGTCTTCTTTTCCTTCATCTCTTCAAAACACAACATGCATGGATCCATTTTCAGTACTGATGATGACGAGGCCTTTTATGCAGGGGGCAGTGCTGAAGGGTATGTTCACACCCACTTCCGATGTTTTTGACACACGACAGAAATTAGAGTCAAATCGGATGGAAAAATTATAGCACAATATTTTATTGTACACTATAAATCGGATCACAATAGGGGCCTTACTCATAATTTTGTACTTTCCGTAATAGAATCCCCCTCCCAGTCTATTAGGCGAACCCACTGTATGTAAAACATCCCACTACAATTGTTCCATCTCAATATACTATAACATGTGTATACTATAACATGTGTATAACAGAGAACACATAGTGTTCTTGGTAAGAGTAATGGCACTTAATAATTTCATACTACACTCTGCATGTTACCTCTTTATCAAAATGTGTCTTGTCTATTTCACTGTAACCAGTCATCCCTCCAACTTGCAAAAACTGCCAACCCACCAAATGATAGCAGTTTGTTATTCTTCATAATATTGTGTGGCCATCATAAGGCAAATCTTGTTTATTGTATCTGATTATCAATTTTTAGCTTTCCACCAACAATATCTGCTACTACTTTACTGTTTCATTTATAGTATATTCTATTGTATTAAATGGTTCTAACACATCACTGCAAACCAAGTTAACACTAACAGATGATAGCTAAGAATACAAGAAACATTATTTACAAAACCTTTTAATTTTGATAATAAAGAATTCATTTTTTATTGTCAGAAAAGAATACATTAAAGAAATTTGCTAGGCTAACTGACTTGATATTAAGAGAGTTACTGTGAAATTTGTAATATGAGAATTATTTTTGGACAATTACAATAAAGAAAATACAATTTGTGAGAAACAAAGATGTAATTAATTCACTACCGACTCGCAACACAAATTACATGACCGAATTAATACACCACACAAATGACTGGACAAAAAAAACAAATACAAAACATACGGACAAAACACGAGAAAAAATAAATAAATTTGTGCTTCGAGTTGGTAGTGAATTAATTATATTTAGTTAAGTAACGGACACGTCATGGACATCGAAATCCAAGAATTAAGCAAAGATGTATTTTGAAATGTTTCTATTCTTATTTTAATACACGAAGTAAAAAAGATAACATCCTTGGCAATTCACTAAAAAGATATCTTGTACTGAAAGTAACAGCATAGTAGAAACTGTGAGAAAACTTGGCAGTGTGAAACCTTTACATAAATAGTATGGTACCTCACTACATAAGTGCTGACCATTACACTATGTGATACCTGATTAAAATTTACTCTCTCCTTTCTCTGCTCAGACTCTGTACATAATAGTTTCACCATTATATAAAAACCCCTCTGTACACTCTCCTGTATTACAAAAAATTTTGAAACTTTCCCAAAGAAACTGTATGTCAACTACTTGATTAACTTCATGTACTGTATATAAGGAGGTTTTTGAATTCAGAAATCATGAGAAAGTCAGGCTGTTAAAGTCTGTTTCAGACCAATGTAGAAGGGCTGTTTAATCGAATTGAAAAACATCAAGAAGACATACAGTCTGAGTTGGTGGATGTTGTTGCAACTTTGGATGACATAAAAACTCATTCCGTGCAGAGTGAAGACAAACTAAACTCAACACACAAGACAATACAACAGCATCTCAACGTAAGTAATATTCTATTGAAAATTATGAATTCATTCTGAACAGAAAACTTTTTATGTGTAATGTTACATATCAGATAAATTTAGAGTGTCACTTATCAGAACCAGGTTGTGATTACACAAATCTACTAATTGGGTGGCTGATTCAATCCAAAGTAAATACTTGCATTACTAATACCGCGAGTTCAAATGTATCCACTGCAACAGCATTACATAACAAATAATTTTTTTTAACATTCACAGACTTTTCATATTATAGACAAAGTTCTATACTGAACTAACCCATAAATCTTTTCCATAATTATTATATTATTACACAAAGGCTCATGCTCAGTAGACTTCCTATGACTATACAACTCTCTAATGAGTTTCAACAAATTTGGTGTCTGTGGTTAAGAACAACATATGTTCCACTTTGTTTACCAACAGTTTAAAAGTCTGCCCACTGCCATAACAATCTGTAATTTATGTTTCTTACGCAACATTTGGCTTTTGTCTGTACCATTTCCAGTACACAAAAGCCAACTGTTTTAAACAAGCTATTTTTATCCAGTCAGCTGATAAAAAAGAGAATAAGGCTTCCTGTTTTGCTCCAATTATGTAATTTGGTCAACAATTAAATAATAGGTTGGCCAATACACTAACTTATGCTCTGATTATAAAAGACTGGCTTTAAGAAAGCAAAGAGTATGATAATTATGAGAAATTGTAAAAAGTCATTAATGTTATTATCTTTCCTTCTCTTTAGAATACATTTTAGACACTCTTCCTTGTACAGCTGCACCAAATGTCTCATACTAACAATTCAGAGAATAGGCTTTCATACAGAAACCCATTTAATATTGTCATCCACAGTACAATCAATATAAATAAAGGACAAAGTGACTTACTAAAATCATTTTATAAGTGAGCAATGTGACACATTTATAAGTACTTCTTGGAAAGTACTCATGTTGAACCTATACGAATGAGCTGAAATGGATTGGAGAAGCTACACAATCCTGACTTGGACTCAATTTTTACATAACACAATTTTACAGAATTTGTCAAATTAAACAGAAATTTTGTCAAATTAAATCTGTAATTTTACAGATACCAAATGACATACAATACAAAAAAAACTTCCAATTTTAATTATTCATAACCTGCAAATGAGATCAGCACGTTTTAAATAAATCAGAAGTATAATCTAATACATGTCATTATTATAAGATTGGGGGGGGGGACAAAAGTTTAAAATACAATAGAATAATAAATTTAACTATTTACCCATGTACATTTGTACATATTTTTAATTATTTAATTTATTTCATGTCATATGTATTTAAGAGATATAATGTGCCCACAGACTATACTGCTGGAGTCAGCAAGTCGTGATCAGCTACAAAAGATTACTGGCTCTCTAGAACATATAGGCAACAAGCTGAACAGTACTACTAACATGTGGGGCAGCCACCAGAGCGACAGACCTTACACTGCATTTAACAAAGACATAGTGGAATCCATTCGGCAAGAAAATAATAACCTTGGTATCAAAGTACGTTGTCATCACCAAACAAATATTGAGAGAGTGAGATGACGGATATCGTTGTACTGCATATGTTTATAAAATACTGTACTGTACATATATTCTGAACATTCAGGGCCGCCGTTACCTTATGTGCGAAATGTGCACCGCACACAGGCAGCCATAACAAAGGGGGGGGAGCCATAGACTGCCAAATTCATCAGTCAGCAGATATTGCAAAATAAATAAAAACAATTAATACCGACTAGGTCTAGGTATATGACATTAACGTTTATTGAGTTGTTCTTGATATTTGTTTTGTTAGCATTGCGCAGTGTAGGGGCATCAGCCTTTGTTTTGACTGCCAAGTTTTGACTGTTGTGGTCTCTTTGTGGTTATGTAGACAGGTGCGTGCATGTTGACGCTGTCAAACTATCAAGTATCTACCCAATAAGAAATTATTTATGTTTCGTTTTGATGAATGGGTGCCTTTAGGACTGTCAACTTGTATTCAAAACAACAGCAATTTGTAAGCAGTAACAGAAATTTGTTAGTCATGCTTAAGACGTTTCCAAGTACGGTCTTGTTTTCTGGTCACGGTCTGGCAGTGTAATTCTGAGATGTGTCGCATTTGTATACGGTTTATATTCATAAAATCATAAAAATGTCTGACAGAAAAGCAAAACGGTTGTCGGGCTTTCAATATAAAAAAAATAAATAAAAGCGAAAATTGAACAACAACAGAAGTTAAGTGGTACGTTAGAAAATTTTTAGCTGATACTAGTGAAAGTGTATCATGTACATACTCAGCAAAATAGGTTTTTGACAAATATATTTATTTTTTGTCAATTTTACTATTTATGTCTGTATCAATTTTTAATTAAAATAATATTAAATAGTGTGGCAAAGTAGGGATATGAAAAGTATAATCAGGAGGTAAAACTGCACATGGGTGGCAAGCACCCTAGCGGCGGCCCTGTGAACATTATATACAATAATTCAAAATTAATTATGTATAATAACCTCTTGGGTTTAAAATTATGCCTGAATATAATTTTAAATATCCTCCAACAAAATTAGGTAACTGGTCAATAAATACATCAATAATTGTAAGCATTAATATATTCACATTCATAATACAAACATACAAGGTTTGTCCATAAGATTTCCAAACGTAAATTGTGCGACAGATAGCAGTACTAACGGAATGTGTAATATGTTCCGACCTAGGGGCAATGTTGTGTAGCAGCCCAGTGAAACCTTTAATGTAATATTTTGTTTTTAGTCATCGTACTACACCTGTTTGTGTCAGCAAGTGTTACAAACATGTACTGAATTTTAAAATTAGTGATTTTCATGAGTAACAAATTAATGTGAAATTTTCTGTTAAACTGGGAAAACGCTTCATCAAAATACTTGACATGTTAGAAATGTACAATAGTACATAGACATGAAGCTTTAAGCCAGACTTGAACATACAAGTAGTGACAATGTTTCAAAGATGTCCAAACATCAAGCGAAGATGATCCTTGTTCAGACAAATCATCAACATCCAAAACTGATGAAATTGTTGCATAAGTAAGACAAGTCGTTTGTTCTAACCGCTGTTTAACTGTTCACAAAGTAGCTTAAGGAGTAAGCATTTCAAAAATTGTGTGCCATGAAATTATTATGCAAAATTTTGGCATTAAGTCGCATTGCAGCCAAATTTGTGCCTCGCCTTTTGACTGATGAGCAAAAACAGAATCGAGTTGATAAATCACGCTAATAAACAATTTTTTAAAAATATCATTACTGGAGATGAGACATGAGTATATGAATACAATGTTGAAACAAAAGCTCAATCATCACAACGGCCATCAAAAGGGTCCGTCAAACATTAAAGTCATGCTGACAATTTTTTAGACTCTGAGAACACTGTTCACCATGAGAATTCCTTCCAGAATGTTAGACAGTGAATAAGGAGTATTATCTTGATGTAATGAAATGTATTCGTGAAGTTATAAAAAAAAAAGGCCTGAAGCTTGGAAGTCAAACCAATCCACGCTTCCTGCTGACAATGCGCCCATGCTCACACTGTTATTAATATGTCAGTTTTTTACAAAAAAATAAGACAACAGTAATTCCACATCATCCTTATTCACCAGATCTAGCACAAGCAGATTTTTTTTTATTCCCAAAATTAAAAATGAAGTTGAAAGGTCAACGATTTCAGTTGATTAACTTTTTAAGGAAAATTTGCTAGCTGAACTAAACAATGTTCCAAATCAAGAGTTCCAGAAATGTTTCGAAGGATGGAACAAATGTTGAGAGAAGTGTATTCGAAGTGGAGGAGACTACTTTGAAGGCAACAAGGCTGAATAGTCAGTCAGCAGAACATTTTTTATTTAAAAAGTACAGAAATTTTATGGACAAACTTCATATATAAAAAAAAAATATACCTTTACGGGTTATTTTACTTCATTGAAAAACTTATGTTATGTACATGTTATATGCTATGCTTTATATTTTATATTATGTTATTACAAAAGGTGTGGTAGGAGTCATAGCATGTCTTGACTTGCATAGTACAACGATGTAATGTACCAATGTACATGCACATGACGTGGTGTTCAGTTTTTAATGAGCTCTCATTTTGTTTATTTGCTGAATAATGAGTTGGACTGCTGACCTTCGCACTATCAGAAGGTGGTTAAGTGCCTTTAGATTAACAGCATCTGCTTGTCACTGTAAACCAGGAGGAATCAAAAGAACAGAGCAGATCCCAAAAATGACTGAAAATGTTTACACTGTAATCTTGTGTAGCCCAAGAAGACCTGCACGGTAACATCCTATAGCTTTGTAAATTTCTGATCATTCATTCAGGAGAATATTACATCAAGATATCCGTTTTCACCCTTATAATTCCAAATAAGGCAAGAAATTCAGTCTTACAAGTAGGTTGCATGTGAACGGTTTTGCATGATCATGTATGATATCTTTTTTAAAAAAATCACACGTTACACACTTTGATTATATCACATGAAGCACACTTCGAGTTATGCAGTTCTGCAAGTAAACAAAATCTCCTTTATTGGAGTGGAGTAAACCCGCATTAACTGCACAACAAGCCCTTGCACCAGTACCATGTCACTGAGTGGTGTGCAGTTGTATCTTTTGGAATCATCAGGCCATATTTTTTTAGTACGATAACAGTGTTTCTGTACAGTTACGAGATGTAACTTTCATCAGTGAATGTTGCCTAAGGACGCTGCAATTCTCCTTTCTTCCTCAATTTCGTGTGCTGAATGTGGATATGGACAATTTACAGTTTCTACAAGATGGGGGCAACTGTGCACATGGCCAGAATATGTACGGATTTTTGTGACAGATCTGTCGACAGTGATTAAAATATCATTATGGTGACATGTTTTGACCATTCCAGTCCCCTGATGTAACATGTACTGATTTTTTTCCTGGGAGGGTACCTCAAGCAATGTGGCTTTCAGACACACTGTGCAACCATATTGGAATTAACAACCACATCAGAGCTACCATCAACAATATCCTTGGTGATATGTTACGACGAGTAATGTACAGCTTCCAACACTGCTTAGAAGAAGAACGGTGCAGTGGTACCATCATTTGACAGGTGTCATATTCAAACACTGTCTGATAAATAGAATTCTTGAAACTACTATTTGGTGTGGAGAGTAATAAATAAAACACAATTCTTTCCTTACGAAATGATTTTATTATTATGCTATCAATGCTGCTGCACCCATCAACAAACTGTGTGCAAGAAGTGTGACCAGCAAAGTTACATGAAGGATAATGCATGTTTTACTCAAATACATTCCTCTCCCTCTCTCATCTATATATCTGTGTGTGTGTGTTGCTATATAAAAGAGTTGCATCTTGACCAACAAATCAATCATCTACCTGTCAATGATTTCATTAACCTCATTAACATTTTATCAAAACTACAAACTATATGAGAAATTAAAAAAAAAAACTAAACTGACACAATTGAAAATGTTAAAATAGCTAAAAATTTTTGTGCGTCCTCCTATCCTAATGTAAGATTATTACTAATTTTTCAGATAAGCAATACCTACAATGAGCTGTGGAGAAGGTTTATGTCCCTAGAATCTCTGGTTAAAGATCTAATAAAGTTTGAGAATTCCACTCAACGAGAGATTTTTGATGAGCTTCGTTCACTGTTATCACTGGAACGCCGAGATTTTCTAAGTGATTCCCAAGAAAGTATGTACATATATCTCTTTCTATTATTATAATAACATAACTACTGAACTAATCACACACACACACACACACACACACACACACACACACACACACACACACACACACACACACTGCTAGAACCATTTTACTGTAACATTAGCCTTATGGGTAGAGTAAAATTACTATCAAGAGTTAGAGGTTTTGTATGAAGATTTCTTTCCACATTACTGAAATAGATATAAAAACATTCTGACACTTCAACAAAGACAAAATGACAACAACATTTAAAATTATATTAAATGCACACACAGTACCAAATTTAACTCATCACAGTAAAATACTTCAAATCAGAGTCCTGTTGTGTGTGTGTGTGTGTGTGTGTGTGTGTGTGTATGTGTGTGTGTGTGTGTGTGTGTGTGTGTGTGTGTGTGTGTGTGTGTGTGTGTGTGTTTAAAAACTACTATTAGCCCATTAACCTCCACATAATGTATTCAATAAGTTTACTGATTCTCACTACTGCCTTGCCAATCAAATTACATTCACAACAAAATGCCACAACACAAAGCTTAACATTTGGAATGCTTTGATGTAATAATGAGCTCTCTGATATAATACTCTGCCTGTGCTAACACACTGCAGTCATCATCATCACAGATCATCATATTCAACTTTAGCTTAAACTAGTGTGTTCAGATTTCAGTCAGACTGGAACTAACCTAGTTACTTCTTCCTTGAACGGTCAACATTTCTTCTCCCTTTTGGCTTATACGGATAATTTAGGGATACAATCTTCTGACTCCTTAAAATGTATCTATGCCATAGTGTTATGTATTCTACCAATTTCTCTCAGTGCTCCTACCCAGCCAATGGTCTTACAAGTCTCATTTCCACTGCCTCCATGGCACTCTCCCATTAGTAAAAGGATATCACAACATTCAAATCATGTGGGCTAAGTGCTATTGGTACAATTAACATAAAATACACTAACTGCAATTTATCACCTTCATTGAAGGTGATCCATCATGTTGCTATCATTCCGCTGTCACTGTACACCTATAGTTAGGTAACACACAGAAACATGGTAACAATACAACTACATGTGGAGCTTACGAACAATTTACAACTGATAATAGTGCCTTTGATTGTTGATTCTGATCAATTCCCTGCAACAGTAATACTATATGTTTGCAAATATTTGTATACAAGCATTCATGTGTAGCATCTTGTGTGATGCATAAAAATTCTTAATTATATGTACAAGAGTCTAATGACAACTACACTAGTCTCATTTAACACTTCATATACTTACAGAATGTAATAACAAAGTGAATTTAAAATTAACAACTCAAGTACCGCATTTTAAAGTAAACTACACACAAGACAATATTTCTGCCATTAATTTTCAACATATCGTAGAATAATCAACTTCATGTATAAATTATAGCCATTACATAATTTTGACAGATATGTTTTACAGATTTCTTGGAAATAGCCCTAGATGCTTTAGAGAGAAAAATACAGAAAAGACTGTCAGATCTTGGACGTAAATTTGACGACAAATTTGATACATTAAGTGCAACACAGAATCTTGTTATAGACAGTTGCTTTGAAGGCGGCATCTGCAGAAGTCTAGAGTCGAGAGTCTCACAAGTCTTGGAGAAGATAATTGTTATGTTTACAACTAAGACTGACATATTTTCAAACAGGTAATGAACACATTGCATTTTTAATACAATTCTGTGACGTGATCACAAGCTTTTCTTTTTACAGAATTTATACAGACTGTATGCAAAAACATGACTTGTATTATCATCATTAATGACCATTAATCATCAACCCTCCAATGACAGTCTCTAGGCTAAATAATAAATAATACTTTCTTTGCTCATCTGTCTCATGCAGCAGTCTTCAGACCCATCAGGATCCTACGCCTCCTTGTCTTCCTTTACTCTTTTCCTTTCCATTTTCATTTAAAAATTGCACAATGTTCTTCCTTACAATGTTGCTCAACCAATTAGCTTCCTATTCCCAACTTTATAAAACATTTTCTTTCTTTACTCTGTTGAGCATCTCATTAACCTTTCACATCAAAGTGTCGCCATCACAAATATCCCCATGATCAGGGCGTTTTTACAATAAGTACCACAGAACTGCGAACCACTGGTTTTATCACAAACTTTAATATATTATTCACGCACATCATTGCTTTAGAATGAACTGTATTTTTACCATAGTAAATTGCCCTACTTCCAATTAACCAAATGATATTCCATGGTCTGCACTAACCCATATGTTAACTGTCGTTATGCCTATCGTTATTTTACTGCAAGCCAAACTTTTCACTTGTGCATAAGACAGCATTGTACACAGCTCATACCTACCTCCCTTCCAGTTTTCACCTGCTATAAACAATGATAAGGAAGCGAGCAGAACCTCATCAACTGTACTTTCCAGTGAACATAACGTTATCATGTGCTTTACAATTTTGTTACAGTCTTCTAACTTATTTAAAGATTATAATTATTTTAAAAACAAAATTATATAACATAAGAAAGACGGAACATGTGAAAGAAAATTATTCTACAATTTGTATCACTTTTTTTTTGCACTGAAAAACCAATAATTTTACCTGCAAATTTACACTGCCTGTGATAAAATGATAAGGTAATGAATGCTAGATTTTACTTATTCTTTAATAGTAAATATAAATAAATATGAGTTTTTGTTTACAGATATAGTGGCCTGTCCAAAGATAGTTAATGTTTCAAATTTGTTTTGATAAGTTGACAAATTGTGTTTATTCTATGGACCAAAACAGAATTGCATTATGGATTGTGTGCATCTGAATATCAGTATGTTCTAAACAGTCTGTGTATAGAATTATAATAAATGTAGAACAATATGGTGAGAAAATAAAAGTAGAAAAGTCTTTCAGGCGGATAAAGGTATTCACCAATTTAACCATGAATACATGCTTTATGTTTTCCGTGGCCTTCGTATTAGGATAGAAAAGAAATGAATGGAAATACATGGGAAGATTCCTGTTCCCTTTCTATTTTTTAATTTAATTTTCATTGGTTTCTTCTCTATTGCTTCTTTCTTCGAATCTCTCCTATACTTAGAAAGTGAATGAAATTAGCTACAAGAAAAATAAATAATCTGAAGTAACCTCATACTGATATTTAATTAATTTTTTTACCCACTGAACTTTATAGAATAAAAGCACTCATGTTTTCATAAATATGCTCATACATAATTTTATACTATTTTTTATTTTAATTTGGAACACATGATTTTTTTTTACTTTTAAAGAAATGTCCCACAAATAACCATCTTTATAAACATTTAATTATATAAAAAAATCACTATCAATAAAATGCACAAATTTAATTTTCTGATATTCTATACAATTGACTCTAAACTCTACTATGCATAAAAAACTCACAGTGAATTAAAGCATATAAAAAAAATCTGTTCTTTGTATGAGTTTACAATATTCTCTGAGTTCACCATTTTACTGTCACATAAAGCCAGTACCTTTCTTTCATCAGATATAACTATTGTTTGCATGATATAATACTCTATGCTATTATTCTACATAGAGTTAAAAATCTTTCAGATAAACACGCCAGTATAATCTTTTCATTATGGCCTTAAAAGTGTGTTCTTTCTGTGGAAAACAGAACTGAAGACATGGACTCACTGCTACTAGAATTAATGGAACTCGTCAAGTCTCAGCACAGTCAGATGATCAGAACCGTGACTCACACAACGAACATGGTTATAACTTTGACCAAAGACAGCAGCGAAGCCAACAAACAACTACAGTCATCAGTAGTGGATCTAGCAGAGCGAACAGAAACAAGTTTGCAGGTAAAGTTTGAAAAATATGGTACTGAACACAATGTTGACTGTTATACTTGTAATAACTTAATGTTATTTTTACAATTTGTAATAAATGATTGGTAGGTCTATTTTACATCAATAAACATTACACTGAGCACATTTCATTACTTTACAGAAAACTGAATTTGTGATGAAGTCTGTAGTTACAACAAACAGATATATCATGTTTTTGGTATTAGATGCTAGTTAGTATTGTATAGATTGTATTTAAACCCACCTTCAATAAAAAAATTTGGTCCAGTCTCTAGCATATTAATTATTTTGCATTTTTGGTATATATTATCAATAACTCAAACCTAACCATTCAGTCTTTACCCTGACAATGTAGAAACCACAAATATGCTGGGTGACTTCAACTATCCACCCAGTTTGACTGTAGACAATGATTAGTTCTGTTGAAATGTATGTATCAAACTGGGAAGTGAACAGAATGGTGTAGATTACAAAAGTTTTCTGAATTAAAGAGACAGACTTCTTGAGTCATATTTGCCACCTCTGTACAGTTGCTGGAAGTCATACTAAGTCCACTGCTAAGCAAGACCATATAGAAGTAGACACAATGTGACTGGAGCACACGCTACAGCCTAGAAATTATTAATCACATGACACTAGTCATGTGAGCTAACATATTTTTCAAATAGTTTAAGACGTCAGTTCACTATATGCAGCTTTTATATATGAATTAGTAAATTTTATAAAAACTAATACCAATCATTTATAATTTCAGGAGATACAAGAAGAAATTCAAGAAATCGCAAACGTTAGTGGAAAGCTGTGCACAGACACGGATAAACATTCTTATGAGTCATCTGGTGTAGAACGTGAATTATCACACGCAAAGTTTATTAAAATTTACAACGAATCAGTTACAATACCAAGTCCAAAAGAAATTAATGGGACAGACGAATTACCTGTACAAAAACCAGAACATGACAAAGGCGTAGTAAAAATTACAACTGAAAATTCAGAAACTGGAGTAAATGTAACACATGCTTCTGAACAAACAGCAGTCACTAAAAAACAAAACAAAACAAAGGACAGACAAAATATGCACGATGAATCCACTCTTAACTTAATAGAAATGCTTAACTCTAATCTGACTAACATTCAGGTTCTTTTACGATTTCTAAACGACAAAGTTAATTCAAAAACAATCGAAGCTATCATACAAAGTACAGATACAGAACCAAATGATAATACAAGAACAGAAAACACACAGAATGTTAGTTCAAATGAACAAAATGATGATTTTGACTTTACCAATGAACGTGGTAGCATACCTGATAACGAAAGAAATTATGTAGATCTATATGTCAATAAGACTGCTAATGAAAACAGTAACATGGGTCAAACTGAACCAAGCATTCAGTATGAGAATTCTACAATGCACTTTTTCTCTCATCTAAAAAATAATACTTTAAACAATGCAAATGTAAAATTTTCTTCCCTGAAACTCATAGTTACAAACTTTTTACAACTGCTATGTTCTAATGTAGCAAATAATAACAATGCAACACGTACAACACAGAATCAGCTCAAACAAATAATAGCCAAATTAAATAGTAACGACACTTACAGAGAAGTTGAAAGCATATGTAAGCTATACAAAAATGCACTGACATCAACAGATTCACAATTAAGTAAACTGTCTGCAGAATATGACAAAAGTGTATTAACTGATGCCTCAAGGCATGTGCATACAGAAGACATATCTTTAAGAATATAACTGTTACTTTTTTTTTCTTTCCACTAAATTTCAATGTTGTGATATATAACCCTTTAATATAAAGAAAATTAAGTATTGATGTTAAGAAATAAACCCTTACAAGGGATATCCAATCCAATAACAGTATTTCATTTCAAAATTATTTTTATTTTTCAATAAAATTTCCTTTAACACTTAGTCCAACAATGCTTCAATGACATTATCCCATTCCTGTAGTGGCTTTCCAGCTGCTACTACCTCTACATTTGGCCAGAAAAGCTTTCCACTTTTAAATTTCTCAAGTTTTGGGAACAGATCAAATTCTGAGGGGTCAATTTGGTGAATAGCCTGGATATGCCACAAGTTTTCACTTCAAACCCCTGATTTTCCCCATCACCAAAGCAGATTTATGTGCTGGTCCATTGTCCGGATAAAACAAGATTTCTTTCTTTGCTAAACTAGATTTTTTCATGCATTTTTTCATCCAGTTTATTCAGAAGGCATACATAATATTCAACCATTAACACTTTGCCTTTTTATATAATCAATCAATAATATTCCTTTAACATCCCAATAATTGATGCATAATCTTCCCTGCACATCTTTCTGTGTGGAGGGCAACTAGTCTCTGTCTACTGTTTTGACTGTCTTGTTTCGGGTGAGTAATGATGAATCTTTAGTCAAACTTACATTCACACACATTTTTGATCATGTGTCAGCAAATGTGGCGCCCACCTTACACACAGCTTCTTCATACCTAAAACTTCAGTTAATGTGTGACATACTGATCCTTTTGAGACGCCTATAGTATTCTCTATTTCATGCTGTTTTATTTGTTGGTTATCCAAAACCAGTCTTGCTCCTTCTAAACAATTTCTTCAGAGAATGAATTGTTCACATGCCCTGTACATAATCATCATCAAGGTTGGTATGACCACATTTAAATTCAACACTCTGCTGTTTTACTGTTGAAAAAGAAGGAGCAATGTCCCCATAAACTTTACTAATTTGGGATAAATTTCTGTCAGTAGTATCCATCTTTTGCACAAAACTTCGTCACTTCTCAATGTTTAAATCTTTCCATTTTCAAAAGTACACAAAACTCTCCTACTGTAAACAATACACAAAGAAAACTATCTGACAGGGTAACTTGATTTTTCTTGACAGGGTATACTTATAATCTATGTGAAACACTATCTACAAGCAAGATCAAGAACTTATCTTATGGGCAATACTCGTATTACCAAGGCATGATAACTTAATATATGTATAGTTATCAAATTTTAATCTGGCAGCTACTTTCTTTTTTTGTTCATTTAAATTACTGATATGCTAAGAAGTCGATAACACATATGAAACAAGGACACTTTATGTCTATATATAGTAGTCAAATTTTTGTAAACATATATACAGACAAATATGTATGTCTTGTACATTTTTGAAACTCTGTGCTCCAAGTTGAAGTGGTTAATAAGTTTCATCTAAAGCTAGACACAAAAACCTATTTATTACACAAACGGTATAAAGAAAGTCATAATGTGTAAACGCATACTGTTCATACTTGGGTATATTTGGTAAACCTATGTAGTTTTACATTTTTTGTGTCATTTAATATAAAAAAAATAATTAAAATTAAAACACAACCCTGTTATTACCATCGTGATGCAAACCTTGCACACTTCTTATAAGTTTTTAAAATTCTGTTATACTTTTTACTAATAAACTTTAAATTTTCAGAGCACGATACTCGGTTCTATTGTTCAAGATACATTTTTGTTGTAAACAATACAAAATTAATTGTACTCATATAGTATTTTGTAGAATTTAATACACTAGCATTAATTACTATAGTATTACATTTTGTATCAATATAAAAAATTAACATAAAATTATACTCAACAATTCTTTAAATAAATTGTTTATTTAATTTATTACATATTATTTTATTTATTGCAACATCAACTTACTATCAATTTTACATTGGTCTGTTACAGAATATCTGTACCACATTATTTTGTTGCTCTTGTTAACTACACAAAATACGTTAAAAAAATAAACTTATAAACTAATGAACAATATTAGTTATAATATTTAATTATTTATAATTAATCATTTGAATTAAGCGTATACATAATGCATTATGAAAGCCACTGTAACGAGCATTCAGTACTTTTAATCACAAACCACGTGGAAACATGTATGCATATATTTATCTCATTTTTTATATTTCCTTGTAGTTTGTGACCTGGTGATGGCATACTGCCAAAAGACCTCATCAGAGTGGATTTTATTATTGTGGTATTTTACCATCAATTTGGACATTCAAGGTAAGCATTTCAAGAATATGATATACAATTGGGTTGACTTTATACTAATATTAATACAGTCAATAAAACATAACATTTATACACAAGCAGTCTTAATTGTTAAGAGATCCAATGATAAATTAAAATAATGAGAAAAACATTTCAATGTCAACAGAATTTGATAATATGAGTACAAATTTGCCTAATTAAAAAAAAAGTGGGCTTTGTAGAAACTACAGCTTCACACAAAGCAACTAACTGCAGCTCTGGTATAAAACCTGCAGACTCGTCACCTGATGATGAGGCCAAGTTGATTTCATAAATTATTGTTAATAATTGAATTCCATATTGACATTATCGGTGCGCGCACACACACACACACACACACACACTGCATTTTTGCACTAAATCACTATTTTATCAGCAAATTTGAAAATGGAATGTGCAAAGTTGCAACTCAAAGGAAACGTAATCAACTATGTTTTAGATATTTATAATCATTTTGCCAAACATTATGCCACTGACTTGTTATAACATTATTATATACATACCACCATAGTCAGTAAAATTCCATTTTTTAAAATAACGAATAAGGCCTTTTCGAAATATTAAAATTTCATCATCAGTTCATACACTGTAATGTTCCTGTTGTGATGTTTTCCTTTAAATGTATAACTGTTGTTAACTGTGTGTATTACCTCTTACTGTTCTTCATTTTGAACTTTCCACTGCCATCATTATTGGGTGAAACCAAGCCAGATATGTATTGAAACAATTGATCATTTTCAAATATTGTCTGTTGATTCATCAATTTGTCATATTTTTTATGAAGGTTTTGTTTTATTTGTTATGTTTTATGACAGGTAATCTTTTATAATGTTAGATCTACAGGCAGCCTGTGATGAATTTTTTGTGTGCGAGTTCAATGTAGCTTAGAGAATGCACTGTGTTGGACATCACCGGTGACCTGGAATAAAGTGACTGCAGTATATTAACACTTTCAATGTCATGCCTTTATACCATATGTGTACTCTGTTTTCATGTGTCCAAACACAATGCTGTTTACATGTATGCTGTCTGATAAAAGTCTGTAGCATGAGGCTAATTTATTCGTCATATAGCTGCTACTACAATTTAGTTCAATATTTTACCAGCACATGTCTCCCACAAACCAGTGAAGTAATCGGTGTTCAGGTTTAGTTGTTGCATGTGCTAGATAAGTTGTGTTTCTAACATAAAGAGAACATGAAATACATGTGATTTGTACTTGACGAATCAATTCATGGAAAAAAATTTTGTCACTCAAATTCCAAAACTGATAATACAGAGAAGAATATACCTATGAACTTGATGACTTGTTGGAAGATGAAACACAAATATAAGTTCATACGTGTAACCCATTTACATGTATTGTCACAAATGGGTTATGTGTACTGGCATATATAATTTTATTTTTCTCTTGTCCTGCAGTATATTGGGTTTTCTTGTGTGCAGATGAATCTCAAGTAAATCAATGCTGCCCCAATCTCCCCCCTCTCTCTCAACAAGAATCTGCTATAATATTGCTATTATATTATTCTGTTACAATAGTAGAAACTATTCTGAATTTGTTTTTCATTACTTATTAACATAGACTAATTAAATTATATGTTAAAGTGTAAATATAATTGCCATAAGTTTAAATACCGAAGAATTACAAACTTTTTTTGTGATAAAAGAGTATGTTTAAGATTAATTTGTTAACATGTGATCAGAATACTAAGAACATGCATAGAATCTGCATATAAATAATTTAAATTTGATATCTTCTTCTTCTTCTATAGCATCACAATTCGAGGTAGAACCTTAGCCTCCATAATCATCAGCCTCCATTTTTCCCTGTCCTTGGCGATCGATGTCCATCATTTTATTTTAAGTAAATTATCAGCATCACTTGCCACTGCATCAATCCAGCATGTCTTGGGTCTTCCGACAGGCATTCTACCCTCAATCTGACTAAACAGTACCTTCCTAGGTATTCGGTTGTCTTCCATCCTAATGATGTGTCCTGCCCATTGCAATCTATGCAGTCGGATGGTGGTGGCCAGATCATTGTCTTTATACAGCTTGTAGAGCTCCTCATTGTGACGCATTCTCCATATCTCATTTACTTGGATTGCTCCATATATTCTCCTTTCAAAAGTATTGACTATGTTAGCGGCTTGTTTGTTCAGAGTCCAAGTTTCGCTGCCATATGTTATCACTGATCAAATCATAACTTTATATAATGTGACCTTGGACTGATGGTGGATATTCCTTGCTTAAATATAGCTATCAATGAAGCATATGTTCTAATCATTGCTAAAAATGGTGGTTCACCAGGAAACAACATGGAAAAAATGGTGGTGTTGAAAATGTTAAGGTAATGGAGGTACATGAACCCTACATATATTTTCTAATAGATTTGTGCACTACTAGAGGCCTTCAGAAAAAAAAAAAACTATTGACAGAAATGTATACAGTTGACTAGAGTATATTCTGCAATTCTGCAGTACATGTTTTCTCATTATATATTAACAATTAATACTGCTAGATGGAACTGGGTGGTATGACATTCTCCAAAAGGATGTTGTCTTTTTCGAATGGTACGTTCGAAAGCGCTAATCGGTGTCACAGTGACTAGTGGTGTGTGCAACAAGTGAGTGTAGCATAAATTATTTAACCACTAATAAAATTTATAGTTTAACCATTCTCCAAAAGGTTGACTGGTCCTACCCAAATTTCCAAAATATTAAATAATTCAACACTAAAATTTAAAAAGAGTTCCAATTAGATATAATTTTTTTTAAGCAACAGTAACTACATAACACGGTTACAAAACAAAATGAACTGTCTGAAAGTTAAAATGATAAAAGACCTCCCTATACAAAGATAATTCTTAGATAGAAGGGGCCACAGATCCCACATCAAAAAAATTCCCTAATTATGCCAATGCATTTATATGATAACGAGAACTAAGGGAAACAATTGATCATAATGTGCGGACAAGTGACAAATCAAGTCTTCATGACACTGAACAAGTACATGGTCACTACTATAACCACACATCCCCAACAACACAACACAGGTTCACGTCTGAACAGCCCTTGTGAATTCTCCATACAGCTATTAAACAAAATATAACTGAATCTGTAAGTTGTTAGTATAATACACTTACCTCTACTTTTGCATTATTCTGGAAAATCGTCTGAGCTTTGTGTGTGAGCTGAGCAAAACATGAACTCAAGGTGGCCATTTTTTGTCGTGCAGTATACACCAAATCAGGTTCATCGCTGTCTAAGTCACCTAAACAATATACCACATGTGTTTGTTAATCTGTAATTTATAAATTATGTTGTGTATGAGTGTGCCCAGAAATTATAAATGTGTTAGAAAATGGCCAAAATATTACAGAACTACAAATTTGGTGCATTTACTGTAAAATATACAATTTTAGTTTGAAACTTTTGCTGCAGCATACTGAATTTCTTAAAGACTATATATGTATAACTGTCATCCCACCTGTGAGGAACTGAAATTCATGCACTGAGTACAACTATTAATTAGAAAACAACAGACTTCTCAAAACTTGAAAATTACAGTCACTACTCAAGCATTTTTTATTTTAATTTATAAACTCTTTCTTCTGTCTATTATTTTTCAGTTCTAAAGCTCAGAGAAATAAAAAACAACAATTATACCAAAATTGAATTGTTGGATTTATGCAACGTACATGACAAAGTAAAATAACAAATACAAAAACAGGTGAGACCTCTGTGTACCAATCAGAAGTAATTTTAACCACTTGCCTTACACATTATCTTCAGCAGATATTTAAAAAAAAAACATCATGTTGTATCATGTATTTAAAACCTATGCTGCATTCTAAGCAGATAAACATAGATTTTAATTTGGGCTTGTAATTAAAACACAAATATAACGTAAAATAATGCCTGTTTATTATCCCGAAATATTACGGGTTACGTTTCACATGAGTATAGACAGTAGAAAAAAATTTTTAAATATTAAAATGTGAAATAAAGATTGCAAAAAGAGAATACAATAAAATAGTCTTGAAATGCCCTTTTAAACCTTCTTATATATTGGTATACTCTACCAAGGTAGAGTGGTATGTGTGGTAAACTCTGAAACATGGGCTGATACATACATCACAGTCGAGACAGTAGAATCCAGATTCCTTTTGTATTTTCTTCCCCATATGGTCGTGAACATGCCTGCACACTGCACACTGTTTTGTATGATTTATTTTCTTTTCTGTTGGAGGCAAGTACTATGGAAAGTGACATCCTGGAAGTCATAGTGGATTTGGTGTCGAACTTGGTCTGCCAACCTGTGGGGATGTCGCTTCCTGTGATATTACTTCATAATTTCGTTGACAATACTGAGACAAAAATCCACATGATTTGTTCCTTCCATGTTTATGTAAATTACATATAAGAATTCACACAGGACGAGATCCAGGAGGTGAAAGATTTTCTTGTAATACTTGTTCCCTCATTTTCAGGGAGTTGCATATTCCGCTGATCAACTCTGTCGACACCACCCATTGTGTCATTATCTACTACAGTAGAACCTCGCTAATCCGTCACCTGTGGGACTGGGAGTATGGTCGGAATGCAAAGAAGGTCGGATTATCAGAAGAATACAAGTTTATTATTTCATTAAATGAGACAGTCTAAAATAAAATAAAACTTATACAGTAGGCTACCAGGCTATATGATTGGTACAATAAATGTGTAACGGGACAGATCAGGAAAGTAAATAATTTTTAACAATTGAAAGAAATGTTAACTCAACCAGTGTTCACTCTTTGGGGAACCTCTTTTAACCCACATGCTTACAATTTTATTATGAAACATCAGTCTGTGTTTGTGTCTGGCGTCAGTTAGTCTAGACGAGTTATATAATCCTCTACAACTCAGGACATCTGTGAATTACACAGAATGCGAATGTATTCGTTATTCAAACCCAAATAATCATTTCTGCAACAGTTTCGTCTATAGAACCCTGGAGGAGAACCTAAGCCAAGAAAAGAAGTAAATTGTAATATTTGTGCAATAATAATAAAGTAAAGAAAAGTGAATTGTTACAATTGGCGTCAGAACTGGGACGAATTTATTTGCTTAGAAAATTGAATTGTTACAAATGATAATATGTACAGTCCAGCAATAGTGTAATAAAAAAAAGAAACATTTTATTGGTGACAAAAATCGGTACCGGTAATGGTCTTTTGTTTGGCAGACGACTGTCTAGACTTAGCTGCAATGTTCCTCCATTTCTTGATCCACAAGATATCCATAGGTGTAAAGGACGAGTTCTGTTCGATGTACTGAAGAGCAACATTAAAAGCTTTCTTGGCTTCCATATGTGATACACGGGCAGGCGGTTCGTCATCATCATCAGGGTCTTCATTGACGGTTTCTTCATCAACTTGCGAAATAGCGGCAACAATTTCCGGCGTGTCTGTGTCTTGCTCATTCCCAGTTTATTCACTCTCGATCACCACTTCGACCAAAGTTTACGCCAAGATTTTTGCAGTGTGTCAGGTTTCATTTCATCCCATGACTCGGCTATTGTGTAAATTGCATCTTTGATACTAAGGGATTTCATAGCTTCAAAAAGGTTACAGCCTTCTCCTGTCTTTTCCAAAATCGAGCTGATGTACTTGTGATGATTTCATTAATAAAAATATGTTAATTAATTAAATTGTTAATGTATAAGCTGAGAAATTTTAAAATTTTAATAAAATCTCACATTTTAAACTAAATCTTATTGCTATCATTAAATAATAATAATAATATTTAATAAAAAGTCTAATAATAAAATAAAAGGGAATACAATTGTACAGAAAGGGTAAAGCTTGTTAATTAATCCTGCATATACAGGCACTGACCAGAATTAACTTGTTTTCTGACCCCTAAACAAACTAAATATAATTGTAAATTTTGTTATTATTTAAATAATTAAATAAGACCACTGTAATGTACTTTGATAACGTCTGTAACTAAGAATATCTCTATTTAATTATTTAATCAAACTTTAGTCCTTTAATTAAATTAGAAACATGGAACTACTTTTATGTTGACTAGTAATTGTCGCGAGATTACTACTCTCCCCCTAACTATTTTTGCCCACTTGCAATGGAGCGCTCACGCCGTAAGCTGCGTACAGCGTTGTTTCGCGACGCATGTATAATTATGTGAATGGTTGGTTCAATGAATATTTAAATAACTAAATTTGTGCGGCGATGACATCTCTCTCTCAATCAATAAATAACAAACTATGTAATTTATACATTACTACAAACATGAAGGTGATATTCAACTAATCTATAATCATGTGAAGTGTATTACTGTGAAACAAACTTTCTATTTATTTATTATAACTACAAGAATTACAACAGTCGGCTAAGATGAGAGTACTTCACCCCGAATGATATAACAGACTTCAGGAACTTCACCGTCACCGGATACTAAGGCAACGACAGACCTTCAGGAAACACACCAAGGACCGAAGAACCAATTCTGCAGCAAATACTGAAAACCAGGTGACATGGAGGCTTGTCTTCCATGGTTATGAGTTACTAAAATTATTACCCACAAAAGACAATTTAACTCACCACTTTTAAGACTTTAAAAGACAGACATTATATGTAACATGTAGTCTGTAATCTAATAACACTGGTTATAGCAAAGGAGTAAATGTTTAAACTAAAAGTTTTCTTGTTTTGAAAGATTAATAAAGTCCATTCTTCGAATGGCTCAATTTTCAATATTGTATATGGCAAGGTGACCATTATTAACTTAATATATATTCAATCCCGGATCCGCGGAATAAATTAAATAGATGTACATCATATTTTGAGGGCCCTTATGAAAGAGTAATATATATATATATATATATATATATATATATATATATATATATATAATTATACTGTAAACTATATATGTTGAGAACTTTAAATAGAGAACTTTATCTCATAATGTAATAAAGAGATGTCATCTGAGTACCGAGTAAACTGAGTGCATAAATCAACAGTCTCCCCTTCCCAATATCCTGATATAAGAATTGTTTTATTTGTTGTGATTAATTTTCAGCTCGTCACAACGAAAGGCAGCCTGTATAATTGGCATAACCAATTTAACGCGGGTTCCCTACGTTATAACACAAGTTAAGATGTTATAAATTGCGCCACTCTGCTGCTAATTAATTTGCTAATTTGCTTAAGAGAAAAGAAAGAAGTAATTGTGTCCCGATATCCCACACACACAAGCTGTTGATCTATTCACTCATGTATTTTAATATGTGTCAGAATTTTAAATAAGATAAAAATAATAATTATTATTATAGTAATATAGTAGAGGTAACTTTATTTGTAAATATAATATGTGTAAAGTAATACTAACATATTGTCCCAGGTAAACAAAACCATGTAGGTGCTTGTCTAAAAGTTTCATTCTTCAACGTGTTAATTTGACGACAAACTCGGACATGTAAATTTCCTGTTGCCGATTGTTTAAAACTGTCATAGTTGCTCTCCCTCAAGTTAAGTTAGACAATACGCCACCCTCTTTGTTTGGTCTATTGTTAATAGAAGCGTGTCTATTCCTGTGTTTAGTAACCGAAGATTCCCCCTTTTGTAGTACGCATATTCAAGCCTGTGTGAAATTTCACTCTCTCTCTCTCTCAATGATAAAGGTTGTCATAACATTTTAAGTGTTTATTTGTAAAAAAAAAAAGTGTAAGAATACGATTGATTTATATTTTTATATTTTTGGTAAAAAAAAAAGGGAAGCGTTGTATAGCATTTAATGCAAATAGTAGAATAATTAGTTATAGCCACTCACGTTACGAAAATGGCTGAATTTAATCCTGATCTATTATTAAAAGATGAGCTATGCTACGAAGCACTTTTACGAGGTGTAAAACACGTGAATGTAACCGTGTCGGAATTACGAAAATCATTACGCCAAACCGGATCAGATATACCCTCGCAGTTAGATAGATTGTGTGAACTCGATTATGACGGCGAACGAGAAACCTGTTATGCGAAATATAGGGAACTGATGGTATTATCTCAGAACCTTCAGGACAAAAAATCACCTACTGAAAGTTTGCGCGTTACGCAACGTATAGAACATTTAACCCGCCGGTTGAATAATTTATTAAGCTGGCCCGACGTCACCGTAATCCCCGCCGATGTGCAGAAATTTGCGGATGAGGCATTAAGCCAATTACCCATAATTATCAACGACTTACGACGAAAGTCTGACTCATCGAGAATGGAGGAAATTGAGCACTACTTACAAAAATTATATATTTCCCCAGTTCAATCCCCTACTTTAGAACACCCTCTCTCCACCTCGAACCACGAATCACCCACCGTATCGAAGATACAACAGACTCATGAACAAATACCTAGTAGAGAATTAAATACCCTAACTATGTCAGAATCCCCACCGCCTAATGTTCAGCAAACTCGCACTAGTAAATATGCTATTACAAATCCTAATGCAACCACCAATCCTTCGAAAAGTATACCAAACGTATATTTTAATGTAGACCTCTACGGAAAGATTTCCCACCCAGTAGAGAAAATAATTAATGAAATTCCTTACACCGATGGCTTAAGTATCACGATTCTATTGACTTTTATCAGATACCTACTGCAAATAAAAGATCTACAACAATTGAGCGATTGGCAAATACTGCAGGTTATCCTACCCAAATGTAAACCACCTTTACGAGATCGTGTGCTAGAATCATTAAACTCGACTCTTCCAGTAGAAGAACTTCATACTACTATAATCAAATATTTTATCCCCACGGGAATTTATGAGGAGATCAAAAGAAATACCGTACTTCGAGTACAAGGAGCCCATGAAAGACTGGCCCACTATATTGCTGACATCAGAGAATCTTCACGTCTACTGCAAGTCGACTGGACTGAAAAACAATTGGTCGATACTATCTTGGTAGGCTTGTCTCCTGAAGAACGCTCCCGTTTAGCACTAATAAGTAGACCCCTCACTTTTGCTGACCTTGAACAATGTAGTGTTCACTCGTCAAATGTGTGGTACGCAGATCAGCACAGACATGCACCGGTATCCACAACACCACATAGAAAGGAAACGCAAGCCCTAGTCTCAGATGCAAGAAGTCTACGAGAACGACGACCATTTCGGCGACCAACCTATGTTCATGGCCATGGTAAGTCCAAGGAGCCTCCACCTCGACACGAAACCAGTGAGACCCCGCGTAAAGAATATATATGCTATAACTGCGGAAAACCTGGACACCTCAGTAGAAACTGTAAACGGAAACAGTACAATCAGAAAACTCATTATCCAAAAAACATGTAAGGCAGGGAGATCCGAAACCCTGTGTCTTCCGCAGCATCGTGAAAACAGGTAAACCCCTGAGAGACCACCAATTAAAACAAAATACTAATACAAATAACAAAAGAAAATTAGACCCCTATGTTAGAAAATTTATCGATAAATGTAACTCTATTAGTAAATGTGATTTCAATAAGTGTGAATTACCGTATATACAAGTTGACCTTGGTGTTACATCCACCCTCGGATTAATTGATTCCGGATCAACGCGAAGTTTAATTAGTCAAGAGCTAGCCAATAAATTATTTAAACACAATTTAGTTAAACGCAGTCAATCAGTAAATATTAGATGCGCTACAGCTAATAAGCAAAACTTAATGATAAAACTTATCATCACGTTTAAAGTAAAAATTAAAAATCTAACGTGGTATTTTCCAATGTTGGTATGCGATGAATTAGGACCCGAGTTAATATTGGGAGCTGATTTTATCAGTAAAACAGGAATAATTCTAGACATTCACGATAAGATGTTTTACTTTGGATTCGATCGTTCACGGAAATATAACTTGCATGATAATGCAAGTAACAGAGAAAGTACTAGCACCACTTCTACACATATAAAGCATCACGAATCTGAATTAGGTCATCTGGAAAGTAAAGATAGATGGAACATACAGACTTTAATAAAACAATTCTCCAACGTCCTCACCCCAAAGTTAGGACTGACGGACCTGATAGAGTACAAAATAAATTTGAGCGACAATAAAGTAATACGTTTAGCCCCATACAAATTATCACCTCCAAAAATGGAAGTAATGAGGAACCAAATTAATAAGTTGTTAGAACAAGGAGTCATCGAACCCTCTACGTCATCTTATTCTTCACCCGCGTTTTTAGTACCCAAAAGTAACGACAAACATAGATTAGTTGTGGACTACAGGCAACTAAATAAACGGATAGAATTTGAATCTATACCACTTCCCGACATCCACAGTGCTTTTCATTATTTTACGAAAGCAAAAATTTTTACCATTATGGATTTAAATCAGGCATTTCACCAGATACCCCTCTCACAAGAATCAAAACGTCTTACCGCATTTGCCGTCCCTTTCAACCTGTACCAATTTACGAGGGTACCCTTTGGTATATCCCAAGGTAGTTCTGTATGTAGCAGATTATTAGAAAAATTATTTCATGACATAAAATTTAAATATGTGTATCACTACTTAGATGACATTGTTATCTACAGCGAGTCAATTGAGCAACATCTTAATCATCTACGTGAAGTACTATCCCGATTGGAGAAAGCTGGATTAACCGTAAACCCCAGTAAAGTAAATTTTGCTGTGACACAATTCTCATTTTTAGGTCACATCGTAAAAGCCAACGGAAAGGTAAGCATAGACCCAGAGCGAACCCGTGCAATCAGAGAATTTTTACCACCACGGGATGCGAAAGGAATAGCTGGATTTTTAGGAATGATAAATTATTTCCATAAGTATATCCCACATCTAGCCGAAATTGCAGCACCGCTAAATACCTTAAGAAAGAAGGGAATTAAATTTGAATGGAATGAGCAACACCAAACCGCATTTGAGAAATTAAAAGAAAGCATAATATCACCCCCCGTACTACAATTAGCCGATTTTACAAAACCATTTGTAGTGCAGACAGACAGTTCTAGTGTCGCCCTAGGTGCAGTAATATATCAGGAAGTAGATAACTCAAGGTTACCTATTAGTTACGCTTCTCGCACCCTGACAGATCAAGAAAAGAAATACTCCGCATACGAATTAGAGTGTTTAGCTATAGTTTTCGCTTTTGAGAAGTTCAAACCATTTTTAGAACATAAAGAGTTTTTGTTAGAAACAGATAATCAAGCGTTATCTTGGCTACTAAATCACCTAAAACAGTTAGGTCGTATCGGAAGATGGGTATTAAGATTAAATTGTTTTAAATTCAAAGTACAACATATTAGAGGCACCCAAAACGTAGTTGCCGATACACTGTCAAGTATGTTCCAGCCTAGTAGTAATACTTACGATAACAAGAGTAGAGAAACGCCGATTATTAATACTTTAATTACCGAATTTCCTCTTGCATTTACGGATTTAGCCCAGTATCAACAACAAGACCCACGTTTGAGTCCAATTATTGAACAACTTGAAAAAGGAAATAAGTCAGAGAAATACATATTAAGTAGGAGAGTATTATGTTGTAGAATAGCGAACGGAAAATATTTACGAATAATCGCCCCTGATATTATTAAACCTATGTTGATGGAATATTATCACTCTTCCACCATTGGAGCTCATATGGGAATAAATAAAACCATACATCGAATTCGTAAAGAATATCACTGGGAAAATATGAACAGTGAGATCGCCAATTTTGTGAAAAGGTGTAAGTTGTGTGCACTCAGCAAACCAGCGAGAAACAGTCAAATAAGTCAATTAATCTCAGAGATTCCTGCTACCCCGTTCTCCAAAATTTATTTAGACTTTTCAGGACCCTACCCGCGTTCTAAATCGGGAAATACAATGTTACTAATTTGTGTAGACTCTTTTAGCAAATTCGTCTGGATGTACCCCATGCGGCGAGCCTTAGCTACAACCACAGTAAGTATTTTACAGCATAGATTATTTAAAGAATTCGGTATTCCTGTCCATCTAGTGTCGGATAACGGACCACAGTTTAAGTCCAAGGAATTCAGGAACATGTGTTTCAAACTAGGAATAGACCACATTACCACTACAGAGTATCGTCCGCAAGGTAATATAGCTGAGAGGTATTTGCGAAACCTAAAATCTGCTTTAATAGCCTACCATGCTAACAATCATACTTCTTGGGACCAGAACCTATCCTGGATACAGTTCGCCTTTAATTCAGCATATCATGAAGGACATAAGTCTACCCCATTCGAATTATTGTTCAAGTATAAACCTAACCACCCATTATCCACTAAGTGGAAAATACATGAATTGTTACCCCTTGAAATTAGGGATAAAAATATTAGGAAAATATGGAATGAAGCGCGCGCTAATTTACGAACAAACTTAGCGAAATCAAGGAAATATCACGAGCGAAATAATAATAATAATGAAGTAAAGTACCAAATTGGTGACTTAGTTATGTGTAAAACACACCCTACGAGTAGTGCAATCGATAAGACCACTTCCAAGCTATCATACCGATGGTGCGGTCCTTATCAAATTCACAAATATTTAACTCCAGTAACCGTAGCCCTGTACGAACCCTCTACTCAAAAATATGTACGAAGGACACATATTTCGCAGATAAAACGTTATCACGAAGAAGGAAATGGTAGAGTACAAGTTAAATAAATGTAAAAAAAAAAAGGTATATGTCTGGTACTCAAATGCAAAAGAGTACTTGAGTAACATTTAGCTAGCTAATCGTATAAATAGGTACGAGGCCTGATCAACCTTGAATCCTATTCATCGAAAGTAGACCAAAGTAAGAAGTCAGCTGACATCAAATATGAGGAATAATTAAGTAACCAATTACTTAATGAGAAATTCTATAACTAGAATAACTCGCATCTAAAGAAAAACCCGGTAGTAGTCATAAGTAGTAGAGTTAAGAAAATTTAGAATGTTTACAATATGTTTTATAATGTGTGAATTGTATGTAGTATTAGAATTAGTCTGTAAAGTATGATATGTAGATAGTAAGAATAAGCAAGTCGAGACTGACTTGTGCAACTCGTAATTACATACAGAGAAAAACGGGTGAGAGAAATTTCACACGGAAATCCCCAAACATACTCCCGGTACATTCCTGAACAAATAAGCCGGAGGCTGTGTCTTAAGCGGCGGAGTATGTGACGATTTCATTAATAAAAATATGTTAATTAATTAAATTGTTAATGTATAAGCTGAGAAATTTTAAAATTTTAATAAAATCTCACATTTTAAACTAAATCTTATTGCTATCATTAAATAATAATAATATTTAATAAAAAGTCTAATAATAAAATAAAAGGGAATACAATTGTACAGAAAGGGTAAAGCTTGTTAATTAATCCTGCATATACAGGCACTGACCAGAATTAACTTGTTTTCTGACCCCTAAACAAACTAAATATAATTGTAAATTTTGTTATTATTTAAATAATTAAATAAGACCACTGTAATGTACTTTGATAACGTCTGTAACTAAGAATATGTCTATTTAAGTATTTAATCAAACTTTAGTCCTTTAATTAAATTAGAAACATGGAACTACTTTTATGTTGACTAGTAATTGTCGCGAGATTACTACTCTCCCCCTAACTATTTTTGCCCACTTGCAATGGAGCGCTCACGCCGTAAGCTGCGTACAGCGTTGTTTCGCGACGCATGTATAATTATGTGAATGGTTGGTTCAATGAATATTTAAATAACTAAATTTGTGCGGCGATGACATCTCTCTCTCAATCAATAAATAACAAACTATGTAATTTATACAATACTACAAACATGAAGGTGATATTCAACTAATCTATAATCATGTGACGTGTATTACTGTGAAACAAACTTTCTATTTATTTATTATAACTACAAGAATTACAACAGTCGGCTAAGATGAGAGTACTTCACCCCGAATGATATAACAGACTTCAGGAACTTCACCGTCACCGGATACTAAGGCAACGACAGACCTTCAGGAAACACACCAAGGACCGAAGAACCAATTCTGCAGCAAATACTGAAAACCAGGTGACATGGAGGCTTGTCTTCCATGGTTATGAGTTACTAAAATTATTACCCACAAAAGACAATTTAACTCACCACTTTTAAGACTTTAAAAGACAGACATTATATGTAACATGTAGTCTGTAATCTAATAACACTGGTTATAGCAAAGGAGTAAATGTTTAAACTAAAAGTTTTCTTGTTTTGAAAGATTAATAAAGTCCATTCTTCGAATGGCTCAATTTTCAATATTGTATATGGCAAGGTGACCATTATTAACTTAATATATATTCAATCCCGGATCCGCGGAATAAATTAAATAGATGTACATCATATTTTGAGGGCCCTTATGAAAGAGTAATATATATATATATATATATATATATATATATATATATATATATATAATTATACTGTAAACTATATATGTTGAGAACTTTAAATAGAGAACTTTATCTCATAATGTAATAAAGAGATGTCATCTGAGTACCGAGTAAACTGAGTGCATAAATCAACAGTCTCCCCTTCCCAATATCCTGATATAAGAATTGTTTTATTTGTTGTGATTAATTTTCAGCTCGTCACAACGAAAGGCAGCCTGTATAATTGGCATAACCAATTTAACGCGGGTTCCCTACGTTATAACACAAGTTAAGATGTTATATACTTTCGGCGATAACGCTTTTTCAGCCACTCGATCACTCCTTGATCCATTGGTTGGATAAGGGATGTTACATTGGGTGGAAGGAATGCAGCTTTTATTTCTCCTTTTATCAATTCTTCTTCAGAAGGGTGTGATGGTGCGTTATCTAACAACAACAGAGCGCGAACAGAAATTTTTTGGGCCTTTTAAGTTTTTTTCAACAGCAGGCACAAATTTGTCAAAAAAACCTAGACTTAAAAAGTGTACAGTCCATCCAAGCTGATTTTTGGTTGCGGCAATAAACTGGTAGCGATGATAAATTAATGTTCCTGAATCCCCTTGGCGTTTTGGACTTGCCAATGACAAAAAGCGGAAGCTTGTGTGTACCGTTAGCATTGCTGCAAGTAGCAACGGTTAGCCTGTCTTTGGCAAGTTTTGATCCTAGTATCACGGTCTCATTTGATGCAGCAAGTGTTTTTGTTGGTAACATCTATAGTTTAGGCCAGTTTCATCTATATTATAGACTTGGTCAGGTGCTAATTCATTTTCTTGAACAATTTTTTTTAAATTTCAAAGAAAACTCTTTTGCTGCCTCGTCATCAGCTGATAGTTTTTCACCTGATATTGCGACATATCTAACGCCATGATGGGTTTTCCACCGATCTAACCAACTTTCACTAGCTGTGAACTCACCTTCAACTTCCAATTTTTTGTGCAGAATTAGTGCCTTTTCTTTGACAATAGGCCCAGATAGCGGGGTTCCTTTCCTCCTTTCTTGGCAAAACCATATCCATAACGCGTTGTCTAGCAGTTCCAATTTTGGCTTTTTTAGTGTTTTGCGTCTCTTTAATGCTTTCTCACCCTCTATCGTCACCGTACAAGATTCAATATCCTTTCTATTTTTCCTCCAGTC
This sequence comes from Magicicada septendecula, assembly GCA_034769895.1. Classification (NCBI taxonomy): domain Eukaryota; kingdom Metazoa; phylum Arthropoda; class Insecta; order Hemiptera; family Cicadidae; genus Magicicada; species Magicicada septendecula. The sequence goes on from CM068368.1 coordinate 785,049,309, forward strand.
CTTTATTGTAGTAACTCCCACATTGAGTTCTTTAGCAATTTTTTGGAGTGATTCCCCCTTGTCCAGTCTCTGTAGCACTTTTAATTTTTCACTTAAAGGAAGAGTAATGTGTTTACGTTTTGCTCCTGACAATGCAAAAACTACAACAGTATGCACACACAGTACTAAAAGTGTAAAACAATATTTGTAAACACTAAAACTGTCACCAATTACTACGTACACCAATTCACACAGGACGAGTAATTAGCACCCACTAGACACTAGATGCCGGCTCACTGAGGCAGCAAAACAACTGAGAAGTATGTAAGTATGTAAACAAGCTGGTGAGTCATCAACAAGTTGGTGCCTGAGCCGCGGTCGGATCAACCGGAGCATCGGACCAGCCGGGGGTCGGACTAGAGAGGTTTTACTGTACTTGTGGTTTCTTCATTTGTTTTTCTCTATTGTCCACTGTCACAATGAATGGACTGTTGACAAGAAGGAAATATCTTTTTTGTCCTTCCACTTCATTACGGTAACTTGACCCCGTTGAAAGCCTCCAATTTCTCCTTTCTTTAGTTTCACATTTTTTAAAGCTGCAGGGACACCTTTTTGATTTAATTTCAATGTACCATATACATCAGTTTTTTTTTTACATATCAGAAAGTTGGCTAACTGAGGTAAATTGTAAAAATTTTCCATTGTTACCTTGATCGAACAGGGGTTGCACAAGACTTACAACAACTTGTAATGATATTGGGAGATAAGAGTAATCAGATGACAAAGTAGTTACCCTACTTGTACATATAATCAAATTCTACACATAACCACTCACAGCATAAAATTCTTGACACCAAATTTAGTTCTTGACACCAAATATATATTGAATGCACCCCAAACAGCCTTTGAATATAAGAAAACTTTCATCGATGGTTATAACTTTCAGGAGTCAATGGAATATGAAATTTTTTGGAAAGATTTTCAAATGCTGGCGAGATCCTACTGAGTTTGGGATTCGGGTGTACTGATTCATTATGTTACATAATTAGAAAAACGCAGATATTTTTTAATTCCTATGCCAGGAATCTATGGTAACTTACGGTTTGACGAAAAATGGTGTTAACAGTAATGATGAAGATCTGCTTTCTTTACAGTACTCTGTAAAATAACTATAGCTAAGAAAACTCTCATATCGTTTGTTGCTACAGGAATACCCTTGTAACTATTTTGTAAACTATAGTTATTTATCTCATTTTTACAAAATACGAAAAAACAGCTCAGATATGTCACAAACAACACACCACTGACCACGTGTTTTACAAACTGAGAACTGTCGATTTACAAGCAACTCATGAAAGCTCATGACATGCAGAGATAATGTACAGAGCTGTCCTGTGCTGCTATCTACCAGTTAATATGAGAATTATATTGAACAGAACATATACGGGTTAATAGAAAAGTTATGTGCAGTTTCAGCTCACCCAAAATTTTTCAGGATAATAACTTAGACAAAAGCAGCCTAACCTGAAATATTTCGGGATAATAAGGTAAGTGGTTAAGGAACAAATATTTATACAGAAATCAATGAAAACCACCGGGCATGTATGAGTGTTATACAGAATCATACACATCTTTTTTGTATCTTAACAGGCATCCTCCCTAGTGATATTTATAGGCAGAACATTAGAAAAATAACTTATCCAAGACATCACATTTGTGTTTGAGAAATGTTTACAAAAATATAAAAACGGTAATCAATTCCTTATTAAGAAACATTTTTTTCTATGTTTATGTATAGGCCTACATGCACTTAGTGAAAACTGTTAATAATCTCTGACTGTTTTGTGAAAATTAACACTTTACAGACTAAAAAAAGTAAATCTATAGTTTAAGAATCTTCCAAATTTTGTTATGTTTTCAAGGTTAGTAAATTTTTTAATGTCAAAGTACATATATTAAACCTTCTGTTATGTATAATGCAAAGACTACGTATAGTTCATAACTGTGCTACCAGATTGCAGGAAATTCATTCTTGTCACATATTTCTATTTGTGCCACATGGTTTTGTATTTGTGTTAATTCACTATTGCATTTTTTAAATAACGTGATAATCTAGTGACAACTTGTTTCATTACTCTATAATTATAGTGAGGTTTCAACGGTCTTATACAGAAACATAAAATTTTCTGATCAACACAAATGGTTAGTTATGGTGCAAACACGATTTTTTCATGAACATACGAATTAACAACTAAAATATATATTTTTAAATAATTATAATTAAACTGTGGATATCATATTACAACACAATGTGAAAAGTGGCCAGCCTTAACTGTTGAAGATGCTCAGAATCACTGAGCCTGCAAACTCATAAATCTTATAAAAATTAATAACAGAAATTTATAATATAAATCAGTAAGGCTGCCTCACAGAACTTCCAAACAGACATGTTCAGCACATGCAGACAGACCATGAGTTACTTAACAACATATTTTCTGATAACTTATAGTTATAATGAATAACTATACTACCAACAATAGTTACCATACTACATGTTATTAATACAAGAAAAATAATATATTGCAATGTGACAGACATTCACACCATATGTGAACGCATGAAGCATAATTATGACTAGCCGTATTAGGTGTCCGGGACATTTGGGGTGTGATTGACATAAAAAGTATTGTTTATAAATTAAGAGTAATACTATAAATTAGTTATAAGACAATATAAAGACTATGAAACTGTAGTATGGTGCTTGAGTGAAGTGTTGTGTTGTGCGCGTATCAGAAGGAGGTGTGAACAGTGTTGTAATTAGCCAATTGGTAAACACGCAACAAGTTGTGCATGTCGACGTGTGCGTATGAGTTACAATTTTTGCAATTACGAAATATTAAAAGGTCAATTTAATTGATTCATATGTAAGCGAATACTAATGTTCTAGAAGAATCAGGAAAATGGAGTTCCAGTCTTAAGCACGTGGCATTTCCAGAATATTCCTACATTTAACGTGTGTTGTATAGGAAATACGTCTATGCGCAGGATGACCGTGATGTCACCTTATAACGATGCGGTTTCAGTTTAGGAAAAGAGGGGAGTCTTCATGTAACACTCGTCGAGAGAGGTTGCGGAGAGTTCCTCGCATAGTCCAACACCCATTCCAGGCAGTCCTTGGGGCCCGTAGACGTCGAGGGAGCAGCGAGTTTCGGCAGGTGGAGGTTAAGCCCGGAGTACAAGATTTTCTGCTACTGTTGCTGAACTTCGATTGCTGACCGAGGCGGCTGAGGCAGACACCGAGACACGGAGCGATTCCTGGATGGGTGGCTGGAGCGTAGGACACAGACGACGGATCGCTGGAGACCGGAAATGAGATATTCGACCGGGACAACCAGGAAAGCAATTCTAAGAACTAAATTTGTTTTAAAATAATAAAAAACTTTCAAAGAAAAATGTTGAACTTTTCAATACAAGTATCATTGTATTAAATACAAAAAAAAAATTTTTTTAATGCAATCATGTTGGAAAAAGGTCAATAAATGTATTAAATCACTAATTGAGCATCATTTCTGCAAGTTTGGTCAGCTAACTACCTGTTACCTTGCAATATGTATAATATCAAAATTTTTTTATAGGTACTCTTATTCTTTATGGAACATGTTATAAGTTCTTTGCTTGCTCTTATATTTATTTTATCAATATAAGGAGATAAATGGTTGTTTTGTGAAGTGACCTACCTGCTATGCGTTCTTGCGACTTCTTCCGACTAAGGGCGTAGGAGTTTGTGTTTTGAATTCGCACGTAGGTTAATTCAAGTGTGCAAAGTACTGTTATAGTTATTTTGAATAGTTTTGTGATGTTGGTAGGCTTTGTAGTACAGCAATAAAAATACGGTAGTGGATAAAATTGGAGTTTATTACTCTGATAGCACATATGTATGAAAATCTTATAACTAGCGCAATCCTTACATACTAAACAGTAATTTGTATCTTGTATGATGTTTTCTGAATGGGTATTAGCATTCAGAAGACGAGCTTATTATTTTCAATTGATACGAGTTATATTTTTCATTAATTTCAAGAAGTTAATTTTAAAACAATTTAATTTATGGAATTTTCAATTCTTTTGTACTTTCGTACGGATTTTATTACTTTAGATGATTTAAATACTCTGAAAAATAAGTTAGCTGTGAATCTAGTTCAACGTGCTTTCATTTACTTGTGATTGTTTCACGTATACTGCAGTATAGGTCTCTAAGTAATTCAATGTTAGTATTTATATAGCGCTTGTTATATACGTCTAATTCTCATCTATTGATTATTACTTAAGCTTATACGTGTTATACAGATTATCACAGTATGAATGTATCTTATTAATCTAGAGTCTCTGTTTTATTGGCATCTGAATCAATTTAGTTTTACAATGATTTAAAGAAAAAGAATAAGTTTTTGAGAAGTTTATAAAGTTATAAATTATCTTTGACTTCCCTTGTTCTGAAGATCGTGATGAGGTGCTCCCAGAGTTCCTTGGTTTCCTGGTCCAATCTGCTAGTGGCGATGATTTCCTCTGCGTCTTGGGTTCCACGGCTAAGAGTTCGGGAATCAGCAACATTCAGCTCCTTCTGCAACTGTTGATGGCTTAACGTCTGTGGTTTTAACTGCTGTAACTGCATCAGGTCCCTCGGTCCGGTATACGCTGCACTCCTGGTGTGTGTATCTCGCCTTGGGTTGTGCTCCGCTTCGTCAATTCTTCAGCTTGTACCACGTACTAGACGGCCTCGTTCTGTTGTACTCTCAATGTGTCTTCACGTATTATATAACTGATCTCTTTACATGCATAAGTCAACAGGTTAATGTTCTGAGCTGTACGCTTATTTGTTGAAAAAAATAAGAGTATCATAAGTATACATAAGTATACGTCTTCACAGGTCGAGTCGTTAGAGTGCCTGTGTTCAGCCCGAATCTAACGGTTTGTTCAAATTTTTAGAATAATTTGATTGGCTGAGACACCCCCCCTTCTCCTTGTAATTCAACTCACCTCACTTGTGTGAACGAAAATAATTCTCACAGTTTGAGAATTGTTATTAGTCTTAATATTCTGAAAAACACCGGATTTCAAATGTCAGACAGCATGTCCTGTTGCAATTTGTATTGCGATTATCTTGGCTGCAAGCCAAGGTATGCTTATTCTAGAATATACATCTGATTGGTAATTTTTATAACTATGACATATTCAAAGCTCTACCCCGTAGCTCACTCGCTAGGGGAGTTATTAAATAAAATTAATTATCTCTTTTAATCTTTAATTATATGAACTGAAATTTGCACACCCTATTACTAATATTTCGGCAAACATTTTGGCTATTTTAGTTTTTCCCTATATTTATCGGTTTCCGAAATATTAATAATTTAAAATTAGGGGCGTGTCCCTAATTGTTATAACTGTATGTGGTTACGTAATGCCACCGGACGCTGCCGTAGGTCGCTATACAATTCATTTGAACGCTCGCTACTGCACTTGCCGTGATTGTAACGGTTTAAATTTATCTTAACATTGGTTTTCAAAACTCTTTACATATAACTCCAAATCCTTGAGATTCGGTTAAGTTATAATATATTTATATAATAATGGTCATGAAACATGTAATATTTCTATATTACCTGTATCCTGTGGCTGATGATGACCACACATGTTGTTGAAATGTCGATATAAATATTTTAAAATTGTGTCTAGATAATGACTGAACCCTACAAAACCTTTATTTATTAATTTATGGTCACTACCTACTAAAATAAGTATAACATCTAGTGTCAAGTGATTCCATAGCCCGCCCGTATTTTGTTTTTTATTTCTATTATATTAAAGTTATACAGACTACTTTTATTTTGTACAATATTACTGCAGAATAGTCCAGTATCATTACCTCCTGCATTCTATTTCACAATGTGTGTGAGGTCTTTTAAGTTTTTGTAATGTGTCAAGTTTTAGTGTTAAGAACATTAACACTGACATTAACACATATAATCACACTCTTACGTCCACATAAAATATAATTTACAAAAAATTATCTTTTACATGCAAGAACAACTTTTCGAATGGCACTGCAGTCCATAAATTCTTAGCTACAAAAGGTTTTAGGAAACATATTGTAACACCACAAAATGTTACATAACCTAGACATTCACCAGAAGGGTAAATAATTACACTGAAGTGACATTAATGAATCGTTTATAATGAATGTAGCAAAGAAGAGAAGGACCAACAAAGAAGAAAGAAGAGGAAGGATCCCAAGAAGCAGTGATGAAAATACTGCATGGCACTACGACAAACACCATGACTGACTACAACTAATGGACATGCCAAGTTCACAATAAGCTGTCAAACAAGCCAGCCCATGACATTAATGTAGAGTCATGTGTTAATAAAACTAATTAAATAATGATTGAAATGACGTAATATCAGTAACAGCATTTTGGCTGAAAGTGAAAGAACAATGACCAGTAAATGACAAAGCCTATGACTAGATTAGCTATGGCCACAATGTATATTAAAACCAGCATTACAAGCTCAGATGTAATATTAGTGAGCAAAAGTAGTTATAAAAGGAAACCTTATATGGATGAGTAACTTCCTTATTATACAAAATGTAACTAGTAACAATTATCATGGCATGAACATAGTACTAAGAATGTGTCTAGCCCATGCCTAAACAAACGTTTGTCAGTGAATTAATAAGGAAACAGGACTCCTAGTGAACATAAAATTTACTGAACAATCAATATGACTAAATGTAATGTGAAATACCACCACTCAATTGTTAATGAACAACGTTAAATTGAGTAGGCCAAACGAGATGTAATTAGAGAATAAGGATTTTTTATAATAGTGTATTACCCTAATTATGTTAAGGTTCAATATTGTACAGTTATAAATAGCTCTTAAGTATAATCATAGATGCATTAGTGTTCAAACAAAGACGTTATAAAGAAAACGCAGTATAGATCACTAAATGTAAAAAGATTCGAAATAATCGTATTATGCATTTGCTAGCAGACGACAGTGAGAAACCATGTGTCAAAACATCATTTATAAGCATTGTCAAAGAAAACAAGGTTAAAACCAGTGTTAAGCCACATCAAATTGAAGCCCATGAACTAAACTTTAATTTGATGGTAATAACCTCGAGATCAGAACTATAATAAGTGCATAGTGCGTGTTAGCATCATTTATTGTTAAAAATAAGAATTTGTTTGGGTAATACCAACAACACAAAAAGCTGAGCAAACAACACAGCAAACGTTCGCGCCGGTGACAGTTAGAAAGACAATACGTCATTTGTAACGGTTATCAGGGCCAATCAAAAAAGAGTTTACTAAACGACTTTTCTCCCTAAGCACGATACAGTGAAGGGTTCTCCATAACCAGCAGCGAAGAAAATTCGTTACACTTTTTGTCATCTACTCGAGCGAGACAGTCGCCGCTCGTCACCGTAACATTTTTTATAACTTAACATAGAATAACAATAGTAAACCTTTCAAAATTTCTTCAAGACACGTAACAGTACAGCAATCGACTACAAGGAAAGTGCTACGCCAGTAAAGTGAATATTTTAATTAGTGCGTGATTTCAGAACGAGGGAGAGAGTATTGTAATCTGTAATTTACATAGCCCAGATTTAGTAAGAAGAGGGCAGACTCCTCGTTCAAAGTGCGTGTGAAGTGTAATTAACCAGTGGTCATTATAATCCGATCACTGGAGTGTTTTTAAATTTTAATCTATACGATTAAAATAAATAAGGTAACACAGTGACCATTTATATTACTATTCTGTTTGCGCTGATCATTATTTACCACAACTTTGTACTGACGCAAGGATAACAAAACTTTCAATCTTATACACAGAATCAATTTATTTGGCGGATTTATTAATCCAACGTAAGATATTTGTGTTAGTAGTAAGCATCACAATATATGTTGGTAGATAAGTATGCGTAACGAACGCTAACCTGAAAAATAATTACGAGTTTTAAAAAGAGGCCAAATTACTAATTATTATTATTATTAACGTCTGTTAAGGCATAAGATAGTTCTTTATTGTATTTCAAAGAGCCTACCCGTGAGATATATTATGTAATTAAAAGTCAAATTTATTAATAGATATAAGAGTTTAATGTTCTAAACTGAGCTAGACCGTATTGTAAACGGGCAAATTAACATCAAGTTCATGTTAAAGTAATTATTGTATTTTTTTAATTGTTGAATTGTGTTAAAGGGTAAAATAAAACCCCGATTTCATTCAGTATAAACCTTGATTATATTTATTTCATATAGTTAATTAATACTCAACAGTGAGTATAGTGAAATAACTCTGAGTCGAGACTTTACTAAATTATATTTGAATTGTTGTGAATGCCTCCAGCATTTAAACGAAACATAGAGGGAATTTATACAATTCTAAACTTTATTAATTTGTTTTTCATGGGATTTTTTCCTAAAATAAACCCATGTGGCGCCCATATTGCACACAAGGAATGATATAACCTTGTTGATAAAGTAAGCTGGTCATAAGAGCATCTTGGCAGTTTATTTTTTGGTAAGTGAACATCAGAACTTCCAGTATCACGAACAGGTACGTGAAAGTGTTTTTTATTATAAATTATTTGTCCAGATGAGACTTGACGATACGTACCCTGACAACACTTAACCAAGAAGAGGAGTTCCACTGCAAGATCGACGCTACGGCTACATTCATCCACCGACCAGCGATTAATATTTTATTCACTATAATTATCACACTTTATTACACAAACAATAATTACCATTTATCACTAAAAAGAATTGTTGCACATAAGGCAAAGAGATTTCATATTGTAGCATAACAGAATTATCACATTAAAATTTTAACTTAATGCAACATAAATAAAGAAGAAAATGTCCATAGTGAGTGTGAATAATAAATGGTTAAAGATTAAACTAAAGAAACTGTACATTAAGTCAATAAAATGTTAATAAGAATAAACAATAACAAAGAAAACTATTGGTCAATATACGAATAACCTACTATGTAAAAACCCAATAAAACAGCAGTATACACAGTAGATTGGGGAAGCAGTAAAAAGGAAAGAAAAGAAAAAGAGGTAAAAGGGTGAAAACAATTTTAATAAGGGAAATTTATAAAGTCACGAAGCAGAGGAACCCCAAGACAAAACCAACAACAAATTAGCAAAGAGCTATGAATAAACACTAAATGAAACATAATATTCAAATAAGATGCACTTAATTAATGCCATAAAGAGAAACCACACGACACGGAATTTACTAATATAATAAGGAAGAAAGGACAAAATATGTCAAGATTCCTAAAAAGAGCCTAGAAATAAGAAGAGCTATTCCAAAAATGTTAATAAAGGAATACATACCATTGAAACTAAATTAAAACCAATATATTTAGACCCAGTAACTCAAGTTACAAGATACAATACAATTGAAACTGAATTGTAAACTAGATATAAGTATAATATATAACAACCCAAAAAGACTACCATAGAGTAGAACCCACTAAAAAGACTACCATAGTGTAGAACCCAATAAAGTGAAGTGATGTAACAAAAATTAGAAACTACAGTGAGTGTAGTGAACAACATAGCTAAAAAGCTATGAAAAAATATTCAATGAAGTGAATAATATAAAAGGACTACCATGAGTGTAGAATAATACTAGTAAAACCATAAGAATCAGACAGTCTAAGGACTGACAACATTATTAGTAATAAGAGTTTTTTAAATTAGATATAAGAAATACTATTACCCATAAAATGTTTTTTAATTACAGTTAAGTAAATTGTGAGAAGGACAATAAATACCAAAGGACAGTTCATAACTGAGGGTATAACTAATAATAAGATGTTTTTTATTTATTGTTAATCAGATAATATATTAGATATAAGGTGATAATAGATATAAGATGTTTTTAATCACAGTTAAGTTATTACCAAAAGAGACATAAATACAAAAGACAGTTAATGACTGACAGTATTACTAGTAATAGGATGTTTTTATTTTTTTTTATTAAATTATGTCTAGGGAATAATAAGTATAAGATATGTTGTTATCATTGGATGATACAGTTAAAAATAATAGGCATAAGATGTTTTTGTTATAATTAGATGATATATGAAAAATAGTAGATAATAAGATGTTCTGTTGTATTCAAAATAATGTTAACTAATTTTCAAGTTTGTCAAGGCAGAGAGGCAAGTAGGAAATAGGAATGTTATAATTTTATTTAAAACTGTAAACCATATAAAAAGTACAAAGCAGATTAGCTAATACACCACTCTAGAAAAACAGACCAGTAATGTAAACCAAAACCATCTATCAGAGAGTCAAACTTAATTAAATAAATTCAATCAAACTACATAATATAAGGAATAGAATTTAATCCATACAACACAAAAATATGAAAATGTAATCAGTACAGATACAAATAATAATGAATGTAATGACAAAGGAAGAAAATTAACTTCTTTTGGAAATAACTAATACTAGGCCTAAAATGGTAATCAACTCAGACTAAAAAGTAAATTAATCAATATTGAAGTGTTATAACAACAAAATTATTAACAACAAATAATAATCATGGAGTGAGTAATATTATTTCATGGAAATATTACCAGAAAAACACTTGTAAACCATTTAAATAATAAATTTGTACAAAATATGAGGCCTACAATAAATATCAAAAATTGTAAATTTTAGGCTTATCTGAACTTAAAACAGACCCAGCTATATATCAAATTATGTAAAATTAGTTTAAGAATATTGTTGAATAGTTAGATTTTTTGTAAAATTAATAAATAATTGAGTTACAGCAATAAATAGGAAAACTTGTTGTGTATATTTAGAGGATGAAACAAATCCAAGACATGTACTTTTATAAAAAGACAATGGGAAGAGGAAAAAGACATTTCATAAATTACCCCAAAACGACGACTTTCAGTCATCAGTCTATTGTTAATCGTTAATGTGAACAGTTGAGAAATTACTGACGGAAGACCGAAAAAGTATAAATTAGTGCAAAAACTATGAGTGCAGCCTCGAAAAGTGTAACAGCGGTTAACTAAGTAAAGATAACACCATCAGATAATAATTAACACCTAACTAATCCAGAACAACAGCAATAACACTATCTAACACGAGCACAAGAAATCAACGGCCATTTTGAAGGAATATTAAACCATATTAGCAGAACACGAATACAACACATTTGAACACCGAACACTGCACCAGTAAACCATCACAAAACGACATCGCAGAAGAAGGAAGAACACTCCACACTATATTCCAGGACAACTACAACTTCGCAGAGAAGGGAATACTCATTTATTTCCGAGGGAGAAGATCAAATCGTATCAGCATTACATAGCCGAAAGTCGAGGTGACGGCAGCCATGCTGAATTTCTGAACGAGCACAAGACACAGCCTTCTCGAAGCCAGTGACGTCATTCGACGAATGGTTCGATTTTACTTTTAATAATTGACAATTTACATAATAATATTGTTTTTTCAGCCATAATAATTTACTTTAAAAATAGCTGTAAGCATTGTATCTTGTTCCTTGCCCTCTCTGACCATTTCGACAGTTAAAAGAATCCGAAGAAGAAGAAGGAGAAGGAGAAGGAGAAGAAGAAGGAGAAGGAGAAGGAGAAGGAGAAGGAGAAGGAGAAGGAGAAAGAGAAGGAGAAGGAGGAGGAGGAGGAGGAGGAGGAGGAGGAGGAGGAGGAGGAGGAGGAGGAGGAGGAGGAGGAGGAGGAGGAGGAGGAGGAGGAGGAGGAGGAGGAGGAGGAGGAGGAGAAGAAGAAGAAGAAGAAGAAGAAGAAGAAGAAGAAGAAGAAGAAGAAGAAGAAGAAGAAGAAGAAGGAGAAGGAGAAGGAGAAGGAGGAGGAGGAGGAGGAGGAGGAGGAGGAGGAGGAGGAGGAGGAGGAGGAGGAGAAGAAAAGAAGAAGGAGAAGGAGAAGGAGAAGGAGAAGGAGAAGGAGAAGGAGAAGAAGGAGAAGGAGAAGGAGAAGGAGAAGGAGAAGGAGAAGGAGAAGGAGAAGGAGAAGGAGAAGAAGAAGAAGAAGAAGAAGAAGAAGAAGAAGAAGAAGAAGAAGAAGAAGAAGAAGAAGAAGAAGAAGAAGAAGAAGAAGAAGAGAGAATTAACAGATCTAACTACACAATTAAATTATTAATAGAAACAAATATTGTCAGAACACAAGATCTTACTTATTTAATTGGAAGGAATTATAAACATACAATTAATTAATTATTAATTAATTTAATTTAAATAATTAAAAAAAAATGTTATAACTAACGAAAATTTTTACTCAGCAACACCTTACACTTTATTATACATTATTTACACTACTTAATTTTTATATTTGTAATTAGGTTTAATTACAAATTGGCGAATCCAAAGAGGAGCATTATCGTCAGCGAGATTCAGACAAAATTAATTAGCATCACAATAATTCTTTCTATACATTATTATCTAATTTTAAATTATATTTGTAATAATTATATTACAAATTGGCGCTCACAACAGTGGGGCATCATCATCTTCTATTTGCACGTTTTATTACAAATTGGCGAGATCACTAGTGGGATTACATTTACTATAAAATCATTTATTTATATTTATATTTGTAATAATTATATAACAATATTAACGTTTTAAATTGTAACACGAGATTCGGCTACAATCGATACTTTAATTTAAATTATATACCTTGATTATTTTAAAGAGATAATCTCGTTTAATTACAAACTGGCGACCAACAGAGTGTGGCTTTAAAAATATTAAACGAATAAATTTTTAATATTAAGCCCGGCAAATACAATAGAACAATCACGCCTCACACACACAGACACAATAATAGATACGAAGCAGGCCAAAGCAAAGATGTACCGGAGAAATAGAAGAAGGGAGAGAGTAGACTGGGACCAAATATATAGAATGTTGAACATAGATGGTGAGAAGATGAACCGACAAATGGAAGAGGAAAAGAGACAGATGAGAGAGGAGTCAGACCAATTAAGATGTAAGATAGAAGAAGGTTTTGCCAGACTCCACGGATGGGAAACCCAACAAGAAAGAAGGAACCGGAATACAAGATGGTTTAATAACCGAACAGCATGGCGAGACGAAGAGAAGAGGGACTACCGTTACCAGAGATGGGAAGACGAGCGTAAAAGAAAAGAAGCATTCGAAGAGGAATTGAGATACAACAAAATAAGACGAAATGAAGAGCTATTCTACAGCCAAGCAGCACAACGGGACGAAGAGGAAATGAGCTATCGTAACCAGAGACGAGAAGACGAGCGGAAGCGAAGAGAAGCTTTCGAAGAAGAATTGAAAAGGGCTAAGAAATTACTAAACGAGAAGAAACCGATAAATGAAGATTTAATGAAAAATAAAGGAAATACTGATAGAAATGAGAATCACCTTAACGAAAAATCTGAAAACGATCATAGCAAGAAAGATGCCACGGAACCACTACCAGAAAATATAGATAAGGATACCCAAGACCAAGAGGGCAATAAGAATAAAAAGGAGGAGGAAATAATAAGTACCGACCCAGTAATCGAAACAATAATGGAGTATGACCATAATGAAATACATGAATCGCTATCTGAACATAGTGAAACCATGAGTAAGGACATGGAAACCCCCCACCAAGAAATAAATAATAATAAGGATACAACAGGCGTGAATAATGAAACAACCCAAGAAACAATAAACGACAATCGACCAACCGTAATCTTAGAACATAACAATAAAGAATCAGAACCAGTAAATAAAAAATCAAGAGAAACCGAGGACACGAAAATGCCTGAAGGGGAGACTACCACCGGTGACACCGTAGAAAACCAACCCGAGGGACCCGAACTAACAAAGCTGCTAAGTTTCCAGGAGATGATGGTGAAATGTAGGAGGGAACAGATTCCCCAACCCGTAGAGAATAGCTTTGAGAAGGCAAGAGAAGAAATGATAAACGATATTAGACTATGGAGAGAAGAAATCATCCAACTATGGAGGGAAGAAATGAAAAACAATGGCGAACCAACAACCGCAGAAACACCAAGTGATGAAACTGCAGAACAATCAACTTTACAATCTAAAAATAATGGTAAACAAGCAGAAAGGGAACAAGACGCAAAGACATTGCCATCTGAAGACAAGCTCGACAGGAACAAAGCAAATATTCAATACATGGAGATCGACGCCGAAGGTGTAAAGAAGATCCAAATAATTAAGAAAACGGAAGAAATGAAAGACGAGGACAAACCGGTGATAGAAGAAGTACCCAATGATGAAGCCATGGAAGAATTAGGTCTACAAACCAAAGACAAAGCAATAGAGAACCACCTGAGTAAGAAAAAAGAAGAAAGAAACATGATACGTCCCAAGAAAGTGAGAATTACAAGGGAAATATTAGAGATGACTAGGAGAGGCTTAATTAACTTCATGGACAACCCAAGTATTGATCATAGAGCAAGAACCAATTGTAAGAAAGATGAAAGGAACTGCATAAAAATATTAAAAGTAAATCACCATACAATAGTGAATAAAAACTTAAATAAAGATACAATTAAATCAAATATGCTATCAAGTGAAAGACACCAGACAAGGTTAGTTGATCCCTTAATGAATAACCGACCATTAAAATATTTGATTAATAATCCAGATGACGGAACGATTAAAACAATGTTACATACCAGTGACTATGTTATGACGGAGAAGGTTATGAACAACGAGATATTTAAAGTGAATACTCCTAGAAGAAGGATGCATCGCAAGAAGAAGGAAAACTACCAGAAACAAATGGACCGGATCATTGAAGGATACACCCAAGCAATAAGAAAATTGCAGAAGGAAAAGAACCAGTCGACAGAAAATTCCAGCCAGAAGACAGGAGACAACAAACCAGAGTTAGAAGAGACACCAGAAGTTAATTATAACGAAAACCAGGAGGACACCAGACACCTGGGTAACAAAGATGATGAGGAGAAGAAAACAAAAGGACATAACGTCGTTGAAGATTTGGTCGCAGCAAAATGGAAGAGCCGAATGATAGTGAGGTACGCGACAGGGGCGGAAAGAAGTCCGAACATAAAGATGATCCAAACAACAAACACACCGAATATGAGTGACTATGGCTAAACATTAAAAAACCATCAGCCGCTGAAGAGAAAGGACAGATATCAAAGATAACCGAGAGAAGCTACCGAAAGTTAAAGAAAATAAAGAACAATCAGAACTATGTAAAATTAATCAAGCAATATGAAAATGTACTATGTATAATGAGATTTATTATAAGATGTTGAATATCATGAAATGTACAAACTAAGATACGTAATACTATGAACAGCAATCAAAAATGAATCCAAGAAAATGTAATTGACCCATGATGAGCCCAACAGAATGGTGAAGCACAAAGAACCCCGTATATATACTATTGAGTGAACATATTATAATATAAGAGTGAACTATTTTATCATACTGTGAATATAACAAGAATGTTTATTGTATTAAATATACTAAAGGTGTCTACCATGAAAATGCTAAGTAAATGATAAAGAAAAATGTCTATGTTAAATATAACAAAGATGATTATCATAATGTATATAACAAAAATGTTTACCAAATAATAATATAATGTTACTCTAATCCTTCAAAATTAATTTCGATAAATGAAATTATAAATCCAGAATAAGTGATAAACAGCAATCACTTGAAGGAGCAGAGGAGAAGAACAACAAAGCGTCGAATATTGAGAGGAGATGGATTAAACAAGGAATGAGAATGTTGATTAAACGATAAAGAAAAATGTTCATCATATTACATAAAAAAGAGAAATGTCTATGTGTATATGCCAAAAATGTGTATCATATGGTATCTAACAAGAAGGTTTATTATATTAATATTGTAAACCCCTGATAATCAGAGACTATAATGAACCAAGTGTTAAAAAAACCCAATGTATAAACAATGTTAAGAGTGAAATATGGTGAACTCAAGAAGAATTTAAAGACCAACTGCATAATTAAATAGTGATAAATTTAAGTGTGTAACTTAAGAATATTGAGATAAACAAGACAACTTACAAACTAGTATCGAAAAATAGCAACAAGGCTAATAAATAACATAGCCAATATGTCAAGTTAGAGATAGAATAATGACCTGTGAAGAGAAGTGTTAGCTAAAGTGATAAAGCATGAACAGTGATAACAATGGAACCTCTAATACCTTGAATGTTATATTGAATATGATGTCTTATTGAAAAAATAAATGATATGTTACATTTTATGTGTTGTGATAGTGCAACGGTTGTTATGTGCAACTTTTTATTGTCCCAGACAGAGATGAGAATTCCTCTGATTCTGAGGATGTGTAACTGAGGAACGGTGAAGAATGGAAGCCAAATAGAGCCCCTCTGATTCTGAACCCATTACAAATGTTAGGGAATTAAATGATAATATGTCAAGGATTATAAATCAAACACTGTGAAGTAAAAATGAAAGAACAAAAGAGTTTGTCACAAGAATCAAGATGTGTTTAATGTAAAGAAAAATGTATTATTGTAAAACAGGAAATTGTTAATTTAAGAACTAAGACATGTTATAACTGAATGACTATAAGAAGATAAGAAACTTGAAAAAATACTAGTAAGCTAAAAAATAATACTAGCCAAGAACTCAGTCTAGTGCAACACACCAACAAACTATTGAGCTTAATGCAGAAAGAAGCAGTAATAGTATGATAAAACCAAAATAAAGTGATAATTTCTTCAAAATATAAAACTTTTCTCAAATTATCAATTTTGAGAGGGGAGTATATGTAACACCACAAAATGTTACATAACCTAGACATTCACCAGAAAGGTAAATAATTACACTGAAGTGACATTAATGAATCGTTTATAATGAATGTAGCAAAGAGGAGAAGGACCAACAAAGAAGAAAGAAGAGGAAGGATCCCAAGAAGCAGTGATGAAAACACTGCATGACACTACGACAAACACTATGACTGACTATAACTAATGGACATGCCAAGTTCACAATAAGCTGTCAAACAAGCCAGCCCATGACATTAATGTAGAGTCATGTGCTAATAAAACTAATTAAATAATCAAATATATTGCAACTCACCGTCTTCGGCTTTTTGAAACGTCTTCACTATAAAGTTGACATGTTTCAGGACACTTGTCCCATTCTCAGAATTTAAAATATTCAGGTATTATTTAATGTTGATACAGTTGTCAAATAACTAAAATATTAAAATCCTATATATTTTAAGTTCTGACGATGGGACAAGTGTCCTGAAACATGTCAACTTTATAGTGAAGACATTTCAAAAAGCCGAAGACGGTGAGTTCCAATATATTTGATTGAACAACACGTGGCTTGGTACTAAAATTGGGATTTATTCCTTTTAAACATAATTAAATAATGATTGAAATGATGTAATATCAGTAACAGCATTTTGGCTGAAAGTGAAAGAACAATGACCAGTAAATGACAAAGCCTATGACTAGATTAGCTATGGCCACAATGTATATTAAAACCAGCATTACAAGCTCAGATGTAATATTAGTGAGCAAAAGTAGTTATAAAAGGAAACCTTATATGGATGAGTAACTTCCTTATTATACAAAATGTAACTAGTAACAATTATCAAGGCATGAACATAGTACTAGGAATGTGTCTAACCCATGCCTAAACAAACGTTTGTCAGTGAATTAATAAGGAAACAGGACTCCTAGTGAACATAAAATTTACTGAACAATCAATATGACTAAATGTAATGTGAAATACCACCACTCAATTGTTAATGAACAACGTTAAATTGAGTAGGCCAAACGAGATGTAATTAGAGAATAAGGATTTTTTATAATAGTGTATTACCCTAATTATGTTAAGGTTCAATATTGTACAGTTATAAATAGCTCTCAGTATAATCATAGATGCATTAGTGTTCAAACAAAGACGTTATAAAGAAAACGCAGTATAGATCACTAAATATAAAAAGATTCGAAATAATCGTATTATGCATTTGCTAGCAGACGACAGTGAGAAACCATGTGTCAAAACATTATTTATAAGCATTGTCAAAGAAAACGAGGTTAAAACCAGTGTTAAGCCACATCAAATTGAAGCCCATGAACTAAACTTTAATTTGATGGTAATAACCTCGAGATCAGAACTATAATAAGTGCATAGTGCGTGTTAGCATCATTTATTGTTAAAAATAAGAATTTGTTCGGGTAATACCAACAACACAAAAAGCTGAGCAAACAACACAGCAAACGTTCGCGCCGGTGACAGTTAGAAAGACAATACGTCATTTGTAACGGTTATCAGGGCCAATCAAAAAAGAGTTTACTAAACGACTTTTCTCCCTAAGCACGATACAGTGAAGGGGTATATAACCAGCAGCGAAGAAAATTCGTTACACTTTTTGTCATCTACTCGAGCGAGACAGTCGCCGCTCGTCACCGTAACATTTTTTATAACTTAACATAGAATAACAATAGTAAACCTTTCAAAATTTCTTCAAGACACGTAACAGTACAGCAATCGACTACAAGGAAAGTGCTACGCCAGTAAAGTGAATATTTTAATTAGTGCGTGATTTCAGAACGAGGGAGAGAGTATTGTAATCAGTAATTTACATAGCCCAGATTTAGTAAGAAGAGGGCAGACTCCTCGTTCAAAGTGCGTGTGAAGTGTAATTAACCAGTGGTCATTATAATCCGATCACTGGAGTGTTTTTAAATTTTAATCTATACGATTAAAAGAAATAAGGTAACACAGTGACCATTTATATTACTATTCTGTTTGCGCTGATCATTATTTACCACAACTTTGTACTGACGCAAGGATAACAAAACTTTCAATCTTATACACAGAATCAATTTATTTGGTGGATTTATTAATCCAACGTAAGATATTTGTGTTAGTAGTAAGCATCACAATATATGTTGGTAGATAAGTATGCGTAACGAACGCTAACCTGAAAAATAATTACGAGTTTTAAAAAGAGGCCAAATTACTAATTATTATTATTATTAACGTCTGTTAAGGCATAAGATAGTTCTTTATTGTATTTCAAAGAGCCTACCCGTGAGATATATTATGTAATTAAAAGTCAAATTTATTAATAGATATAAGAGTTTAATGTTCTAAACTGAGCTAGACCGTATTGTAAACGGGCAAATTAACATCAAGTTCATGTTAAAGTAATTATTGTATTTTTTTAATTGTTGAATTGTGTTAAAGGGTAAAATAAAACCCCGATTTCATTCAGTATAAACCTTGATTATATTTATTTCATATAGTTAATTAATACTCAACAGTGAGTATAGTGAAATAACTCTGAGTCGAGACTTTACTAAATTATATTTGAATTGTTGTGAATGCCTCCAGCATTTAAACGAAACATAGAGGGAATTTATACAATTCTAAACTTTATTAATTTGTTTTTCATGGGATTTTTTCCTAAAATAAACCCATGTGGCGCCCATATTGCACACAAGGAATGATATAACCTTGTTGATAAAGTAAGCTGGTCATAAGAGCATCTTGGCAGTTTATTTTTTGGTAAGTGAACATCAGAACTTCCAGTATCACGAACAGGTACGTGAAAGTGTTTTTTATTATAAATTATTTGTCCAGACGAGACTTGACGATACGTACCCTGACAACACTTAACCAAGAAGAGGAGTTCCACTGCAAGATCGACGCTACGGCTACATTCATCCACCGACCAGCGATTAATATTTTATTCACTATAATTATCACACTTTATTACACAAACAATAATTACCATTTATCACTAAAAAGAATTGTTGCACATAAGGCAAAGAGATTTCATATTGTAGCATAACAGAATTATCACATTAAAATTTTAACTTAATGCAACATAAATAAAGAAGAAAATGTCCATAGTGAGTGTGAATAATAAATGGTTAAAGATTAAACTAAAGAAACTGTACATTAAGTCAATAAAATGTTAATAAGAATAAACAATAACAAAGAAAACTATTGGTCAATATACGAATAACCTACTATGCAAAAACCCAATAAAACAGCAGTATACACAGTAGATTGGGGAAGCAGTAAAAAGGAAAGAAAAGAAAAAGAGGTAAAAAGGGTGAAAACAATTTTAATAAGGGAAATTTATAAAGTCACGAAAGCAGAGGAACCCCAAGACAAAACCAACAACAAATTAGCAAAGAGCTATGAATAAACACTAAATGAAACATAATATTCAAATAAGATGCACTTA
Source organism: Magicicada septendecula (assembly GCA_034769895.1). NCBI lineage: Eukaryota > Metazoa > Arthropoda > Insecta > Hemiptera > Cicadidae > Magicicada > Magicicada septendecula. The sequence goes on from CM068368.1 coordinate 785,069,615, forward strand.
ATTAATGCCATAAAGAGAAACCACAACGACACGGAATTTACTAATATAATAAGGAAGAAAGGACAAAATATGTCAAGATTCCTAAAAAGAGCCTAGAAATAAGAAGAGCTATTCCAAAAATGTTAATAAAGGAATACATACCATTGAAACTAAATTAAAACCAATATAGTTTAGACCCAGTAACTCAAGTTACAAGATACAATACAATTGAAACTGAATTGTAAACTAGATATAAGTATAATATATAACAACCCAAAAAGACTACCATAGAGTAGAACCCACTAAAAAGACTACCATAGTGTAGAACCCAATAAAGTGAAGTGATGTAACAAAAATTAGAAACTACAGTGAGTGTAGTGAACAACATAGCTAAAAAGCTATGAAAAAATATTCAATGAAGTGAATAATATAAAAGGACTACCATGAGTGTAGAATAATACTAGTAAAACCATAAGAATCAGACAGTCTAAGGACTGACAACATTATTAGTAATAAGAGTTTTTTAAATTAGATATAAGAAATACTATTACCCATAAAATGTTTTTTTAATTACAGTTAAAGTAAATTGTGAGAAGGACAATAAATACCAAAGGACAGTTCATAACTGAGGTACTAACTAATAATAAGATGTTTTTATTTATTGTTAATCAGATAATATATTAGATATAAGGTGATAATAGATATAAGATGTTTTTAATCACAGTTAAGTTATTATCAAAGAGACATAAATACAAAAGACAGTTAATGACTGACAGTATTACTATAGTAATAGGATGTTTTTATTTTTTTTATTAATTATGTCTAGGGAATAATAAGTATAAGATATGTTGTTATCATTGGATGATACAGTTAAAATAATAGGCATAAGATGTTTTTGTTATAATTAGATGATATATGAAAAATAGTAGATAATAAGATGTTCTGTTGTATTCAAAATAATGTTAACTAATTTTCAAGTTTGTCAAGGCAGAGAGGCAGAGTAGGAAATAGAATGTTATAATTTTATTTAAAACTGTAAACCATATAAAAAGTACAAAGCAGATTAGCTAATACACCACTCTAGAAAAACAGACCAGTAATGTAAACCAAAACCATCTATCAGAGAGTCAAACTTAATTAAATAAATTCAATCAACTACATAATATAAGGAATAGAATTTAATCCATACAACACAAAAATATGAAAATGTAATCAGTACAGATACAAATAATAATGAATGTAATGACAAAGGAAGAAAATTAACTTCTTTTGGAAATAACTAATACTAGGCCTAAAATGGTAATCAACTCAGACTAAAAAGTAAATTAATCAATATTGAAGTGTTATAACAACAAAATTATTAACAACAAATAATAATCATGGAGTGAGTAATATTATTTCATGGAAATATTACCAGAAAAACACTTGTAAACCATTTAAATAATAAATTTGTACAAAATATGAGGCCTACAATAAATATCAAAAATTGTAAATTTTAGGCTTATCTGAACTTAAAAACAGACCCAGCTATATATCAAATTATGTAAAATTAGTTTAAGAATATTGTCTGAATAGTTAGATTTTTTGTAAATTAATAAATAATTGAGTTACAGCAATAAATAGGAAAACTTGTTGTGTATATTTAGAGGATGAAACAAATCCAAGACATGTACTTTTATAAAAGACAATGGGAAGAGGAAAAAGACATTTCATAAATTACCCAAAACGACGACTTTCAGTCATCAGTCTATTGTTAATCGTTAATGTGAACAGTTGAGAAATTACTGACGGAAGACCGAAAAAGTATAAATTAGTGCAAAAACTATGAGTGCAGCCTCGAAAAGTGTAACAGCGGTTAACTAAGTAAAGATAACACCATCAGATAATAATTAACACCTAACTAATCCAGAACAACAGCAATAACACTATCTAACACGAGCACAAGAAATCAACGGCCATTTTGAAGGAATATTAAACCATATTAGCAGAACACGAATACAACACATTTGAACACCGAACACTGCACCAGTAAACCATCACAAAACGACATCGCAGAAGAAGGAAGAACACTCCACACTATATTCCAGGACAACTACAACTTCGCAGAGAAGGGAATACTCATTTATTTCCGAGGGAGAAGATCAAATCGTATCAGCATTACATAGCCGAAAGTCGAGGTGACGGCAGCCATGCTGAATTTCTGAACGAGCACAAGACACAGCCTTCTCGAAGCCAGTGACGTCATTCGACGAATGGTTCGATTTACTTTTAATAATTGACAATTTACATAATAATATTGGTTTTTTCAGCATAATAATTTACTTTAAAAATACGCTGTAAGCATTGTATCTTGTTCCTTGCCCTCTCTGACCATTTCGACAGTTAAAGAATCCGAAGAAGAAGAAGGAGAAGGAGGAGGAGGAGGAGGAGGAGGAGGAGGAGGAGGAGGAGGAGGAGGAGGAGGAGGAGGAGGGTAGGAGGGAGGAGTGCGGAGGAGGGGAGGAGGAGGAGGAGGAGGAGGAGGAGGAGGAGGAGGAGGAGGAGGAGAGAGGAGGAGGAGAGAGGAGGAGGAGGAGGAGGAGGAGGAGGAGGAGGAGGAGGAGGAGGAGGAGGAGGAGGAGGAGAGGAGGAGGAGGAGGAGAGGAGGAGGAGGAGGAGGGAGGAGAGGAGGAGGGAGGAGGAGGGAGGAGGAGGAGGAGGAGGAGGAGGAGGAGGAGGAGGAGGAGGGAGGAGGAGGAGGAGAGGAGGAGGAGGGAGGAGGAGAGGAGGAGGAGGGAGGAGGAGGAGGAGGAGGAGGAGGAGGAGGAGGAGGAGGAGGAGGAGGAGGAGAGGAGGGAGGAGAGGAGGAGGAGGTAGGAGGAGAGGAGGAGGAGGAGGAGGAGGAGGAGGAGGAGGAGGAGGAGGAGGAGGAGGAGGAGGGAGGAGGAGGAGGAGGAGGAGAAGGAGGAGGAGGAGGAGGAGGAGGAGGAGGAGGAGGAAAGGAGGTAGGAGGAGGAGGAGGAGGAGGAGGAGGAGGAGGAGGAGGAGGAGGAGGAGGAGGAAGGAGGGGAGAGGAGGAGGAGGAAGGAGGAGGAGGAGGAGGAGAGGTAGGAGGAGAGGAGGAGGAGGAGGAGAAGAGGAGGAGGAGGAGAGGGAGTGACGAGGAGGAGGAGGAGGAGGAGGAGGAGGAGGAGGAGGAGGAGGAGGAGGAGGAGGAGGAGGAGGAGGAGGAGGAGGGAGGAGAGGAGGAGGAGGAGGAGGAGGAGGAGGAGGAGGAGGCGGAGGAGGAGGAGAGGAGGAGGAGGAGAGGGAGGAGGAGGAGGAGGAGGAGGAGGAGGAGGAGGAGGAGGTCGGAGGAGGAGGAGGAGGAGGAGGAGGGGGAGGAGGAGAGGGAGGGGAGGAGGAGGAGGAGAAGGAGAAGAGAGAGAGAAGAAGAAGAAGAAGAGAAGAAGAAGAAGAAGAAGAGAAGAAGAAGAAGGAGAAGGAGGAGAGAGGAGAGGAGGAGAGGAGGGAAGAAGAGGAGGAGGAGGAGGAGGAGGAGGAGGAGATGAGGAAGGAGGAGGAGGAGGAGGAGGAGGAGGAGGAGGAGGAGGAGCGAGAAGAAGAAGAAGAAGAAGAGAAGAAGAAGGAGAAGGAGAAGGAGAAGAGGAGGAGGAGGAGGAGGAGGAGGAGAAGGAGAAGAAGAAGAAAAAGAAGAAGGAGAAGGAGAAGGAGAAGGAGAAGGAGAAGGAGAAGAAGGAGAATGAGAAGGAGAAGGAGAAGGAGAAGGAGAAGGAGAAGGAGAAGAGGAAGAGAGAGAAGAGAGGAAGAAGAAGAAGAAGAAGAAGAAGAAGAAGAAGAAGAAGAAGAAGAAGAGAGAGAATCTAACCGATCTACCTACACAATTAAATTATTAATAGAAACAATATTGTCAGAACACAAGATCTTACCTTATTTAATTGGAAGGAATTATAAACATACAATTAATTAATTATTAATTAATTTAATTTAAATAATTAAAAAAAAATGTTATAACTAACCGAAAATTTTTACTCAGCACACCTTACACTTTATTATACATTATTTACACTACTTAATTTTATATTTGTAATTAGGTTTAATTACAAATTGGCGAATCCAAGAGGAGCATTATCGTCAGCGAGATTCAGACCAAAATTAATTAGCATCACAATAATTCTTTCTATACATTATTATCTAATTTTAAATTATATTTGTAATAATTATATTCCAAATTGGCGCTCACAACAGTGGGGCATCATCATCTTTCTATTTGCACGTTTTATTACAAATTGGCGAGATCACTAGTGGGATTACATTTACTATAAAATCATTTATTTATATTATATTTGTAATAATTATATAACAATATTAACGTTTTAAATTGTAACACGAGATTCGGCTACAATCGATACTTTAATTAAATTATATACCTTGATTATTTAAAGAGATAATCTCGTTTAATTACAAACTGGCGACCAACAGAGTGTGGCTTAATTACAAATATTAAACGAATAAATTTTTAATATTAAGCCCGGCAAATACAATAGAACAATCACGCCTCACACACACAGACACAATAATAGATACGAAGCAGGCCAAAGCAAAGATGTACCGGAGAAATAGAAGAAGGGAGAGAGTAGACTGGGACCAAATATATAGAATGTTGAACATAGATGGTGAGAAGATGAACCGACAAATGGAAGAGGAAAAGAGACAGATGAGAGAGGAGTCAGACCAATTAAGATGTAAGATAGAAGAAGGTTTTGCAGACTCCACGGATGGAAACCGCAACAAGAAAGAAGAGAACCGGAATACAAGATGGTTTAATAACCGAACAGCATGGCGAGACGAAGAGAAGAGGGACTACCGTTACCAGAGATGGAAGACGAGCGTAAAAGAAAGAAGCATTCGAAGAGGAATTGAGATACAACAAAATAAGACGAAATGAAGAGCTATTCTACAGCCAAGCAGCACAACGGGACGAAGAGGAATGAGCTATCGTAACCAGAGACGAGAAGACGAGCGGAAGCGAAGAGAGCTTTCGAAGAAGAATTGAAAAGGGCTAAGAAATTACTAAACGAGAAGAAACCGATAAATGAAGATTTAATGAAAAATAAAGGAAATACTGATAGAAATGAGAATCACCTTAACGAAAATCTGAAAACGATCATAGCAAGAAAGATGCCACGGAACCACTACCAGAAAATATAGATAAGGATACCAAGACCAAGAGGGCAATAAGAATAAAAAGGAGGAGGAAATAATAAGTACCCGACCCAGTAATCGAAACAATAATGGAGTATGACCATAATGAAATACATGAATCGCTATCTGAACATAGTGAACCATGAGTAAGGACATGGAAACCCCCCACCAAGAAATAAATAATAATAAGGATACAACAGGCGTGAATAATGAAACAACCCAAGAAACAATAAACGACAATCGACCACCGTAATCTAGACATAACAATAAAGAATCAGAACCAGTAAATAAAAATCAAGAGAAACCGAGGACACGAAAACGCCTGAAGGGGAGACTACCACCGGTGACACCGTAGAAAACCAACCCGAGGGACCCGAACTAACAAAGCTGCTAAGTTTCCAGGAGATGATGGTGAAATGTAGGAGGGAACAGATTCCCCAACCCGTAGAGAATAGCTTTGAGAAGGCAAGAGAAGAAATGATAAACGATATTAGACTATGGAGAGAAGAAATCATCCAACTATGGAGGGAAGAAATGAAAAACAATGGCGAACCAACAACCGCAGAAACACCAAGTGATGAAACTGCAGAACAATCAACTTTACAATCTAAAAATAATGGTAAACAAGCAGAAAGGGAACAAGACGCAAAGACATTGCCATCTGAAGACAAGCTCGACAGGAACAAAGCAAATATTCAATACATGGAGATCGACGCCGAAGGTGTAAAGAAGATCCAAATAATTAAGAAAACGGAAGAAATGAAAGACGAGGACAAACCGGTGATAGAAGAAGTACCCAATGATGAAGCCATGGAAGAATTAGGTCTACAAACCAAAGACAAAGCAATAGAGAACCACCTGAGTAAGAAAAAAGAAGAAAGAAACATGATACGTCCCAAGAAAGTGAGAATTACAAGGGAAATATTAGAGATGACTAGGAGAGGCTTAATTAACTTCATGGACAACCCAAGTATTGATCATAGAGCAAGAACCAATTGTAAGAAAGATGAAAGGAACTGCATAAAAATATTAAAAGTAAATCACCATAAAATAGTGAATAAAAACTTAAATAAAGATACAATTAAATCAAATATGCTATCAAGTGAAAGACACCAGACAAGGTTAGTTGATCCCTTAATGAATAACCGACCGTTAGTTGATCCCTTAATGAATAACCGACCATTAAAATATTTGATTAATAATCCAGATGACGGAACGATTAAAACAATGTTACATACCAGTGACTATGTTATGACGGAGAAGGTTATGAACAACGAGATATTTAAAGTGAATACTCCTAGAAGAAGGATGCATCGCAAGAAGAAGGAAAACTACCAGAAACAAATGGACCGGATCATTGAAGGATACACCCAAGCAATAAGAAAATTGCAGAAGGAAAAGAACCAGTCGACAGAAAATTCCAGCCAGAAGACAGGAGACAACAAACCAGAGTTAGAAGAGACACCAGAAGTTAATTATAACGAAAACCAGGAGGACACCAGACACCTGGGTAACAAAGATGATGAGGAGAAGAAAACAAAAGGACATAACGTCGTTGAAGATTTGGTCGCAGCAAAATGGAAGAGCCGAATGATAGTGAGGTACGCGACAGGGGCGGAAAGAAGTCCGAACATAAAGATGATCCAAACAACAAACACACCGAATATGAGTGACTATGGCTAAACATTAAAAAACCATCAGCCGCTGAAGAGAAAGGACAGATATCAAAGATAACCGAGAGAAGCTACCGAAAGTTAAAGAAAATAAAGAACAATCAGAACTATGTAAAATTAATCAAGCAATATGAAAATGTACTATGTATAATGAGATTTATTATAAGATGTTGAATATCATGAAATGTACAAACTAAGATACGTAATACTATGAACAGCAATCAAAAATGAATCCAAGAAAATGTAATTGACCCATGATGAGCCCAACAGAATGGTGAAGCACAAAGAACCCCGTATATATACTATTGAGTGAACATATTATAATATAAGAGTGAACTATTTTATCATACTGTGAATATAACAAGAATGTTTATTGTATTAAATATACTAAAGGTGTCTACCATGAAAATGCTAAGTAAATGATAAAGAAAAATGTCTATGTTAAATATAACAAAGATGATTATCATAATGTATATAACAAAAATGTTTACCAAATAATAATATAATGTTACTCTAATCCTTCAAAATTAATTTCGATAAATGAAATTATAAATCCAGAATAAGTGATAAACAGCAATCACTTGAAGGAGCAGAGGAGAAGAACAACAAAGCGTCGAATATTGAAAGGAGATGGATTAAACAAGGAATGAGAATGTTGATTAAACGATAAAGAAAAATGTTCATCATATTACATAAAAAAGAGAAATGTCTATGTGTATATGCCAAAAATGTGTATCATATGGTATCTAACAAGAAGGTTTATTATATTAATATTGTAAACCCCTGATAATCAGAGACTATAATGAACCAAGTGTTAAAAAAACCCAATGTATAAACAATGTTAAGAGTGAAATATGGTGAACTCAAGAAGAATTTAAAGACCAACTGCATAATTAAATAGTGATAAATTTAAGTGTGTAACTTAAGAATATTGAGATAAACAAGACAACTTACAAACTAGTATCGAAAAATAGCAACAAGGCTAATAAATAACATAGCCAATATGTCAAGTTAGAGATAGAATAATGACCTGTGAAGAGAAGTGTTAGCTAAAGTGATAAAGCATGAACAGTGATAACAATGGAACCTCTAATACCTTGAATGTTATATTGAATATGATGTCTTATTGAAAAAATAAATGATATGTTACATTTTATGTGTTGTGATAGTGCAACGGTTGTTATGTGCAACTTTTTATTGTCCCAGACAGAGATGAGAATTCCTCTGATTCTGAGGATGTGTAACTGAGGAACGGTGAAGAATGGAAGCCAAATAGAGCCCCTCTGATTCTGAACCCATTACAAATGTTAGGGAATTAAATGATAATATGTCAAGGATTATAAATCAAACACTGTGAAGTAAAAATGAAAGAACAAAAGAGTTTGTCACAAGAATCAAGATGTGTTTAATGTAAAGAAAAATGTATTATTGTAAAACAGGAAATTGTTAATTTAAGAACTAAGACATGTTATAACTGAATGACTAAGAAGATAAGAAACTTGAAAAAATACTAGTAAGCTAAAAAATAATACTAGCCAAGAACTCAGTCTAGTGCAACACACCAACAAACTATTGAGCTTAATGCAGAAAGAAGCAGTAATAGTATGATAAAACCAAAATAAAGTGATAATTTCTTCAAAATATAAAACTTTTCTCAAATTATCAATTTTGAGAGGGGAGTATATGTAACACCACAAAATGTTACATAACCTAGACATTCACCAGAAAGGTAAATAATTACACTGAAGTGACATTAATGAATCGTTTATAATGAATGTAGCAAAGAGGAGAAGGACCAACAAAGAAGAAAGAAGAGGAAGGATCCCAAGAAGCAGTGATGAAAACACTGCATGACACTACGACAAACACTATGACTGACTATAACTAATGGACATGCCAAGTTCACAATAAGCTGTCAAACAAGCCAGCCCATGACATTAATGTAGAGTCATGTGCTAATAAAACTAATTAAATAATCAAATATATTGCAACTCACCGTCTTCGGCTTTTTGAAACGTCTTCACTATAAAGTTGACATGTTTCAGGACACTTGTCCCATTCTCAGAATTTAAAATATTCAGGTATTATTTAATGTTGATACAGTTGTCAAATAACTAAAATATTAAAATCCTATATATTTTAAGTTCTGACGATGGGACAAGTGTCCTGAAACATGTCAACTTTATAGTGAAGACATTTCAAAAAGCCGAAGACGGTGAGTTCCAATATATTTGATTGAACAACACGTGGCTTGGTACTAAAATTGGGATTTATTCCTTTTAAACATAATTAAATAATGATTGAAATGATGTAATATCAGTAACAGCATTTTGGCTGAAAGTGAAAGAACAATGACCAGTAAATGACAAAGCCTATGACTAGATTAGCTATGGCCACAATGTATATTAAAACCAGCATTACAAGCTCAGATGTAATATTAGTGAGCAAAAGTAGTTATAAAAGGAAACCTTATATGGATGAGTAACTTCCTTATTATACAAAATGTAACTAGTAACAATTATCAAGGCATGAACATAGTACTAGGAATGTGTCTAACCCATGCCTAAACAAACGTTTGTCAGTGAATTAATAAGGAAACAGGACTCCTAGTGAACATAAAATTTACTGAACAATCAATATGACTAAATGTAATGTGAAATACCACCACTCAATTGTTAATGAACAACGTTAAATTGAGTAGGCCAAACGAGATGTAATTAGAGAATAAGGATTTTTTATAATAGTGTATTACCCTAATTATGTTAAGGTTCAATATTGTACAGTTATAAATAGCTCTTAAGTATAATCATAGATGCATTAGTGTTCAAACAAAGACGTTATAAAGAAAACGCAGTATAGATCACTAAATGTAAAAAGATTCGAAATAATCGTATTATGCATTTGCTAGCAGACGACAGTGAGAAACCATGTGTCAAAACATTATTTATAAGCATTGTCAAAGAAAACGAGGTTAAAACCAGTGTTAAGCCACATCAAATTGAAGCCCATGAACTAAACTTTAATTTGATGGTAATAACCTCGAGATCAGAACTATAATAAGTGCATAGTGCGTGTTAGCATCATTTATTGTTAAAAATAAGAATTTGTTCGGGTAATACCAACAACACAAAAAGCTGAGCAAACAACACAGCAAACGTTCGCGCCGGTGACAGTTAGAAAGACAATACGTCATTTGTAACGGTTATCAGGGCCAATCAAAAAAGAGTTTACTAAACGACTTTTCTCCCTAAGCACGATACAGTGAAGGGGTATATAACCAGCAGCGAAGAAAATTCGTTACACTTTTTGTCATCTACTCGAGCGAGACAGTCGCCGCTCGTCACCGTAACATTTTTTATAACTTAACATAGAATAACAATAGTAAACCTTTCAAAATTTCTTCAAGACACGTAACAGTACAGCAATCGACTACAAGGAAAGTGCTACGCCAGTAAAGTGAATATTTTAATTAGTGCGTGATTTCAGAACGAGGGAGAGAGTATTGTAATCAGTAATTTACATAGCCCAGATTTAGTAAGAAGAGGGCAGACTCCTCGTTCAAAGTGCGTGTGAAGTGTAATTAACCAGTGGTCATTATAATCCGATCACTGGAGTGTTTTTAAATTTTAATCTATACGATTAAAAGAAATAAGGTAACACAGTGACCATTTATATTACTATTCTGTTTGCGCTGATCATTATTTACCACAACTTTGTACTGACGCAAGGATAACAAAACTTTCAATCTTATACACAGAATCAATTTATTTGGTGGATTTATTAATCCAACGTAAGATATTTGTGTTAGTAGTAAGCATCACAATATATGTTGGTAGATAAGTATGCGTAACGAACGCTAACCTGAAAAATAATTACGAGTTTTAAAAAGAGGCCAAATTACTAATTATTATTATTATTAACGTCTGTTAAGGCATAAGATAGTTCTTTATTGTATTTCAAAGAGCCTACCCGTGAGATATATTATGTAATTAAAAGTCAAATTTATTAATAGATATAAGAGTTTAATGTTCTAAACTGAGCTAGACCGTATTGTAAACGGGCAAATTAACATCAAGTTCATGTTAAAGTAATTATTGTATTTTTTTAATTGTTGAATTGTGTTAAAGGGTAAAATAAAACCCCGATTTCATTCAGTATAAACCTTGATTATATTTATTTCATATAGTTAATTAATACTCAACAGTGAGTATAGTGAAATAACTCTGAGTCGAGACTTTACTAAATTATATTTGAATTGTTGTGAATGCCTCCAGCATTTAAACGAAACATAGAGGGAATTTATACAATTCTAAACTTTATTAATTTGTTTTTCATGGGATTTTTTCCTAAAATAAACCCATGTGGCGCCCATATTGCACACAAGGAATGATATAACCTTGTTGATAAAGTAAGCTGGTCATAAGAGCATCTTGGCAGTTTATTTTTTGGTAAGTGAACATCAGAACTTCCAGTATCACGAACAGGTACGTGAAAGTGTTTTTTATTATAAATTATTTGTCCAGACGAGACTTGACGATACGTACCCTGACAACACTTAACCAAGAAGAGGAGTTCCACTGCAAGATCGACGCTACGGCTACATTCATCCACCGACCAGCGATTAATATTTTATTCACTATAATTATCACACTTTATTACACAAACAATAATTACCATTTATCACTAAAAAGAATTGTTGCACATAAGGCAAAGAGATTTCATATTGTAGCATAACAGAATTATCACATTAAAATTTTAACTTAATGCAACATAAATAAAGAAGAAAATGTCCATAGTGAGTGTGAATAATAAATGGTTAAAGATTAAACTAAAGAAACTGTACATTAAGTCAATAAAATGTTAATAAGAATAAACAATAACAAAGAAAACTATTGGTCAATATACGAATAACCTACTATGTAAAAACCCAATAAAACAGCAGTATACACAGTAGATTGGGGAAGCAGTAAAAAGGAAAGAAAAGAAAAAGAGGTAAAAGGGTGAAAACAATTTTAATAAGGGAAATTTATAAAGTCACGAAGCAGAGGAACCCCAAGACAAAACCAACAACAAATTAGCAAAGAGCTATGAATAAACACTAAATGAAACATAATATTCAAATAAGATGCACTTAATTAATGCCATAAAGAGAAACCACACGACACGGAATTTACTAATATAATAAGGAAGAAAGGACAAAATATGTCAAGATTCCTAAAAAGAGCCTAGAAATAAGAAGAGCTATTCCAAAAATGTTAATAAAGGAATACATACCATTGAAACTAAATTAAAACCAATATATTTAGACCCAGTAACTCAAGTTACAAGATACAATACAATTGAAACTGAATTGTAAACTAGATATAAGTATAATATATAACAACCCAAAAAGACTACCATAGAGTAGAACCCACTAAAAAGACTACCATAGTGTAGAACCCAATAAAGTGAAGTGATGTAACAAAAATTAGAAACTACAGTGAGTGTAGTGAACAACATAGCTAAAAAGCTATGAAAAAATATTCAATGAAGTGAATAATATAAAAGGACTACCATGAGTGTAGAATAATACTAGTAAAACCATAAGAATCAGACAGTCTAAGGACTGACAACATTATTAGTAATAAGAGTTTTTTAAATTAGATATAAGAAATACTATTACCCATAAAATGTTTTTTAATTACAGTTAAGTAAATTGTGAGAAGGACAATAAATACCAAAGGACAGTTCATAACTGAGGGTATAACTAATAATAAGATGTTTTTTATTTATTGTTAATCAGATAATATATTAGATATAAGGTGATAATAGATATAAGATGTTTTTAATCACAGTTAAGTTATTACCAAAAGAGACATAAATACAAAAGACAGTTAATGACTGACAGTATTACTAGTAATAGGATGTTTTTATTTTTTTTTATTAAATTATGTCTAGGGAATAATAAGTATAAGATATGTTGTTATCATTGGATGATACAGTTAAAAATAATAGGCATAAGATGTTTTTGTTATAATTAGATGATATATGAAAAATAGTAGATAATAAGATGTTCTGTTGTATTCAAAATAATGTTAACTAATTTTCAAGTTTGTCAAGGCAGAGAGGCAAGTAGGAAATAGGAATGTTATAATTTTATTTAAAACTGTAAACCATATAAAAAGTACAAAGCAGATTAGCTAATACACCACTCTAGAAAAACAGACCAGTAATGTAAACCGAAACCATCTATCAGAGAGTCAAACTTAATTAAATAAATTCAATCAAACTACATAATATAAGGAATAGAATTTAATCCATACAACACAAAAATATGAAAATGTAATCAGTACAGATACAAATAATAATGAATGTAATGACAAAGGAAGAAAATTAACTTCTTTTGGAAATAACTAATACTAGGCCTAAAATGGTAATCAACTCAGACTAAAAAGTAAATTAATCAATATTGAAGTGTTATAACAACAAAATTATTAACAACAAATAATAATCATGGAGTGAGTAATATTATTTCATGGAAATATTACCAGAAAAACACTTGTAAACCATTTAAATAATAAATTTGTACAAAATATGAGGCCTACAATAAATATCAAAAATTGTAAATTTTAGGCTTATCTGAACTTAAAACAGACCCAGCTATATATCAAATTATGTAAAATTAGTTTAAGAATATTGCTGAATAGTTAGATTTTTTGTAAAATTAATAAATAATTGAGTTACAGCAATAAATAGGAAAACTTGTTGTGTATATTTAGAGGATGAAACAAATCCAAGACATGTACTTTTATAAAAAGACAATGGGAAGAGGAAAAAGACATTTCATAAATTACCCCAAAACGACGACTTTCAGTCATCAGTCTATTGTTAATCGTTAATGTGAACAGTTGAGAAATTACTGACGGAAGACCGAAAAAGTATAAATTAGTGCAAAAACTATGAGTGCAGCCTCGAAAAGTGTAACAGCGGTTAACTAAGTAAAGATAACACCAACAGATAATAATTAACACCTAACTAATCCAGAACAACAGCAATAACACTATCTAACACGAGCACAAGAAATCAACGGCCATTTTGAAGGAATATTAAACCATATTAGCAGAACACGAATACAACACATTTGAACACCGAACACTGCACCAGTAAACCATCACAAAACGACATCGCAGAAGAAGGAAGAACACTCCACACTATATTCCAGGACAACTACAACTTCGCAGAGAAGGGAATACTCATTTATTTCCGAGGGAGAAGATCAAATCGTATCAGCATTACATAGCCGAAAGTCGAGGTGACGGCAGCCATGCTGAATTTCTGAACGAGCACAAGACACAGCCTTCTCGAAGCCAGTGACGTCATTCGACGAATGGTTCGATTTTACTTTTAATAATTGACAATTTACATAATAATATTGTTTTTTCAGCCATAATAATTTACTTTAAAAATAGCTGTAAGCATTGTATCTTGTTCCTTGCCCTCTCTGACCATTTCGACAGTTAAAAGAATCCGAAGAAGAAGAAGAAGAAGAAGAAGAAGAAGAAGGAGGAGGAGGAGGAGGAGGAGGAGGAGGAGGAGGAGGAGGAGGAGGAGGAGGAGGAGGAGGAGAAGAAGAAGAAGAAGAAGAAGAAGAAGAAGAAGAAGAAGAAGAAGAAGAAGAAGAAGAAGAGCAAAGTCAGAAGAGAGAATTAATAGATCTAACTACACAATTAAATTATTAATAGAAACAAATATTGTCAGAACACGAGATCTTACTTATTTAATTGGAAGTAATTATAAACATACAATTAATTAATTATTAATTAATTTAATTTAAATAATTAAAAAAAATGTTATAACTAACGAACATTTTTACTCAGCAACACCTTACACTTTATTATACATTATTTACACTACTTAATTTTTATATTTGTAATTAGGTTTAATTACAAATTGGCGAATCCAAAGAGGAGCATTATCGTCAGCGAGATTCAGACAAAATTAATTAGCATCACAATAATTCTTTCTATACATTATTATCTAATTTTAAATTATATTTGTAATAATTATATTACAAATTGGCGCTCACAACAGTGGGGCATCATCATCTTCTATTTGCACGTTTTATTACAAATTGGCGAGATCACTAGTGGGATTACATTTACTATAAAATCATTTATTTATATTTATATTTGTAATAATTATATAACAATATTAACGTTTTAAATTGTAACACGAGATTCGGCTACAATCGATACTTTAATTTAAATTATATACCTTGATTATTTTAAAGAGATAATCTCGTTTAATTACAAACTGGCGACCAACAGAGTGTGGCTTTAAAAATATTAAACGAATAAATTTTTAATATTAAGCCCGGCAAATACAATAGAACAATCACGCCTCACACACACAGACACAATAATAGATATGAAGCCAGCCAAAGCAAAGATGTACCGGAGAAATAGAAGAAGGGAGAGAGTAGACTGGGACCAAATATATAGAATGTTGAACATAGATGGTGAGAAGATGAACCGACAAATGGAAGAGGAAAAGAGACAGATGAGAGAGGAGTCAGACCAATTAAGATGTAAGATAGAAGAAGGTTTTGCCAGACTCCACGGATGGGAAACCCAACAAGAAAGAAGGAACCGGAATACAAGATGGTTTAATAACCGAACAGCATGGCGAGACGAAGAGAAGAGGGACTACCGTTACCAGAGATGGGAAGACGAGCGTAAAAGAAAAGAAGCATTCGAAGAGGAATTGAGATACAACAAAATAAGACGAAATGAAGAACTATTCTACAGCCAAGCAGCACAACGGGACGAAGAGGAAATGAGCTATCGTAACCAGAGACGAGAAGACGAGCGGAAGCGAAGAGAAGCTTTCGAAGAAGAATCGAAAAGGGCTAAGAAATTACTAAACGAGAAGAAACCGATAAATGAAGATTTAATGAAAAATAAAGGAAATACTGATAGAAATGAGAATCACCTTAACGAAAAATCTGAAAACGATCATAGCAAGAAAGATGCCACGGAACCACTACCAGAAAATATAGATAAGGATACCCAAGACCAAGAGGGCAATAAGAATAAAAAGGAGGAGGAAATAATAAGTACCGACCCAGTAATCGAAACAATAATGGAGTATGACCATAATGAAATACATGAATCGCTATCTGAACATAGTGAAACCATGAGTAAGGACATGGAAACCCCCCACCAAGAAATAAATAATAATAAGGATACAACAGGCGTGAATAATGAAACAACCCAAGAAACAATAAACGACAATCGACCAACCGTAATCTTAGAACATAACAATAAAGAATCAGAACCAGTAAATAAAAAATCAAGAGAAACCGAGGACACGAAAACGCCTGAAGGGGAGACTACCACCGGTGACATCGTAGAAAACCAACCCGAGGGACCCGAACTAACAAAGCTGCTAAGTTTCCAGGAGATGATGGTGAAATGTAGGAGGGAACAGATTCCCCAACCCGTAGAGAATAGCTTTGAGAAGGCAAGAGAAGAAATGATAAACGATATTAGACTATGGAGAGAAGAAATCATCCAACTATGGAGGGAAGAAATGAAAAACAATGGCGAACCAACAACCGCAGAAACACCAAGTGATGAAACTGCAGAACAATCAACTTTACAATCTAAAAATAATGGTAAACAAGCAGAAAGGGAACAAGACGCAAAGACATTGCCATCTGAAGACAAGCTCGACAGGAACAAAGCAAATATTCAATACATGGAGATCGCCGCCGAAGGTGTAAAGAAGATCCAAATAATTAAGAAAACGGAAGAAATGAAAGACGAGGACAAACCGGTGATAGAAGAAGTACCCAATGATGAAGCCATGGAAGAATTAGGTCTACAAACCAAAGACAAAGCAATAGAGAACCACCTGAGTAAGAAAAAAGAAGAAAGAAACATGATACATCCCAAGAAAGTGAGAATTACAAGGGAAATATTAGAGATGACTAGGAGAGGCTTAATTAACTTCATGGACAACCCAAGTATTGATCATAGAGCAAGAACCAATTGTAAGAAAGATGAAAGGAACTGCATAAAAATATTAAAAGTAAATCACCATAAAATAGTGAATAAAAACTTAAATAAAGATACAATTAAATCAAATATGCTATCAAGTGAAAGACACCAGACAAGGTTAGTTGATCCCTTAATGAATAACCGACCATTAAAATATTTGATTAATAATCCAGATGACGGAACGATTAAAACAATGTTACATACCAGTGACTATGTTATGACGGAGAAGGTTATGAACAACGAGATATTTAAAGTGAATACTCCTAGAAGAAGGATGCATCGCAAGAAGAAGGAAAACTACCAGAAACAAATGGACCGGATCATTGAAGGATACACCCAAGCAATAAGAAAATTGCAGAAGGAAAAGAACCAGTCGACAGAAAATTCCAGCCAGAAGACAGGAGACAACAAACCAGAGTTAGAAGAGACACCAGAAGTTAATTATAACGAAAACCAGGAGGACACCAGACACCTGGGTAACAAAGATGATGAGGAGAAGAAAACAAAAGGACATAACGTCGTTGAAGATTTGGTCGCAGCAAAATGGAAGAGCCGAATGATAGTGAGGTACGCGACAGGGGCGGAAAGAAGTCCGAACATAAAGATGATCCAAACAACAAACACACCGAATATGAATGACTATGGCTAAACATTAAAAAACCATCAGCCGCTGAAGAGAAAGGACAGATATCAAAGATAACCGAGAGAAGCTACCGAAAGTTAAAGAAAATAAAGAACAATCAGAACTATGTAAAATTAATCAAGCAATATGAAAATGTACTATGTATAATGAGATTTATTATAAGATGTTGAATATCATGAAATGTACAAACTAAGATACGTAATACTATGAACAGCAATCAAAAATGAATCCAAGAAAATGTAATTGACCCATGATGAGCCCAACAGAATGGTGAAGCACAAAGAACCCCGTATATATACTATTGAGTGAACATATTATAATATAAGAGTGAACTATTTTATCATACTGTGAATATAACAAGAATGTTTATTGTATTAAATATACTAAAGGTGTCTACCATGAAAATGCTAAGTAAATGATAAAGAAAAATGTCTATGTTAAATATAACAAAGATGATTATCATAATGTATATAACAAAAATGTTTACCAAATAATAATATAATGTTACTCTAATCCTTCAAAATTAATTTCGATAAATGAAATTATTCATCCAGAATAAGTGATAAACAGCAATCACTTGAAGGAGCAGAGGAGAAGAACAACAAAGCGTCGAATATTGAGAGGAGATGGATTAAACAAGGAATGAGAATGTTGATTAAACGATAAAGAAAAATGTTCATCATATTACATAAAAAAGAGAAATGTCTATGTGTATATGCCAAAAATGTGTATCATATGGTATCTAACAAGAAGGTTTATTATATTAATATTGTAAACCCCTGATAATCAGAGACTATAATGAACCAAGTGTTAAAAAAACCCAATGTATAAACAATGTTAAGAGTGAAATATGGTGAACTCAAGAAGAATTTAAAGACCAACTGCATAATTAAATAGTGATAAATTTAAGTGTGTAACTTAAGAATATTGAGATAAACAAGACAACTTACAAACTAGTATCGAAAAATAGCAACAAGGCTAATAAATAACATAGCCAATATGTCAAGTTAGAGATAGAATAATGACCTGTGAAGAGAAGTGTTAGCTAAAGTGATAAAGCATGAACAGTGATAACAATGGAACCTCTAATACCTTGAATGTTATATTGAATATGATGTCTTATTGAAAAAATAAATGATATGTTACATTTTATGTGTTGTGATAGTGCAACGGTTGTTATGTGCAACTTTTTATTGTTCCAGACAGAGATGAGGATTCCTCTGATTCTGAGGATGTGTAACTGAGGAACGGTGGAGAATGGAAGCCAAATAGAGCCCCTCTGATTCTGAACCCATTACAAATGTTAGGGAATTAAATGATAATATGTCAAGGATTATAAATCAAACACTGTGAGGTAAAAATGAAAGAACAAAAGAGTTTGTCACAAGAATCAAGATGTGTTTAATGTAAAGAAAAATGTATTATTGTAAAACAGGAAATTGTTAATTTAAGAACTAAGACATGTTATAACTGAATGACTAAGAAGATAAGAAACTTGAAAAAATACTAGTAAGCTAAAAAATAATACTAGCCAAGAACTCAGTCTAGTGCAACACACCAACAAACTATTGAGCTTAATGCAGAAAGAAGCAGTAATAGTATGATAAAACCAAAATAAAGTGATAATTTCTTCAAAATATAAAACTTTTCTCAAATTATCAATTTTGTGAGGGGAGTATATGTAACACCACAAAATGTTACATAACCTAGACATTCACCAGAAAGGTAAATAATTACACTGAAGTGACATTAATGAATCGTTTATAATGAATGTAGCAAAGAGGAGAAGGACCAACAAAGAAGAAAGAAGAGGAAGGATCCCAAGAAGCAGTGATGAAAACACTGCATGACACTACGACAAACACTATGACTGACTATAACTAATGGACATGCCAAGTTCACAATAAGCTGTCAAACAAGCCAGCCCATGACATTAATGTAGAGTCATGTGCTAATAAAACTAATTAAATAATCAAATATATTGCAACTCACCGTCTTCGGCTTTTTGAAACGTCTTCACTATAAAGTTGACATGTTTCAGGACACTTGTCCCATTCTCAGAATTTAAAATATTCAGGTATTATTTAATGTTGATACAGTTGTCAAATAACTAAAATATTAAAATCCTATATATTTTAAGTTCTGACGATGGGACAAGTGTCCTGAAACATGTCAACTTTATAGTGAAGACATTTCAAAAAGCCGAAGACGGTGAGTTCCAATATATTTGATTGAACAATACGTGGCTTGGTACTAAAATTGGGATTTATTCCTTTTAAACATAATTAAATAATGATTGAAATGATGTAATATCAGTAACAGCATTTTGGCTGAAAGTGAAAGAACAATGACCAGTAAATGACAAAGCCTATGACTAGATTAGCTATGGCCACAATGTATATTAAAACCAGCATTACAAGCTCAGATGTAATATTAGTGAGCAAAAGTAGTTATAAAAGGAAACCTTATATGGATGAGTAACTTCCTTATTATACAAAATGTAACTAGTAACAATTATCAAGGCATGAACATAGTACTAAGAATGTGTCTAACCCATGCCTAAACAAACGTTTGTCAGTGAATTAATAAGGAAACAGGACTCCTAGTGAACATAAAATTTACTGAACAATCAATATGACTAAATGTAATGTGAAATACCACCACTCAATTGTTAATGAACAACGTTAAATTGAGTAGGCCAAACGAGATGTAATTAGAGAATAAGGATTTTTTATAATAGTGTATTACCCTAATTATGTTAAGGTTCAATATTGTACAGTTATAAATAGCTCTTAAGTATAATCATAGATGCATTAGTGTTCAAACAAAGACGTTATAAAGAAAACGCAGTATAGATCACTAAATGTAAAAAGATTCGAAATAATCGTATTATGCATTTGCTAGCAGACGACAGTGAGAAACCATGTGTCAAAACATCATTTATAAGCATTGTCAAAGAAAACAAGGTTAAAACCAGTGTTAAGCCACATCAAATTGAAGCCCATGAACTAAACTTTAATTTGATGGTAATAACCTCGAGATCAGAACTATAATAAGTGCATAGTGCGTGTTAGCATCATTTATTGTTAAAAATAAGAATTTGTTCGGGTAATACCAACAACACAAAAAGCTGAGCAAACAACACAGCAAACGTTCGCGCCGGTGACAGTTAGAAAGACAATACGTCATTTGTAACGGTTATCAGGGCCAATCAAAAAAGAGTTTACTAAACGACTTTTCTCCCTAAGCACGATACAGTGAAGGGGTATATAACCAGCAGCGAAGAAAATTCGTTACACTTTTTGTCATCTACTCGAGCGAGACAGTCGCCGCTCGTCACCGTAACATTTTTTATAACTTAACATAGAATAACAATAGTAAACCTTTCAAAATTTCTTCAAGACACGTAACAGTACAGCAATCGACTACAAGGAAAGTGCTACGCCAGTAAAGTGAATATTTTAATTAGTGCGTGATTTCAGAACGAGGGAGAGAGTATTGTAATCAGTAATTTACATAGCCCAGATTTAGTAAGAAGAGGGCAGACTCCTCGTTCAAAGTGCGTGTGAAGTGTAATTAACCAGTGGTCATTATAATCCGATCACTGGAGTGTTTTTAAATTTTAATCTATACGATTAAAAGAAATAAGGTAACACAGTGACCATTTATATTACTATTCTGTTTGCGCTGATCATTATTTACCACAACTTTGTACTGACGCAAGGATAACAAAACTTTCAATCTTATACACAGAATCAATTTATTTGGTGGATTTATTAATCCAACGTAAGATATTTGTGTTAGTAGTAAGCATCACATATATGTTGGTAGATAAGTATGCGTAACGAACGCTAACCTGAAAAATAATTACGAGTTTTAAAAAGAGGCCAAATTACTAATTATTATTATTATTAACGTCTGTTAAGGCATAAGATAGTTCTTTATTGTATTTCAAAGAGCCTACCCGTGAGATATATTATGTAATTAAAAGTCAAATTTATTAATAGATATAAGAGTTTAATGTTCTAAACTGAGCTAGACCGTATTGTAAACGGGCAAATTAACATCAAGTTCATGTTAAAGTAATTATTGTATTTTTTTAATTGTTGAATTGTGTTAAAGGGTAAAATAAAACCCCGATTTCATTCAGTATAAACCTTGATTATATTTATTTCATATAGTTAATTAATACTCAACAGTGAGTATAGTGAAATAACTCTGAGTCGAGACTTTACTAAATTATATTTGAATTGTTGTGAATGCCTCCAGCATTTAAACGAAACATAGAGGGAATTTATACAATTCTAAACTTTATTAATTTGTTTTTCATGGGATTTTTTCCTAAAATAAACCCATGTGGCGCCCATATTGCACACAAGGAATGATATAACCTTGTTGATAAAGTAAGCTGGTCATAAGAGCATCTTGGCAGTTTATTTTTTGGTAAGTGAACATCAGAACTTCCAGTATCACGAACAGGTACGTGAAAGTGTTTTTTATTATAAATTATTTGTCCAGACGAGACTTGACGATACGTACCCTGACAACACTTAACCAAGAAGAGGAGTTCCACTGCAAGATCGACGCTACGGCTACATTCATCCACCGACCAGCGATTAATATTTTATTCACTATAATTATCACACTTTATTACACAAACAATAATTACCATTTATCACTAAAAAGGATTGTTGCACATAAGGCAAAGAGATTTCATATTAACGTTTTAAATTGTAACACGAGATTCGACTACAATCGATATATCAAATTAAATTATATAAAAAATTAACACCCCGATAACATTGATCAGTAACAATATATAAAACTACTTAATTTTAAACATTTTCAAGTCTTCAAAAGAATTACTTTTTGCTCACTATTGTACTTTGTGTCAAACACGATTTGTTTTGTATTTGTAATCTAAATTCTACAGTGATCCATACTTGGAACAAGCCTACTTGGAAGTCTACTTGGAAGGAATGGGAATTTTCAATCACCAAATTAAACCAATATCTTATTATAATACATATTAATGATTATTACATTACATCCACTGGCCTACTGGCAGCCATTGGACTCGATCCAGATGCTGCAGTCAAGACACCCCATACATGCAATGCATCCATATGAGTGAGTGAGTGAGTGAGTGAGAGAGAGAGAGAGAGAGAGAGAGAGAGAGAGAGAGAGAGAGAGAGAGAGAGAGAGAGAGAGAGAGAGAGAGAGATGTGTCAAAGAATGGTATAATTACGCTATTTTTCCTTGTTACTGAACAAGGAAATTATACACTAATACTGAATTCCATCAGATTTATCAGAAATTATTCAAGGCATGAAAATCAGATTTAGCACATACATTGTGCTCAATAACAGGTGTAAACTGCAATAAAAAACGAAAATCTAACTATTTAAACATTATATGCTAGCTTTTGGATGTCACACACACACACACACACACACACACACACTTTAAAAAATCCAGAATGGAACATGAAAGGCAGTGAAATTATTGCAATACAGTGGAACTTGGTTATTACGGCCTCGGCTGTTACGTCAACTCGGGTGTAGCGTTATTTTGTCATAAGTCCGGTCAAACTGATATCTTTAACATTATAAAAATTCCCGGTTTTAACGTCACTAAATATTGTACTACTCTGTTATAGCGTCAAATATTTCTCAGATATTTTACTCTAAATTTCATATAAACGTATATATGTGCGCGCGCGCGCGCTAGCCCATGGCTACAGACATACATTGTATGCAAGCGATAAGCACTGTAACAGGACTGCCGGCGCCAGCCATTTTACGTGCTCCAACGGATGGCTAGATCAATTTAAGGCCCGACACTCGATTTCCTTTGCAAAAATTTGTGGTGAGGCAAAATGCGTAGATCTGAACGTTACAGGCGATTGGGTGCGTAACACTTGGCCAGAAATTAGACGATCATATAAAGATGAAGACATCTTTAATGGACATGAAGCCGGAATTTTTTATAAATTAACTCCAGATAAGACTTTCAAATTTAAAAATGAAAAGTGCGTTGGTGGGAAGCTCTCTAAACAAAGAGTTACAGTTTTTGTTTGTGCGAACATGACGGGAACCGAAAAAAGGAAACTTTTAGTTATCGGGAAAAGTTTGCATCCTAGATGTTTTAAAAACATCAAAAACTTCCTGTAAGTTACACTGCCAACAAAAAAGCGTGGACGACTTCTAGTATTTTTGAAGATGAACTAAGAAAGTGGGATAAAGAACTGTCATCGAAAAACAGAAAAATTCTACTTCTAGTTGACAACTGTGCAGCCCATCCAAAGTTAAATTTGACAAACATTAATCTGGTCTTCTTACCGGCCAACTGTACGAGTGTCCTGCAACCTATGGACCAAGGCGTCATTAGAAGCCTAAAGTGTCACTACCGCAAGCAACTTTAAAAAAAAATTATTTTCTGTATGGACACGGCGCAACCTGCCACAATTTCACTCTTAGATGCAATACAATTCCTAGACGACTCTTGGAAGAGTGTAACAAAGAAGACGATAGCAAAATGCTTTAGTAAAGCATGACTCGTACATGAAAATTTACCCAATGATGACGAAGACGACGACTTGCTGCTCTCAGAGTGGATTAAGAAATTCGACGTAAATGAATTTGGAAATGAACTTGATTCCTATGCATCAGTGGATGACCTAGTAGAAACATTCCAGTGTTGAGTGACGCAGAAATTATCGCGGAAGTAAAAAACATAGAAGCAGAAGACAGTGTTGAAGAAGATGCTGAGCAAGAGGAGGATGCCGACATCTTTTGTCCGACAGTACAGGAAGCAATGAGAGCCGCCAAAACTCTTTCACGATTTTACTGCTTTAGAGAGACGTCTGACGACACGTTCAATGCAGCGCAGCATCTCCACAGCAGAACAGAAAGAATTTATTTTTCAGAAAGGAGCGTTCAAAAGAAAATTACGGATTACTTTCGACAGTAAGCCTAAATGTAAGTTACATGTACTTTCTTTTTGATCTATTAAAATATTCTTCATGCTGTTTGTATAAATGAAATGCAGTTTGTAAACTTTAGAATAAATATCACGAATAATGTTAATAATACAAAGATCTTTTTTTATTTCTCCTTCCTTACTAGTGATTAAAAAGGGTCTTTTATAACGACTCTTTTATAACGTCACTCGGACATAACGTCATTATTTTTTTGGTCCCTTCAATGACGTTATAACCAAGTTCCACTGTATATGAATTACTTTTTCTGTAATCACTTAAAACTTTTTGGTCAAAACACATAGATACAAAAGTCCTAATTTTTGGTGAAAAACAACACTACATCTTTAAGTTCCATGCATAATCAGTGTTATCATTTATTCAAAACGTTACCAGTTTTTTAGACACCCACAAACAACATACAAAAGTGTACACAACATAAGCCGAAACGCGTACGGAAAGAAAAACAAGTAAGTTTCACAAGTGAAAGTTCTATATTCTATATTATTTAGTACTGTGAAAAAAGAGAAAAAAGAAGATGAACAATCAAAACAACTAAAAAAGTGTTGTAGTGTGCATAATGCACAATAACAAGAGTCACTTAGCCCGTCCACCTCAATTACGTTTTCACGTTGGAAACTTAAGCAACCTTGTCTATGATCCGATATCCGGGTAGAAGTTCTTTAAAAATCCTT
The DNA here is from genome assembly GCA_034769895.1 of Magicicada septendecula. Classification (NCBI taxonomy): domain Eukaryota; kingdom Metazoa; phylum Arthropoda; class Insecta; order Hemiptera; family Cicadidae; genus Magicicada; species Magicicada septendecula. Next base: position 785,094,808 of record CM068368.1, read on the forward strand.
TTAATTGTGTTTTCTGATATGTACACTACAACAAAAATACTTTTATTTCACAGTTATGACATTAAATATCAGGAAGAATCTATTGTTATTTATACATGTTTACCTACCTTGGTTTTGTAGCCAAAAAATTCATACTATAATACTCTCAGCATGGGATTTTTAAATAAAAGCTACTGACTGAAGCTACTTGAATTGATAACATCAGAAACTTTAGGCATTTATTTAGCCACAAAGAGTATGCAACAAAACGTTTCTTAACAGATAAATGTAGAAACCCTGTATTTATTCCTGTATGTAGCTATGGCAAAATGTAATATTTTTAGTCCAGCAAAGAAACAAATTATTGAAGTAGGCACAGAAAAAAATTATTGAAGTATAGTGTTGTTTGAGAATATGTTAACAAAAATGTACATTTTTCATTAATTACACTCATATCGTGTATCACTTTGTCTATCAAAAAGTGTAAAAAAATGCTAAATCATGTGGCTGGATGTACCCAGAATTGATCAACCTCATAAAGCGCTAATTAAGTTGATTCATTGCACAGAAGGTTTAGTGAGTGTCACGAACATCACGTTCACTACACTTTTAAAATAAAATATTGTATTTGTTATCTACAAAAATAAACAACAAAATGAAACTCACTGTACCATCATTGGTTCTGAGATTTAATCTCAGAATTGCAGAATTTTCTGCAATGGCCACCATAAATATCAAAAATGTACAATGCACTTTTTCAAGTTGACACATTAAAATAAAGGAACTATTACTTATTTTGTGTACTAAGCTATGCCTTTCTGTGTAGATGTACTTAAGAATTATGTGCATAGTATATGCTGATATCACCATACGAAATTTGAGATAAATAACAATGAACCACATAAAACCTCACGTTTGCCCAAATACAAACAATATTTTGTACTTTATTATAACAAAGTATATGATACTAAACTAAATTAAAACTAACCTTTTCATATCACAAAGATATTTACTGACTGCTGTATCAGAATGAAAATGCCAGCAAACAAGACTAAACCTAATCTTTTCTATAATAAAAAACAGTACATCATGAACTGTTTATACTTCAAGGAAAAAGAAGAACCTTAAATAAAAATTATGTTCTCACTGTGTTTATTAAATGGTACAAATTTTTACTTTCTAAAAAACAGAACTTTATTACTTAAAACATTAATTTTCATTATAAAGATAACTCAAACAAAACTGAATATGCAAAGCACAACATAGGCCTATACTACTGTTACACCATTCTATAAATAGCACGAAAAGCTACCGACAGTGCTGCTTAAGTGGAAACTCCCAACTGGGGTTACCAAAGTAAAACTATGTTCATAAAAGTTTAAAGTCACATGTGTACAAGTTCAATTTTGACTTCAACAAAACAAACTCCTCCAATATTCTGCAGTAGAAGAACTTAGATTTTAATACAAGCTGAAAATCACTTGTATATACTTGGGACATTTGAGATTTTAGTATAAATTTTGTTACATTGCACAATATTCAATATAATGAAGCAGCTGGGAAATGGGCTCTGAGTAAGACAATTTTGTTATAAGACAATTCAGCACAGAAACTGGTGACTGAGAATTAAATTTATTTATATATTTTTTCAATTTATGGACAGTTACAGGGACTTTATTTACTACTAATGGGTACGGCACTTACTAATAACTAATCCTGGATCTGAATCAGAGCAGTTTACAATAAAAATCATGGTACGGATTTCTGCCTACTAGCTTTCCTAACCATGTGAAATAGAATACCTTTGGTAACACCTGGCGTAGAAACAGGCTGCTGACTACATGCTTTCCTTGTATGAGTAATAACAGGCTGCTGAAACAAAATACTGACCACATGCTTTCCTTGTACGATTTCTGTAATGTAGGCACCCTATACGTCCTTTCCTATAACCATCTTTGATGGTATGAAAAGGAGTCTTCGTAACACAATGGTCATCATTACGAGAACCAACCCTGTCAAGTCTGATGGTAAAACTTTTTCGTGTGGTACAACAAATTTCTAATGAATCGGTCAAATAAATGTAACAAAATATGCATGACTTCAATTAACACAGTTCTTTATTTCTACGCCTAGGCTACATCTTTCTTCATACACCTGTCACAATAAATTTGTTAACTACCGCTATGGTTAGACTGTTTTCAGACTCTTATAAGATAAACGATTGACCTTAATATTGATTTTTGTTAATATTTTATACGACAGCAAGGTTATATACGTCTTCTCAAATCTAAAAGAATTCTATTATTCTTTTTTTTTTAATTTAGGGTATCAAACACATATGCACAGGCTCTTTACGACACAACTAACGACTCGAATCACGAATTTTTATTTTTCATCCACGCTCTACTTAAACGTAACATACAATTTCAATAACTCAATATTAATAACATACTACTGTAAAAATTCAAAAGGTACAGCCAAATTGAAAACAAAATATTAGCCTAGCAAAACACGCAAGTACGGTCACCGGTTGTAGTCACTGGCATCAACAATACATAAAAATTATAGTTGTCAAAAACAATAACTAAAGTACTTACCGATCAGTAAATCCAAATCAACATAAGCTTTATCAAATTCTTTTTCTAATATGTCCAACCACCGAAAACTTTCTGCTGTCACTGCCATTTTGAAATGTCAAACATCGGGCGTCCATTGGCTATATTGATCTTCTGTTACTGTGTCCACGTTGATCGCTCAGCTGTTGACAATATACGGTTGATAAGATTCATATTCCAATGATGACGTGTTTTGCTTATGTTTTAATGGAAGCGTTTCTAATTATGAAAAGTAAATCATTTCCTTTAATTTTTGTTGTAGTTTTTAGAGGAAATAGTTTTAGCCGCTTTATACATGAAAATTAAAGTGATGTAATTGTTTTGTATCATACAATTCGTGAACCGATATGATTTCACCATTATTTCCAACTCTTCACTGGTATAAGAGGGAATTTTAATTTACTGTAAAGCGGCAAAGTGAAAAATATCGTACAGTGTACATTTTAAGCCGGGAAATTCAGAATTTAATATTCCAAGATATGCGATTGCCTAATATTAAACTTCTGCGTATATGAAATATGTTTTTGAATAAGCTATATAGTATTTGGAACAACAATTTACTTAATAAGATAAAGTATTTTAACAACAAGGTAAGTTCCTTATTTTCAATATTGCAGGTTAATTTCTTTTTTCTCCCAAAATAAGTTCGATTGACGATTCAAAGTCATGGCCAGCTTCTGCGTACTGTTTCACCCGCGTTTTTTATTTGTATTTTTTTCTAGGCACACGCCATTTAGGTAGAGAATCAAATTATTAAAAAAACGTTTGTGTACATAAACTGAAAGTACATTACTTAAAACCACAAAGCCATGAGAGCCACTTGTTTAATACAAACAATTTCGCCACCACAAGGTAGTCCCCAGAAAAGCTCCAATGTGATGAAATATACAGTAGTAAGGAGCATGACTGGCAATCATCGCAGAATAAACATCTTGCAGATATAACAACTTCCTTATACCTTAACCAGGTGTAGTGTTTAACCCTCCGAATACCATGGGGTCGTTAATGACCCCAGTCTCACGGAATTTCGACGAAAATGTATTGAAAAACTGGAAGGAATTAATAGTGGCTCTGTGACTTTTTTTTCTAAACTATATACTGCCACTTTCATCTTCATTCCCGCTGAATACTTCAATATCACAACTGTAATCACGTAGTGTTTCCTAAAAAATGTGGCTGGGGTCCTTGTGAGACCCCCGTGGTATTCTGTGTACCCTTTTTCTGAAAATGAAATCATTGTGTAGTTTCATAATATTGCGTCACTCGAGTCAGTTCATGAAGTGTAAACACAGTTGCGGTTCCAAAAAGTCATTTTCCCCTTTTTACAAACAAGATGTTCCTAGAAATTGGGAGTATCGAGTTGTAGCTACGTCTACCTACTTGTAATAAATTTTGCCCTCACTCGCTGTTGTTCACTCATTGCCCTTTGTCCTACTCGTTGTTTAGTTTTATCTCTTTCCTTCCAGTTCAGTTTGATACTAAGTTCAGTGTGTACGTGTTGTGAAATGGATCGTCTTGTGTCTTCAAGAACCAAACTTCTTGTGGAGAGGGCTAGAGTTGTAGCCAATGACCTTCTCAATGAGGTACAAGAAACTACAGAATGTTCTGCAGCTGAGGACATTGTTGAAATAGCTGATGAAGCAGATGATGAAATTCAAGGCGATGAACTTGATGAAGAAATTGTGGGAGACTGGAGATATGTTTGTCTCAAAGGCTGATACTTTTTGGCTGAAAAACACTACACTTCATAATTGTCACTTTTTCTAAATAAATACTTTCTGAGCAAGTATTATTAATTTTAATCATTTTCTAAGATGATTTTCCTTTTCCTAAGTACCAACAGGTATGAAGTGAAAGAGTTGAACCACCCGACACACAAAACGTCGTCAAGAACCAAAATTAAGAATGGGGTCTCACAAAGACCCCCGTGATATTCTATGTTCCATCTGGACCATGGTATTCGGAGGGTTAAGGGAGACAAGGAAGGTCAGACCCCTCCTGATATTCCTGGGCCATTAAAAATTTACTGTATAAAGCTTACAAAAGCAACTGAAATGATCTACATATCAGACTTTACGCATAATTTCATGCTGTCTTATATTTGTGTTTCTCCCGTGTAAGTACCAGTAATATTTTCATGTGTAAATGTAAGAGCAATATATGCCACATATTTCTAACCACAGACCTATGTCGATTAAGTTTTATACTCCAGGCCCAGAGCCAGGAGTGGTGGCAATACGGGCACCACCTGACCTAACGCTTTTTATAAAAATTATTCACCAATTTCGAATCACAAATTTTCATTTTCAAAACTTATTGAATATAAGAAGTTACAAAAAACTACTCACTAAAAATCTTGTTACTTCAAGTAGGGATTTCAAATGAAGCTCTTGTACAGCCTATATAGGTGTGTTATATGCCTAAATATAAATACAAATAAATAGTTGAATGTAAAATACATAAACATATGTCCCCTCTGGAAAATGTTTTAATATTTTTCCCCTCCTGATAGCTAGTTTCAGCTATGGGCCTGATAAACTCATGCCAATAGCTGCTTAATTGTATATATTGTTACAACACAAATAAGCCACCCCAGTACCAGGGATAAAAAAGATGATAATAAATATAAATATACTTCATATTAAATAAAATGATTAAATATAAATAAAATATAAAGACAGTGACACAACAAACGACGATATTACCTAACCCAAGTGATTGACCAAACAAACAGGAACTAACAAAGAAGGGAAAAAACCAAAACCAAAGAAGAATAAAGACAATTGAAGGAAGTGAACAAATGCCTGCAACTAAATAAAATCAAACCAAACGAGAAGGGGAGAACCGAATTATAATGAAGCCAATTGAAAATGAAGAAGAAGGAGAAGAAGCAGAAAAATGAAGAGGAAACGAAGTGAAACCAAGAGATAAGAAACACCACATATAAAAGGGAGAAATGGTACACTCAAATATAAAAATTGTGAATAAAACCAATAATTATCCAATACCAGAAATAAATATTATTGTAAATGAAATAATTAATATAACTGTTTTAAACAAAACAGTAAAGCAATTATAAAAAGAAAATATCGGTATGGAGAACTATACATGACTTCCATGTTCTAAGATTTATATTTAAAAGCATATTCGAAATGAAATATTTCCATAGAAAATACTTCTTTCTATTGCTTCAGCCTTAACCACAGTACTTTGGTCACTAACGTATACCACCTCACTTTTTCGCACTCGATTTTCACTGATGATGGAAGTCGATGGAACTGCCGAAACGTCTGGTTTTGCAGAAAACATTGGACTACGGCTAAAAAGCCTAGGAAGGAATTTTAACAAAAACTACTTCTTTGTTGCCGATAACGTAGTACACATATAAAATTTTCGCCCCTCCATCTTCAACTATAATTTTCATTAATAGAAAATTACCCCCACCACGTTCAAATAGCCTCTTCATTTATAGATATTTCATCTACGTTTCTGCAGTGGATTATTATGAGCTTCTTAGCAGGATACTTTGTTTATCAAAATTATGTATTTTACTCTTGTTAAAACATAAAACGTTGCAGGTAAAATACCCCTTTATCTTCACCGATCTTCACCAAAATCAATAGGCCTTCAGTCCTCTACAATTCAGGGATGCATGCAAAAAAATATTTGATTCTGTTTGAATGTGCGGCAGTTATTGTTCGTCATGTAAACATTTCTCTTGGTTCAACATAAAATGTTGCAGGTAAACTACCCCTTTCCCTTAACCGATCTTCACCAAAATCAACAGTCCTTGAGCTCTCTACAACTCAGGAAAGTGTGCAAAAAATTATTAGATTCTCTTTGAAATTTCGGCAGTTATCGTTCGTCATAAAAAAATTACCCTTTTTAAAACATACAGTAAAACGTTGCTGATAAACTACACCTTTCTCTTAACCGATCTTCAACAAAATCAACAGACCTTGAGTTCTCTTTAGTTCAAAAAGGTATGCAAAAACGTAGTTGATTCTGTTTGAATTTGCGGCTGTTATCGTTTGCCATAAAAAATACCCTTGTTAAAACAAAAAACGTAGCAGGTAATCTACCTCTTTCCCTTATCCGATCTTCACCAAAAACAATAGGTCTTGAGTACTCTACAAATCAGGGCTGTATGCAGAAACTTATTTGATTCTGTTTGAATTTGCGGCTCTTATCGTTTGCCATAGAAAATACCCTTTTCAAACATAAAACGTTGCGGGTAAACTACCCCTTCCCCTTAACCGATCTTCACCAAAAATAATAGGTCTAGAGTACTCTATAATTCAGGGCAGTATGCAAAAAATTATTTCATTATGTTTGAATTTGCGGCTGTTATCGTTTGCCATAGAAAATACCCTTGTTAAAACATATAATGTTGCCGGTACACTACCCCTTTCCCTTAACCGATCTTTACCAAAATCAATAGGTCTTGAGAACTCTACAATCAGGGCTGTATGCAAAAGAGTAGTTGAATTGGCGGCTTTTATCGTTTGCCATAGAAAAAATTACACTTGTTTAAAAAAAACCCGTTGCAGGTAAACTACCCCTTTCCCTTAACCGATCTTCACCAAAATTAATAGCTCTTGAGTACTCTACAAATCAGGGCTATATGCAAAAAATTATTTGTTCTGTTCGAATTTGCGACTCTTATCGTTTGCCATAAAAAATACCCTTTGAAAACATAAAACGTTGCCGGTAAACTACCCCTTTCCCTCAAGCGATCTTCACCAAAATCAATAGGTCTTGAAAACTACAATTTAGGGCTGAATGCAAATAATCATTAGATTATGTTTGAATTTGCGGCTGTTATCGTTTGCCATAAAAAATACCATTGTTAAAACAAAAATATCGGTATGGAGAACCATACATGACTTCCATATTCTAAGATTTATTTTTAAAACCATTTCCGAAATGAAATATTACCATAGAAACTACTTTTTTCTACTTACTGCTTCAGCCTTAACCACAGTACTGTGGTCACTAACATATACCACCTACGTTATCGCACTCGATTTTCACTGATGATGGAAGTCAATGGCATTGCCGAAACGTCTGGTTTTGTATAAAACATTAGACTACGGCCAAATATCCCGGGAAGGAATTTTAACAAAAACTACTTCTTTGTTGCCGATAACGTTGTACACATATATATATATATAAAATATGCATAAAATTAATGGCTTGTATAAGTTAATGATTGATCTCCATTAAGTAGTGCTCAAGTTTCCAAAGTTTTAATATTATGATGTCCGTAATTAAAACATCAGAGCAGGTTTAGTGTGTATGAGGGTTCACCATGGACAAAAATTTTCAACATTTCCTATTGAGCGTTGCTTAGAATAAATCTGCGAATCTACAGTGTACGTTTCACAGAACAAACACGCGGAAAAGAAGGAGCGCTCCGAAGTCACTCATGGACCCTCAGCATCTTACAGAGGGTTCATTCCCTAAAGACGAAAAGTCTGTCTATGAATCGTTCCTCTGTAAACACATGCAGTTACACTGCCCAGCGATCCACAGGAAGCAAATCGCTATCCACGCTGGACACTTTTTCGGCTTGCATGCGTTATGTTGGTATGGGTTCGGCACTTTCCATTTAAAAACCGTGCAAATGTAAGAAAATAAACATGCACGAGGCCAGAAATAACGCGAATTGTGTGTGTGTGTGTGTGTGTGTGTGTGTGTGTGTGTGTGTGTGTGTGTGTGTGTGTGTGTGTGTGTGTGTGTGTGTGTGTGTGTGTGTGTGTGTGTGTGTGTGTGTGTGTCTTCCCTGCCTTTTTATTGCGGTAGTGATAATAATAAAATGGAAACGTAAACAGTACATAACTGAGATATGCTTGCCTGCCACGCACGATATATTTTCTCTTATACATGACTAGCAGAATACCCGTGCTTCGCTACGGAGTTTCACGTTGTACGTAATGAAAATGTTAGTTTAATTAATAAAGTTTAATTAAAGTAGGCTTCTTAAAAATAAATAGCTGTTGCCCACAACTTCGTTCGCGTGGTCTTCAATTTAATGCGATAATATATTTAGAACAGAATCTATTCTATTGGGTTGCCATAGTAACCAGATCTAATAGTTTTTTAAGACCGCAAAGGACCCCCCAGAGGATCGTATCGAAAAAAAACACCTGTCCTATGTTGGTTCTCTCGTTGCGTAAAATATTTGTGCCAAGTTTGGTTGAAATCGGTCCAATGGTTTAGGTGGAGATGTGGAAGACCCCAAAGGACCCCCCAAAGGATCGTATCGAAAAAACACTTGTCCTATGTAGGTTCTCCCTTTGCGTAAAATATTTGTGCCAAGTTTGGTTGAAATCGGTCCAGTGGTTTAGGAGGCGATGTGGAAGACCCCAAAGAACCCCCAAAAGGACCCCATCGAAAAAACACCTATCCTATATTGGTTCTCCCGTTGCGTAAAATATTTGTGCCAAGTTTGGTTGAAATCGGTACAGTGGTTTAGGAGGAGATGTGGAAGAACCCTTCGCGGACGTGCGCACAACAACTCACCGAAGTTTCATCGCAATCGGATGAATGGTATAGGAACGCATACGGGACAAACAAAGAAACATTCATTTTTATATAAGATGTAAACTATACCACTTACTTGACATAAACCGTGATAGCTAAGCTAATGTACAACATATATGTATTAATTATACACATAAATGTTCCTCGATAGACACTCTATCTATTGGCGAAAACTTGAATAAAATCCGTTCAGTACTTCCTGAGATTAGCGATTTCAAACACAGAGAGAAAACAAAGAGAAAGTAAAAGACTTTACTTTATACTATGTACAGATTTACATTAAAATGAAAAAATTATAATTTTATTGCCTGGCAACAAAATTATTTTATTTTTAACAATTACCATTGTTTGAAAAAGTTTAAATGAACTTTCAAGTACTTTACTCTTGTTAAAACGTAAAAGGTTGCAGGTAAACTACCCCTTCCCCTTAACCGATCTTCACCAAAATCAAAAGGCCTTGAGTCCTCTACAATTCAGTGACGTATGCAAAAAATTATTTGATTCTGTTTGAATTTTACGGCTGTTATCGTTTGCCATAGAAAATACCCTTGATAAAAAAACGCTGCATGTAAACTACCCCTTTCCCTTAACCGATCTTCACCAAAAACAATAGGTCTTGAGAACTCTGCAATCTAGGGCTGTATGCAAATAATCTTTTGATTCTGTTTGAATTTGCGGCTGTTATCGTTTGCCATAGGAAATACCCTTGTTAAAACATAAAACGTTACAGGTAAACTACCCCTTTCCCTTAACCGATCTTCACCAAAAACAATAGGTCTTGAGAACTCTGCAATCTAGGGCTGTATGCAAATAATCTTTTGATTCTGTTTGAATTTGCGGCTGTTATCGTTTGCCATAGGAAATACCCTTGTTAAAACATAAAACGTTACAGGTAAACTACCCCTTTCCCTTAACCGATCTTCACCAAAAACAATAGGTCTTGAGAACTCTACAATTCAGGGCTGTATGCGAAACATTATTTGATTCTGTTTGAATTTGCGGCTGTTATCGTTTGCCAAAAAAAAAATTTCCCTTGATAAAAAACAACCGTTGCCGGTAAACTACCCCTTTCCCTCAACCGATCTTCACCAAAAACAATAGGTTGTGAGTACTCTACAAATCAGGGCTGTATGCAAAAAATTATTTGATTCTGTTTGAATTTGCGGCAGTTATCGTTTGCCATAGAAAAAAAATCTACATAGACAGACAGACAAACAGACAGACAAACAGACACACACACACAGACACTTTTCGGAAAACGACTTTTTCATGTTTTGAGTGTAGTACAATCAGAATCTGCAATAATCTCGAACACGATTTTTTTTGCCATCACCATACTTCCATTTCCTTAAGGAATATGGAAGTAAAATTACCCCCGATTAAAAAACGTTGCAGGTAAACTACCCCTTCCCCTTAACCGATCTTCACCAAAACCAATGGGTATTGAGAACTCTATAATTCAGGGCAGTGTGCAAAAGAGTAGTTGATTCTGTTTGAATTTGCGGCTCTTATCGTTTGCCATAGAAAATACCCTTTTCAAACATAAAACGTTGCAGGTAAACTACCCCTTCCCCTTACCCGATCTTCACCAAAACCAATAGGTCTTGAGAACTCTATAACTCAGGGCAGTATGCAAAAAATTATTTGATTGTGTTTGAATTTGCGGCTGTTATTGTTTGCCATAGAAACAAATTACCCTCGATTAAAAAAAAAATGTTGCTGGTAAACTACCCTTTTCCCTTAACCGATCTTCACCAAAAGCAATACGTCTTGAGTACTCTATAAATCAGGCCTGTATGCAAAAAATTATTTGATTCTGTTTGAATTTGCGGCTGTTACCGTTTGCCATAGAAAAAAAATCTACAGACGGACAGAACACAGACACTTTTCGAAAAATTACTTTTTTTCATGTTTTGAGTGTTTTACAATCAGAATCTGCAATAATCTCGAACACGATTTTTTTGCCATCACCATACTTCCATTTCCTTAAGGAACATGGAAGTAAAATTACCCCCGATTAAAAAACGTTGCAGGTAAACTACCCCTTCCCCTTAACCGATCTTCACCAAAACAAATGGGTATTGAGAACTCTATAATTCAGGGTAGTGTGCAAAAGAGTTGTTGATTCTGTTTGAATTTTATCGTTTGCCATAAAAAAATTACACTTGTTTAAAAAAAAAGTTGCTGGTACACTACCCCTTTCCCTTAACCGATCTTCATCAAAATCAATAGGTCTTGAGTACTCTGCAAATCAGGGCTACATGCAAAAATTATTTGATTCTGTTTGAATTTGCGACTCTTATCGTTTGCCATAAAAAATACCCTTTTAAAACGTAAAACGTTGCAGGTAAACTACCCCTTCCCCTTAACCGATCTTCACCTAAAACAATAGGTCTTGAGTACTCTACAGATCAGGGCTGTATGCAAAACATTATTTGATTCTGTTTGAATTGTGGCTGTTATCGTTTTCCATAGAAAACAATTACCCTTGATTAAAAAAAAACCGTTGCTGGTAAACTACCCCTTTCCCTCAACCGATCTTCACCAAAAACAATAAGCCGTGAGTACTCTACAAATCAGGACTGTATGCAAAAAATGATTTGATTCAGTTTGAATTTGCGGCTGTTATCGTTTGCTATAGAAAAAAATCTATAGACAGACAGACACACACACACTTTTCGAAAAACGACTTTTTTTCATGTTTTGAGTGTAGTACAATCAGAATCTGCAATAATCTCGAACACGATTTTTTTTGCCATCACCACACTTCCATTTCCTTAAGGAACATGGAAGTAAAAGTACACTAACCCAAAAATTAGAGTTAGATGTAGTAAAATCTATAGAAAAATATCATTAATACTGTGTATAATTTGTAATGAAAGAAATAGTGAGAAAGTGACAAAGAGAAATAATTATAGGGATTACCCACTAAGAAACACTTAATGTAAACAGTTAAAAAGTGCAATAGTGAAGGTGTAAATACCCCAAAATAGTGAGTGTATCAGTGATAAACACCAATTAATTAAAGGTGAAAGTGATAAGTGAAAAAAGATATTGTAAATAATAAAAAGATAGTAATAGATAAGAAGACACTTAGTAAATCAATGATGAACCAATAAATGATTTAAGAGTGAGCTTATAAAAAAAATTATATAGTTAAGGATAATTAGAAATAGTATTTAAAGTAGAGATAGATAAAGGATATGATGTTATTCAGGGGAGAAAGCCCATGAAAGATGAACCGTTTGTGTTAACATGGAATGGAGAAAGGGATTAGTAAAGAATTAAGAAAATAAGAATATAATTAATAAACACCCTATGTTATAAGGGAAAATAAATTAACTAAGTTTGAAGGAAGTGATGATATTTCTCACTCAAAATAATAGCAAAAGAATGAAATGTATGTTAAACCACCAGTAACTAATAACTTGTAAAGAATTGTTCATGTTAATTTTTTGGATAGGATATGGCTGAAGGAAACTTACAGTCCATAGGCCTAATTATTATATTTTAAGTATTAATATATAGAAAATAATCATGACATGTAAGTAGAACACAAACAAATTCAAGACACAACAACCACTAAACAAATCAATTGTAACAACAGGACAAAACGCTTTGTAATAAAATGAAATGTAATTAGATTATAATAAGTAAAAATAATCAGTGGCTACTTAGGCCTAGGAAATGCCTAACTGTCAAAACCAATAATAACAAATTGTATAAAATCCACCAGGAAATTAATAAATCTAAGGCAAGTAACTAGCCAAAAATTATATATAAATCATTTTAAAAGAAAAATGTTACAATAAGAGTTTAAATTAAAAGAAATATGTAATTATCAAATGTCAGCATAATTAGACAAAAGTTAATATCTAATAGAACATGACCTTATGAGGTATTATATTAATCTTGGAAAGGAAATAAATACAATAGTGATAATATTTAATACCCAGAAGGGAAGACAGAAGAATAAAATCAATCAGAAAATATATAATAAATTTGAATAAAAATTTCAAATATGATAACAATGCTTTTAATCTAGGCCTTAACCAATCAAAGGGGTTCAGTTACTAATTTCAGTTACTCAAGGCCGTTGGTTACTAATTTTCCGTTAAATTTACTTACTTGGAAAAATGACGCTTGGGTAGTAGGGACGCAAGATTTTGTATGACCGAAATTTTACTTTAAAAAGTTTAAAAAACATTCAAAAGTCAACAACATGAACCAGTGAGAAGGAGATGAAGAGGTTCAACGATTAACAGATGTCCAGGAACTAAATAAACGAAAATTAAATAGCAGAAATTCCCAAGACAATTTAGAAAAAGATACCAGCAGCCTAAGTCACTCCAAAGTTGATGAATTTTTCATTACCCGAGAAAACGATCTATCACAACCTTCTGAACTGATAAGTATCATTTAAATACCCTAATCCCAGGAGTAAAAGCACTTTATATATTTCTCACATCAATACAAAACTCTTACTATGAAGTAAAAATAACTTTCTTTCAAGGATTGAATAATATAAACTTACGTAGCAAAATTGTTAACTATAAAATAACCTCGCACTAATTTGCGAACTTTGTAACAACTATTACTACACTGCCGAACAATTTATAACCACAATTTATACTGTTTAAGTACGGATAAGGTACGGTAGTGTACTTTTTTAATGTAACCATATTTTATGTTTTCTTTATAATCTCAAGAACTCCAGATTTTGGGCGAGCTGACAAATCATGTATAAACAGTAGGCAAAATGGCGTCAGAATAACTCGTTTCAAAATTAATTTTGTCAGCCTTGAGATTTGTGTTTCATGTTTTATGCCGGAGCAATTTTATTGAAAACTAACGTATAATATTATTGTCACATTGATGAATAACCAAACCATAATTAAAGATACAGTACAGAGTATTACCATTGTTTTATTTCATAGGAAGTTGTATAATATATGTGTGTGTTAGCGATTTCACTGAACAGACAACTAGCGCTTTTGCCATATGTGCAATACTGTAAGCTGTACAGAGGCGGGAACCATTCGAACGCTCCAGCCGTCACCACTGAAAACACCAATCTAACTTATTAATTCTCAAATTTAATTGTTTTCATTAAACAATTTGGCGCCACCCGGGATTCACAAACCCTATGAAATTACAGGTAGGTTGTACTGATAATTGTGACAACGCTACGGACTTCGGTAGCAACAACCATTAATGTGACGACAGGTGGGAGACGAACACACCACACTAACACTTTCTACATATAAAAAACAGGTGTTCACATTTTACAGATACGAACCACCCGTCTGTTTAATACGTTACAGATTGACGCATACAACATGAGGCTTAAAATAAGACGGACGTTGTGGCGTTAAATACATTTTATAATATATAAAATACATAAATATAACTTCCACCTACCTTCAAAGTCTCGTTTATCTGGGTCCAGGATTCTTTCGTACGAACGCAAGATACTAACATGTGTTTCATAGGTTACTGAAATGACTTACTCTACACATCTTTATGAAGAGAAATTATGATTGTTTAATGATCAAATATTGCAACTTTAAATGTTGGTTTTCCAAATAAATTTTCTTACATGTTTTCAAATATTGTGTTACTCTTGTTCATACATCTTATTGTTATATACTTAAATAATATTACTTACTCCTAAGAAGATAGCCCAGCCTGTCTTTCATTCACTCTCATATTCTTAAAACAACCCCGTTACCCTGATTTGGTAATTTAATACATTATATAAAACCACCCGACGGCAACGCGTTCATCCGTGACCTCGTGGCCGCCCCGTTGTAAGTTGGTAGTCGTACCGAAACAAGAAAAAATGTGTGTTGGTGTTCTGTTGTTTAGTCTCGCATCACTGCCACTGGTTTTTTAAAACGGTTGGTTCACTTTCGAGATGATAAAAACTGATACAATTTTGCAGAGCGCACTTGGCTCTGCGTCGGCCGACACAATCAACGACGGACTGGACAAGCGTCGCTTGCGAGCGGGAGGAAGTTGATTGTCACCGCCCACGGATTTCGTCGACGTTCATAGTTGATTTGTTGCAGTTGATCGACCATGTGCATGATATATAGTGGTTGTTTCTGTAGTGTGTGCCGACGATATTTAGGCACTTCTGGTCTGATGTCACTAAGGGGGCGGTAACTTAGGTTTTCATATCCGCCGTTTCAGTCAAGTAGATGAAACAGAAAAAGTACTTTTCACCATTTTGGCGTTTCCTCACCGCGTCAGTCCGAGCGTATATTCACTTGACGCGTGCGTGCGCGCTGTCACACAGAAACAGAGTTCTTGGAACTGAGGGCTTGCTGCATACCTCAACTGATTTCGCAACGTAATATTGCGTTGCTGTTTTGTTACACAACTGTTCTATTCACGGGGTCTGTTACAATGGAATTAAAACTTGCACAATATTTTTATGAAACCCCGAAAATGAAATAAAATAAAATACCCCATTTTTGACACGTTACAATACCCCCCCAATGAGAAGTCTTCTGTCCAAAACAGAAGAAATCTCATTGATAAAACCCCTAAGAGGACCGGTGAGGAACTGGTGCCAACAACCCCCCTTTGCTCTTACTCTGCATGGGTAAACGACCCCCCTGGCTCGGCGACTATGGACGCATCTGAACGAGATCACTGAACTTCTCTGTAGGAGATCCCAACACCGAAAAATCGAACAGACACGCACCACAGCACACCTCACCTTCTAACATGCTTCCCCCAAAAATCCTCAATCCCTGGCTTAGATCATGCCAGAACCTCAGCCGATATGTTTCCCCTTATATGCAAGCTGGGCTGCCTTTAGCAGAAACTGGGCTCACGCACACTCACATTACATATTATAAATTGAAAAATTCTTTAAAAATTTGTTTAAATTACAACTCCCTGGTTGTTTCCATTTAAAATCAAATCACAAATTTTGTATCTATTTTGAATTATTCTCTTCATTGGTTTTTTCTGTTATTTAAAATAAATCAATTTAGACATTTCTTACAATTAAGAACAGCCTTAACCTAACATGGATTACCTAGGGTCTAACAATACAATTCAACAAAATAATTCAATAATGATAAACATGGTTAGTACACAAACAATAAAATAATCAAAGCTTAAAAATATCCATTATCTGGCAGGCGAAAAATCAGGAAATAAAAATAAATTTTGTTTTTTTTTTTCAACAAAAAAATATTTTCCAAAATATTTTAAAATTCAAAGAAAAAAATTTAAATTTATTAAAATGTTTCCTTTACATATAGAAATTATTTAAAATTTGTTTAAATTGATCAAAAAACAAAATTGAATCAACTTCCTTACTATTAACTTATATGACCTCACTGTCAGCTGATTAAAACTAGGTCAAGTTCAAAAACCTTGACCTACATACGTTATGTACAAGTTCTATCTGAAAATACATTTAACATCTGTAACATTCTAGCTTGAAACACAAAACATAATAAAATAAAACATTTAAAATTAATAAAATATTATTATAAATCATAGTCAAATTGACATTTAAATTATTCAAAATAAACACTCTCTAACTTTACCTTTCCGAATTCTATCAAAAATTTGTCACTGGTTTTAATTAAATATTTTATGTTCTTGTTATAAATCTCTTTCCTTATTTGACAATCTCATTCTACATTACTTTGGGTGATTTAATGATTTGTACTCATTTAATTTACTACTTGCTCTGTATATATATATATATATATATATATATATATATCATCTTTACCTCTCTCTGACTCTAACCACTAATAACTTCAACTATCAGGACACCCGTCTCTATCAAAATATCTATCCAAACAATCTCTAAACCCCAACTTATCATTAAACTCAAATCGCCACCTTCTCTCTATATACATAAAAAAAAATACTCTAACCCTTTGTACTTAGGATACGTGTTTCCCCCCCAAAAAACTCATTTCCATTAATCTGGTCCCTGGATTCTACCTAAGGCGGCCCCCTCCCACTAAATCGGTCCCATCCCGTCCCAACCATTATGTTGCGGACTCCTACATTACACTGCCCCCTATTACAAAATTACCATCCCCAATAATCTCAATCTTATTTCCATACTTCAACTACAACAAATAGCATCATCAATTATAAACATCAATATATCACTCGATACTCTACATATATTCCCCATAACTACTGTGTCAACATCAATACTTCTCAATATCTATTACATTAACTCAAAACAACATTACCTTATTTTCATCTCTACTATTTCAACTTTAATTTCAACTTGGACAGATCTATATGTCCCACAAAATACTCATCACCCAAAAACTATCTTTTATTAGTTTTCACAAATTATTACTTTATTTCTCACTTTATCCACTTACTTTTCTCATTACTTTAAATAGCATCTGTAACACACTGAAACATTACATTAAACATTAATTACCTGGAACATTTACAACCAATATAACTGTGACATTTTATTGCTGATCAGCTGACATTCTTAACAAAGTGAAAACACATCTCAAAACTTAGCAAATCACATGAAATATATATTTATCAATCCTTACTTCTAACCTCCTTGTTTCCCCTCTTTCTGATTCTGATAATTTATGTTAACCGCCTGCCAGTCGGTTTAGTTATTTGCTTAGTTTAAAAAATACACAAATCATATAAAACATATACTTTCTATCAATCCTTATATCTAACCTACTACAATAAAATATTACATTTAAAACATAGAATGAACACCTTATAGTGAATGTATGAGCATCTAGTTATTTAAACAGAACACAAGCATTTTTATTAGAGCAAAAATTAGAGTTAGAAATTTTTATGTTATAAATTTAAATTTGTGGCTCCTCTGAGCCACCTCCCATCCACACACTCTATTGCAATTTGTGTAAGACTGTAGCGCCTTTTCGCTTCCACAAAGACTGCATATTTTGGAGTAATTTGACATCTCCGTGTCTTTGCTTCGGCAGTTATATTTTAACGAACTGGATATCATCATATCCTCTGTATATATTTAAACGCCCTTAAAACGGGTCTACCACCTGACTATGCTGTTCCTACTCGAACAGAGTGGCAGCCGCTGTTCCATAGTACCTGGATTTCCCCTAATTTCACCCCCCATTTAATTTCTACTATATACCAATTTCAAGTCAGCTATGGTCAAGGGACTTGGTATGACCATAGCTGGCCGCTAGCCAAAGCCACGATTAGTGCTGGTAAGGCAGTAATCGCCCGAAAAGTCGGGGCAATCTAATTTCATTTCAACACCTGTTCTACATTGTTATTAATATGTGCGACACGAACGTCTATCAGTGTACAAATTGAATTTGCACGAAAAGGTGTGTCGCACATTGTCGCCATGTTGGCCTCCGATGGAGGTAACATTCTCTGTTACCCCTAACCCATTTCACTATCTACGAGGGCACAGGCCACCCCCGTAATAGCACCTTAATAACTAAATACTTAAAAAATTTTATATACATTCTATCGTAACATTTTCATTACCCATTTATCCATCAACATTCAAATCATTCATCACTTTCTGCCATTGAATTACTAAAGTTTTCAAATTCATTAATAATTATTATTATCATCTTTCAGTTATTATTAAATTTTTTAATTATCATTCTATTTAACACAAACATTTCAAATCATCTCATTATAGAACAAAAAATCTTTTCATCTGAGTTACACCTGTAAACATTTTAATTATACATGATTCGTACTATAAAATTTTTTATACTTACAGTCCATTTAAAATCACATACACAAAATATATACACCATTACTTTCACCTCACCTCTGAAACATTTACCAACATGTTAGTTTAAATCAAACAATTTAACATTTATTTACCAAATTCATCTCTCGTAAAATAATTTAAATTCATTAAAAAAATTTAATTATACCATTTAAATAATCAATCAAAATATTTAAAACATATCAAATTGTTATATTAATTACTGAAAATACAAATTATATAGCTATCGAAACAATTACAATTAGTCCATTACTGTTTTCAAAATTAATTTTGTTTATTTATTTAAATTGCAAAGTATTAATATTATTATTACCACAATTACCTACATACATTGTTTACCTAATATCCTACAATACACACAGATAAATTCACCACAATTATTTACAAATCGTCAGCATTGTTACTCAGTTGTACCACACTTCAATGTCCAAAGTTGCAGGGTCAAAACCACAAAACAAAATGTTTATAATTGTCTTTTATTGTTTTATAGCCTACCCTCCATCGTCATAGATTAATCTTGGTTTTATATAACACTGTTCAATTTTATTACCCCACAAATTACTGTTTTGTGTGTTGTAACCATAAAAACCAAATTCATCCATTTTACCAAAATAATCATAAAACAAGTCAATGTTAAGTACATTTGTTAAGTCTCCATCAGTAATTATATTCATTATTAGGTTATTTACTCTTGTATTATCAATCAAATCATTATTATTTAGACACACTTCTAACCTTACTTTCCACTCATCATACTCTCTATTCAATTCATACAATTCTGTTTCTTTATTAACATACAATTCTCTACTTAAATCTCTCTCATCATAATACCAAATCACACTCTCAAAATTATTCCAGACAGAGGGTACCAAATTATACAACAAAAATAAACACTTCACGGGACTCTTGCCCTTCTTAAACAATACTTGTGAACACATTAAATCATCATCATAAATAATAAGGGGAAAATTTACCCTCTGCCCCCATTCTACCACTATACTATCTTTTCTCTCTCTCTCTAACTCATAAGCATACATTAACATTTCATTATCACATTCCACAACTTCATCATTACTCTCAGATACTACATTTTCGATTATATCCCTATTCTCAATATTACATTCATTATTTCCGACATTATCATTATCATTTGTTAACTCTTTGTCATTATAATTTTCATTCGTATTATTCTTATTTGGATTCATTACAACTACTCCCATTCGCTCACTACTCTGCTCTAATTTACTCAGACTAGTTTTTATTGTTTCATTAGCATTTTCTAGACATTTATTCTTTTCTTGTATATCATTTATTAAACCATCAAATTTTACGCTAATACTCTGCTGCAACTGAATATTCTGTTGTTCGCATTTTATTCTCTGTTCATCTAATTTGCTGTTAAAATCACTTTTCATCTCATTCAAAGTTATCTCGTTACTGTCAAAGCGTTTATTTAATTTTTTAAACTTGTTATTCTGTTCATAGAATTTTGTATTGAAATCGCTATTGTTCATATCAAATCTATTGTTAATGAGATTAAATAAATCATTTAATGACAACTCTTTTTCTCTTGTATTTATTTTAATTGGTACGGGAGTAGAAATCGCTCCCGGCGAACTAATTATGGATACTTCTACATTCTGCTCGTCTATTGGCCTTGCTTCTGTTTGAATACCGGAGTCTGTCTGACTCTCGGTCTGACTGTCAGATAAGCTGACTTCATTGTTATCTGCCATTTCTTATTTTATACTTGATACTTGTGTGTAAATATAATATAATCAATATAATGTATTGTATAACCAATTTTGCGTGAATAACGCACTTTTATTTTATTCCGCTAACCTCAAAAACATGTTTGTATCTTTTCTGTAGGTACGGTCTTTACTTAATTTTTTAATTAATAAAAACTGTCCCTGTTCGGGCGCCATTGTGGCGTTAAATACATTTTATAATATATAAAATACATAAATATAACTTCCACCTACCTTCAAAGTCTCGTTTATCTGGGTCCAGGATTCTTTCGTACGAACGCAAGATACAAACATGTGTTTCATAGGTTACTGAAATGTCTTACTCTACACATCTTTATGAAGAGAAATTATGATTGTTTAATGATCAAATATTGCAACTTTAAATGTTGGTTTTCCAAATAAATTTTCTGACATGTTTTCAAATATTGTGTTACTCTTGTTCATACATCTTATTGTTATATACTTAAATAATATTACTTACTCCTAAGAAGATAGCCCAGCCTGCCTTTCATTCACTCTCACATTCTTAAAACAACCCCCGTTACCCTGATTTGGTAATTTAATACATTATATAAAACCACCCGACGGCAACGCGTTCATCCGTGACCTCGTGGCCGCCCCGTTGTAAGTTGGTAGTCGTACCGAAACAAGAAAAAATGTGTGTTGGTGTTCTGTTGTTTAGTCTCGCATCACTGCCACTGGTTTTTTAAAACGGTTGGTTCACTTTCGAGATGATAAAAACTGATACAATTTTGCAGAGCGCACTTGGCTCTGCGTCGGCCGACACAATCAACGACGGACTGGACAAGCGTCGCTTGCGAGCGGGAGGAAGTTGATTGTCACCGCCCACGGATTTCGTCGATGTTCATAGTTGATTTGTTGCAGTTGATCGACCATGTGCATGATATATAGTGGTTGTTTCTGTAGTGTGTGCCGACGATATTTAGGCACTTCTGGTCTGATGTCACTAAGGGGGCGGTAACTTAGGTTTTCATATCCGCCGTTTCAGTCAAGTAGATGAAACAGAAAAAGTACTTTTCACCATTTTGGCGTTTCCTCACTGCGTCAGTCCGAGCGTATATTCACTTGATGCGTGCGTGCGCGCTGTCACACAGAAACAGAGTTCTTGGAACTGAGGGCTTGCTGCATACCTCAACTGATTTCACAACGTAATATTGCGTTGCTGTTTTGTTACACAACTGTTCTATTCACGGGGTCTGTTACAATGGAATTAAAACTTGCACAATATTTTTATGAAACCCCGAAAATGAAATAAAATAAAATACCCCATTTTTGACACGTTACAACGTCACTTATTCACGTTCGTTACAGATTGGCGACCAACATAGTGAGGCTAGAAAAGGACGACTAGCGGCGATTATGAAAAGACATCATATGGTGACAAGATTTGACATTAAGAAAGGAACAAACCAAGAAGAAATGGAGGAAATTGAGGAAATGATTGGAGGATTATTCGAACAGGATCCCCAGGAGGACCAACCGGAAAATCCAAACCTACCAGAACCAGAAATTGAAGTAGTAGTTGATGTCCAACCAATCAAACCCACTCAGAAAGAAGACCTGAGCACACAGGAGATGTTCAGGATTCTTATGGAAGGAAACAACAAAATCCAGGAAGATAACAAGAGAACAAATGAAAAAAATAGACCGAAACAGTGAAGAATTGAAGGAAATGAAATAAGTTACACAAATTCCTACCAAGTAAGATCAACTTAAAATAAAATAAAGTTGATATATGAAGTATAAAATAAAAAATTATAATAAGGAATAAGTTACACAAATTCCTATAAAAAAGTAAGAATCATAAACTTATGATAATATTTAAACAAAAAATACCTAAAAAGGAATAAGCTACAAAAATTCCTATAAAGTAAGAAAAACTAACTTACAAAAAATTATCAAAAATGATATATAAATAAAAATAAAATCAAGCAAAAACTGCTAAGAATAAAGTAAGAGAATTAACTTACAAAGAATTATCAAAAATGATATTTAATACAGAATAAAATAAACAAAAATAAAATCAAGCTCAAATTACTGAGATAAATACCTGAAATAATAATGACTTCAATGTATTAAAAAAAAAAAAAAAAAAATCAGAACTGGTACAAGGAAAAAGAGAAGTTATGTATAAAACAAATATACGAAAATGGCTAAAGCAGAATATTGCTAAACAACCAAGAAAAAGAATAAAGATGTCTAAGATAATTGAAATGATCACAAGAAGAATAGAAAAACAAACTAATGAAAAGTGAGATATGATGAAATTAACAAATAAATAAATAAAAAACAATCAACTGTATGAGTAGATGGCAGTATATAGCAAAGGTACAGCGGAAGGAAGAATGAGTAAAAGGCCAAAGTGATCTAAAAACAAACCACAAGGTGGACAATCCCAAAATATATTATTATTATTAATTTATGTCACAAGTTGACAAAAAAGGTATTTAAGATTGACTGTTGAAAAGTCCAGCAAAATAAACTGAGCAGAGATGATGTTCCTCTGGTCTCAGAAAAAAAATGAGTAGTAATGGAAGAAACCAGCTACTAAAAAGTGAGGGAAAAAATTGTATAAGGGAGAACACACTAATGGAAATAAAGAAAAACAGATCCAAATAAAATGGAATGAATCGAGTAAGAAGAGAAATAAAGAATGGAGAAACAAACAAGAGAGAAAAGGAAAAAATAATATATAACTGATAATTTCATAAAAAACTATACTAGTGCTTTATTAAAATGATCAATTTTGAAGGAGAGGCATTATGTTACAACACAAATAAGCCACCCCAGTACCAGGGATAAACAAGATGATAATAAATATAAATATACTTCATATTAAATAAAATGATTAAATATAAATAAAATATAAAGACAGTGACACGACAAACGACGATATTACCTAACCCAAGTGATTGACCAAACAAACAGGAACTAACAACGAAGGGAAAAAACCAAAACCAAAGAAGAATAAAGACAATTGAAGAAAGTGAACGAATGCCTGCAACTAAATAAAATCAAACCAAACGAGAAGGGGAGAACCAAATTATAATGAAGCCAATTGAAAATGAAGAAGAAGGAGAAGAAGCAGAAAAATGAAGAGGAAACGAAGTGAAACCAAGAGATAAGAAACACCACATATAAAAGGGAGAAATGGTGCACTCAAATATAAAATATTGTGAATAAAACCAATAATTATCCAATACCAGAAATAAATATTATTGTAAATGAAATAATTAATATAACTGTTTTAAACAAAACAGTAAAGCAATTATAAAAAAAAAGTACACTAACCCAAAAATTAGAGTTAGATGTAGTAAAATCTATAGAAAAATATCATTAATACTGTGTATAATTTGTAATGAAAGAAATAGTGAGAAAGTGACAAAGAGAAATAATTATAGGGATTACCCACTAAGAAACACTTAATGTAAACAGTTAAAAAGTGCAATAGTGAAGGTGTAAATACCCCAAAATAGTGAGTGTATCAGTGATAAACACCAATTAATTAAAGGTGAAAGTGATAAGTGAAAAAAGATATTGTAAATAATAAAAAGATAGTAATAGATAAGAAGACACTTAGTAAATCAATGATGAACCAATAAATGATTTAAGAGCGAGCTTATAAAAAAAATTATATAGTTAAGGATAATTAGAAATAGTATTTAAAGTAGAGATAGATAAAGGATATGATGTTATTCAGGGGAGAAAGCCCATGTAAGATGAACCGTTTGTGTTAACATGGAATGGAGAAAGGGATTAGTAAAGAATTCAGAAATTAAGAATATAATTAATAAACACCCTATGTTATAAGGGAAAATAAATTAACTAAGTTTGAAGGAAGTGATGATATTTCTCACTCAAAATAATAGCAAAAGAATGAAATGTATGTTAAACCAACAGTAACTAATAACTTGTAAAGAATTGTTCATGTTAATTTTTTGGATAGGATATGGCTGAAGGAAGCTTACAGTCCATAGGCCTAATTGTTATATTTTAAGTATTAAGATATAGAAAATAATCATGACATGTAAGTAGAACACAAACAAATTCAAGACATAAGAACCACTAAACAAATCAATTGTAACAACAGGACAAAACGCTTTGTAATAAAATGAAATGTAATTAGATTATAATAAGTAAAAATAATCAATGGCTACTTAGGCCTAGGAAATGCCTAACTGTCAAAACCAATAATAACAAATTGTATAAAATCCACCAGGAAATTAACAAATCTAAGGCAAGTAACTAGCCAAAAATTATATATAAATCATTTTAAAAGAAAAATGTTACAATAAGAGTTTAAATTAAAAGAAATATGTAATTATCAAATGTCAGCATAATTAGACAAAAGTTAATATCTAATAGAACATGACCTTATGAGGTATTATATTAATCTTGGAAAGGAAATAAATACAATAGTGATAATATTTAATGCCCAGAAGGGAAGACAGAAGAATAAAATCAATCAGAAAATATATAATAAATTTGAATAAAAATTTCAAATATGATAACAATGCTTTTAATCTAGGCCTTAACCAATCAAAGGGTTTCAGTTACTAATTTCAGTTACTCAAGGCCGTTGGTTACTAATTTTCCGTTAAATTTACTTACTTGGAAAAATGACGCTTGGGTAGTAGGGACGCAAGATTTTGTATGACCGAAATTTTACTTTAAAAAGTTTAAAAAACATTCAAAAGTCAACAACATGAACCAGTGAGAAGGAGATGAAGAGGTTCAACGATTAACAGATGTCCAGGAACTAAATAAACGAAAATTAAATAGCAGAAATTCCCAAGACAATTTAGAAAAAGATACCAGCAGCCTAAGTCACTCCAAAGTTGATGAATTTTTCATTACCCGAGAAAACGATCTATCACAACCTTCTGAACTGATAAGTATCATTTAAATACCCTAATCCCAGGAGTAAAAGCACTTTATATATTTCTCACATCAATACAAAACTCTCACTAGAGTTGTTCCAAAGACGCTAAGTGGAAAGGGCTGGTTTTGAAATATAATGAAGTGGACTGTATTGATGTTGTATTATGTTCATTTATTGAAAATATTAAGGTTCAGATGCTATTGCTGACACGTGCAGATGTTTTAAGGCCATAACGCCCGTTAATTTAGTTTTGATAAAAGTCAAAATCCATGGTAAATAGACGAAGGTCGTCTGAATAATTTAGTGCAAGCTGCACATGAAATTAATTGAATAATGTTCCAGAAGCCGCGGCTGGAAGAGTAATTTTTAACGAGAGTAAGGCTCGGAGTCTATTAAGTAACTGAACTAAACTTGACCACCGTCAGCCCAGCTGACTGTCGGCGGCGCTTGATAAGCAAAGTGACGTCATCCGCGCGTGCCGCAATGCGGTGGTTACAACACACAGATAAGAAATACAGTACAAAGTTCGAACATACTGCCCGCTCAAAATCGGGACGATTTTGTAAATTAAACATTAAGTTAATAATATAATAATTAAATTTAAATGGCAAAAATAATATAACAATTGGCGTATTGGCTACAGCGAAAGAAAAAGAATAAAGATGTCTAAGATAATTGAAATGATCACAAGAAGAATAGAAAAACAAACTAATGAAAAGTGAGATATGATGAAATTAACAAATAAATAAATAAAAAACAATCAACTGTATGAGTAGATGGCAGTATATAGCAAAGGTACAGCGGAAGGAAGAATGAGTAAAAGGCCAAAGTGATCTAAAAACAAACCACAAGGTGGACAATCCCAAAATATATTATTATTATTAATTTATGTCACAAGTTGACAAAAAAGGTATTTAAGATTGACTGTTGAAAAGTCCAGCAAAATAAACTGAGCAGAGATGATGTTCCTCTGGTCTCAGAAAAAAATGAGTAGTAATGGAAGAAACCAGCTACTAAAAAGTGAGGGAAAAAATTGTATAAGGGAGAACACACTAATGGAAATAAAGAAAAACAGATCCAAATAAAATGGAATGAATCGAGTAAGAAGAGAAATAAAGAATGGAGAAACAAACAAGAGAGAAAAGGAAAAAATAATATATAACTGATAATTTCATAAAAAACTATACTAGTGCTTTATTAAAATGATCAATTTTGAAGGAGAGGCATTATGTTACAACACAAATAAGCCACCCCAGTACCAGGGATAAACAAGATGATAATAAATATAAATATACTTCATATTAAATAAAATGATTAAATATAAATAAAATATAAAGACAGTGACACGACAAACGACGATATTACCTAACCCAAGTGATTGACCAAACAAACAGGAACTAACAACGAAGGGAAAAAACCAAAACCAAAGAAGAATAAAGACAATTGAAGAAAGTGAACGAATGCCTGCAACTAAATAAAATCAAACCAAACGAGAAGGGGAGAACCAAATTATAATGAAGCCAATTGAAAATGAAGAAGAAGGAGAAGAAGCAGAAAAATGAAGAGGAAACGAAGTGAAACCAAGAGATAAGAAACACCACATATAAAAGGGAGAAATGGTGCACTCAAATATAAAATATTGTGAATAAAACCAATAATTATCCAATACCAGAAATAAATATTATTGTAAATGAAATAATTAATATAACTGTTTTAAACAAAACAGTAAAGCAATTATAAAAAAAAAAGTACACTAACCCAAAAATTAGAGTTAGATGTAGTAAAATCTATAGAAAAATATCATTAATACTGTGTATAATTTGTAATGAAAGAAATAGTGAGAAAGTGACAAAGAGAAATAATTATAGGGATTACCCACTAAGAAACACTTAATGTAAACAGTTAAAAAGTGCAATAGTGAAGGTGTAAATACCCCAAAATAGTGAGTGTATCAGTGATAAACACCAATTAATTAAAGGTGAAAGTGATAAGTGAAAAAAGATATTGTAAATAATAAAAAGATAGTAATAGATAAGAAGACACTTAGTAAATCAATGATGAACCAATAAATGATTTAAGAGCGAGCTTATAAAAAAAATTATATAGTTAAGGATAATTAGAAATAGTATTTAAAGTAGAGATAGATAAAGGATATGATGTTATTCAGGGGAGAAAGCCCATGTAAGATGAACCGTTTGTGTTAACATGGAATGGAGAAAGGGATTAGTAAAGAATTCAGAAATTAAGAATATAATTAATAAACACCCTATGTTATAAGGGAAAATAAATTAACTAAGTTTGAAGGAAGTGATGATATTTCTCACTCAAAATAATAGCAAAAGAATGAAATGTATGTTAAACCAACAGTAACTAATAACTTGTAAAGAATTGTTCATGTTAATTTTTTGGATAGGATATGGCTGAAGGAAGCTTACAGTCCATAGGCCTAATTGTTATATTTTAAGTATTAAGATATAGAAAATAATCATGACATGTAAGTAGAACACAAACAAATTCAAGACATAAGAACCACTAAACAAATCAATTGTAACAACAGGACAAAACGCTTTGTAATAAAATGAAATGTAATTAGATTATAATAAGTAAAAATAATCAATGGCTACTTAGGCCTAGGAAATGCCTAACTGTCAAAACCAATAATAACAAATTGTATAAAATCCACCAGGAAATTAACAAATCTAAGGCAAGTAACTAGCCAAAAATTATATATAAATCATTTTAAAAGAAAAATGTTACAATAAAAGTTTAAATTAAAAGAAATATGTAATTATCAAATGTCAGCATAATTAGACAAAAGTTAATATCTAATAGAACATGACCTTATGAGTCATATTTTATGAGCCATAGTATATTTATTAATCTTGGAAAGGAAATAAATACAATAGTTATAATATTTAATACCCAGAAGGGAAGACAGAAGAATAAAATCAATCAGAAAATATATAATAAATTTGAATAAAAATTTCAAATATGATAACAATGCTTTTAATCTAGGCCTTAACCAATCAAAGGGTTTCAGTTACTAATTTCAGTTACTCAAGGCCGTTGGTTACTAATTTTCCGTTAAATTTACTTACTTGGAAAAATGACGCTTGGGTAGTAGGGACGCAAGATTTTGTATGACCGAAATTTTACTTTAAAAAGTTTAAAAAACATTCAAAAGTCAACAACATGAACCAGTGAGAAGGAGATGAAGAGGTTCAACGATTAACAGATGTCCAGGAACTAAATAAACGAAAATTAAATAGCAGAAATTCCCAAGACAATTTAGAAAAAGATACCAGCAGCCTAAGTCACTCCAAAGTTGATGAATTTTTCATTACCCGAGAAAACGATCTATCACAACCTTCTGAACTGATAAGTATCATTTAAATACCCTAATCCCAGGAGTAAAAGCACTTTATATATTTCTCACATCAATACAAAACTCTCACTAGAGTTGTTCCAAAGACGCTAAGTGGAAAGGGCTGGTTTTGAAATATAATGAAGTGGACTGTATTGATGTTGTATTATGTTCATTTATTGAAAATATTAAGGTTCAGATGCTATTGCTGACACGTGCAGATGTTTTAAGGCCATAACGCCCGTTAATTTAGTTTTGATAAAAGTCAAAATCCATGGTAAATAGACGAAGGTCGTCTGAATAATTTAGTGCAAGCTGCACATGAAAATAATTGAATAATGTTCCAGAAGCCGCGGCTGGAAGAGTAATTTTTAACGAGAGTAAGGCTCGGAGTCTATTAAGTAACTGAACTAAACTTGACCACCGTCAGCCCAGCTGACTGTCGGCGGCGCTTGATAAGCAAAGTGACGTCATCCGCTCGTGCCGCAATGCGGTGGTTACAACACACAGATAAGAAATACAGTACAAAGTTCGAACATACTGCCCGCTCAAAATCGGGACGATTTTGTAAATTAAACATTAAGTTAATAATATAATAATTAAATTTAAATGGCAAAAATAATATAACAATTGGCGTATTGGCTACAGCGCAATGACAGTTAGGTAATTAATAACAATAATATGATTAACATGATAAATTCAAGTGACAATTATAAGGTATACAAGAAATCGACCCTTATGCTCATAGCAAGGAAAAACTGACAATAAAATTACCCAAAACATAATAGCACCACAGTACACAGTAATACAATGATTAAGTAGACGTATTGATCTATCCCATATAATACCCATTAACATTTACACAGCATTACATAATAAGTGATAATACAATAAAAAGATATAACAATTGCAACCATAATATTGACACAACAAACCCCCGATAAATTTCATAATATATGACCATTAGAAAATACAATACATACGTACAATAATTGGTACAATAAGTAACAATAATAATTCTCAAAAGTTTGAATATATAATCATATAACAATCCAATAACAATCCAATAACATATATAAATAATTGATAACACAATGAAAACGCAGTAACTATTGCAATAATAGCTATCAGAACGTAGTAATAATAATTACAACGTTAATGATACAATTGACTTGTATGATCGCCCCGGGAATGTCCCGGGCATATTCCAGGCAATGTGACAAGTTCACATTCCTAGTAAGTCTCGTATGACACACATACGACTAGTCTGTTGCCGCCGGAAGGAGGCATAATTTGTGGATGGGCCGGTGTAAGATACCTAGCGCGGTGCGAACTTCCGCAACGCGCACTATGGAATCTTGACTCGCAAAAACATTAGTAATTACCCCTCGCTTCCACTGAAGTGGGGGGGAATTATCGTCCAAAATGAGGACAAGCTGTCCGACATTCAAATTCCTTAACGTCGTGCGCCATTTGTTGCGCTGGTGCAGATAATCCCTGGACCATCGTTTCCAGATGGATTGCGTAAATTTTTGGAGCAGCTGCCATCTGCCCAAACAACTAGTATTGCTTTGGGTATAGTCGGGTTCCGGAAGTGCAGTCAGTGGAGCACCGACCAAGAAATGAGCGGGAGTTAAGGGTGCAGGGTCTCTATCATCGTCGGACACAGCACATAAAGGGCGTGAATTAAGGCAAGCCTTTATTTGAGAGAGAAGAGTAGAGTGCTCCTCAAAATTCAAGATAGTACCGCCGATTACGCGACGCAAATGATATTTAACACTTTTCACACCGCTTTCCCACAAACCACCGAAATGAGGGCTGAGGGAGGGATAAAGGACCACTTGATACCACGGAGACCGCAAAACTCCTGAGAAGATTGCTCAACTCCCTTTGAATTTAAAAATTTGTACAATTCGTGTAAGGTGCGGTTGGCACGACGAAAATTCGTACCATTATCCGAAAATATCTGCGCGGGAATACCTCTGCGCGCGATGAACCTTTTTAAAGCCGCTATAAAGGCGTTGGAGGTGAGATCTGACACCAGTTCTAAATGGATGGCCTTTGTGCACATGCATATAAATAACGCGTTGTATACCTTTGACGTGGACTTTGAGCGCTGCCCGCCATGGCGTAAAAGTACAGGACCGGCGTAGTCCACGGCCGACTGGGAAAATGGCTTTGCAGGCGTGACCCTGGAAGGGGGTAACTGACCTAATAGTTGATTCGCGCCTCTAGCACGGTAACGGAAACAAATGATACACTTATGTATTACTGAGCGGATATAAGATTTGTCGTGAATAATCCAATATTTCTGTCTGAGAGAGGATTGGGTTGATTGCACCCCAGAGTGCAACAAACGGATATGTTCATAATCAATTATTAATTTAGTGAGATGAGAGTGCGGGTGCAAAATTATTTGATGTTTACTCGCGTAGTTAAGTGGGGAGAGCTGTAGGCGTCCACCCACTCTTAAAATACCTGTGTCATCCAGGAAGGGGTTGAGTGCAAGAATTTTACTGCTGCGAGGAATGCAGCGATGTGCCTCAAGCTCCTTAACTTCTATGCCGAAGTGCAAATGCTGAGATTGGTGAACAAAAACCAAAAGTGTGTCATGCAACTCTTGAGCAGACAAAATGGACGTGACCCTGTCAACAACCGGGAGCCTAGAGTTGCGAATAAATCTGCGGCAATATGCGAAGACGCGAATGAGTCTTGTAAGGGATGAATAATTTTCAACATAGCTATGGGTGGAAGAGGCGACAATTAGTGAGGTTTGGACCTGCTTACGACGTTCCTGCTCAAGGTGGGGGAAGTACAGGGCGCATGAATGTCGAAGGCGCTAGTGGGCCATGATGCTGACTCATGGGCTAACCAGGACGGACCATGCCACCATTGGGGATGGCTGTGCAAACTACGAGGGAGGCAACGGCGTGATAAAATGTCGGCAGGGTTGTCAGGTGATAATACATGATGCCAAGTTCCCCGGCTAACAAGACGCTGTATTTCCGCGACACGGTTGGCCACAAATACCTTCCAGCGGGAAGATTGTTGATGTATCCAATGCAACGCTATCATCGAGTCCGAATAGAGATATAGTCCGTCAAAATTGTAGTTGACGGCGTTTAAAACCTTAGAAGTTAACTGCGCTAGCAATAAACAAGCACAAAGTTCAAGCCGGGGTAGCGTTATCTGTTTTAGCGGAGCGACCCTAGATTTAGCACACAGCAGTTTTGACGATATGGCGCAGTTCGAATAGACCGCCCGAACATAAATACAACACGCGTAACCTTTAACCGAGGCGTCGGCGAATCCGTGAAGCTGTAATGAACTGATTTGATAATTGTTCAGACTCTTAATCGACCTCGTAATTTTAAAATGAGTCGGAAACTAATTGAGAGTAGAGTTCCAACAATTGATTGGATAATGACTCAGATAAGGGTTCGTCCCAACCTGTGCCCGCCAACCACAACTGTTGTACAAAATGTTTGCACCAAAACGTAATGGGACCAATAAGACCCAGTGGGTCGTAAATCACTGCAATGACCGACAACACGCTTCTTTTGTTGAACACGGTCGAATTGTCATCACCCCGAACGGTATACAAAAAACTGTCTTTGTCAACGTTCCATTGGATTCCCAATGTACGCACGTTTTGACCTTTGCTGAAGTCATGGGAGACGTGGGCGCGAGAGGCCATAATCTTATGGTGGTTAGAAAACCACTTATGTAACGTAAAACCATATCTGTTTAGCAAATCCACGATGTCGAATTTCATTTTAGCTAACACGTTCGGATCGTCCGATCCCGTTATAAGATCGTCTACATAAAAATCATTGGCTATGGCTATACAAGCCATAGGGTAGTCGGATTTATTTTCGTAGGCTATCTGCGCCAGACATCTAGTTGCAAGGAAAGAGGCACTGGCAGTCCCATACGTAACCGTCCTTAAAGCGTAATGTTGTAGTTCCTTATGCGGAGCGTCACGCCAAACGATGCGCTGCAAATTAGAATCCTTCGGGTTAATCATAATTTGACGATACATCTTTTCTATGTCTGCAATAAGTACGTATCGGTGGGTACGGAAACGAACCATGATCGAGAACAGATCCTGCTGGATCGTGGGACCGACCATTAGAGCATCGTTGAGGGACAGATTATTTGTCGTTTTAGCGGAGCCGTCAAAGACCACACGTAACTTAGTGGTTAGGCTGGAGCCCTTAAAGACTGAGTGATGAGGCAAATAAAAAATGTCTGATTTGTCAAGCGACAAATCGTAATCATTAAGTGGAGACATATGACCAAGCTTCAAGTATTCACGCATGAACTCGCTATAGCCCTTGTAAAGGGCAGGGTTCTGCTTGAACTTAAACTCTAGCGATTGGACCTGCGGATAGCTCCGCGGAGAGAATCTCCCAAATGAGATTTGTCTGACCTGCGAGGCAGGGATACCACGAATCCCTACTGTCCTTCGTGGTTGCGGACAGTATTTGTCACAAAATGCTTTTCACACGCCGAGTCCTCAGAGTAGGGTTCACGACTAGAGACCTCCTCCAACTTCCAGAATTCCTTTAGTTGCGAGGAAATCTGACTATCATCCTTACAGACCATAAAGGATGAAACCGTTTTAGTTATGTCGACATTGAAGGGTAACTTACCGGCTATAATAAATCCTAACTTAGTCTCCTGAATTATAGGAAAGTGCGGGCCGCGCATAAATTTAATAGGTTCGATTAATTGGAGATAATATTGAGCGCCGAGTAGTACATCGACTTGCGACGAGCAGTGTAGATGTGGATCAGCTAAGAATACGTGCTTCGGTAAATTCAAAGAGGCGAGATCGAACGATTCCGCCGGTAAATCATTACTTATACTGGGAAGTACGGCACAATGCACGTTTAACGTAAAAGGTTTATAGCGAGAATGTAGCCTTACCTTTGTACTGAAATCAGCCTGAGACAGTGAGTTGTTTATACCCGTTATGGGCAATTGCGATTTAACCAATTGGAGGCCCATTCTACGGGCGAAATCCATTGTGCAGAAATTTGCTTGCGAGCCGGAATCTAATAAAATTCTAACGGAGAATTTTCTACCGGCCTGATTAGTTGTCCTACAGACAGAGGTGGATAACAATATTGACTTATTCGTTTGCAACTTTAGTGAACATTGGTTATTGATGGAAGATCCGTCTTTGTTGGGGAAGTGAATCATGGTGTGGTGACGCCTTGCACATTTTTTACAAGAAAATTTTGACGGGGATTGCGAACTTTCGTGACCCGGACGAAGGCAATTTAAACAAAGTTTGTTTTTTATTATGACGTTTTTTCTTTCAGGGATAGCAAGCGATGTGAATTTTAAGCAATCAGCAATTCTATGTTTTACGTTACATAGTCTACATAAATTATTTCCGACATGAGAATGGAATGCCCCCCTAGGAGCGCTTATCGGTTTAACTGCCTTGCGATAAGGAGTCTTATCACTGCCATTTAACTTGCTCGTTGAGGTAGTTACGCTATCAAGATTTTGTAGCAATTGTCTGCGTGTGTTTAGAAATTTCATGAAATTATTGAAATCAGGGAGCTTATGTTCTGACAAGCTCTCTTTCCACAACCGGAAAGTGTAACTATCAAGTTTTTTAGCTAAGTAATGCATAACAATGATTTCGAATGTGTTTACTGGCAAGTTGAGGTTATTTAAAGCATTTATATTGGCTGTTATTTCATCAATGAATCTAGATATACTAACTTGGGATTCTTGTTGAACTGATTGTACGTCCAGGACATTCCCGACATGATGGGCGGAGATAATTAGCTTACTGTCATATCTATTCTTCAACAGATCGATAGCCACCGCGTAATTCTCATGAGTGATTGGCAGTGACTTTATTACGTTAAGCGCCTCGCCAGATAATGACGAGTGCAAATAGTGTAGTTTCTGTATGTCCGTCAGATCGGTTCTGACGTGTATTAGTTCAAGAAAAATATGATAATAATGCTGCTACTCAATAATGCTTCCCGCAAACCGAGGTAATTTGATCGGTTCCAACTGAATGGGGGGGGGGGTTAAGATGCTTACTTTCAGCATTAATTAAGGGTTTCTGGTTCATATGCTCAGCTTGCTCCAGCAGGTGTTGCAACTTACACTCTATGTTACAAAGATCGTCTTCAGTTTGGACCCTATCACTCGCTAAAGCAAAGTCCGCTTCCTCGGATTCGATTTGGGATTGTATTTCATCGTATTTGGTGGATAATTCCATCAAATTCCGAAGTTTTATTTTTAGCGCATGATGATCGCTGGTTTCCAAATCGAAGTTGTCCGCGAAGGTGTTTACGCGGATATCGAAGCTTCAATGGTGCCTCGTTTTTTTATTAAAGCTTTTACATCTGCCATGATTACAATTTGAAATATAATTTGGAATAATTTGAGCGCAGAGCATGTGAACCATAGACTTAAATTTTGATAAATCTGAATACGTTGCGGTAGCTAGCGATCGTTACGTATATGAACACAATACTTGCTACAACATATGCTTACTCTCTCTATTAAAACAACCTCTGTTAGAAATTAAAAATTATTAAAATTATGAATTTAAATGATAATAATACATATAGTCTTGTCTTTGATGTTTGAACTCACAATGAGCTGCTAACTATTTACTAACGTGTATTGAATAATGATGGTGTGTGTTGTAACGTTACCAAATTTGGTAGTTACATAAAGTAAGCAATTATTACGTCAAGTGACGGGAAAGCATGAAAATATTTCTAAGTAAGTAAAATTATGTGAACAAAAAGTGTGTATCTACAGATATGCTATTGTAAAATTCCAACAAAGAAGAAGGAAGTGTAACATAGCAGCATCGTACACAAAAGAGAGAAAGAAAATGACCATGAGCCAATATAAAATGTTAGAAACCAGGCCCAATAGATTCCAACAGTGAGGGGAACCAACAAAGATAATGACTATATATATAATAAAGAAGAAGACAACAAGATTCCAACTGTAAGGGGAACCAACAAAACAATGACTATGTAAAATAAAATGAAGAAGAGACAACTCAAGAGCAACCACAATGATGGCAGGCAAACCAATATATTTATAAATATAAATATTATGGAACAACGACTACTACAATGGAAATATTGAAGAAGACGTGTAAACCAAAAGAAGAAAGGAAGAAGAAGGACAAGGAAACATGACATGAAGAGAGAAGATAATGGATAGACAATACAAGAAATCACCATTCACCAAGTATACTAGAGACAATACTAGTAACCGGAAGAAGAATAGCGATTGTCAACTATGAAGAAACAGTGTTTAACATATTTAAGAAATCACAAACAGTAATAGTGAATACTTAATGTAAGTGTGAGAACCTGTGACCAGTTAACCAATTTTAACCTAATAAACCCCACAGACAATTCAAGTGATAAGGTTTATAGCAGAAGAAAATGTGTTACCTTCATAGTGGAAACATCAAAGATTAAATAGTCAAAAATACACAGACAGTTAGTGTGACTAATTTAATGAAGATTGTAATCCAAATAGATAATCATAAGACCACCAAGAAATGTAAGATAGAACAGTAAAATCATTGTTCATAGAACCTGATAATAAAAAACTTTGTAAATTTTAAAAGAAATGTAACTGAATGCCACGGCAAAACAGAATACAATATAAAGAAAGGCCAGAAAAAATAATAACAAACAGACTAGTTTGTTAAGTATCAAACAACAATGTAACAGAAATTAAGCACAAAGCACAACAAGAAATGTATTACCATTAGTTTAAGAATATTTGTGTTATTGTTTAGAAAAAATAGTGTAACCATGTGTAATAATCAACAATTAAACCATTGTAATAGAATACCATAATGAAGTCATAATAGTAGTAGTAAATACTGCATAAGAATATGTTGTACATTGATACATAACCCCATAGGAAATGCACCTATAAAACAAAAAATCATATATGTTAATTAAACCAAGCAACCATCAACAATTGTTTCAATTAAAGATTCATTATAAATAATGATGCACGCTAATAAATAATGTCTTATACTGAAATACACTGCACATAAAGCAGATTAAATATAATAGCACAAAGCTAGATGAAAGGGAACCCAATATGACAAATTAGTTAAGCAAAATACATTATTAAAACTTGTACAAAGATCAATGAAAGTGTTACCAGTAGTTAGAAAAACATCTGGTACTACCATGAGAACAGATTATAAGTGTAATAATAATAGTTTTATGATCAAAATATTGTAAACTAACTGACTATGAATGAATAGCCAGATGTAAACAAAGGCAATGTAACAAACTAGTTAAGCAAAATACCTTATTAAAACTTACACAGAGATTGATGAAAGTGTTACCAGTAGTTAGAAGGACATCTGATACTACTATGAGAACAGACCATAAGCATAAGGATAGTAATTTTATAGACAAATTATTAAAACTTAAATGACTATGATGGTGGAATCAGAATGTAAACAAACACTATGTAGCAAGTTATTTAAGCAAAATGCACCATCCAAACTTGTTCAAAGGTAGATAAAAATGTTATCAGTAATCAGAAGGATATCTGATACTACTTTGATAATCTATGTCAAATGTAGTAATAACAATTTAGTTATTGATTTATTAAAAAATAACTGACTGCCATGTCATAACCTGATGTAAACAAACCCAATACTAGGAATTGAAAGGTTTTCAGATAGCGAAAGGCTAACAAATATATTACATGAACTAGGTACTGTAGTTGTACACTATTTGCATTTTCAACATTATATACCTTATGTAGAAAAACAAAAACAAAGTGACAATTTAAAGAAAAGAGATCAGAAGGTAGTTAGATAAGCCTACTAGTATATGAAACACAACATTGTGCATATACTAAAGTGTAAACCAATGTAAATAAACGTTTATATTATTATTAGAATACAAAACAAATGTCATTAGATAAGGAATAATAGTATTAAGGGCGATTATAAATAATCGAATATGGACGCTTGAGACGCCATTATCAAACATAGTTTGAATAATAATTACTCCCAATTTTTGTATTAAGCAATTGAGAAATGGACTCAAAACGTTTAATCAGAAGTGTTATTGTGTAATTAGATAAGATTTGGTGAAATAAACTTATTAATTTTAAGATTCACCATAAGAATTTGTGAAATCGTTGTAGTGAATTAATAATGGACGGATTTCATTCTTGTTTGGACTTTATTTAAAGCCCAGGATGTCCGCGATTTATTGACACCAACCATTCAACGATATGACAACTAATAAAAAAGTTATAACGATTATAAACTTTTTAATCATTTAGTGCATCGGCGTTTACGTCACTTTAGTCTCCAACCCATATACGAAATTGGTAATAAATTAAAAGTTTTACTAAATCAAGGTGTTTTGGGTCGGAGAGTTCGAAAAATTGAACCAATCAAATGAATGAAAACCGGCAGACAAGCCAGAGACGCTTAGGAGAAGCGTCACAGTCATCTTTCAATCATCAAGGAGTAAACACGCATAAATCGACGGGCAAGGTCGATGAAGAAGTTTTATTTGAATTGTGCGCGACACATACAGGAGTCATTCTACACACACCTAACCTACACATGACAAACAATTAACGAGTGTATAGTGCGGAGTGAATATAATAATAAAATACGACCAGTGTATAATATCGGTCGTATTTTCGAGTTTTGTGTTGATAAAAAACCAGGGAGTACTATATTTTCATTATTTAAAAAATAAAACAGAAATAATAATTTCTGTAAATGATTGTTTGGATACTACTCTAATCAGTAGTATCGAAGTGTAGCAATTCTGATGAAAGTTATCAGAACTAATAAGAGAATTATTTCGCATTTATTAACTTAAGAAATAAATGTTTTTACTATTTATCATAATTAAAGGAGTCAAGATTAATTTAAATATTACAAAATATGAGTGTCGCAAATAGTCGCTCAATTGACTCATGTTGTTTTTGATTTGACTAATGAAAATAAATATTTTTTATTTTTTTTGCGAAAAATCATTCAAATTAACTGATAGTTACGCATCAGGAATATTATGAATAGTATATATATGTTTAGATTAATAAGAACTCAATGAATAATATATTTAACCCTAATAACTAAATATCACTATAATATTGACGACTCGGAACACAAAGTTTTTTATAAGTAAAAACGTAAAGTTTTACCTTACAGCCTAAACCGGCTTTCACCTATAGAAGGCTTCATCAGAGGCTGTCGTTAGTAGCACTGCTCGTCTTGTTGTTGGCGACGAGAAAGTGTTTCGAAAGATTGAGTTCACAACTTTGAAGGTTAGAAAGATTGTAGCTCACATAAATTTCAACAAAACATGCATAAACAATTCACTAACACCTAAATATGCCCAAATCAAAATTAAACATAACAACCAGGCTGCCCGAATAACACAAAACATCGCACAAAGAACATACATAAAAGAATCAATTAAACAACTATATAAGAAAAAAGACGCTCTTAACCGCAAAGCATTAACACTACACCTACATATCGCCAACACATACGGACACAATTACATGACTGAACTAATACATCACACAAATGAATGGACAAAAAAACAAATACATATCATACAGACAAAACACGACAGAAAAATAAAAAACCTGACACCAATCAAAACAGATATAATTCCCTCGCACAAATTCTACCCACGTACAGTAAACCTCACGAACGTCACACTCACAAAAAACGAACAAACACTCCTTGATAAAGGCCTAAAACATAACATACATTACAAACATAACAACCAAACACTAACAAAGCTCATAATTGACACAGAAACAAATATACAAAACACAGCACCAGAACATCAAGACACATTAAGACATAATATAAACAACACAATAGGAGTACATAAGACACCAGACAACAACAACCACAACTCAGAAATACACACAGCCATCAAACTGAGGGAAAAGGCACACAAACACAACATCACATTTGTAAAAGCTGACAAAGGCAACACGACTGTAATTATCCCCACAGACAACCTACACAAAAAAGTACAAGACTTCATAGAACAGAACAACATCACAGAACTAAAACACGACCCCACCGACAGATACCAAAACTCAGTAAAACAAATAGTCAACAAAGCCAAACACATTATGACACATAAACAAAAGCCCTACATGAAACAAATCCGACCATCAGCACCTACACTCCAAGCGCTTCCCAAAATCCATAAAGAAGACATTCCGATCCGCCCCATTATCAACTACTGTAATGCCCCTGCACACAAACTGGCAAAATATCTAGACAAAATTATTAGACAACACACACAAATAGACAACAACATTGCAGTAAAAAACAACACTGACCTAGTAACAAAAATAAAAGACATACACATCCCCCATAACGCCACATTAGCCTCCTTTGACATTAAAAACCTGTACACAAACATCCCCATCTCTGAAACAATCACCATCCTACAAAACAAACTCAAACAGAACAACACACCAGACGAACTTATCAATGAAATAACAGAAACTCTGAACATTATCACAAAACAAAACTACTTTACTTATAACAATAAATACTACACACAGAACGATGGCCTACCCATGGGCTCCCCCATATCCAGCATTCTAGCAGAAGTCTTCCTCCAACACTTAGAAAAAACAAAAATACTCACAAACAATGACAGACACTCACATAAAATACTATATTGGCACAGATACGTTGATGACATTCTAATACTATACAGGGGAAACAAAAGACAATGTGAACAGTTACTAACGCACATAATCAAAATACATAAAAACATAACCTTCACTGCCGAATACGAACACAACAATACCATAAACTTCTTAGACCTCTCCATCACAAAACTAGAACACAGGCACAAATTCAGCATATACAGAAAACCAACTACAACTGACACACTAATACACAACACCTCCAATCACCCAATACAACACAAACTAGCTGCTTTTAGAACCATGATACATAGACTTAACAACATCCCCTTAGATGAAATAGACTACAAAGACGAACTAAACACGATAAAATATCTAGCAGAATCTAACGGTTATGACAGAACAATAGTCAGTAAACTCCTACACAAAACACAAAACAAACAACAGACAAAGACAGAAAACAACAAATTCATAACACTAACATACATCAACAAACAAACAGAAAAAATTGCCCACAAATTCAAAAAAGCAGGATACAGAATCGCTTACAAAACTACTAACAAAACAGAACACACACTATCAAAACGCATGCCCAAAGCACAAAACAAATTCAATCTACCCGGTGTATATAAACTAAATTGTTCAAATTGCAGTAAATTCTACATAGGCCAGACAGGACGTAGCTTCAAACAGAGATACATTGAACACACAAAAGCACTCCACACCACTACAGAATCTACCTTCGCAAACCACCTCATTGAAGCAAACCACACATATAAAAACATCGACAATAACATGAACATACTACACGTACACACAAAAGGCCGAAAACTAGACACTCTAGAACAATTAGAAATATACAAACACACAAAAACAAATAAAAACGACATCCTAAACGAACAGACACAATTCAAATCGCACGCATTATTCGAACACATCTCACCACACACACACAGCTTCAATCTTTCGAAACACTTTCTCGTCGCCAACAACAAGACGAGCAGCGCTACTAACAACAGCCTCTGATGAAGCCTTCTATAGGTGAAAGTCGGTTTAGGCTGTAAGGTAAAACTTTACGTTTTTACTTATAAAAAACTTTGTGTTCCGAGTCGTCAATATTATAGTGATATTTAGTTAAGTAACGGACACGTCATGGACAACAAAATCCAAGAACCTAATAACTACTTACGTTATTAGCTAACCTAGAAATAATAACAACAACTTGTCACCTTTTTCATAAGTCTGTTCTCAAGTAATACAAACCAAATGAAAGCTATCACAAGAGTTTTTTTTTATTATAAACTTTTTCTCTTGTCAATAAATAATTTTTATAGCCAACTATTAAATAATAATAGTAATTTTTAGCAGTACAACTCAACGCACGTGTTTATTAAAGTAACTACTGTGTACTGTATGCCGCGTACGATAATATGATAGTTATCGGTTATATGGTACCGACTTTCAATTTTAATATTTGTTTGTTTGTTTTCTATTAATTCTTGATTAAATATTGTTATAAAACACAACATCTTGTATCTGGCATCATGTCACTTCAAAGATCACACGAAATTGGTAATTTAACTATGTAAAGAGGACATAACCTCTCTAAATAAAAATTATTGTATTAACCTACAGTGTTACCAGCCTTGAGGTTAAGAAGAGTTTCTTTTTATAAAATTGTTCACAATAATTATTTTTCTGTAAAACTATTAGTGATTGATTGTTGATTTTAAAAGATTTAATAGCATTCTAAAACTGTTAATAAACCTCAATTATTTTTTACCAGTGGAAAAAGTGTTTAATTTCAAAATTAAAATAACTTAGCTATCATAACTAGTTCTATCCAAAGGTGGCAGCAGAATTTGAATATTCCTTATAATTCAAATCATAATTCAATTTTTATTTTATTTTATTGTGCATGCTTATCACGTATGATATTCAAATAGAATATCCACTTGTATGTGTAGAGTGTATGTTACAGCTGAAGCAGTCACCCAACAGAAGAGTAATATCCACATATGGTAAGTGGGGAGGTGAACAGTGGAGTGCGAAAATACTTGTTAAATTGAAGAATTTAAACGGGAATACCCACACAACTATTAATAACAATCAAACCGCTAATAATAATTACATTTTGGAAAGTTTATTATACAATATTGTTGTGGATACCGGAGCGTATCTACAATCAATACACATACAATCATACACACTCAATATCTACATATATATCTACATCTATAGGTTATACTATAGTGTTTACACAAAGGTGTTAAAAAATAACTGTTAAATATAAAATATTGCTTAGAACGTTAAATATAAGTAAAAGGTTCATAGTCACATGGACGTTGATCCAGACGTGCTGAAGCTGGCTTCGATCCCGCTGCTCGATCCTGTTAGGAGTTGTTGCACCTCTTGTCTCTACCGGTCAGATGACGCCTGATGTTGCAGCTCTCCATAATTTAAAGCTGTGGAACTTTTTTGATGTAGAATCACTAATGCTGTCCTGCCGTGTCCCGTCGTCTCTGGTTTACTGCTCTGCAGAATCTTGTAGTGTTGATTGTGAGGTAATTTTTGAAAATAATAGAGGCACGCAACTGTCAGCAATCCAAAGTTGAGAATGTTGGGGCTTGAACAAAACGCCGTTTGGGCCCATTAAAAGAAATATTAATGTTGTCGCTGTGGACAAAAAGTAAGAAATCCGGTTCGGTTGGACCAGAAATGTTGCGTACTGGAAGCTCTTGAAGTTTCTAGAGTTGTTCCAAAGACGCTAAGTGGAAAGGGCTGGTTTTGAAATATAATGAAGTGGACTGTATTGATGTTGTATTATGTTCATTTATTGAAAATATTAAGGTTCAGATGCTATTGCTGACACGTGCGGATGTTTTAAGGCCATAACGCCCGTTAATTTAGTTTTGATAAAAGTCAAAACCCATGGTAAATAGACGAAGGTCGTCTGAATAATTTAGTGCAAGCTGCACATGAAAATAATTGAATAATGATCCAGAAGCCGCGGCTGGAAGAGTAATTTTTAACGAGAGTAAGGCTCGGAGTCTATTAAGTAACTGAACTAAACTTGACCACCGTCAACCCAGCTGACTGCCGGCGGCGCTTGATAAGCAAAGTGACGTCATCCGCGCGTGCCGCAATGCGGTGGTTACAACACACAGATAAGAAATACAGTACAAAGTTCGAACACTCACTAT
Organism: Magicicada septendecula; assembly: GCA_034769895.1. NCBI lineage: Eukaryota > Metazoa > Arthropoda > Insecta > Hemiptera > Cicadidae > Magicicada > Magicicada septendecula. The sequence continues at coordinate 785,138,635 of CM068368.1, forward strand.
GAAGTAAAAATAACTTTCTTTCAAGGATTGAATAATATAAACTTACGTAGCAAAATTGTTAACTATAAAATAACCTCACACTAATTTGCGAACTTTGTAACAACTATTACTACACTGCCGAACAATTTATAACCACAATTTATACTGTTTAAGTATGAATAAGGTACGGTAGTGTACTTTTTTAATGTAACCATATTTTATGTTTTCTTTATAATCTCAAGAACTCCAGATTTTAGGCGAGCTGACAAATCATGTATAAACAGTAGCCAAAATGGCATCAGAATAACTCGTTTCAAAATTAATTTCGTCAGCCTTGAGATTTGTATTTCATGTTTTATGCCGGAGCAATTTTATTGAAAACTAACGTATAATATTATTGTCACATTGATGAATAACCAAACCATAATTAAAGATACAGTACAGAGTATTACCATTGTTTTATTTCTAGGAAGTTGTATAATATATGTGTGTGTTAGCGATTTCACTAAACAGACAACTAGCGCTCTTGCCATATGTGCAATACCATAAGTTGTACAGAGGTGGGAACCATTCGAACGCTCCAGCCGTCACCACTGAAAACACCAATCCAACTTTTTAATTCTCAAATTTAATTGTTTTCATTAAACAATTTGGCGCCACTTGGGATTCACAAACCCTATGAAATTACAGGTAGGTTGTACTGATAATTGTGACAACGCTACGGACTTCGGTAGCAACAACCATTAATGTAACGACAGGTGGGAGACGAACACACCACACTAACACTTTCTACATATAAAAAACAGGTGTACACATTTTACAGATATGCACCACCCTTCTCTTTAATACGTTACAGATTGACGCATACAACGTGAGGCTTAAACGAAGACGAGGACGTCTCTTTAATACGTTACAATATTTAAATGTAACATAGTGATAAAATTGTATTTAAGTTATCATGTTTTTGTACAATATTTCATTCAATGAAAGTGGATACAAGTAATTCACATTCTAGGAAATGCACAGTGCAGATGTGATCTACTAGATAATTGAAGATTCCTTTTTCAAAGACAGATTGTCATGTGCATGAAATTTTAAGAGCTCTACTTTAGATTGCTTTCTGACTCCCAACAACACAAAGCAATGAGCTCTCATTGATTTTAATTCAGTAAATATAATTCCAACACTTCAGCTCTTAAAAAAAAATGAAAAGGTCTAATATCCTGATTACCGAAATGCCACAACCAAACACTGTGGACCACAAGATTTCAAAATCTCATGAGGTGAGATTTCTTATAGGGAGCCTGTTTATTGGAGTAGGTTATGAGGCAATACTGTCTAAAGAATAATTGTTGAGATTTTTGTACTTTGAAGGATGTGGATCTAGAAGTCTTAGGTTTTCCAAAAACTCTGGGAAACCATGTGGTTAATAATAAGAGAAATATTAAATCATAAGCCATTCTTCTATGATCCAGTGATGCCAGTTGCTTCCTCATAGCATTCATAAACATCACTCCAACAATTTCTGAATCCAAAAAGCCTAAAAACTATACCTGGAATTTATGAGTTATTCTATCAAAACCATTGTGGTTTGGTATTCATAGAAAGTATATAAGGTTGCCACATAATGGACTGGATTGGAAAAAACAGAACAGTAAAAATCATAAGCTTTTGGAATCAAATGAATTTTGTCTACAGACTGTCTCATAACTGGCGTTTATGTCAATCTGTGAACAGCAAGCAGAGAGTGTGGGTCACCACAAACCAACATAATGCCAGTTCATTATATTCCAATTGTTCCATTCAGTTCCGATCCAATGTGCCACAACCTTTATATTACCATGTTAAAGAACAAACTACAGACCATTGTGAATAAATAGTTTCTTGGAATTGAAGAAAGAGTAACACAAACAAAGAGTTTGTATTTGAAAAATGCTTTTGGAATCTTCTAACGGGTGAAATTAGGGATTTGTTACAATATTCAAGTCTTTCGTGTAAAGGTTCATAATTAAATCAAGCAACATTTTATTGTATGGTGCAATATGACAATTTTTATACTTTTAGCATAACTCTGATTGCTTTATTCTATCGCGTTTTCTAAACACCCTTGTAGTACAAATGAACATAAACTTTCATGGCCAGTGTTTACATTATCACAATTTTCCAGGCTGTTAGGCTGTGGTCCAAATTGTCTGTGTTCACTTCCGGATGTTTCATCCATACCCATGACATACATCTTCAGTAGTGTGGCAGCACAGATCACGGACACCTGAGAACAAATGCAAAGAGTGTTTTGTCCCATTGAGGCACTTTTATCCACAGACTTTTTTAAGATGCTGGTTGGTCATTTTTTGGCCGATCACATTACTCTTCTTTTTTTATTGGCTCGCTTATCTTACCATGTTTTAAAGCCAGTATCCAGTATTTATTAACTGCTAGTGACTTCTCTTTCTTATTTATCTTGTGGTAGCCATGCTTATATATTTCAATGGCCTTCCTCTACAATTGAGTAAAGTACTGCTGAGTCGAGGACAGGACCTGGGTCTCTCCAAACAAGATAGTATGCTCTTCATTAGATAGCATATGTTCCACTATAGCAGACATCTGTGTTTGGCCCAGTTGGCAGTGTCGCTTGTACCTATGCAAGTATTGATGCTGTGTGTATCCATGATGCCAGTATATACTTTTCAGCTAAAGCACGGGTATCTGTATACTCTGTATGAAGAAAGCGGATCCTTGATGTCCTTCACTGATTGCAGGCGTTGTTGGATCTTCTGTGTCGGCAGTAAAACAGCACGCACCCCACATCACTTGATCAATACCCTAATGTGGTCCATTACACTCCTGACATAGAGTAAGAACCCCATGCCAACTATCTGATGTTCCTCTGACGTATCCATTCAGCTAGATCTACGTGTCTGCATGGCTCTTGTTATCTCCATAGCAGAGTAACCATTTAACTACAGCTCTGCATTAGGTTCTTCATCAAGGTATTAATATTTATTGAGGGCCTACAAGCTCAGCAAATGTGATAACCCTTGTAGTGTGTTAATAAAATTTTTCTTGAATTACTCCTGCTCATCCAAGTAAGAGGTTTGATGTGAACTCTTTATGTCATTGTCAAGTAGTAGAAAAACTGACATCAAGAAACTGATTTACATAATTTATGAGTAAATTAAACAGAAAACAGGTGTATCTCATGTCATTCCAAACACAAAATTATTGGTTAGAAGAACTGATGAATGTCAAATAGTGAAAGTACAATTTGTAATATTCAGTGTCATAAAATAGAGACATTTTTAAGGAGAAGTGATGGTAGGACAGGGAACTGTGAGATCTACTATGAGATGAGTCAGTAGGACAGAAGGATATACTCACATTGATGATTAAAAGTAAAAGTACAACAGAAGTTAATAGTTGTGAGACGTATTAATAACATACAGAAACAAACTTCTAACAAATTGTTGATCCATGAAGGACTGATATGAGTAGATTAACTTTATACTGCTCTGTTCAACTTGGCAGTGATAAATCAATGCAAATATGTGTGTTGCGTCTTAGACGCTCTCGAAGTAATCTTAAGTTAGTCTTAGAACGCTAGTTGTTGAGGTAGCTGGTAAGAAATGAAATAACGAGGTGGACTGTATATGTTCTTGAGTTAATTGTTTATTGAAAATTGCTAGAAAATAGTTGCATGGCGCGTGCAGTCTAGCGCGGCATAAATGCCTGATAAATAAGTTAGAATTAAATATTGAAAGCCATAATCGTGTGTAGAGGCCGAGATCGCCTAAGTAACTAGTGCATGATGATCATGCTAAAATTTAGAAATATTGAAAATAATTATGTAGCCGCGGCTGGCGAACTGAGGCGAGTTGCCCGTCCGGAGTTGCAATATTTAAAATTTATTGCAATCTTTGCATACAATTTTGTAAGTACTATTGTTTAGATTATCATCAGTGAGATATGTATTTTTTTTGTGGCCATTATTGTTTGTTTATATGGTGTTCTAATATCAGTGTTTTTGAAAAGTCATACAATTTTCTTTGTACTGCTGTTTATGAATATGAACACTGCCTATTTCCCTGTGTTATTATAATCTTTGTTTATTTCTAGTTAAATTCTTGAATGTACTGTTTTTTATTTTCTGTTTTGTTTATAACATTTATTTTGTGTGTGTGTGTGTGTGTGTGTGTGTGTGTGTGTGTCACAACAGTCTGACAAAAGTAAAGGTGGTAAAATTTGGTGTTCCAAAATCTACATGATGACTAAGAGTGTGGTTTTGGATACTCTGAACTATATCTTATGTTTTAACTAGTCACCTGTGCTCTTAAACATAACCAAACAACTTTATTTTGTTGGCACATTGTCAAATATAAGTCATTCACAAACGTGTACAACTTTGATATAACCAGGAAGTGTGCAAAAGTGCAATGTCAAGTCTTACTTGCTACTGTCAGATTTCATAGATTTCTGACCTCTCCTAAATTACATACAGTGTGTGAAAAATATTTAAAATTAAGCTTTTTAACTTCCAATATAATTTTTTCGAACCGAACTTGACAACTCACTTATTGCTGCAAAACATGAATCTTCATCAGATCCGAACCTGTCAGAAATAAATTCACATTCTGCTCTAGACATTGGATACTAACAAATGTGATCATCGAGGCAGCACTAAAGTCCATCCCAAAAATTAAACAAAAACAGGGAAGACCAATGAATATTTGGTGGAACTCTGAAACAGCTGGAGCAAGGAAAGAAAGACAAAAGGCAAGGCGGGCCTTGGAAAAACAAAATAATATTGAAAATAGAATCAAATACAACAGAGCAAATGCACTTGCAAAATGTGAAAATCTTAGTGCAAAAAGAGAAAGTTGGAAAAGATTTGTAGGTACAATAAATCCCAATACCCCAGCTTCAACTGTTTGGAAGAATTTCAAAGCGATCTCTGGTCAAACCTACCACACAATCAACTGTGTTGAGAATGATGCAGGTAATATTCTTCAGGATGAAAAAACCATCTCAGAACATTTCAATAGAACATACGTCAAAAAATCAGGAGTAAAGACCTCGTATCCCAAAACTCTTTCAAAAGAAGAACAGTTCTACTCATGTAATAAGTTCCACCTATTCCTGCATGCAGATGAGAGTGATGCCGCTGTTACCAGTGGGGAACTTCATCTAGCTGTTTCAGAGTTAAAGAACACTGCTGCTGGCCCAGATGATATTCACAATGGGATGTTGCGCCACCTAACAGAGGAATTCACTCAAGACATCTTAAATTTATTCAATCACATTTGGACCTCTGGAAATTTTCTGGGAGAGTGGAAAACTTCTATCATTATTCCACTATTGAAACCAGGAAAACAGAAGCTGAGTACAAATTCATATCGTCCAATTGCCCTCATATCATGCTTAGAAAAATTATTAGAAATAATTATAAACAATAGACTTAGGTGGAGATTAGAAAAAAACCAACTTGTTGGATCAGAATCAATTTAGTTTTAGACCTGGCCGAAGTACTGTGGATGCAATCCTCAGGTTAACAGAGGATATCTATGCGGGTTTTCACAACAAGAAGGTTACAGTTGCTGTTATGATGGACTTCGAAGCAGCCTTTGACAAGATACATCCAGCTTCTTTAATACTACAAGCAATGAAAATAGGAATTAAAGAAAGAATGCTTAGATTCATAGATTCTTTTCCTCAGGACAGAACAATAAAAACAAAGATAAATAATACAACATCTGAGGAGATCAAAATCAATAATGGATCCACAGGGTTCAGTTCTGAGCCCTACACTTTTTAACATAATGATGCACGATTTACGAAAATTATTGCCAGTTGAAGTGAAATATAGCATGTACGCTGATGATCTGACTGTCTGGACAGTTGAAGCGGATCCAAAATTGGCTACTCAATTAATACAAAAAGCAATCACATCAATATCAATCTGGGCTCAAAAATGGAGTATGAAGATCTCTTCTGAAAAAACCGAATGTACCTTACTCACTACAAAGTACTCTCTTAAAGAATATAAACCCAAAATTCTCTTGTTTGGTAAAAATATTAAGTACAACCCACATCCAAAAATTTTGGGAGTGACTCTGGATTAGAAACTTATTTGGAAAAAACCCTATTTAAACTGTGACAGATAAAAGCCTGAAGGGAATTAACTTATTGAAAGCAGTGGCAGGTAGATGTTGGGGAGGAGATACAGTCACGTTGAGACAACTATGTATATCTTACATACTGCTAAAAGTTATTTATGGTTGCGAGGTCTGGGGAAGCGCAGCACCATCGCACAAGAAAAAGCTGGATGTGATTCAGAACTCTGCCTTGCGTCTCTGTCTCGGATGTCCCCTTAGTACTCCAAAAAATGCTCTAGAAATAGAACTGAATGTGGAACTACTCAATATTAAAATTGATAAAAGAATATGGATCAAATTTTTAAAGAACCAAACTTTTCCAAACAGCCATCCCTCACCATATTGTCTCTACTGGAAACAAACATAAGCAATCCTTTAGACAAACAGTATATAGAATATGCCAAGGGATCAGTTAACTCCTGAAGAAAGACCTTTTGTGAACTGTATGCCGCCATGGGCATGGACTCCACCAAATGTTTTCATTTCTCTGCTGGGAGACGTTACAAAGACTGAGACACCAGAATTTTTGAAGCAAGTGACCCTGCGTACAATAGAAGAAAATTACAATGACCACCACCTACACATCTATACAGATGGTTTACTGTGCTTGAATGAGGGCCTGTCTATACAGATGGTTCACTGTGCTTGAATGAGGGTCTGTCAGGTTCTGGCTACTATGTTCCTAAGACCGGAGAAAAATATTACATCACCTCATCCTCCGGATCCTCATTGGACACTGAATTGCTGGCAATATCACCTGCTCTACAGCATTGTCTATCCTTGGAATATATGAAGATCTGTATTCTTACAGACTCAAAATCAGCACTACAAACAATTATACAGTATAACCCTACAGATTATTATTTTAGAGCTAAAGAAATTTTCCATCTACTTCAACTACTGAAAAATAAAATTATCATCTTTCAATGGATCCCTGGTCATTGTGACATATTTGGAAATGAGACAGCTGATGAAATAGCTAAAATGGCATCTACACTTGGACAGAAACCTCCAGCAGTACGATCACTTCAAAGTTGTGTCACAAAAAGCAATAAAACTTTTAAAAGCCAATGGACAAGGAACTGGAATCAGGAAACTACTGGCCGCCAGTTCTTCAAAATATAGAAACTACCAAACGACCTTAGTATATACAGAAATATTAGTAGATCAAGTCAGACATTGGAGCAAGATTAAGAACTGGGCATTTGGTGACAGAAAGCTACCTAAATAGATTTCACCTTAGCGATTCACCAATGTGTAAGGTATGTAATGAAGAGGAGGACACCATTGAGTATACCATATTAAATTGTACTGGACAGTGTGAAGAGAGATACCGACTTAAAGAATTGGTAAAAGAACATGGAAGAGAGGAGTTATCACTGGCAAAAATTACCATCAATCCACTTCTCTGGGATCTGGCGCATAGAGTTTACAAGAGACATCGAGAGATCGGCGCTTCGGGGCTGGAAACTCACTAACAAGAAGAAGAACTTGAACTTCCAATATAATTCTGAACTAATTACCAAAAGTAAAGTAACATTTTAGTAAAGTATATTGATACCTAATATAACTAGAGATATTTTTTTGGAAATGCCTGCATATTATCTGTTTCTCCTCCACACCCAGTCTTACAAAGACAGCTAGCTTGTCAAAAAACATCATTACTTAATAAAACAATATAATACCTACATAAATATATGAATGGAGGAACAAAAATTCAGCGAACACCAATTAGAAAGTTGAAGTGCCTATATTAAAGCTTTACAACTTACTTTCTGTTTACAATAAGAAGTTAAGTTAAAAATTTCAATTATTTCATTTTTTATGGTCAATCTTACTTACCTACATCACACTTGCATTACTAGCCTTCACTGTGCTTTCACATTCTTTATTTGTTAGTTCCTTTCTCTTATGCTGATGTACTTATAGGACAGTATTTTTCTGCGTATCCTAAACAATTAATTATATACCATATATTTTTCAGCTCCTAATTTCAGAGAGGTTGCAGTCCCTTCAGTCCCTCTTTGTCTTTTCCAGTGTGAGTACCATAAAAAAGGTTTAAATAATGAGAGAATCATTGAATTTCGTTGTCCATGACGTGTCTGTTACTTAACTAAATACAACTATTATATTAACGACTCGGAACACAAAGTTTTTTATAAGTAAAAACATAAAGTTGTACCTTACAACCTGAACCGGTTTTCACCTTTAAAAGGCATCTTCTGAGGTCTTAAAAGACTTATTCAACTTAAATTTACCTTACAACCTCTTCTTACGACCTGCTCTTCAAACTAACCTATATATCAGTACTACTGTACACTGTACATCTCATACAGTCATATTTAACCAACACCAACATAACGTCAGGGTGAGTGTCTATGGGGACATGCTCTTGGTGTGCCCCATCGATACAGGCATTCCTCTAGGACCATCCTTGGCCTGTTCTGTACTTCATGTATACAAACAACCAGTCATTGTATCCCTGTATCCCAGAGTCATGCTGTCCCTCTTCACTGATGATGCAGTGTTCCATTATAGCCTCTATCTCTTCAGGAGGTGACCATAGTGATCCATTGTCAGCTGAACATTCTACACTGGTTACGGAAGTGACACATAGCGATCAACATAGTCTAGTAGAAAACAATCTGCTTTATGTGTAAGTCCAACTTCTATATGCCAATCTATTGGACTGAATCATGGGCATTTGACTAGAATGGCACCTTGACTTCAACAACCTCGTGATACCTTGAAAAATTCCCAAAACGCTTAAGACATCAGAGCCAAAATTTTCCACATTCTTTCCTTTAACAGCCATCTGGCTGTCTACACAAAAATGTTATTCTATATACTGTTCATACAGGCATCAATCACACGCCTGGCAGCTCCTTGGTGGCCGCCAACAGAGGCCTTTCCTGTTGGCCACCAACAAGCACAACATTTTTCAGTAGCAGGGACATTGCATTTTTCATGTGCTACAAAGAGACATGTCTTTCCTATGTGGAGGATTTCATCAATCTCTGGCAACTAATTTATTCATAAAGGCTAGATATCCTACTTCCAACTCATCCATCAGATAAATAATGACAAATAAACATGGAGAAAACCAAATATCACTATTGTATTAACGACTCGGAACACTAAGTTTTTTATAAGTAAAATCGTGAAGTTTTACCTTACAGCCTAAACCGCTTACAAAACTACTAACAAAACACAACACACACTATCAAAACGCATGCACAAAGCACAAAACAAATTCGATCTACCCGGTGTATACAAGCTAAACTGCTCAAATTGCAATAAATTCTACATAGGCCAGACAGGACGTAGCTTCAAACAGAGATACATTGAACACACAAAGGCACTCCACACCACTACAGAATCCACCTTTGCAAACCACCTCATTGAAGCAAACCACACATATAAAAACATCGACAATAACATGAACATTCTACACGTACACAGAAAAGGCCGAAAACTAGACACTATAGAACAATTAGACATATAGAAACACACAAAAACAAATAAAAATGACATCCTAAACGAACAGACACAATTCAAATCGCACGCATTATTCGAACACATCTCACCACACACACACAGCATCGATCTTTTGAAAATCTATCCCGTCGCCAACAACAAGACGGACAGCGCTACCTACGGCAGCCTCTGAAGAAGCCTTTTAAAGGTGAAAGCCGGTTTAGGCTGTAAGGTAAAACTTTACGATTTTACTTATAAAAACTTAGTGTTCTAGTCGTTAATACAATAGTGATATTTAGTTAAGTAATGGACACGTCATGGACAACGAAATCCATGGAGAAAACCATTGTAAATAAAGTAATTTGTGATATCATTTCTACCTACGGCTATGAAAATTGGGATTTAAGTAACGAAAAGTCAACCGTATGAAGGCAATGTAGATGGGCTACCAGAAGAAAACCAGCAGGAACTTTGAGAAAAGAATGCCAACAATCGACACAAGTTAAAGAGGTTAGTCACTAAAGATAAAAGGAACATCTTAGACGCCAAAATAATTTATATGGCAGAACCACCTCCAGTGAATGAATGACCAAAGACATCCAGGATCTCATATCAGGATACGGACAATGCACCGACCTCATGTGCAACTGGACAATCCACCACAGGCATTCTTCATGTGAACCCCAAATGAATCAACCATCCTAATAGCCTGAGATCCTTTGCCTGACACACAGCAGACATTTCAATGCGGTGGCTCCCCATGATTGAATAGCCCAATGTATACAACTGAAATTCAGCAACAGATGGAACAAAAACAGCTTGAGCCGCTTGTGTTGCACTGTTGTTTCTGTTGCACAAGTTAGCCACAAGTAGTCATTAATATTCCTGTATCAACTGTATCTTATAAGAGGTCATTTCAGTGCTTCAAAAGATCTTCCTTCTCTACACTTCAGGGATTAGGCAATGTGCCTGTTCCGACTTCATATTATCAGATCCATTTCTTTCTTGCCCTTCCTACACCCCTTCTTCCAGAAGGCTTGTACTTGTTTACAGTTACTGGTATTCTATCTTCATCCATGCAACTTAAATGCTGTCTCAATTTTCCCCTGTATTCTTCAATTTACTCATTTAGATTATATATATTTAACTAAATATAATTATTTCACTACGACTCGGAACACAAAACTTTTTATGGGTAAAAACCACAGAGGTTCTTCTACATCTGAAGAAGCTTTTTAAAAGTGAAAACCGGTTCAGGTTGTAAGGTAAAACTTTTATGTCCTACCCATAAAAAGTTTTTTGTTCCGAGTCGTAGTGAAATAATTATATTTAGTTAAGTAACGGACACATCATGGACAACGAAATCCAAGAATATATACGAGGTATATTTAATTCTTCCCGCATATCTCCATTTGTTATATGAACCCTTCTTGTGCATTCTTTAACCCTTTTTGAAAATCTCAACTCTCCTGATTGTATGTTGCTTTTATCTGTTTGATCTGTAATCCGGGATTCACTGCCATATAATAGCATTGAAACAGCCATTGTTTTTTAGAATTTTAATATTGTCTCGTTTCATTGTCACGTCTCGTTTTATTTTTCAGTGCTCTATTTATATTCTTGGATTTCGTTGTCCATGACGTGTCCGTTACTTAACTAAATATAATTACTTCACTACCGACTTGGAACACAAAGTTTTTTATAGGTGAAAACGTGAAAGTTTTACCTTATAGCCTTAACCGGTTTTCACTTTTAAAAAGCTTCTTCAGAGGCTGCCGTTGGGCCTACAAAAAGACGAACTATACACGATAAAATATCTAGCAGAATCCAACAGATACAACAGAACAATAGTCAATAAACTCCTACACAAAACAAACAACAGACAAAGACAGAAAACAACAAATTCATAACACTAACATACATCAACAACCAAACTGAAAAAACATTCTAAACGAACAGGCACAATTCAAATCGCACGCATTATTCGAACACATCTCACCCCACACACACAACATCGATCTTTCGAAATTCGATTCCGTCGCCCACAACAGGGCGAACAGCGCTACCAGCGGCAACCTCTGAAGAAGCCTTTTAAAGGTGAAAACCGGTTCAGGTTGTAAGGTAAAACTTTATGTTTTTACTTATAAAAAACTTTGTGTTCCGAGTCGTGAATATAATAGCTCTATTTATAGTTGTCTTGATTATTCATCTCTTCTTTCACAGCACTAACACTTAACTAAAAATGAACTTTTTCATGTGAAAACTTACTGATATTATTGGACGCGTTTCGGCTTAGTATCCGCCTTCTTCAGCTTTGGTAACAGACTGCCAGCATTTTGTAATGGTTGTGTGGAAGGTGAAGTGGTGGTGGTGTGTGGAGGAAGGGGATTGGCGCGGGGATTCAACTTAGTGTTTGTTTTCTGTATAATTGTGTCAAAAAATGTATGTGATTTATATTGTAATTGATCATTGAGTATGTTGTTTGGTTGTGTTGTGTGGTATTTATATATTTCGTATTGTTCAGTTGTGTTGAGTTTTTGACCTTTGGGTATGTAATGTAAAATTTCAAGATTAGTGTCTATGTTGGTGTAACTGTGGTTTTCTGTGTGTATGTGTGTGGCAAATGCGGAGTGTATATTGTTGTTGGTTAAAGCTTTTAAGTGTTCAGAATAACGGGATGAAAAAGATCTTCCCGTCTGGCCTATGTAGAAACTATTGCAGTCATTACAATTTAATTTGTAAACACCTGTTTTGTTATATTTGTCTATGTCTGTGTTTGTATTACTGATGTGTTTTTTGATGGTATTGGTTGTTCTGAATGCTATTTTGTATTTGTGTTTTCTGAATGTATTGGCGATTTTGTGTGTGTATGAGTTGTGGTATGTGAGTGTGATGTATTTATTGTGTTGTGTGTTGATGGTATTTAGTGTTTTGTTGTTTTTGTTTTTGATGCGTTTGTGTAGTATGTTTATTAAATTGGGGTTATAACACCCCATTTAAAATACCTAAATACCATCAACACACAACACAATAAATACATCACCCTCACATACCACAACTCATACACACACAAAATCGCCAATACATTCAGAAAACACAAATACAAAATAGCATTCAGAACAACCAATACCATCAAAAAACACATCATTAATACAAACACAGACATAGACAAATATAACAAAACTGGTGTTTACAAATTAAATTGTAATGACTGCAATAGTTTCTACATAGGCCAGACGGGAAGATCTTTTTCATCCCGTTATTCTGAACACTTAAAAGCTTTAACCAACAACAATATACACTCCGCATTTGCCACACACATACACACAGAAAACCACAGTTACACCAACATAGACACTAATCTTGAAATTTTACATTACATACCCAAAGGTCAAAAACTCAACACAACTGAACAATACGAAATATATAAATACCACACAACACAACCAAACAACATACTCAACGATCAATTACAATATAAATCACATACAATTTTTGACACAATTATACAGAAAACAAACAGTAAGTTGAATCCCCGCGCCAATCCCCTTCCTCCACACACCACCCCCACTTCACCTTCCACACAACCGTTACAAAATGCTGGCAGTCTGTTACCAAAGCTGAAGAAGGCGGATACTAAGCCGAAACGCGTCCAATAAACTCTATTTATAGTTCCACTAGATACTTATACCGCTTCAAAATATACAAAACCTAATTAAGAATAGTGTGATGAACTGTTAAAAACAGCCTGTCTTGAAATAGTAGAAGTTGACAAGAAGTTGGCCAGAAACTAGTAGCGGATACTACCCACTGATACTAGATAATGTTGCAGTCAGTCATAATAATAGGAGAATTAATGTACTTAATAAAACCAATTCTATTGAATACCAGTGTAAGTAGTATATGTTTTAATGCATAATGTGTTTAGTATTATGACATTTTCATACTTCCATACTTGAAAAGATTGAAAGAGATATGTGCATGGAGGAGTGAATATATTAAGTGAATATACCTATCCTGTGCATAGGTACAGTTTGTATGTCACACATTCTTCTTGCAGAAACACGTAGATTTTAATTATATTTATGAACTTATATCCATGCAAAAAGTTTTAGATATTCCGTGTCAAATCAACAAGTGCTACAACCTGACCCTCTTAGATTTATTTGAAATTAAGTATGCATGTAGTATTCATAAATAGTAACACAAATCAATTTTTTCACATTTTTCTGACGAAAGGTTACTGAGTGCTACAGGACGAACATATACATTATCCCGTGCAGAAATGGTGATGTGCAACAAACTGATTGGCATGATGAATTGGACTGATGTGACTCCTCTCAGTAACTAACAAGAACTAATAAGTAACTGAATTTAGGCCTATCTCTGGTATTATGCTGTCTTGATTTTTTTTAAAGGTTTGCAATTTGTTGTATTTGTTAATTCAACATTGATAAGGCAAATATTGTTTTTGTCTACTATCTATTATAAGCTATTTTATTTTGATGTCCACATTTAGCTATACAATAACACATATCAATAATAATAATTCACCGATCTGAATGACGTTTTACAGAATCGTGATAAACATAAAATTACTTTTGATAGTGATCTCATGCTCATCCCAAGTTGAAACTTTCAGAATATGTAGAGGAAAACAGTATCTTTCACATATATTTTTTTGAGAATTTTAAAAATAGTTTTTCAAAATTCAGTAAATTCAATAATGATGTGTTTATAAAAAATATGTATATATATTTTCAACTAATTATGTTTTATATCATATGAAAGCCCTTGAAAAGAGCTTTCAAATGAACTCAATGTCATTGTTCTAGCTTAATTAGAACACAAGTTGTGAACAAATCAATATTGTTGCGCAAGTCAAAAATTTGATTTTTTTTCATTTTTGAGCACCCATTACTCAGTAACCTTTCATCAGAAAAATGTGAAAAAATTGATTTGTGTTACTATTTATGAATACTACATGCATAGGCCTACTTAATTTCAATTAAATCCAAGAGGGTAAGGTTGAAAATCATACTTTCATTTGTTGATTTGACATGGAATGACCCTTTAACAGAGTGGCCTATCCTTTGCCCTCCATCTTTTAAATGCTGGAGCAGGGCCGGCCTAAGGTGTGTGCGACGTGTGAGTTCGCACACATGCGATTTTGGGAGGGGCGCTGAAATGAGAAAAAATATAAAAAAAATAATATGTTAAAAATTTAAATTTTTATGTAATTTTGAATGCAAATTAGCCATTTGAATATGTTAATAACTTTTGTTCAACAAATAAAATGTTGCTTGAAAGTACAGTAAAGAGACTGGCTACTGGCTCCAAACGCTCCGCTCCGTTGTTTTGACAGAACTGAACAGTTGAAGATAGTGAGTCACAATCACTATCACATGTTTAGTCTA
This sequence comes from Magicicada septendecula, assembly GCA_034769895.1. NCBI lineage: Eukaryota > Metazoa > Arthropoda > Insecta > Hemiptera > Cicadidae > Magicicada > Magicicada septendecula. The sequence continues at coordinate 785,153,657 of CM068368.1, forward strand.
TCTGTCGCGTCAACGTCTGGTGCTGTATCTGTGCTGCGACAGGTGGCAGTCATTATCTGACGTGAGTCGTGACAAGTGTATCCAGTTGACGTTTGCATATAATTAGTAATTGGTTTTGTGTTTTGTGATAAATATTAGTTTTGTGTTTTGTAAATTGTGGTAACTCTATTTGTGATGTTAATAAACTAAAAATGTTTTCCAAACCTTCTGGATGTCAAAATAGGAAGCGGAAAGCTAAATCCTTAAAAGAAGCGGAAGCCAGTGCTAAATTACTATGCAAGTATTTATCAAAACCACAAAACCCTGTCTCTAGTACAGAAAATGTAGCTGCGAATGAGGTAGCCCTAACTGATGAACCTAAGCTCACTGAAAAAGACGAGCACTCTAAGGGACAAGAACTACAACTACCAGAGTGTAGAGATAGTTTACAAACTGAAACTGGTATTCATGAAATCGCAACAAATATAGCTGATGAAACTTGTCAAGGTCAAGAACCTGTAACTGTAACTCATTCATTGGAAGAGCAAAAAAATGGTGGCCCCAGCTCGGCGGATGTTGATGTTACAGTTTCATTTCCATTAAAAGGTCCTGCTACATGGCCTACACATCTTAATCCAAACGATCGTGATTGCATTATAGCTGAAGGGCCGTTCTCTCCATATTTAGAGAGATATCCCAAAGATGGAACAAAGCGGTCATTTTCTAATGTATTTTACTATCGGCTGGCTCCAAATGGTGAAAAAGTTAAGAGACATTGGCTACTGTATTCTCAACAAAACAATAGTGTTTACCGTTTTTGTTGTAAGATATTTAGTACTGCACGTTCCAATAAAACTTTATCAGATCAAAGCGGAAACTGTGACTGGAGGCACATTGGAACTATACTGACACGTCATGAAACTTCCCCTAATCACCTAAAGTGTTATGAAAGGTGGGTGGAGGCGGAAAGGAGACTGAGCAAAGGTAAAACAATTGATGATGAAAACCAGAAAATAATTGCCCAAAAAAAGAACGATGGCAGAATGTTCTTAAACGACTTATTGCCATAACACAATTTCTTGCCCAGCACCAAATGGCTTTCCGAGGAAGAAATGAAACCCTGTACAAAAAGGACAATGGAAATTATTTAGGGCTTGTTGAACTAATTGCCCAATTTGATCCTGTAATGAAAGAACATATATGTAGAATATTGGCAAATGAAAAACAAAGGTGTCTGTCATACTTGGGGAAAACATACAAAACGAATTATTGACTCTGATGGGAGACAAAGTAAGAGAAGAAATACTAAGCAGAATTAAAGGAGCCAAATACTATGCATTGATTCTTGACTGCACACCCGATTTAAGTAGGAAAGAACAGTTCTCTGTTGTTTTGAGGTACGTTTATGAAACAAAAGAGACAAAAGTTGAAATTTGTGAAAGTTTCCTAGATTTCTTTGAAATAACAGACACTTCAGGGAAGGGAATGCCAGAAATAGTCTTAAAAAAACTGCAAGAGTACGACTTGGACATTTCTAATTGCAGAGGCCAGGGATATGATAATGGGGCAAATATGAAAGGAAAACACTCTGGACTACAAAAACAAATTTTAGAAAAAAACAAGAGAGCTTTTTTTGTACCATGTGGCTGTCACAGCCTAAACTTGGTACTAAGCGATGCCGCAAAAACCTCAGTACCAACAGTTATCCTTTTTGGAACAATTCAACGATTGTTTGTGTTTTTTAGCTCATCAACAAAACGTTGGAGCAAATTGTTAGAGAGTCTGTCACAATCATATAAGGCATCATCAGTATTTGGGCCTTCTCTCACATTGAAAGAACTTTGTGTAACTCACTGGGAAGCACGTATTGAATCACTCAAAGCAGTAAGATACCAGATTGTGCAAATCCGATAAGCACTTTGGGACCTGCACGAGGATGCATCATTTGAAGACGAGGTTAGAAGTGAGGCAAATTCCTTGTCCGAAGCAATTGAAGATTTTGGTTTCTTAGTGTCATTGACTGCATGGTATGATGTCCTGTTTCAAATAAACATTGCTAGTAAGATATTGCAATCAAAGATCGTCAACTTACCTCAAGCTGTAGCTATTTTGAAGTCCGTTGGGGACTTTTTGACGGACTTTCGCGAAAATGGATTTGTTAGTTGTTTAGTGAAAGCCAAAGAGTTGGCTGAAGATTTAGAAGTCGAAGGAAAATTCAAAACACCCCGGGTTAGAAGGAAGAAGAAGCAGTTTGATTACGAAGCTAATGATGAAGCACCGATTGACCCCCAAGAGCGTTTTAGAGTTGACTTTTTTATACCACTTGTTGAAACTGCCCAAATGGCTGTGCAAGAGAGGTTCGAACAGCTTAAGGCCAAAATGTCAAAAGTTGAGTTTCTTTTTAAACTTGATGAATTGCCCAAGAGAGAGGACTTGTTTGTTAAATGCAAAGACCTAGAAGACCTCCTTTCAGATGGGGATGACAGTGACATCAAAGGAGCTGAGTTATGCGAGGAGCTGATCTCTATCAAGGACCTCATGCCAAATAAAGGTACGTTTTACTTTTACGTTTTAGCTATTCAAAATTTATCATCTTGATTTATTGTTTGGTCAGTTAATTCATAATTGTTTTGGGCTCAAACAAAATTATTATTTTTCAAAGTTTTTAATTTCCAAAATTAAAAAGCAGTCTTTTAATTCCTTTTTGTTTGATTTTAGGCGGGAAAACGCCTCTGAACATGCTGAACTTTCTGTTGGAAACTGGATCTGCAGATGCTTCTGTAAATGTGTGGGTTGCTTTGCGAATACTTCTGACAATACCAATGTCGGTAGCGTCGGCGGAGCGAAGTTTTTCAAAATTAAAATTAATAAAAACCTACCTAAGGTCTACTCTTTTGCAAGAAAGACTCAACAACCTTGCAATTTTGTCCATTGAAAATTATATTTCATTGTCATTAGATTATGATGCACTAATAAAAACATTTTCGGCTGCTAAAGCTAGGAAGGTCCATGGATAAGTGTATAATACAGATTATTTTAATCAATTTTCTTGATCTTTTACACTACTATAATCAATTTATAGTTATATTGATGTACCTTTTCGAGAAAAGTGAATACCAAAGTTTATATTTCTGAACTTTTTCGTACTTTTTCTAATGTAATGACATAACTTTTTTAATATTAATATATTCAAACTGAAATGTATTTTTCATGAATATTAAATCAAATAAAACTTTTGTTGTAGTAAAAAAATGTGTCTGTTATTTTCTACCTGACAAAACAATAAACTGAGTAAAAGAATTTGTTAGGAGTTTGCTCTTTACACAAGTACAGTACAGCACGCCTATTGAAGTTTGAAAAAGTCAGTTAAAAGAATTAGTACTAGAAGTCATTTAAAAAAATAAAAATAATGAAAAGGTACTAAATACTTCACTTTAATATTTACTATTTATTACTACTTACTAGTTTTAGTTTTGGTTTTTAATCCCTTTAAAATGCCAACTTCAGTTATTAAGTTCCGACAAATTTCAGTTATAGAGCACCCATACCATTTTTTGGAGGGTTTTCTATACCCATTTTCATTGTAAGGGGCGCCAAAACTCATTCTTGCACACACAGCATTTTGCTCTTAGGCCGGCCCTGAGCTGGAGTCACCACTGCTGATAGATAGAAAGAATGTATAGAAGAGCTATATAGAGGAAACATGATGCTGTGCTAAAAGAAGAAGAGGTTATGGGTTGGGGTGAAAATGGAGATACAATAACGAGCTTAAAATTTGATAAAGCTTTGTAGGATAAAAAAAATTAAGTAAATAAAGACAGCTGATATGGATGAACTTTCTTTGGAGATGTTGCAGTTCTTGGGATAAGTGAAACTAAAAGATTGTTCAGACTTATTTACTAATGTATCATGTATATGGTGAGGTGGGGCATGCTGTAGGACTTCCAGAGGAACATTATTGTCATGATTTCTAAGAAAAGTCGAGCAGTCCAATATGTCATACAATAAACCCAAAAACTTATTCTTGATAAATATTAACCAATATCATTCCAACAGAAGGGTGTTTTTCCTATAAAGTGAAAGACACAAGAGAAGTAATTTTGTCACTGAGACTTTTATTGGAAGACTGGTGAAAAATGAAGACACCTTTGTAGACTTCTAAAGGCTTTCTGAAGGCTTCATGATGTAGAATGTAGTCTTTAATGAAAAGAATTAGTATGAAATATAAGAACAAAAGATTCATTTTCAAATTACTTATTTACAAAGAGCCATTATTAAGTTGGAGAGAAAAAAATAGAGGTAAGTAAAGGAAAGGCATGAGACAAGGACATAGCTTATTACTAGCTTACTACTGTTACTTTTTAATTTGTACATTAAAGGAACAAAACAGAGAGTGAAAAGAATTTTCAAAACAGGAGTCAAGTTTGTCAAAAGAGGGTACTGGTGTTGAGAATTGCTGATAATATTGCTTTCTTTGAAGAAACTGATAAGAAGTTGGAAGAATTGTTGAATGCAGTAGCGTGGCATCCGTGTAACCGGTGTTGTCGGCAGCAACAGTACTGGAAATAGAGAAAATAATATTAATCATATCACAGAATTAATACTTTGGTTATTATTATTTGAAATTCAAACAATTTTAGTAGCGAAACATAAAGAAAATCATAGCATTGCTTTAGAACTGCTGGGCATTTGTAACATCTTGTGTTGCCTGCTCGGACATCGGCAATGCTTTATTGCGTATGGTCATTGATATCGTAGTAGTTGACACTGTACTGACTGGTGAGGGGAGGACACATTCGTCCACCTAATGTGTTGCCGCTGTATAAACCAGCAAAACGCTCAGTTAGCAGCTCTGTTCGTATTCGGAACTGACGTGCAGCAGATACTACGTACCTATTTGTATTTTGTTCGTTTAGTCATGTGTTTCTCTGTTTGTCTTTATTATTTTTAATTCGATTATTTGTGTCCTGATTTATTCTGTGTAAGTATAATGGAGTCAGATCCCGTTGAACTTCTTAGGGATCGGGACTTTCTTCTTCTGCCAGTGAATAATAGAAAATACTATAAAAAAATATATTTTGTCTCAAGAACACTTGGTTCTAGAAAAATTTTGAATTAATTTTTAGGCTAAGTTTTAGGCCTATCACAACCACCAACAGCTGTTATGTACCCATCCCACTGGTTGAATGGAATGGATATGATATTGAAGGAGTCTTATGGGTTGAGAACTAATAAAGACAAAATTAAGCTGATGAAAATAATGAACTAAATATTAAAACTCAGTATGAAAAAGTACAAGATATGATCAAAGTCTACTACTTGTGGAGTACATGCACTTAGGATACAAAAGCAAGAGAAATGTAAAAACTTGAGTTGTACAAGCAAAGAGAGTTTTCTTTAAGAAGAAATTCTTCCTGTTATTAAGCACAAATTAAAATGTTAGGAAAATTTGTAAAGCAAAATATGTGTAGTGTAAGGAGCCTTATGACACCGATGCTGTACCTTCGGTAAGCCAGATAGGCTAACAATTAATGTTTTCAAATTCTGGTGCTATTAGTGCTCCGCATTAATATAATTAGATTTTTTCTGTCCATTAGATAGTTTTTAGATGTCACACGAAATATAGCTTCTTCCAATCTGGTTACTCAATTGAGTATAGTGTTGAGCATATTCATTGTATGTACTAGAGTAGCTCCTCCTAGTGGGGGCTGCAAGGGAGGCTAAGCTTCCTCAGTAAAATTAAAAAAATAAACAACCAGTAATATGCCCCATTTTTTATCGTAACTGACCTGTAATCAATCTGTAATCACAATTTGAAATTTTAAATTAGCTAAATACTTAAAAAAATTCTAATCACACATCAAAAACAGAACAGAATAGCAGCAGACAGAGGCAGAAATCAGAGTAGTCACTGTAGCTAGGTGAAAATTGTGTCCAATGAGTGGAAGGGGGGAACACTGCATTTGTCACCATGGCTGGGAAGTAATGTATCAGTTGGCCTCTGGGTATGGTTTAGTGTAGGTCGTGTTAGTTTTATGCATGCTTTATGTTCTCCTGCTCCTCGTGTGTGTATATTATTACTATTTATCACTTCATAGTGCATATTTGTGATCTCTTACATGAGGATAAAATGGATTTAGCAGAAAAAAGTGTAAGTGATATTGTAGTATCGAACAAGGATATTTTACAACACTGCTCGAAAACCTGTTTTCTTAGCTGAGTGATTTTGAGAGAAGTGAAATATTGAAACACGGTCAGCTTACCCGTTTATAGGTATTATGTGTTATATCAACATGAAATACACACTATGTCATGCTGGAGTCATTATTAAGACATTTCAGAAAAATTCTGCTTTAAAAATAAGTTATATAAACGCTAACTAAAATTAACCAGCAGTAATTCTTAATGTGGTTGTGGCGAAGAACGATTAAAGTGAGATGGATTGATGGAGTGAGAAACGATGAGGTGTTGACGAGAGTAGGAGAGGAAAGAAAACTGCTGAAAGTAATAAGAGAAAAACATCTTCGTTGGGTTATATATTGTGTAGAAACTGTCTGCAGCTAAGGATTATACAGGTAAAGGGGGAACGAAAGAGAGGATGAGAATAAATATTGGAATGCTTGATGACGTCCAAAATGGAAAGTTATAGTCAGATGAAGACAATAGCAAAGAACTGAGAAAAATGGAGAGCATCCAGTTAAAACCTGTAGCAGACAGTTTTATTAAAGAAGAAGAATTCCTTATATAACTCGTTATTATGTCGGAAAGTCAAGTAGTATTGCTAAAAAATAAGAACCTTTTAAATAAAACTCATTGGTACTCTTTAACTGTTAACTGTTAAATAAAACAGTTGATTCTCTTTAACTGTGTCCTAAATAAAGTCATGAAAAACTTCCATAAAGTCAATTCCACTAGGGTTAGAATAGGTAACATCCAAAGGCTGTTTATCTTTCATGGATGATCTTGCCATCTTCGCCCACTCAGAAGAAGAAGCAAGAAAACAAGCAGAAGATCTCAAAGAGGTAGCGGAGAACTCTGGCCTCCAAATCTCCTTTGATAAAACGGAATTTATGACCACCCTATTTAAATTCCCGAAAACGTGCCTGGACACTGCGTATGGAGAAATACAACATACTAACAATTTTAAATGTTTTGGGGAAAACATCCCGAAACATATTCTCAGACAAAGAATCCTTCAAGATAAGGAAACTCAAATTAGCAAAGGCCTTTACTCTAATCCGGAAACTGTACGGAAAGAAAGCCCTTTCCAGAACTGCGAAAGTCCGCCATTATAGCACTGTGATCAGGCCGGTGATCATGTATGGAGAGAAAACAATGTGCTTTGAAAATTTTGAACCTCTTCTTAAAATTGAACGAAGAATTCTCCGGAAAATTTATGGTCCCAAGAAAACTGAAGATGTAAGCATAGACCCTAAGAAGAACTGTACAGAGATCTGGAAACTACTTTCCGAAGGAAAAGACAGAGATTCGGATGGATCGGTGCAGATTAAATAAACAAATTTTCAAATATATTTGGCAACTTTCCAGTCTGAACGGATACACCAAACAACTCAAGGAGGAAATGATGAAACTGGGTATCTCTTTGAACGACTGTGTGGATAGAAATACATACAGAAACAAAATTCAAAATCTCGAGGTTCTCTGCGGTGAGAAGAGAAAGGGGTGTACAGTGGAAAGGGAGGCGGCGCATAGTGTGCGAATGAGGGCCTTCTGGCAGAAGAAAAGAAGGAAATGATATTCGCGCGGTCCACGGCTGGCCTGTTCGTGTAAAAAAAACTCATTGGTACATTCACCAGCTTACGATAAAATAAAATGTCGGTATGGAGAACCATACATGACTTCCATATTCCAAGATTTATATTTAAAATCATTTTCGAAATGAAATATTACCATAGAAACTACTTCTTTCTACTTACTGCTTCAGCCTTAACCACAGTACTGTGGTCACCAACATATACCACATTATGTTATCGCACTCGATTTTCACTGATGATGGAAGTCGATGGCATTGCCGAAACGTCTGGTTTTGTAGAAAACGTTGGACTACGGCCAAATATCCCGGGAAGGAATTTTAACAAAAACTACTTCTTTGTTGCCGATAACGTTGTACACATATATATAAAAAATATGCGTAAAATTAATGGCTTGTATAAGTTAATGATTGATCTCCATTAAGTAGTGCTCAAGTTTCCAAAGTTTTAATATTATGATGTCCGTAATTAAAACATCAGAGCAGGTTTAGTGTGTATGAGGGTACACCGTGGACAAAAATTTTCAACATTTCCTATTGAGCGTTGCTTAGAATAAAGCTGCGAATCTACAGTGTACGTTTCACAGAACAAACACGCGGAAAAGGAGCGCTCCGAAGTCACTCATGGACCCTCAGCATCTTGCAGAGGGTTCATTCCCTAAAGACGAAAAGTCTGTCTATGAATCGATCCTCTGTAAACACGTGCAGTTACACTGCCCAGCGATCCACAGGAAGCAAATCGCTATCCAAGCTGGACACTTTTTCGGCTTGCATGCGTTATGTTGGTATGGGTTCGGCACTTTCCATTTAAAACCGTGCAAATGTAAGAAAATAAACATGAATGAGGCCAGAAATACCGCGAATTGTGTGTGTGTGTTCCCTGCCTTTTTATTGCGGTAGTCATAATAATAAAATGGAAACGTAAACAGTACATAACTGAGATATGCTTGCCTGGCACGCACGATATATTTTCTCTTATAATTACATGATTTACATTAAAATGAAAAAATTATAATTTTATTGCCTGGCAACAAAATTATTTTATTTTTAACAATTACCATTGTTTGAAAAAGTTTAAATGAATTTTCAAGTACTTTACTCTTGTTAAAACGTAAAAGGTTGCAGGTAAACTACCCCTTCCCCTTAACAGATCTTCACCAAAATCAAAAGGCCTTGAGTCCTCTACAATTCAGTGAAGTATGCAAAAAATTATTTGATTCTGTTTGAATATGCGGCAGTTATCGCTCGTCATAGAAAAAAAATCTACACACAGACAGACACACACACAGACACTTTTCGAAAAACGACTTTTTTCATTTTTTGAGTGTAGTACAATCAGAATCTGCAATAATCTCGAACACGATTTTTTTTGCCATCACCATACGTACTTCCATTTCCTTAAGGAATATGGAAGTAAAATGAACATCTAAATATCTTACAATCAATAAACCTTTTATTACATAAACAAAATCACAGTATACGATATAAAATTTAACTTATTTTATTTTCATCTGTTACATCGACAATAATCTTGTAACAAAATATTTCAGGCCGAAGAATCGCGTTGCACCCTCTTCCATCAGCTACTCTCTGTGCGTACAGAGAGCATTGCCCGGGAGTCACGAACTTGGACGTTGGAAGTAGGATTTGCTGGCAGAGCTGACTCGAGCTGGCTAGCTCGAGCTCTGACTCATTCGTCAGTACCAGTGGGCGTTAACCAAACCCTCAGTTCGGTACCCGTTACCAGCTTTTGACTCCCAAAAACGGACGTACGTGTACATGCATACATAGGTATATATCTCATTTTTTGAATTTAAGCATATATATATTTGTTTGCTTTATTTTTTTGTTTGTATATATATACTGTATATGCAGTACGTCACACGTAAAAACTTGTAAGTACAATACACAAATACAATACATAAATATTAATCTACCGCGCAGCGTACGCCGGCTTCTCGTCCGTGCAGTCAGTCGACTTTTCTTCCGGTTGGCGTCGGTCGGCTCTCCTTCCATGCAGCGTGGATCGTCTCCTCTTTCGAGCAGTCAGTCGACTTTCCTTCCGGTTGGCGTCGGATCGGCTCTCCTTCCGTGCAGCGTAGATCGTCTCCTCTTCCGAGCAGTCAGTCGACTTTCCTTCCGGTTGGCGTCGGTCGGCTCTCCTTCCGTGCAGTCAGTCGGCTCTCCGTCTGTGCAGATCCGATCGATGACTCTTCAACCGGTAGCACCACGTTCAGCAATAGCAGCGGTAGTGCGGACTCCAATAAGTGTATAAGGGCAGGAGCTTAGTAGACTGTAGAAAAATAAGACTAAATTGGGGGAGGCGTGGAAAGAATGGACGATCGTCGACTGCGAAAAATGTAGAAAAAGGATAAGTGATAGGTAGCAGAGGTAGAGGGAAACCTAAAACTCGAACACACGAAGGACTTTCAAGATTTGAAGAAGATAACTGACAAGCGATGGCTAGGGACGGTCTTGGTGTAAGGCGAGAAGGTCAGGCCTAGAAGGGGTGTAGAAACGTGAGAGAAGAAGAACAACAACAAGATCCTACTCCACATACCATGGAGATTTGAAGAAGATAACTGACAAGCGATGGCTAGGAAACGGTCTTGATGGAAGTTCAGAAGGTCAGGCCTAGGAGGGGTGTATATAGTGTAGGTAATGTATAGTGTATAGGTAGTGTATAGTGTAATGTATAGTGTGTGTGTGTCACTACTAAGAAAGTAATATAACTACGACTATAGTGTAATATATATATATATATATATATATATATATATATATATATATAGTGTAGTGTAGTGTATTTTATTTTATCAACAAATAAAATTAAGGTGACCTTCAAAGGAGAAGAGCCAGTCGGATTCAAAATAATTATTAACAACCAAATATTGGATCTAATGAATTACATTACTTACTTAGATACTATTATTAGTTCTGACGAAGAGCGGGACATAGAAAACATAAGAACAAATGACGTATGGAACAATCAATAGAACCTCTAAGGGAAAAGAGTAACTAGACACTGAAATCAAAGTTTATGAAAGCTGATCCGCTTATGTGTTTGCTAGTGAGCAAGAGTCGTGACCACAAAAACTGAAAACAAAGTACAGTCGTCCGAGGTGAAATCCCAAGAGACGTGAGAGAACACATAAAAGCTGACAAATTTGGAAATCAAGACATAACATCAATAGGCAAAAACAGACAGACCAGTTAGAAAGGATGAGTAACAAAAACTACTAAAACAAACCAAACTCTTAAAAGAGGGAAGGAGGAACGTAGGACGACAAAAGAAAAGAAAGTCAAATACTTACTATAGAGGGAAGATGACGATGAACGTTGGACAGAAATTATTCTGACCTTCCCCAGCCATTTTCGAAAACAAAATGACAAAATTTGAGTTTGTATCCTTAGTTACGTATGACAGAATTGAAGGTATTGTTGCTTAATAGTAAATAAATATTTTTGTAAATGGAAAATAAATTGAGAAGTTGCATGCAATAAGTGCTTAACAGACAAAATTACATTTTGAGATAATGAGTTTCAGAGTTTTCAAACTAACATACCAAAAAATTATGACATGATGTACAGCATTTCTATCCAGTGAGCACGTTATTTTAAATGTTGTGTATTGTGTTATATTTAGGTTAGATCAAGAATGTAATTAAAACTTTGTAAAATACAATTTAAAAATAAGAAAACCAGTTTCGTGTGCCCTTTTTGCCTTCAATGATGTTAAAGTATTTGCCACGTTTATTTTCTTTTAAATTGCTTTCATAGCTTCATAAAAAGGTTAAACACAAGAAAAATACTGTAATATCAGAACAAAAGATATTTATTTAAATTATAAAAACTTATACCTTATAAAGTTTTAGTTTAAAAAACAGTATGCACACAAAGTATTTCCCTGTACTTCCAGTCCACTTTAAACATCTTCATTTTCTAAATATAATTAAAATACTACCGACTCGGAACACAAAGTTTTTAAGGGTAAAAACGTAAAAGTTTTACCTTATAGCCTGAACCAGTTTTCGCTTATTATAAGCTTCGTCAGAGGCTCAGAAGAAGCGTATAACAAGCTAAAACTGGTTCAGGCTATAAGGTAAAACATTTACGTTTTTACCCATAAAAAACTTTGTGTTCCGAGTCGGTAGTAATTTAATTATATTTAGTTAATCAACGGACACGTCATGGACAACGAAATCCAAGTCTTCATTTTCTTTACTGTTGTCTTTTCACTCGTCATCTTTTGTACGAATATATTTAAAATGTAGAGCCTTTGTAAGAACGTATTCATACCACTTCTAAAAAGACTCGTCTAGGAAGTGAAACAGACTTTGATTGTATTTTCCTTTTACTGTTTTAATGTCAACAAGTACACACGGTAATAATGGTAATACAGTAAAGCTTCATTTATACGTTTTTCAGAGGACTTCAAAGAAAAAACGTATAAGTGAAATAGAACACAAATAGTATAGTACTGAATAGAAATTACGTATAATTTGCAGTTTGCAATAAGACAATATAAACTTGTAAAATACAACATATGTAGAGAAAATAACTAAACAGACAAAAACTACACAAATATAATTAAACATTTGCCCCCCAAATCTGTTATCATCCCGTTTTCTTCTTTTCCCCGGCTACAGAATAATTTTTGCCCTCAAATCTTGACAACCTCATCATAATATCGTCCGATACATTACGGTGCGTTATAAAGCGTTTATTTGTCTCTAGGGCAGTGATTCCCAAACTTTTCAGTCCGCGGACCTACCAAAAAATTAAAATTTTCACGGACCCCGTCTGAGTTTTGAAATAAAACAGTAAATATGGTAGAAACTCTTATATTTTAATTAAAATGCATTAAAATCAAATTCTTTTAACTTGCAAAATTATAGTACTAATGATATCAAACATAGTTTAGTGTGAACAATGAAGCTGCTTTTGAACAATTATCTCTGCAATATTAGGTTTAATGTCTGATAATTTCAGTATTAAGTAATTCTCGACATCAAGTTTATTTCTTAACTTTTGCTTCAAATACGTGAGCAGGGAGAATGTGGTTCCACACAAATAAGTAGAGGGAGTCAGTTAAATGCTTCAAAGATTTTTTGCGAGTTCAGGATAGTCAGTCATTGCATATAACCAGAAGTCAGCTAGCTATAATTGCGAAAACTGTAATTTTAATTAACTGTCAGTTGAAAGGTCTGCCAATGAATCTTCTTTTTCTAGTGTAAGAGAGAGGTCTACTCAGTCGTCTGACAAACAGATCTGCTACACGACATGATTTAAAGACGTTATTAAAGCCATTAGTTTGAAATTACTTTTACAATTACAATTAGTTTGAACCCCCCAAAAAATACTGGAATCTTCTACTAATTTTTTTAAGTTTATAAAACTTAGATTTTAGAGCATACAAAATCGGAGAAATTTACGGTATATTCTAAGTAAAGTCTCTGCGGACCCCCTGAAACATTGTCGCGGACCCCACTTTGGGAACCACTGCTCTAGGGTATTAACGATGTCCGAATAGAGCACATGGGGTCCGAGTTTGTTCTTGTCACCATCATCTTCTTCGTCCATTTCCTGGTGAATGTTATCAGCAATCTCCAATATGGTCATGGCTTCCGTATAACATCGTTTTCGTCAATGTTGACATAATCGTCAAATGACGCATAGTCTTCTAATTTGTCCCACTCCTCATTATCAACAAGGACATCACAACTATCTTCACTATTACATGCTTCGCTAGTCCCGAATCCGGTTTCGTGAAAGCAGTTGCGGGCAGTGAGTTGCGATTCTCTGTGCCATGCAGCTGCAACGTAATATGTTGTCTGTTAGACGAGAGCAAAGCGTTACGAATTTGTGAAAAAATGAATTTTAATACACCTATACTGTAATTTATTTAGATAGGCCTTCGCGTATAAGTAATTTTACATGTGGATTAGCGCATTGGCTATCCCTGGTATACACAGAAATCAATTGTAAGAATTTGAGTAATGCCAGAAAATGACGCTAAAAATAAAGGGTGCTTTTATGATACTTTTTTCATTTCAATCTAGGCTATTCATTATTTAGGAAACAGTCGTATTTGAAATACCGGCAGTCTTTGATGATTCGAAACATCGCATTGAATAATGTGGTACAGTATTACTTTCCCTTTTTACAAGTTATAAAAATCACAAAGAAATCTTACCTACAAAACGCGAATTTTCATTCCATCTTTCTTTCCAACGTCTACACAGCGGATGGTATCTGTACCAGCATCCTGCGATAATGCAGTTTAAAATTGCGGATTATTCCGAGGTCACGCGGTTGCAGTTCACTTGTACCATTTGCAGAAAAGAATTCCAGACATAAATATACAGACATACAGACAGACAGTTGGTGCACAAGTTAGGCCTACAGACAAATGAAGACAAGAGTTGTTATTCATTAGGCGGCCAATATTCCTTTACGTTATTCAGTAAACTTCACTGCAAGCAAATTTTGTGTGACACAAAAAAAAGGACACATGTATATCACCTTGCCTTTCTTCGAGTTGGTTGGTTTTCCAGTGATCTGCACAAAAACTGAGTATTCGTGAAAAACGAATATTATTGGGAAATGAGCTCTGCCACAAACTCATAATTTGATATGTATAGGCCTTACTTCGAGTTTTTTTTTTACATAGTTTTCACAAAAAGCGAGTATTGTTTTAAAGGCATATTGAGTTCCATGTGCACATTTTGAATTTGCATGTTAACCTAACAACATCAACTTTTGGGGCACAGGCACACATCAGAGCTATATTATTGCTAGAAACATTTTTCGTAATAAAAATGATAATTAAAAACGATTGGAATCGTCAACAAGCTATTTTATAACATATAGAAATAAATTTTCACGATTTCTATTATCTAACAAAAATTACGTGCGATATTCACTACATATCGATACCAATAATCGCATAATCGAAATATCGAAAACGTGTGTAGGTACGGTTATGGAAATGTACCTAAACTTTTAACCGTTTTCACGTTTTATCATCTTGTATGAAAATGTATTGGAAGTGTAATACAGTATGTGATGCAACGTCACACAAGGTTTCCTTAAATATGAAGTAGGCTCATATTGTTGTCTTCTATTAATGAAAATAAACGTAACTTAAGCATGAGCTGGTTCTGCATTTAATTAAAAAAAAAAATCACCAAATTCTTATAAAAAATATCGGTATGGAGAACCATACGTATTTCCATGTCTAAGATTTATATTTAAAATCATTTACTTGAATTCGGTTCGATAATTTCTTAAAAAATATCCCCCACCCTCAAACTCTTTTCACTATTTATAGATATTTTTGATATTATGGGGTAGTCGTTTAATATAATGTTATTTTTGAGTCACTTTATCTAGAAAAATTAGGTACTTTACTCTTATAAAGAAACTGACTACGCAGATAATCATCCCCCTCCTCAACCGATCCCCACCATTAATGATATTTACACTTTCGTAGAGTAATAGTTATATCTTATGTAATTCCTAAGGTATCTTATCCTTCAAAATTAAATATTCGTACTTTACTTGGTTTCAGCACACCAATTTTCAAACCGATCTTCAAAAAATAAATGCGTTGAATCCTCTACAACTCGGGCACATATGCAAAAAGTTATTTGATTCTGTTTGAATTTGCGGTAGTTATAGTTCGCCATAGAAAAAATTCTACACACAGACACTTTCGGAAAATGACTTTTCTTTATGTTTTCAGGGTAATAGGCCTACAGTCAGAATCAGCACTTAACTCGAACACGTTTTTCGCGATCACCATACTTTCATTTCCTTACGGAACATGGAAGTAATAATTGTATTATACTTTTTGTGAATCATCTCTATCTTAATACAGTAAGGGCTCTTCACACGGTAAACCACTCTGCGGCAGATGTCTGCCGTCTGCCGTAGTAGGCTCACGCTAGCTTGCTCTCGGCACGCTGTGCCTGTGTGCCTCGCACCAAACGGTCCAGCCTCAATTTAGTCAGTGAAGAGTAAACACTCTAATTCAGCATTTTTTTTTTAATTGTTTTTTTATACAGTATTTCAAAATTATGCATGAACAGGAAGAAGTAGCTGCAATATTGGCTCTAGCACTAATTGAAAATAGAAAAAGAAGAAACGAAGGAACAAGAAAATGTTGATTGACCCACTAATAAACGACAGACTTATCACTAGTAGTTTTGCACTGTTGTATCACGAACTGAGAAATGACGAGGAAAGTTTTTTTAAATTATTTTCGTATGTCGATTTCTTCTTTCGATGAATTGCATAGTTTGTTGGAGAATAACATTCAAAAACAGAACACCAACATGAGGAATTCCGTTGCAACAGTTGAAAAGTTAGCGGTTACGTTAAAAAATGTATACACTTTAGATTTACAATAGACTTTGTTTTTTATTCAATTTGTATTTTTAATAGTAACATTTTTAAGTACAATTAATAAGACAAAACTGTAGTGACTATTTGCTTATCTAATGCAATTTTGTTTTTACTTGACATTTCTTCGTAATCTTCATAGGGAATTAAAAATATTTCGTTCCAGGAGTGTTGTTTTCTTATTTTATTACTATTATCTTTTCAAGAACAATCCCATATAGCTGGACGATTGCGAATTTCTTCAATAAAGGATTCGACATCGAAAGTATTAATGACATTTTCCATTCGGAGGCAGACGTCTGCTCGTGTCAAAAGGTTCTAAGGATTTGCACTTAACCACCAACTGGCCTGCCCGACGAGTTGAATTCAACTGTCGGGGAGAGAACGAGCCGGCAGACGTCTGCCTCTCGTGGCTCACTCGCACGCTCGTGTGTAAAGCTATCAATGGGATTTCAGTCCCTAGCAGTCGTCTGCCTCGTGTGTAAGGGCTCTAAGTCCCCGCTGAAACAAACTTTAAGGAACCGCGTGAAAACCGCTAATTCCACGGCAGACGACCAAGTAACATAGAATTACGTTAAACACAATATTGGTAAGCATTTCATTGCCACCACTTATGTTACTTATTATTCCGTATTTACTTACATTTTGCCAAACACATTCGTTGGCGGTATAAATGTTTGAGATGTATCACTTCCTTCACAGGCTGAAAGTCCGCCGTTTTTAAAATCCACGATTTACGAAGGACCGTGAAGTTGTCTAAGAACGAAAGAATCTTACGTCCCAACTTCAACGTTTTGTTGTCCAAGTCCTTTAATCGTGTGACAAGCAAACCGACAGTCGTTCGACCATGTTTTTTGGTCGTTATATGCACATGACAAGATTTTCGTGTTTAAAGAATCGCAGTGTAGCCGATTTTCCCTAACATGACCGCAAATTTCAGAAACAAACAACAAACACTGTTACACTTTCCTCGCTTAATTTTCCATCACGATACGTTTCCCTTTTGAAAATACGCTTTCAAATCAATGCTCCTGTAGTCCAGTCAAATGGTGGTTTTCCCGTAACAAAATTGCGGAAGTTTTTTTCTCAGCGGTTCTATATGTTTTTTGGGGTGCTGAATCCGAATTTCAAGTTTGCTGCCTTGTAGGAGGTCGGCTTCACAACGAAAAACGCAAAAAACCTCAAAATGTTCGCACTTTTTTCAGTTTTTCGCTTATATCTCGAAAACTATGCGTTTTTCGAAGATGACCACTCTATACAAAATTAAAGTAGACAAATTTCCTACAAAATGCACTAGTCAACTTTGATTTTCTAACGAGCGGTATCGGCGCTAGAGCGCGCTGAAAAACAGCGATTTTTTGGCCCTTCTGCGAAAATGTCAAAAACGCCCACTCCCACCCCCTACAACTCGAAAAATATACATGTTATCAACGAAAACCCTTATACCACGTGAAAGTACATTAAATGTCCTACAAGAGACGTCTCTAACGTTCAATTTTCTCGTAAGGGGGGATGGAGCAAAGCGAAAATTACGAAAAATGCCTTCTGCGCCCTACAGCCAAAACGACCCCTCCCACCTGTCTATCTCTCATCGGCGCTATACTTTCAATGTATTACGCTTAAAAGAGGTTGTTTTGAATGAATTGATGGCAAAGCATGTTTGATGAAAACATTAACAAATTATATTTACAACATATTAGGTACATTACACTGAATATAAAGCTGAATATGAAATCTGTATGTAGTAATGTACATGTGTCATGAAATGAGTGAAAGTCGAGCCCAGGATTGGGTCATCACTTCGAGTAGGTTCTCCATCTGGAAAAGAAAGAAGGCATTTAGTGTTAGAACATGGTTACAAAAGACAGATAAGTTGTATAGTGAAGTATCGATGTATGAAGAAATACCTGATGTCATGTGCGCAGTTATTTTAGTCGTCTCTGTTTGGTTGTTGGTGGCCCAGGCAATGTTTCTTGGGCACTAGAAGGTCCAGGTGAAGGGTCTTGGGCAATGGAAGGTCCATGCAAAGGGTCAGGGGCTGTGGGAGGTCCAGGCTGAACAGTGAGTTGTTGCTGTTCTTCAACTGAAAAAATTGTAATAGAATGATTAATGTTATGATAGAGAAAAACTGATTAGTAAAGATGCATAATGCTGCAAAATATTACATGAATTAATACCTTCTGTCGCCTCAGCTGCTTCAGACAGTGGTACTTCAAGGGGCTCGTCCAGGTCGTCCTCCTCTTCTGCATCCAAATTGTCGTCGATGTTGGAGCACGACCCTTCACATTGCTGGCACAGTTTCGTGCAGAACAGTCCTGCTCGCCTACACCCACACCGACCTTGGCAATCTGTCTTGCATTTGCAAGATATAAGCTGAAGAAGCCTCTCGGGAGCCGGGGGTTTCAGTGTGGTAATGGGAACCAACCCATTTTCTGTCAACTTCCACCCCCACTGCTCTGGATCCAAGTAGTTTCCGATCCACTGCTGCACCTGATGGAAAACTCTGAAGGCGTGTTGTTGAGCTGCAGCTTCAGTGGGAGGTATGGAAGCCGTGTTTGCTGATGCCTTGTAGGCTGATGTCACGTGTTGCTTATACTTCAGCTTGTTGAGTGTTGTGGTTGGGTGGTTACCACCATAAAGGGCAATCAGAAATTTCTCACCAGCAGCTGTTATTTCCTTTGGATGGGCTGAAGGATCAGTGAATTTAGTAATGTATGATTCGAGATCCGGATTTTTGGAGAGGGTCTTGAGAAATTTAACCTTGCCTTGGTTGAATAACGCGGACGTAGAGTCGCAACCACTCACTGCGTGGAGGAAGAGCATGTAGTTGGCAACACTCTTCTCCACTGCACTTCCCGGATGGTAGAGGAGCTGAGGGGCTTTACCTCTCCCTGGCTTGAGGAAATATACATTGGGGGGAGTTTGGAGATCCATCATTATGACCAGAAGGTCAACATCTTCCCCCACAATTGCGACACTCTTGTGAGCCGAAGCCAGGGATTCTGCCGTCCGCACTATCAGTGTGTCTGCATCATCAGCTGCCTGCTTGGAGGCGATTCCACTTTCATTGCATTTTGTCATCAGCATGGTGATTAGTCTATCCTTGTTTTTCGCATTCGATAGAAAATTTACTTGTGAAACTGTTGGTGTCATGGTGCTGCTAAATTGTATCTCCACGGACTGCTTTTTGGTCGACCTCCTCAAGCGCTCCATGGACTTGGTACTCTTCTGTCCGTCCGAGTACCCATCGAACACAATTGTCGCACTTTGATTGTAGTTACTTCGTACATAATGGATATATGAGTCGCAAATTTGTTCGAAGGTATGCCCACTCGACCATACGACTCTGTGCAACAAAAAGCCCCCATCAATCACATATACTGTACTGCTGTCCAACAGTGTGGTGTCTGGAAGAGGTTTAAAAGCTTTGTACAAAGCAGATTTTGTGCCTTTTCGCATTCCACCCTCATCGAACAAAGCTAGGGGATATGGAGCCAATTCGTAGGTTAAGAAATCCTCTAGTTCTTCTTCTGATTGTTTGGCGACAACCATCCTTTGAAACAGAGTGGTTGGCTTAATGACCACAGGTTGATCATTAATGAGGATGGCAGAGCTGATGGTTGCAAGGGGCAGTACTCGGTCGGTCCGTTTAAACTTGACGGCTTTGAAGTCATTGCCAACAATTCCTTTGATACCTTTGGTCCCCACCTTCCTGGACAAGTGACAATTGATTTTATGTCCTCCCACAACCCCATTGCTGATTGATATTAGTTCTGAGGTGTCGGGGAAAGGTGGGTGTTGATGAAACCATTCCAACATCTTTTTCGTACAATTGTTGTCAAGATTTACTCTTGCATCACGACTGTCCGCATGCTGGTCGGTCGTTCCAAAGTTTACACCGCAGAAATCCTCAATCGCGTTTGCGACATGCTGGAGCGAACTCATTCCCAGCGTCCATCTTGCCAAGATGCCCTCGCTGAATCCACGCGCTCTACTCAGCCCTCCTTCAACTTTCATGTGCTTCATGAGCTGCTGTTCAATACACATATCGCTCCATGTTCCGCACCAGCATTTGTCACTACGTCGAATAGTGAAACCCCCTTTCGAAGTGAATGCTTGAAATTCATCAGGTGGCATGGAGTGCTCTAGTCTGAGCATATCTTGCAAGTACAAGTGCGCGCACTTGGTGTATAGATAGTGCCCGCTGGCGTGGAAATATGGTAGCATGTCGTGTATGACTTGAAGGTGTAGTTTCCAATTGCCCATCCGCTCAGACTCAATAAATTTCAACACCAAAGTTATCATTTGGAAATTCAATCCAAAACTTTGAAGTGATTGGCGAGATGTTGAAGCTGGGTTTCAAATTTTTGTGAAATTTCCTTCCCGCAATCTCTTTCATGTGCATCCAGTAGCTCACTTCGATCCCCACTGTACAAAAGTTGCTCAACATCGAATTGGAACGTTGGAGAAAAGTCTAGGGACTCCATTATCACGGTACCAAGAGCTCGGAAAGCCAACGTGTGTCCTCTGATCGCCCTGGCATAGGCGTGGCCTGTCATAATCTTTTCAGTGCTGTTGACGCTGTAGACGGTGTTGAATAGTTCCGACAGGCCACTCCCTTCCATAATATACCCCACAGCCCCCATGAAAGACATAAGTGAGTGGAACCCACCTAGTCGTATGACCACGTCAGGTAGCTCAGGGTCTCCCACACGACTCGCTATCACATCTCGCGCCTTGAGGTAGAGAGGTTGATCGAACGTGACGAAAGTTGTTTTCACAAAATACCGCGTGTGTTTACGCTGGACTACATGGAACCTAAAATGATTCCAGTTCAGTAGACCGATGATTATCAATTTTACTCAACCTACAGTCCGTCTACAACAAAGTTCGACACTGTAAGTCTACGACAACTAGTATTCTCCTTCTCCTTCTTCTTCAGCGGCGCGACAACCCATTACTGTGTTAAGGCCTCCTTTAACAGCCTCCGCCAGTTGTCCCGGTCAAGTGCAGCTGCTCTCCAGTTCCGGGTCCCAAGGATATGGCGCTCATCATAATTCACACCGTCCTCCCAATGTAGTTTGGGTCTACCAACTCTCCTGGTGCCATAGATCTGTTCT
This sequence comes from Magicicada septendecula, assembly GCA_034769895.1. NCBI lineage: Eukaryota > Metazoa > Arthropoda > Insecta > Hemiptera > Cicadidae > Magicicada > Magicicada septendecula. The sequence continues at coordinate 785,174,933 of CM068368.1, forward strand.
GTGATTGCCTTTTTGGATATTTCATTCTCCCCCATTCTGATCACATGTTCAGCCCACCTGAGTCTACTAAGTTTTAATTTTCACAATATCTGTTAACATTGTATAACCTTATTGTCTGTTAATAATTTATAACATTCACACTCTACGACAACTCGTACGACTATGAATTCAAGAATTATAAACAAGAGTTCTATATTTCAGGTGAATGATGATAAAATTATGACAAAAATGATCTAATTATGAATTATTAAATTAACACAAAACTTTTGTTTTGTAATTTGATAAAAGAATTGCAGTGAACTTTGTGTTTACTTATGTTGATGCACTGATTATCTCTCAGAGAGCTAATGGAAACATGTTCAATGTGTGGGGAAGTTCAAACATGTTTAAAATTCCACAGTTTTTCGAGAATTTTCTTTTAATCTTAACAAGCGAGCAAATATTATACATTTTTTCGTTTACGCTTTTTTTTAAATTTTAAATACAGCTGTGCAATTTTAAATAGTACGTCTCTTATATTAGAACTCGATTGACAGGAGATAACAGAAAAACGAGGAGCCAGATTTTCCGGGCGACGCAGCTAAAAGAAGTGATGCGTAGAAGAATGTGCCTCTTGGATTTCTTTCTATGAAATCACGGCGAAAACATTTTTCGCCAAAGGTCGTATAAATTTGGACGTGATGAATCACCGGCGACGGGGACGTTGGTGCGATTCCCCGCTGTCACTGCTGCTGCTGCTGTTGTAGTGTGTGTGTGTGTGTGTGTGTGTGTGTGTGTGTGTGTGTGTGTGTGTGTGTTCTGTTCCGTTGTTGTTCTCCCTTTATTTATATCTGCAACCTTTACGAAACGTTACGTTTCACTTCACTTTTTTGCTGACTCAGAATAGACCAAAGAAGTGCCGATAACTAAGTCTCTGCCAAAGGTGAATGCTAAGGTCGCTACAACTCTCCGGAAAGCGATGCAATTGCGTACAGCTGTTTTCACTCGATACCCTAATTTGGTTAGAACGGATGTGCGCTTTGTCGACTACATTGTTCAGAATCTAAGATGGCATGAATAGAAACATGAGTTCTTAAATAATACTTTATCTATTTACTTATGGCCAAGTTAAAGTCCAACATAGCGAAGACAAACCATATCAGTCATTCGTAGCTTAAATTAAAAACCACAACACAAAAAAAGACTTTTGGGAAAAACCTGTGACACCACAAACGACAACGGGTAATTATTGATCCATGGGGAAAATGGAGAACCCCCCCAAATGGTCAATTTAGACGAAATTTTTTCGTCGTCTTGTGATTGTAGAATGGTTTTGTGATTGTGAGTGTGATACAAAATTGATATCAGTAACTACCTGGCCAGTATCAGTAGCGGAATAAAGGGGAGGCGTGGGGGAGCCCGCTCCGAGCCTCACTTAGTAGGGGGCCTTCAGATTTAGATAATTAAGTATAAGAGACCAACGATTTATTTAAAACCTCTCATCAGAATGTTTCCCAAACAGTGGATAATTCAGAGTGCGGAAATCAGGTCAGTTACTCAAATGAACGAGTTCACAAAAAGTGCACCACATATTGTGTGAGTGAACAAAACCGTGAGTGACATCGAAGACAACTGTGCACGTACAACTGTGCAGATAGGTAACATAGCGTGTGTTATGCACTAAAACTGCTGACTTAACAAAAACTTGCCAAGTAGGCCAATGTTTGCAGCAATGATAAATTTGTTTTGCAGTATATAAGTTTATTGTATATTATAAACTATTGTATTAAATTTAATACAATCTATAAATAATACTACTTCTATTATTTTTTTAAACGTTGTATTTACAATATGAAAGTGGATCTTTATTCCAAACATTTCTACAGCTTCTTATACAGTTCCCTAACTAGGTGTATCAATATAGTGATTAGACAATAAATATATAATATTAAAGTGTTTTTGCTATATATTACTTAAAGATAAATATATAGTACTTAAAGATTAAAAAACGCCCATCTTATGGGAGGGGGCCTCAGAAAGAAATCTGCACCGGGCCTTCAGCGGCCTAGGTACGCCACTGACCAGTATGTTAGTTTTTTCGATACATACCATAAACGACTAGTGTGTATTTTAAACTGTAAGTGAATATTATCAATAGAACAATGAACTGACAAACACAAATATAATTTTATACGTACTTGTAGGTGTGTTGCTAATAACACACTGTATTTTTATCTTCACTCGTTCCCATCATTTATACTTTAGAGCATTCCAACTTTTCATATGTCCTCCCCCTCCCCACCAAACTGCTTGCTGGATATGGACCCCTGCCTGATAGGACAAGAATACTGATTCATAACGGACGCTCCTGTCTGATTCACAAGAAAGCTGAAAAGTAGCGTACTTTAATATATACGAACAACGGAAGCCTGAGTTATGAAGATATTCTCAATGGAATGAAAACTTATCAGAGAATACATGGGACTGTAAGACGAAGTCTGAAAAGGAACGCCATGGTTATTAGTATTATAATAAAATTGTATAAAGTGATGGCAGTTCCCATTTTACTATAGGAATCAAAATCACTGACACCATCAAATACAAATCATGTTTTTTTAATGAAATCAATTACGTATACAGTATCGTCAAAAGAACAAGACGATAACTACAGTAAATATATCACAAAGTAATAAATACAGATTTATAGGTCACTTATGGTATTTGAAACTTAAGAAATTACGGTAGCTTACAAAACTCATAATTAATAAACTATGGTGGTCAGTAGAATTTTGATAATTAATATGATCAGTGTTAAATTCATTTTTGAGCGAATGTCTAGAGGGAGATGACGATTATCAGCCAGTAAACTAACATAGTGAAAATTGGGTGCATCGACTTCGATGAACGGAAACAGCAACAAAAACAAAAACAGCGAGAGATTATTTTAAAATTTAATTAAAAAAATTACGTGGTTCTGTTACTGCTAAAATGGTGTATTATGCTTACACCGTTCTAGTAAACTTGAATTGTCTATATCCCTAATCGAAATATCAAGGACTTTCGGAGATACCACAATTATAATAATTCTCGCAATAACTTTAGGAATTTTCTAACTTGAGTTCGTCGCGATTGGCAGACCAAACGTCTGATACCAGCACAGCGTTCAGACGTTATCGATTCCGAAAAGAAACTGACTTATCCGTTCAAAGTCGTTTCCATCAACTGAATTCTCGTAGTCTGATTGGTTCTTCGGTAACCCCTTCTATGATTTTCTTACAGAATGTTCATGTCGAAGAAGGCTTCCGAACAGTTCTTGTTTAAAACCCCTTAAATGTTTTACGTCCGAATTCATTGAGGTATAAAATCTCTGTACTTAAAAAATTAATACATTGAGTTACTGAGTTTTGAAATAATTATTATTATCAGTTAGGGCTTTTTAATACGACCTTAAGTTATCTTAATGTAACTATATATGCTTTACGTAAGTTATAATTCTGAAATCAATATTGTGAAATATTGGTCAAAATTTTGGAAAATTAACCCTTGTTATACATATTTGTACTAATCATCATCACCTTCTTCACAACGCGGCATAGGCAAGGTGCTAACTGTCCCGCCTTCAAAGACCCTCCAGCCGTCTCTTCCTGGGTCTACCCACACACACAGTGTGACGATTTCATTAATAAAAATATGGTAATTAATAAATAGGTAATGTGAAGGCTGAGGAATTTTAAATTTTTAATAAAATCGCACATTTAAATTAAATCTTATTGCTATCATTAAATAATAATAATATTTAATTAAAAGTTGTAATAATAAAATAAAAAGGAATACGAGTGTACAGAAAGGGCAAACCTTGTTAATTAATCCTGCAGAGACATGCGCTAACCGGAATTAACTTGAATTCCGACCCCTAAACAAACTAAATATACTTGTAAATTTGACATTATTTAAATAATTAAACAAGACCACTGTAATGTACTTTAATAACGTCTGTAATTAAGAATATCTCTGCTTAATTAAATAGTCAAACTTTAATCCTTTAAATAAAGAAGGAACATGGAACTACTTTTATGCTGAATAGTAAATGACGCGAGATTACTGCTCTCACCCCTTAACTATTAACCCACTTGCAATGGAGCGCTCACGCCGTAAGTTGCGCACAGCGTTGTTTCGCGACGCAGAGATAAATATGTGAAAGTTCGCTAAAGAATATCTTAATAACTAAATTGTGCGCCGATGACATCTCTATCAAATCTTAAATAAGAAAGTATGTAATTAATACAGTACTAGAACCATGAGGTGAAATTCAACTAATAAATAATCATGTGAAGTGAATACCAGTGAAACAAACTTTCGCTTTATTTATTCTAACAACAAGAATTACTACAGTCATCTAAGAAGAGAGTACCACACCCAGAATGATTTAACATACGTCAGGAACTTCACCGTCACCGGATACTAAGGTAACGACAGACCTTCAGGAAACACACCGAGGACCGAAGAGTCAAATCTGCATCAACTACAGGAAACCACAGGTGACATGGAGGCTTGTCTTCCATGGTTATGAGATACTAAAATTATAACCAACAAAAGACAATTTAACTAACCACTTTAAGACTTTTAAAAACAGACATTATATGTAAGATGTAGTCTGAAATCTAATAAAACTGTTTGTAGTATAAGAGTAAAAGTTTAAACTAAAAGCATTATTGTTTTAAAAATTTTAATAAAGTCCATTCTTCAAATGGCACAATTTTCAAGATTGTATATAGGGAGGTGACCATTATTAACATACTATATTTAACCCCGGATCCGTGGAATAAATTAAATTGATGTACATCTTTATTTTAAGGGCCTTTGTGAAAGAATAAAATATATAATCATCTTGTAAACTGTAAGCTGTTGAACCATATATGTTGAGAACTTTGAGTAGAGCAATTAATCTCATTATGTAATAAAGAGATGTCATCTTTAGTACAGAATAAACTGAGTGCATAAATCAACAGTCTCCCCTTCCCAGTTTCCTTTTATATTAATTGTTTTGGTGTTGTGATTAATTTTCAGCTCGTCACAACGAAGGCAGCCTGTATAATTGGCAGAACCAATTAATGCGGGTTCCCTATGTTATAACACAAGTTTAGATGTTATAAATTGCGCCACTCTGCTTTGTTAAATTTAAATTTGCTGCTCCTTTGTAAAAAAAAATAATTGTGTCTTGTGTTGCTTAAGAAGTAATTGTGTCCCAATATTACACACACACACAAGCTGTTGATCTATTCACTCATGTACTTTAATATGTGTCAAAATTTTAAATAATATAAAAATCATAATTATTATTATAGTAATATAGTATAGGTAACTTTAATTGTAAATATAATATGTGTAAACTTATATTAACATATTGACCCACGTAAACAAAACCATGTACGTACTTGTCCAAAAATTTCATTCATCAACGTGTCAATTTGACGACAAACTCGGACAGGTAAATATCCTGTTGCCGCCTGTGTAAAACTGTCATAGTTACCCTCCCGCAAGTTGAGTTAGACAATACGCCACCCTCTTTGATAGTTCTATTGTTATACCAAGCGTGTATCATCTTATGCCTAGTAACCACGTATCTCCCCTTTTGTTGATAGTAAAATAAGTTTTAGTGTGCGAAAACTACTATCTCTATTGTTAAATAAAGTGTTCTACCCCTTACCCCGTAACAAAGTAAAATGTTAACCTTTAAACTAAGTAAAATTAAATCGAAGTATATAAACGTGTCCTAAATAAAAAAAAATATAAATTATAAAATTTTTTTTAGTAAATGATAAGTCCTTTAAATCAGAAGTTCAATAATATCTTAAACTATACTAACGTGTTATAAAAGTGTATTAGTAAAATAAGTAAAAGGAAATAATCGTGTTTAGTATTGTAGGAAGCGACCCCAATTGTTATGAAATCTTAAAGTGGTACCGAAGTAAACAATGGCCGCGACCATGTGTATAATACAACACCTCTGTGTAAAGTGTTTGTCCCTTCCTGCTTAGTGTGTTACAGCTGTTCGTTTTAAAAGTAAATAAAGATTCCCCTTCGTGAAGTTCCGCTTATCTCATTAGGATTAGAAATAATCTAAAGAGGAGTATGGGATCCGCTTTAGGTTATATTAGAGGTAATTAAGAATAATATATGTAACTTAACACAGTCACAAAGGTGCCGCACTGAAAAATTCTTTACAAGGGTTAAAGAAAGTGCAGAAAACTAACTACTAGAGTTGGAGTATGCAAAATGTAATCAGTCGGGCCACGATGTTGTGAGGTTACGAAAATTAGTAGTAGAAATAAAATTAAGTTAGCTTTTAAGAAACGAGATAAAGGGAAGTTCACGGAAGAAAAGAAAACGAGTACCAAGAAATTTCACACGGTAATCCCCAAGCATACTCCCGGTACATTACTGACCAAATAAGCCGGAGTCTGTTCTTAAGCGGCGGAGTATGTGACGATTTCATTAATAAAAATATGGTAATTAATATATAGGTAATGTGAAGGCTGAGGAATTTTAAATTTTTAATAAAATCGCACATTTAAATTAAATCTTATTGCTATCATTAAATAATAATAATATTTAATTAAAAGTTGTAATAATAAAATAAAAAGGAATACGAGTGTACAGAAAGGGCAAACCTTGTTAATTAATCCTGCATAGACATGCGCTAACCGGAATTAACTTGAATTCCGACCCCTAAACAAACTAAATATACTTGTAAATTTGACATTATTTAAATAATTAAACAAGACCACTGTAATGTATTTTAATAACGTCTGTAATTAAGAATATCTCTGCTTAATTAAATAGTCAAACTTTAATCCTTTAAATAAAGAAGGAACATGGAACTACTTTTATGCTGAATAGTAAATGACGCGAGATTACTGCTCTCACCCCTTAACTATTAACCCACTTGCAATGGAGCGCTCACGCCGTATGCTGCGCACAGCGTTGTTTCGCGACGCAGAGATAAATATGTGAAAGTTCGCTAAAGAATATCTTAATAACTAAATTGTGCGCCGATGACATCTCTATCAAATCTTAAATAAGAAAGTATGTAATTAATACAGTACTAGAACCATGAGGTGAAATTCAACTAATAAATAATCATGTGAAGTGAATACCAGTGAAACAAACTTTCGATTTATTTATTCTAACAACAAGAATTACTACAGTCATCTAAGAAGAGAGTACCACACCCAGAATGATTTAACATACGTCAGGAACTTCACCGTCACCGGATACTAAGGTAACGACAGACCTTCAGGAAACACACCGAGGACCGAAGAGTCAAATCTGTATCAACTACAGGAAACCACAGGTGACATGGAGGCTTGTCTTCCATGGTTATGAGATACTAAAATTATAACCAACAAAAGACAATTTAACTAACCACTTTAAGACTTTTAAAAAACAGACATTATATGTAAGATGTAGTCTGTAATCTAATAAAACTGTTTGTAGTAAAAGAGTAAAAGTTTAAACTGAAAGTATTATTGTTTTAAAAAGGTTAATAAAGTCCATTCTTCAAATGGCACAATTTTCAAGATTGTATATGGGGAGGTGACCATTATTAACATACTATATTCAATCCCGGATCCGTGGAATAAATTAAATTGATGTACATCTTTATTTTAAGGGCCTTTGTGAAAGAATAAAATATATAATCATCTTGTAAACTGTAAGCTGTTGAACCATATATGTTGAGAACTTTGAGTAGAGCAATTAATCTCATTATGTAATAAAGAGATGTCATCTTTAGTACAGAATAAACTGAGTGCATAAATCAACAGTCTCCCCTTCCCAGTTTCCTTTTATATTAATTGTTTTGGTGTTGTGATTAATTTTCAGCTCGTCACAACGAAGGCAGCCTGTATAATTGGCAGAACCAATTAATGCGGGTTCCCTATGTTATAACACAAGTTTAGATGTTATAACAGGTTAGTATAGATTTGTATTTCCAGACTTGTTTGGCCAGTCTGGAATCTGACACATCCTTTCTAAATGTTCTTTCCACCGTTGTTTGTAATTATTTAAAGTTTTTCATTCAAGTTAAAAACTTCCAATTCTTCTCTTATGGCCTCATTCTTTATACGTTCAAGTTTATATCACTTTTTATGTCCTCTTAAGAATACCATTTCCCAGGCCTATTGTACTTTCTCGTTTCTTGGTTATTGTCCATAATTCACACCACAACCGCTATAACTTTGTAAAACTTTAGTTTTGTATCTCGACGTACCTTGTTTCTAAAAATACGGTCGGTTGTCCCAAAGATCGTCTGGAACTTACCTAACTTAACGTCAATAACGCAATTCCTATAGTAGCCAATAACATTTCCCAAATACTTAAAACGGCTCGCCTGTTCTACAATTCGGTCACTAATCATTATTTTTGTTCTTTTCGGTTCCTTGCCTCTAGATGCCATTACCTTTGTTTTTGTAGTGGAGATTTTCGTATTGTATTGTTTGGAAATCTGATAGAGCTTAAACACAGATTTCCCTAAAACAGATTCTGTATTTTGAATTACAAGCAAGTCGTCAGCAAACAACAGCACAGTCAAATATCTGTCCCGTGACGTCTTAATACCAGGGTTCATTACATGTTTCCATTTCCTTACTAGATCGTAAATATGAATGTTCAAAAAGAATTGTACTTAATTTTCAAATCGATAAGATACTTATTCTTTCTTTCCATGGTTAACAGTTCAAGGACGAGTGGTCACTTAATTAAGACAAGTACTTGATCACTTTTAAGTTCACACAAGCTACTGAGTACGTTACTATTTACATATACTGTGGATACTATACATCAATGTTAACGACTCAGATTGGTCTTTAGTTTTAGATTGACTCTTTACAAATTGGTTTTAAATTAACCAGCGTGACATTGAAAGTCGTACCGTTGGGTGACGCAGGATGCCGACTCCTGATATAAGCCACGCCAGCCGGATACCTTGTGCGTCGACCAGTGGATGAAGCTGTAATGAAATGGGACGTAGGAGTAGAACAGCCGTTCCGCGATTGCGCTGTATTACCTCGAGCACTATCAGAGCAGAAGTTAAGAATCGATTATACAAGATCGTATAACGATACGCAGACATAAGTAAAGAGTTATAAATGTTAGGAAAGAGTGCCAACGGTTAGTGCCGGGTAGTAGTGAGGATCCGGCTACTTAATATTGTATGTATACAATCTACATGTGTACATAGCTTTCCGAACACCTTCACTCCAGGATTTTGTGGCCTTTCTTTGTTTTCTCATGTTAGCGGTGTTTCCGTTCTACTACCACTTGCTTATGTAGTGTGGTGCCTGACATCATACTCGAAATTTGGCGTCTGACTTTGGTTTGGGGGGGGAGTGAGAATGAAGATTTAAAAACACAAGGTGTGTAGCGTGACTACCTGTATAATAATGGCCAACAAACCTTTACTTCTAAATTATTTTGCGCGTATATTTACCTAGAATAAATATGTTGCAAAACCGGGCTAAAAATAATAAAAATGTCTTTGTTACTTTTAACATGAGAATGCGCGAAGCTGTTCGGAGATCATTCGGCGCGGCAGAAGTACGTAACGTCTGCTCCTTCCACTCGTATTTCGACTATGCTGCCGGCATCGAGGCCCGCCATGCCACTACAATTCAAGGCGCCCGAGGTATAAATACTAGATTTCGAAGTAGCCAAGTTCAGTTAGTGTAGATCTGGAATCATTCAAGCGCGGTTCGGAGTTATTGTTGTGGTTTAGTGAAACGTGATGATTGTCTTAATTAATGCATAACTGTAATAAGGTTACATTTATTGTTGTGTGTTGGACAAATTTAATTTGACTCATTGTACCTCTGTTGATTTACAACACTGTTACTGTATTTGTTTCTAATTAAAGTTTGTAATTAGTGACTTTATTTGTGTCGGTTATTCTGTTTCACTGTACAACACGATCTCTGTGACCATCGTAACATGGTTAACTTTAATTCTGTCTAATGCTTTCACGGTCGGCTTCAGTGTTATCAGATATTCGGCTTGGCGGGCTGTAAGGACGTGTGCCAAGGTTGTTTGGTGCAAACGTTTCGGTCGTGTCTTCGACGGCATCTTCAATCCAGAAGGCTGCAAAACATTGACAAACGTTTCGTAGTCAGTGACCACTGAACTGTGGTTAAGGCTAGTGGCTGTGAGTAGGACACCGACGACAGAAGCCTCGTCTCTTCAAAGAGTATGCGATGGTCGGCATTGGCGAGTACGTGCTCCGCTTAAGCAGACTTTTCCGGCTGTGTTCATCAACGCGAGCACGGACACTGCGTTTCGTAGTTCCGATATACAACTGGCCGCACAAGCAAGGAACTCCATACACTCCGCCGCACAACGAGAGCGGGTCTCTGACGTCCTTCAGTGGTCTCAGAAACTGTTGGATTGTGTTGGTCGACTTGAAGATTGGTCACACGCCGCGCCGGCTCAGCAACGTCCTTACAGCCCGGCAAGTCGAAATTCTCATAACATGATTAACTTTACTTTATTATTGTGGTGCATAGCATTATGTTAATTACGATTATTAGAGTGGTAGCCTCTGTTGCTAATGAAGAAGTTGTGAGTCTTTTTTTCCTGAGAGTTGCTTCGCAGTCAAATTCGTCTATGATTTTTGAAATGCCAATATCGTGTGTTCTTTCAGTGCTCAGAACAGAAAGGTGATGAAATATTTCTTGTCCAGTAGAGCTTTATATACGTAAATATTCAGCCTCCGAAGACAGTCTGCTTGCTGAACTCATAGGCCCCGTCAAGAATATTTTAAATATTTTTTCACGTTTTGAAAATATTCGTTCAGATCGATCTCAGCAGAAATCTTTAGTCCTTAACCAGTGTTTTTATTTGCACACGTACGTGAGAACACATACAATTCTGAATTCCTTTTTTTTACCAGGCACTTTATAATAGCATCACATACTAAATTTATATCGTCTTATTCAGCCTCGTTTACTCGAAAGTGAGTGAAGTACATTTAAATTACTTTTATGGAATCTATACGTGATTCCATTTACACGAAACGAAGTGTTTTGTTCGAAGTTTTTCACCCGGCTGGCGGGTATGAAGTATTTGGTTTGACAGGTTCAAAGTATTTCATTCAAACGTGTCAAACATTTCCCTTATAAATCTATATAAATAAAAATGTAAATGTTCGTTTGTTCAAAATCTGAAATTTCCGAAAGTTCTTCACCGATTGCTTTGAAATTTTGACACAACGTTGCATTCGAATACGCGCGTGTTTTTATATACCTATTATATAGATGTCACACCTGTGACAGGTAAAAACATGCTTTTTTTTGAAAAAGAGCGCCATCTGTTGGACGTAACAGCAACATACGCAATACTCATGCTTTTTTTTTGAAAAACAGCGCCATCTGTTAGACGTAACAGCAACACACGCAATACTAAACATTTCTCATGCCGGACAGCGTGCTTCTTGACAGCACGTTTAATTATTTCGTGTGACATTGCGTTGGAATTGAGCTATGTCGTTTACCATAGCGTTCATTTCGTGAGTATAGTTTATTTTTTATTTTTTCATTGTTTTTCATTTCGTTTTTTAAACTGTTTTTCTTATTTTTCAGTGAAATTGGCGGTGGAATTGAGCTGTGTCGATTGATTTTCATTTGAATTCAAATTATATCGTGAAATTGACCTCTTCGGAGTGATTTGTTCGAGCGGATTGAAATATTTCGTTTCTCATTGCGTTGGAATTGAGCTGTGTCGATTGATCTGCGTTTGAATTGAAATATTTCGTTAGTATTTATTTTTTTTTGTTTTTTCTTTGTTTTTTAGTTCGTGTTTTTTTCTTTTTTAATGTTTTGCAATTTTATATGTTTTTGTTATAACTTTCTTTCTTCTTTTTCAGTGCAATCGATCTGCTTAGTTCATCAAAACAATGCCTCGCAGAAGATCAAACTTAGGTCGTCGTACTCGCGGAGCGGAAGCAGTGCGACGAGTGATTGCAAATCAAACTGAGGAAGAACGGGCATCAGCGAACGAGCGAAAGAGAGAAAGAATGTCTCAAATACGTGCCGAGGAAGCAGCAGAGCGACGTGCAGCCAGACGTGAGGATGCACGGTTGCGAGCACGGCGATCGCGTTCTGCAGCTTCAGATCTGCTTCGTTCTCAACAGAATGAACGCGACAGGCTGAGAGTGGCTGAAAGACGTCAACGAGAAACAGCAGATCAGCGTAAAACACGACTCCGTGCTCAGCAATCACGCGATTACAATCGCCTTGCATTCCGGTACAAACCAGCTGATGATTATAAGTAGTTTGAGCCGGCATGTTCTCATCGGCACTATGACTGAAGTGTGTCCTCATTGCAAGGCTCTGAAATTTAATGGAGAAACGAAGGGAATGTGTTGCGCCGCCGGAAAAATTAAAATGCCTCAACTTGGAGAACCGCCAGAGCCATTAAAAACTTTGCTTGCCGGACATACCGCCGAATCAAAGCATTTCCTATCTAACATCAGGAAATACAACTCATGCTTCCAAATGACGTCGTTCGGCGCAGAAATCGTAACAGCTCGATTCATGCCAACTTTCAAAGTGAAAGGACAAATTTATCATAAAGCCGGCTCCCTGCTTCCGTTCCCAGATGGTCAACATAAATTCCTACAAATGTATTTCATCGGTGATGGCAATGATGAATTGAATGCACGCTGCGAAATTTCTACCGGCATTAAAAGGTCCATCGTTTCCCAACTGCAAGAGCTTCTTCACGAAAAAACAATTTAGTGCGTTTGTTCAAAACAGCAATTGACATGACGCCATCTGATACACACAAGATTGTTATTCATGCTGACAAAACGCCTGCTGGAGAACATGTGCGAAGATTCAATGCTCCAACTATAGTCGAAGTGGCAATTGTTATAGTCGGAGATCAATTCCAACCTAGAGATATTGTTCTTCATCGGAGAAACGATCAATTGACAAAAGTTGCAGAAACTCATCGATGCTACGATGCCCTGCAATATCCAATCATTTTTTGGGATGGTGCCGATGGATATCACTTTAACGTTAAGATGATAAATCCAGTCAGTGGCGATGAAACAAATAAGAAGTGCAGCGCAATGAACTATTATTCATACCGATTAATGATTCGAGAGAATGAAGACAATCACATTTTGAAATGCCGTCAATTGTTTCACCAATACATCGTAGATATGTATGCAAAAATCGAAACAGAACGTTTGATATTCATACGTTTGAATCAGACCAAGCTTCGCTCTGAAGAATACGTTCATTTGCGAGATGCAGTTGTAAATGACGGTAATACAACTAACGTTGGAAGACTAACGATTTTGCCATCTTCATATACAGGCAGTCACGTCATATGCATGAGTGCGCTCAAGATGCAATTGCATATGTTCATCACTACGGGCGTCCAGACCTATTCATTACATTCACATGCAATCCAGCTTGGGACGATATACAACAGCTCTTACTTCCTGGGCAATCGCCGGTGGATAGGCATGACATCACAGCACGTGTTTTCAGACAGAAGCTGAAATCGCTGATGGATTTCATGGTAAAACATGAAGTGTTTGGGTCTGTGCGCTGCTGGATGTACTCAGTGGAATGGCAAAAGAGAGGATTGCCACACGCACATATACTAATCTGGCTCTATAACAAAATCACTTCAAACGAAATCGACGATGTAATATGCGCTGAAATACCCGATGCCGACGTCAATAAGGATTTGCATGAAGTTGTGACGAAAAATATGATACATGGACCTTGCGGTACACTGAATCCAAATTCACCATGCATGATAGACGGAAAATGCTCTAAGCGATATCCTCGAGCATTAGTATCCAACACAGTTACAGGAAACGATGGATATCCTTTATACAGAAGAAGATCAGCAGAAGATGGCGGTAAATTAGCAACCATACAAATGCGAAACGGTGACATCGAAGTAGACATCCGGTGGGTTGTTCCATATTCGTCTTTGCTATTAAAAACATACAAAGCGAACATAAACGTGGAATACTGTAACTCCGTTAAATCGGTCAAATACACTTGTAAGTACAGTACGTGAATAAAGGCAGCGACATGGCAGTTTTTGGCGTGCAACCAGAAAGAAGTGATAGGAATGCGGTCATACATATCGATGAAATCGCACAGTATCAGGCTGGAAGATACATAAGCAGCAATGAAGCTGTATGGCGAATTCTTTCATTTCCCATACATGAACGAAGTCCAGCTGTTGTTCATTTAGCAGTACATCTAGAAAATGGACAACGCGTTTATTTCACAGCTGCAAATGTGCAACAAATAGCCCTGAATCCACCGCCTACAACGTTAACTGCTTTCTTCACGTTATGTCAAAATGACGCGTTTGCGAAAACACTGCTGTATTCGGAAGTGCCTACGTATTACACATGGAATGCGAGTAGAAAATCATTTGAACGACGCAAACGAGGCGAGCGAGTCGACGGACAACCTGGCATATTCAAAGAAACTACGATAGGCAGACTGTACACCGTGCATCCCAATCAAGATGAATGCTTCTTTCTTCGCATGCTGTTGGTAAATGTGCCCGGTCCAACGTCTTTCCAGCAATTGAGAATTGTCAACGCCGTTACACATTCATTTCCGCAGTGCATGTCAAGCTCTGAATTTATTGGAGAACGACCGACACTGGGATGTATGCATTAATGACGCGTGCAACACGTCACATCCAAATCAAATTCGTGCATTATTTGCAATCAAATTGACCGCCTGCTCTCCTTCATCTCCAACAGAGTTATGGGAGAAATATAAATCGCACATGGCTGAAGATATTATCCGTCGAATACGCGAGGAAAATTCAAATATGAACATGGATTTCACAGAAGAAATCTACAACGAAGCATTGATAATGATTGAAGATTTGTGCTTACAAATCGCGAACAAAGTTCTCAATCAATTGGGAATGCCATCACCGAATCGATCTGCTGCTGCTTCGTTCGATGTAGAATTGCGTCGTGAACAAAATTACAACACGGGTGATCTTTTGTCGTATGTGCAATCAAATATTCCTAAGCTAACGGTTGAGCAAAAAGGCATTTACGATCAAATAATACAAACTGTCAATAACGGGGTTGGAGAAATCTTCTTCTTAGATGCGCCAGGAGGAACTGGTAAAACGTTCCTAATTAGATTGAGTCTGGCAGCAATTCGATCCCAAAATGACATAGCCTTAGCTCTTGCATCGTCCGGAATATCTGCGACATTGCTACCAGGTGGAAGAACTGCTCATTCCGCTTTGAAATTGCCATTGAACATGCAATTCATTGAAACTCCCACGTGCAACATTTCCAAAGCATCCAGCATGGGAAAAGTATTGCAGAAATGCAAACTTATTGTTTGGGATGAATGCACAATGGCACACAAAAAATCGCTCAAGGCTCTTGATCGATCATTGCAAGATTTGCGTGGAAACATCAGACCATTTGGGAACACATTAATATTGCTTGCAGGAGATTTCAGGCAAACATTACCTGTAATTCCTCGATCGACACCAGCGGACGAAATAAATGCTTGCCTGAAATACTCTACTTTGTGGCGACACGTAAAGACGTTGAAATTAACTACAAATATGCGTGTCCAGCTGCAAAACGATCGATCAGCTGAGATATTCTCACATCAATTGCTGGAAATTGGGAACGGAAAGGTGCCGGTTGATCTGACCTCAGGACGAATTTCATTGCCTCATAACTTCTACAATTTAGTGACGTCAAAAGAAGAATTGGTTGAAAAAGTATTTCCCAATATTCAAACCAATTATAAGAATCACGATTGGCTGAGTGAACGAGCTATTCTTGCCGCCAAGAACAAAGACGTCTACGAACTTAACAATATTATTCAGTCTAACATTCAAAGCGAGGCAGTCACATACAAGTCCGTCGACACTGTTGTGGAAGCAGATGAAGCGGTTAATTATCCAACAGAATTTTTGAATTCACTCGATCTGCCAGGGATGCCACCGCACGTACTGCAATTGAAAATCGGCGTGCCAATTATCATGTTGCGAAATATCAACCAGCCAAAGCTTTGCAACGGCACGCGGCTTGCAGTAAAAAATTAATGAGCAACGTCGTAGAAGCAACAATCTTGACAGGACCTTTCAAAGGTGAAGATGTCCTCATTCCTCGCATTCCTATGATTCCAACCGATATGCCATTTCAATTTAAGAGATTGCAATTCCCAATTCGATTGGCGTTTGCAATCACGATAAACAAAGCTCAGGGCCAATCTTTAGAATTGTGCGGTTTAGATCTAGACACGGATTGCTTCTCACATGGACAATTATATGTTGCGTGTTCTAGAGTCGGCAAACCAGACAATCTCTATATCTGCACAGACAATGGAACAACAAAAAATATTGTATACCCACAAGCATTGTGAAATTAAACATATTAGAAAGGTGTGCTTTCTCTTTTCTTTCTTTTCCATTTAACCAGACTGAGCCACAGCAACGCGTGGCCGGGTACAGCTAGTTTCTTTATAAAAACTAATAATAACAAATTTACCGGGAACAACTTTTGTCGTAAACCAGTCAGACGGTGATAAAGAGACCGTACTATACTTGTAAGCTTGGAAACTGCTTCCTATTTGTCTGTTTCATTTATAATATCTGGGAAAATAAAGTTACGCCCATGCCCGACATCCTTTAAACATGTTACCGACTCTCTCTCTGTTTATCTGATATTGTCTCTTTTACTTCCCACTAATTCCATCTACATCCATCCCATTGTTTTCTTTTACACCTCTTTCTTCAGTACTCTGCGACGTATTCTCAATAGTCCATCTCAATACCTTCCTCATCCTTTCCTGTTGCTGACCACGTTTCCGTACTATTAAAAGATATAGATCTTTACCACTATTTCATAAATATTGTACTTAACCCTCGTTATGAGCGTCAATTTGTAATCTAACCTCGGCTCTTACGTTGTCTCTTACGGCCGCGGGATTCTCGTTATTTCCGCCCAACGTTGCCGGCGTCAATTTGTACTTACACCGGGGTGTAGCCGCTACTGTTCAAGCCACGGGATGAAAGCCAATTTGTACTTAAACGGGTTTCCTCTCCTTAAAACCCCACTGTTGTATTTGTCAATTTGTTTTGTATTACTTTAATTATATAAATCTCGGAGATATTTGGAGTTGTGGAATATATGGATGTAATTAACTAATATTAACTTAACTCTTTAATAATTATCAGTGTTAGTGTGCCTAGAACTTAAACAACTTAATCGTTATTCTACGATTTCATCCAACCCTATTATACCTTGAAGAGAGATCTGTCTAAATTCGTAATTTTACGCTCCCTCTTTGGTGTCGGATAATTCCGCTATAAGCGCTGCAGTATCGGCTCAACGAAACTTATAGGTTATTTCGATGTTTATATTAACCATTTATTCTATACTTATTCAGTTACTTTTTGTTCCCAGTTCACTAACCATACTCCAAATAACAAGATTTGACAAATATATAAAGGTTCTTTATTTGTTTAATTGATTCACATTAAATAAGATATGTGCTAATTAACATATGCTTGGACTATAGACTTCAGGTATCGATTGTTGATTATTTTAATCCTTTATTTATATTTGGTTATATATTATGTTTTGATTTGTATTTAATTTATTTCAGGGTGTGAAGGTTCTTGTAACTGTGGGGAAGACTAAAAATACATAGATAAGAATGCAAGATTTACAATATTTATGTGTTGTGTATTTAGTATGATTAATATAATATAATTTACCAGACTCGAACGAAGCAAATCGTGTAGGCGGTTGATCGCTAAATTTACTGTTTTGAATGGTTATGCAGTACGGTTTTCTGTCTTCGGTTTAATAAAAGTAATTCTTGTCCTGTCCACTTCGGAATACAGCTTCTGGATTGATTTACAGCTCGATTGATGTTTCTTCTGCACCGCCAGGATCCAAATAAGTTCTTCCTTCGGTTGAAGCAATTAGTGTTGTTCCGTGTATTGGCAAGGTTATAATTTCTGGTGTTGTGATTATTATGAGTTGTGTTACTGTTAATTCTTTCTATTTCTTTAATATCTCTTCAATTCCCTTCGGATATGGGACAGTCCAAGTTCTTTCTTGTAGACTTCAATTATTTACTCTCTATTATCATTTCATATTGTAGTGTTATTTTTGTTTATCTGTATTGGTAGTAGACGTAAATATTGTCATTAGAATTTTGTATTTTTATAATAGTATCTGGTAATTTCGAATATTACAATTAAATAGATTATTCTTGGGTTTTTAATCTCATCACTTTCAGTTTATTCAAACCAAATCTCTTCTTGTCCAAAATCAACAACTTCTTGTTCTTATTTTTCGTCCCTAGCAACATATAATAATTTCTGCCTTCCACATGTTTTGACTATATAGTGTTTCTTTCATATATTTTTTATCTATTCTTTATCAATTTGCTGTCCTATCGGGATGTAACTTTACCGATAGTTGGTTTATTACTTTATACACATATTCTACTGATTTTTTGATATAAGTCCGCTTTTTTTCTTTTTTATTATATTTAATCCACCTTCGATATTATATTTTACCAATCGATATTATGGCATTATGGTATTATTATAATTTGTATAAATTTTATTAAATATTATTATTAATTTAATGTTTTTCTTTTTTTCTAGCTCTTCATAGCGTATTTATTAATTATTATTAATTGATGCACCTAATCTTTATGTTATTAGTGTTTATATAGTATTTTTGCCTGTTAGGCCTTTTATTGTAACCTGATCTACCTGTGGTTATGTCTGTTATGCATCTATAGTCCCTTTTATATAAATTCATACATACAATCAAATCTTAATTATTAGCACTTATATAAACAATTATTTTTCTATATCTAATAACAATTTTATCTTGATCTCTTGATCACATACAACAGAATTCGAATTTATGAACATTGATTAACTGCCTCACACTTCATTCTACGACAGTCATTGAATAATACAACTTGTTTCATTATTTTTCATTAACTCAACACATATTTGATATAACATCACATAAACTTTATCATAACATTTTTGTCATAAAATAATACTTCTTAACACAAAATTCTTATTTGTTATTACCATAAATTAAGTCATTGTTCATTTTTTTTTTTTTGTTTTTTTTTTGCTTTTCATTAAACATATATCATTAGCTATTATTTATCTTACAGGTTCGTTTATTCTAGTCAACACTACCTTGCATCCTTATTTAATTTTGTCTATGATTATAATTGTAATTATTGGATCTCTGTTCTATTATGGGATTAAATATCAATTTGTTTATTATTCTGTGAATCTTCTTTTATGTAACATGAATGCTAGCATTTCTGTTGCGTTACAATATTCATTTTTGTCTGTGGCAAATAGGACATTCTTATTTTTTCTTCGACAGTGTACCTCCTAATTGAAGCTACGGAAATAATATTTAGGGCAATCAACAACACTGGAAAGAGAAGAAAAATCATGTACAGGCTGAAAGCCACAGGTGTCTGTATCGCCAGCTTGTATTTATAATATAAATGTTTGAGACCAGTATAGAATGGTAATTGTTTATGAATCCGTTCTCGTAAATTAATATGTGGCTAGGAGGAAAGAAGAAAACACTCCAATCATTTGAGTCCTGGTGCTACAGTAGAATGTTCAAGATAAGCTGGGGAGAGAACGTAATTAATGAGGATGTTCCCTAAAAGAACTCAGAAGATCCGAAGCTTCCTAGAATTTTTTTTTTCAATCTGTTTACAAAATAAACATTTGGCAAAATTGGTGACAATATATCAATATATATGACATGTAGAGGATGGTCCATTGATCACTCCTTCTTCCTAGAAAAATTAAAATAATTAATAGGGACAGTGCTTATACTCCGAGCCAGCGGGCTAGTAAAGAGAGTAATTGAAGGATAAATAGAAGGGAGGAGTCATAGTGGAAGACATCGTTTACATTATGTGAGGCAGATTATGGACGATATAAATTGCACTCATTCTGCGCAGAGACGCGAGAGGTAGAGAGAGAGAGAGAGCTGAAATAATAGACCTGTATTCCATCATCTGTACGTAGTATAGAATAAATTCCCCCTAGGCGTCTGTCTGTTTCTTTGGACTAATGTCAAGGACCATTGAGCGGATTCCATGCTGCTTACAGAATTCTAAAGGGCATTAACCGTGGAAGATCTAAGTGCACGATTCATTACTCTGCGACACAGGGAGCCGGTCAGTGACGTGTCAGTGAAACAAATAAAAAACGTCCATCCCAGAGCTCTCTTGGCTTACGCTGTCTAAACGTCTACAAAAACTCCGAGCGACACCATGCACAGCATATATCTCGTACCTATCTGTAAACGACAGCTGTTATTATCAAACGTCCATCCCAGAGCTCTCTTGGCTTACGCTGTCTAAACGTCTACAAAAACTCCGCGCGACACCATGCACAGCATATATCTCGTACCTATCTGTAAACGACAGCTGTTATTATCAAACGTCCATCCCAGAGCTCTCTTGGCTTACGCTGTCTAAACGTCTACAAAAACTCCGCGCGACACCATGCACAGCATATATCTCGTACCTATCTGTAAACGACAGCTGTTATTATCAAACGTCCATCCCAGAGCTCTCTTGGCTTACGATGTCTAAACGTCTACAAAAACTCCGAGCGACACCATGCACAGCATATATCTCGTACCTATCTGTAAACGACAGCTGTTATTATCAAACGTCCATCCCAGAGCTCTCTTGGCTTACGCTGTCTAAACGTCTACAAAAACTCCGCGCGACACCATGCACAGCATATATCTCGTACCTATCTGTAAACGACAGCTGTTATTATCAAACGTCCATCCCAGAGCTCTCTTGGCTTACGCTGTCTAAACGTCTACAAAAACTCCGCGCGACACCATGCACAGCATATATCTCGTACCTATCTGTAAACGACAGCTGTTATTATCAAACGTCCATCCCAGAGCTCTCTTGGCTTACGCTGTCTAAACGTCTACAAAAACTCCGCGCGACACCATGCACAGCATATATCTCGTACCTATCTGTAAACGACAGCTGTTATTATCAAACGTCCATCCCAGAGCTCTCTTGGCTTACGCTGTCTAAACGTCTACAAAAACTCCGCGCGACACCATGCACAGCATATATCTCGTACCTATCTGTAAACGACAGCTGTTATTATCAAACGTCCATCCCAGAGCTCTCTTGGCTTACGCTGTCTAAACGTCTACAAAAACTCCGAGCGACACCATGCACAGCATATATCTCGTACCTATCTGTAAACGACAGCTGTTATTATCAAACGTCCATCCCAGAGCTCTCTTGGCTTACGCTGTCTAAACGTCTACAAAAACTCCGCGCGACACCATGCACAGCATATATCTCGTACCTATCTGTAAACGACAGCTGTTATTATCAAACGTCCATCCCAGAGCTCTCTTGGCTTACGCTGTCTAAACGTCTACAAAAACTCCGCGCGACACCATGCACAGCATATATCTCGTACCTATCTGTAAACGACAGCTGTTATTATCAAACGTCCATCCCAGAGCTCTCTTGGCTTACGCTGTCTAAACGTCTACAAAAACTCCGCGCGACACCATGCACAGCATATATCTCGTACCTATCTGTAAACGACAGCTGTTATTATCAAACGTCCATCCCAGAGCTCTCTTGGCTTACGCTGTCTAAACGTCTACAAAAACTCCGCGCGACACCATGCACAGCATATATCTCGTACCTATCTGTAAACGACAGCTGTTATTATCAAACGTCCATCCCAGAGCTCTCTTGGCTTACGCTGTCTAAACGTCTACAAAAACTCCGCGCGACACCATGCACAGCATATATCTCGTACCTATCTGTAAACGACAGCTGTTATTATCAAACGTCCATCCCAGAGCTCTCTTGGCTTACGCTGTCTAAACGTCTACAAAAACTCCGAGCGACACCATGCACAGCATATATCTCGTACCTATCTGTAAACGACAGCTGTTATTATCAAACGTCCATCCCAGAGCTCTCTTGGCTTACGCTGTCTAAACGTCTACAAAAACTCCGCGCGACACCATGCACAGCATATATCTCGTACCTATCTGTAAACGACAGCTGTTATCAGATGCGTAGCTAAGGGGGCAGCCGCCCCGGCCGGAAAAGTGAACATAGACTTGAAAAATTGTTTTCAGTTTATAAAACTACAAACAACTTGTTTCTTCGATATGACTATTCCTTTCATAAAAGAAGTGTAACCAGCCAGCTTCTCTATTGTCATAAACCTTGCATGATAAACAGTATTAGTCTATTTATGCTGAAACATCATAATTACGGTTCATTATGACAACAAATTTGTAGTGAGTTGTTGTGCTGGAAAGGAGAACTGATAATCATACAGTATTAGCTTAGTATAGATAATCTTAACTGCTATTCGTATACAGACGAATATATTATTTGCAAACCTATAAAAAAAAGTTACGTAGGCTATGTACGTCCAATTCTTCCCGGTTTGACGCAGCGAACGTGTTGATCATCAGTCAGTTATTGATGAGTATTTGTGTGTGCGGTTTGTTTTTGGTTTGCGCGTATTGTGGGTATATCTATAATAATTCACGTGCATGTGAAGTATATAGAATATTATATATATTAATATATAATATAGATTTATATTATATTATAGTATATTAATACTATTATTGAAAATCTATTTTTTTTAATTTTATTTGAAGCTGATATGAAACGAAGTAAACTCAGTGGCGCCTAGTTTCGGAAGAGGAGGGAAGAAATATTAAGAGCTACAACAAGTTCCAAAGAGTTTATGTAGTCTTTTATTCAAGGAAAATCGAACCCTGAGTGTCAGAATATTACAATCAACAAGGAATCAACTTGCGATCATAATAGATGTCGTTAGCGACGAGGTTGTTGATAAATATAGTAAAGTTAACGACGTGAATACTTCAAACTGTGAAAGTGTCAAAGTACAGTTACAAGGTTCAGTTGGTACTAGTATCATGGATGATTTTGCATCGTGCAGTACTGAAATTACAGGCAATGAAGGACAGAACATTACTAGCAACAATGTAGACCGTGTTCCCGGTGTTGCTCTACAAGATATTGGAGCTTGGCCAAGCGAGATATCTCAATCCTTCCGAGATATAATGGTGAATAAAGGAACATGTCAGTTGCAGAACAAGGACAGCCACTTTCCTGAATATGAAGCTGGACGATCCTTAAACAAGTATTGGTTTGATAAGACCTTGCAAAATGGCGAAAAGGTAAATAGCACTTGGATGTATTTCTCTCCAACTAAAAAATCTCTATTTGCTTTTGTTGCACTTTATTTCTGCAAACAAACTATCACAGAAGCCATTTCAATAGAGAAAATGGGTTTCCGTTGAGGCGAAAGTTAAATCCCCGTATTCAGGATCATGAAAATAGAACTGCTCATCGCTCTGCTTTTTTGGAATGGAAGGAATTGGAACGTTTTTTAAACAAAGGGGAACTTATTGATGATCTACTTTAGAAACAAATGAGTAAAGCAGCTAAGACATGGAAAGAAATCCTCGAAAGGTTATTTTCACAGTACAAACTCTTGCACAACAAAATCTGGCACTGAGAAAACATCGAGAGTCAATTACTAACTATCAAAATCCTGGAAACTTTCTGGCTTTGTTAAAATACTTAGCTAAATTTGATCCTGTCATGAGATCTCATTTGGATTCAGTCTCTCGTAAATCGGGGTGTATATCGTATCTTTCGTTAACTATTCAAAATAAAATAATAAGCCCGTTAGGAGAAAGAGTGCGCAAATATATTATTACTGCATGTAAGAAGGGGAAGTACTTTAGTATTATATTTGACACAATACCAGATACTGCAGATGTAGAACAGATGTCTCAAATTATAAGATATGTCGAAATTAACCATACATAATTCTGTTGATATCAAGGAAGAATTCATAGATTTTATTGCTTTCGAAGTGAAAACAGCGGAGGGGATCACACAAGTTATTACAAGTAAACTTGAGAGAGATGGCTTAAATCTTTGAATTAAATTTGATGGATTGAATGGATAAATTAAACGTTCAGAGGAATGAGCTGTGTGACAATGTCATTTCTAAGGCAGAGAAGGTATGTAACGAATGGGGTGTCAGTATCACAAAAAGGATAAGAAGGATGCGCACGAGTATCCAGACGATTCTGCATTAACCGTTCGGCAAGAAATGCGACGTTCTCTAATAGAAATTTTGGACAATCTGTCAGTTGAATTTTCAAGCCGTTTCTCTAACATAAAAGAGTTAGAAAAATGCTTTGGGTTCCTCTGTAAATTTGAGGCGTTCGTAAATGATGGGGATATACATTTTAAGGAACAGCTTTCCCAAATCAATATTAAGTGCGCAGTGCTTGCAAAACTGTATCCACATGACCTAAACAGTGAAGAATTGTTCAGTGACTTGAAAGACGTCATTCGTTTATTGAAAAGGGCAAAAGTTAACGGAGAACAAATGGACTTTACACCTCAGGGACTGGTACAATACATTTCTTCAGTGGGATAAGAAGCCTACAAAACACTAGCAACAGCTTTAAAAAATTTTCTTACTTTAGCAGTGTCTGTGTCTTCTTGTAAAAAATCGTTTAGTAAACTTAAGTTAATTAAATCGTACCTACAACAATATCAACAATATCCCAAGATAGGGTAACAAGTCTAGCAGTACTATCAATTGAAAACAATTTTGCATCGTATTTAGATTATAGTGATTTAATAACCGACTTTGCAGCAGTTAAGACCTGGAAAGTTACATTTTAAAATGTCTCGTATTAAATATTACAAATAGATATTAAGTGTTTATTAATAGAAGACGGAACCATTAACCTGTAATGGTAAGTGATTATTTTATTACTTTTAATGTAGTTCTTTGTTTAACTTTATGTTGATTTAGGATATCGTTTTGACGATGCGCTTTAGACCTACAAGGAATTTGTATGTTTATTAGAACATTTTTATGTTATAATTTTTTATATTACTACACTTTTTATAGTCTACATTTGGTACTAATTAATGTATACAAACTGAATACCTGTAATATGATATGTAATACGTCATTTCTTAATTTTTACTTAACAAATATTCTTAAGACGGTTCCCGGACGTGCTTTCATACAAAAATCTACACATTTGCATTTATTACGTACTTTGTTCACTGGATGGGCCTTAATTTTTGCTCTTTCGTCACCTTTTAATTGTGAAGGTGACGCGGCCGACGATCTCCTTGCCCCGGGCGCCAAAAAGGCTAGCTACGCGACTGGTTGTTATCAAACACTTTTGCTATACTTTACAGTGCTGTTACTGCTGACGAGTTATTATTTTTTAGTTAATTACTTAATACTTATCAAATATGTTATTCATTCACCACAATTATCTAATTAAAATAAAAATCGTTTTTGATATTGTGAACTTCCATGTCCACCGTATGAGGTATCGTCGTTTTAATAATATCGCACGCATCTTTCCTCTATGTAATACAAAATAAAGATCACGGTAGCCCTCTGGTTATTTCACAATCGTAGGGCGAGTTGTGATGCTTTTTTCACCATTCTACCGAAGTTATTGGTGTGTGAAGGTTAAATCTATGACAAAAACGACCACAGCAGAAACGGTGCTATTGAAGCAAGTTATTAAAAAAAAAGTAAGATTCCAGTTTTTTTTTTTTTATAATAAGGTGAAATTTTCTGTACTAATATCCGCACATTCATTTTACATTAACTTGTCTTGTGTGAGGTGTCAAAGTGAGACTAAAAAGGTGAGAGTCCAAAAAGTCCTCGTTTTCTGTTACCTTATTTTGTATCACTTGCAGTTACTGCGGGGTAGTTCAGTGGAAGAGAACTCGCTATACAGTTGGTTCGATTCAAGGTCGAGTCAAACCGAGTTCGTCTACCCAGCATTGGGGCAATGCAACAGTCTGAAGTAAACCACATGCGAACACACATAACAGTTCTTCTCGCCTTACAGCTCGTCTCTCTGGCACCGTCGTTAAATGCAGACTGGTTTCTTTGGCATTGGTATGGTGTGAGCTGTACCGCCGCTAGAGGACACGAGCCATGGGCCTAATGCTCGACGGAAGATGATGACGATGTCGATGATGATGATGAATCAGGCGAGATAAAGTAGACCGTTCTGCACACAAGAGACTTAGAATCGGAAGCACAACGCTCTTCATCCGCCCATTATTAATCCAGGGTATTATGTCAGGAAGAAGTTTCACAGACTGAATTCTGCTGGGGCTTGAACCCTAGACTTCCAGTCCGTAACAGGAGATTTACAAAGCCGTGGTTTCCTGTTATATATTAGTTAATAAAGTTTTTGACTAAAAATTGCTACAACAATTGGATTACGCAAATTGTGACGACAGTGCTGAGAGAGGCATGCCAACAGAATGAGTTAACGACCGTTTGCCTCATTTATATCAAAGAGAAGTGTGAAAATAGGTGCCATTTGTCTGCCGTGTTTTCCACGCGAAATAACGCTGTGACGAATGGTGCCATAAAACGAATACTACTGCTACAAAAGAAAAAGAGATAAAAGAGACAATGACAGAATGTTAAAAAACCGATTCTAACGAAAGTTAAACGCCGACAATTTCTAAATTCAAAATGCCAAACGTTGTTTTTGACGATACAGGTAAGAGAATTCAAACGAGTGGACACAAACAGATCTTCGTTATTTGATTTACGTAGGCTGACAAAATTGTCTGAGCCAGAATCCAGGACATTTTTATAGAATTAATTTTTTTTTGGAAAACATTTTTATTGGCACTACTTTTTACACACATTATTTAATTAGGGCGATTACTAATATTAACAAACGCGTTGTTGTTGTTGTTCTTCTTCTTATTCTTCTTCTTATTATTATTATTGAAGTTAAATTATTATTTTATTACGTTTCTCTCTCTCTCCCCCTCTCTCTCTCTCTCTCTCTCTCTCTCTCTCTCTCTCTCACACACACACACACACACAAAATAGTGATCAGATTTTATTACTTCTGATGCTGAAGGCTTCAACCGTGCCTACTTTACAGATGAACCAACCTTTTTAAAGCTTTCTTTTTTAGATACATTTATAAGTATAAATACGCTCTCTATGTTAACGCTGTGAGACGGTATCAGAAATCAATATAGTTATACAGCTGCCGGGTTGATAGGCCGAGGTCCAACATTATTAAAATGGTGGTTGCTATTGAAAAGCTGGTCCATGACAGAGCAACCCCGTCAACATAAAATATATAAAAAACTCATCAAATTCGCAAAAAGAACAAAAACACGTTTCGACCGTACTCACGATGCCTTCTTCAGTGTGGTGGGAAAGAGATAGTAAGTCCCTCGAGAGACTGTGTTTTTGTTCTTTTTATGCATTTGTTGAGTTGTTTTATAGTTTACGTTGTCGGGATTGCTGTCATGCATCAGCTTTTCTATAGCAAACACAATTTTAATAATGTTGGACTACGGTCTAACACCCCGGCGACGTTTTACACTGAAATACTGGCTGTGAAAGCCTACATCCTTTGTTGATAGCTATACAGGTTCAGAAGTTCAGAATGTACTGGTCTTTACTCTCACAAGTTAAAAGAAATCTACCCTCTTTTCGTGACTAATTTTTTCTTTCCATTCTTTAATTTTTCAACCACGTCATCTATAGAAAAACTCATAATTTACAATATCAAATAGTCCGGGAGTATATCTAGTCCACTCCACTTGGTCATCCTAGTTTAGTCATTCACCTGTTCCGTCTTTAAACATCAGACGGTTGTTCATCTGGTTGTCCTACATAACTTCTTCGTTCTGGCTTTGTATTCAGAGCTTGTTTAGGTAGTCTTTCCGTGCCCATAATTTCTATGCGCTCCTTCCATTTTTATTGAGGCTGTGTTTAGTTCGTTGCGAAGTCTTGATTTCTAAATCTGTCAAATCTCTTGTAGTCTTTCACGCCTCACAGGAACTTCATCTCGGAAGACTGTATTTTGTTTTCAGTTTTTGCGGTCGTAACTTACGCCTCACTACAGTACAAAAAAAAAAAAAAAAAAATAGACGCTTAGACGCTGCTACCGTTTTGTAAAATTTAATTTTAGTAGCTGATTGCACATCGTTCTATCGATGGTTATTTACTGTCTATTACGTATGATGTTAATTACGTATTTTACTGTCTATATCCTTCTTTCTATCGAATAATGTTACGGAATTAGTTAAGATGATTAATTTGCTCTCCAGTTTGGCTGTTAATAAATTTTTCCGGACTTAAGTAAAGATAAATGGATATATAATTTCATTTGATTACATTTCAAAGATATTGACTGTCTGTTAAAGAATACTGACGGTCTGTTAAACCAAGAACCAGACGGGGGGGGGGGGGGAGAGCATGCCCCTCCAAACTTGAAAGTACTTTAATACTAACTGCACTACACTACACCTCCCGGCCATCCCTCCGGACCAAATTCTTCTGGTCCGATCTCCGGGTGACTTAGGCTGCGGTTACATTGCATCAGAATTTGTGGTCGTACGAATTCGTGAGAACTCGCAAGTAACGGTTCGTACAAAGTCGTAAGAATAGCGTGGAAACACTTTCTTTCCGAAATCGCACGAATGTTGAGTGGAATAGAAGCAAAGATGGATCCAGCTGAACTTGATTTCTTTTTGGACTCTCCTGCCATAAGGTTTCTTCTGGTGGAAAGGTTGAAAAGACGTGAGTGGGTTCAACAATATTTTGAATCGAGAAGTGAGAATGGGGAATTTGGAAGATCGTATGACAAGCTTAGACGAAATGATGAAAAGTTTTTTGAATATACCCAAATAACTTTACACAATATTTTAACAGTGTCAGCATTATTGTTTAAAGTACCAACAAATGAAAGACTTTACTAATTACCTGCTTTAAAATACAAACAATAAAAGATGAATAATCTTGTAGTAAATAAAAATTGTAGTATTTGAACACAGTAGAAATAAAAACATGAAAACATGATTGTTGAGCTCATTATTTCTGCCACTTCCTTCCATAACTTTTTGTTCAATTCTCGGTTGTGGTATTGTTTGCTTTATTGATCCCACAGTGATCGTCTTTCCTCGACGAGAGTGATAAGATTTCCACATTCCTGGACTTACAGAGCGGCAAATTTCCTACGAAAACTGATGAAAAACAAATTATTTTGGTCGCATACGACTAGACGTACGAATTCGTGAGTATTCGTACGCAGAAGTCGGAAGCAAACTAACCGCGTCTATGAACAACAATGGGTTTGTTCACTTCTGACGAATTCGCACGAACTCTCACGTTTCGTACGACCACATTTTCCGAATTCTGATGTAATGTAACCGCCGCCGCCTAGCATGGCAACGGCACACAACTTTCCAGTGTAGAACCTCAGAATGTCACCACCAAAGAAGCGTTTTTAATTTTTTTTTAATTCTTTATAAGATTTGTTACAATCTTTACAGCCTATTCGTTTATATAAATTCTATTGTTTATAGTATCACACTTATTGCAGAAGTTATTTATTTTGTCTATACCCTATTCTTATTGTTAGTTTTGTATTTTTTAATATCGTGTTTTGGAATAGTTTTGTAATTTTTTCACTCTGTTGTTTATGAATGCGAAATGCTGCCCATTTGTTTTGTGTTTGTATTATTCGAATCGCTGTTATCTGTATTTGATTTCGGGTACGTTCTTAACTGTGTTGTATTTATTGTTGTTTTCGTCTCTATTTTGTTGTACTATACCTAGTTTGCGCGTGCGCGTGTGTTAAAAAAAACAAACACGTGCAACAACAGAAAGGTGACGTGGGTGGAATCACAGACAGATTTCAAAAATAAAACTATCAAAATATATTCAGACTGCGTGTTTGGACAAAGGGTCGCAAAGTGTCCACACGTGCGAATGTGTTGGCAAGTTGCGTTGTTTTCGCTCCATTATACTTTCCGTTATCATTAATAACATTATTGTAGAACATTCACTTTAATGAGTATGTATATTTTTTGTGGAGCTCACGAACCCAGTTATTTTTATTTTTGAATTTTTAGTAAACAGTTATTTCATGGCGTCAGCAGGAAAGTTGTTGATCCCAAACTGTTTATAATATTATGCCATACTGTCGTTCGTATTTCTCGATCTTCTTCTTCTTCTTCTTCTTCTTCTTCTTCTTCTTCTTCTTCTTCTTCTTCTTCTTCTTCTTCTTCTTCTTCTTCTTCTTCTTTACTTGCAGGGATCAGGCATAATGGCTGTTCCGACTTCAAAGTCTGACTTTCCGTCTCTTCTTGGGCTATCCAGCACTTCTTCCAACCGCTTATATTTTAGTCAGCATGTATAATATGAGCTGATTAATATAGCATGTATAATATATCGTACATCCTACCGGCGTGAGCTTTCCATCTTTGCCTGTAGGCAGTCTCTCGTGGAGTCCACAATGCTATAATTCTCAGTTCATCTTGTATATCTACGTTCTTCGCATGTATTGAACCTAGTGGCAAATACGAACTTTCATAATAAAAGTTTTTACAAACTTGCATCCCATAAAAACATCTTTTCTGACACTTAGATCATTCTTTCATACTTCTTGGTCAATAATCACACATCCCATATACCAAAACCGGTTCGGCATTGGTCACCTATAATTTCAGCTTTATGTTCCTACAAGCTTTGTACTAATCATGTAGTCGTCCAGTAGTAATATTCTACGTACACTACGACTTCAGATCCCCACTGCCGAAGAAATTCGTCTCGCAGAACATTTTGAATTTTGTGTTACAACAAATTGCACTCACCGTATTTTATGTTGTGTTCGAATATTCTTATACCATCCTGTAGGGTTTTCTGTTAATACACTTCCCTTAACTTCAGAATTCTTTGTCCATAACCTGATTGCATGTTCAGGTGGTAAACGATTAAATATCCACCTGAAATTAAAAGCCTATAATCTCGAACGAGTGAGAGGGGGAGAGAGAGAATTTTCTCTCGACAACATTATTGAACCTAGTGTACAAATACGAACTTTCATAATACAGTACAAAGTTTTTAGAAACTTACATCCCATAACAACGTCTACCACATGTAAACTACGACTTCAAATCCCCACTCCTGAAGAAATTCGTCTTGCAGAACATTTTGAATTTTGTGTTACAACAAATTGCACTCACCGTATTTTATGTTGCGTTCGAATATTCTCATGCCTACCTGTAGGTTTTGTGTTAATACACTTCCCTTAACTTCAGAATTCTTTTTCGATAACCTGATTGCATATTCAGGTGGTAAACGATTAAATATCCACCTGAAATTAAAAGCCTATAATCTCGAACGAGAGAGGAAGAGGGGAAGGAAGGAGGGAGAGAGGGAGAGTGAATTTTCTCTCGCCCACATGTGGCAAGCAGTATTTCATGATAACGAGGTGTAGGAAGAGAACCATCATCGTGTGAGACACACAGTGGTCCAGAAAAGCATTTTCTTAACGGATTAGAACAATTTTTTAATTCTCACAAAAAGTTTCTAACACATGGATGGATTAAGGCGGATTTTTAAATTTCAGATTATTACATCTTCACCACGAAATACTGTAATTTATAATATACTGCTATTTTAGTATGAAATTAAAAACTTTTTGAAAGTTACACTTTTTGTGTAAGTTATTTTGCTTATCTCTTGCACATTTTGCATTTCTGGCTTCATGTCCGAAGAGTCGAATGAAGTACAGGTCACCGCAACATGAACACAAAGACGTGACTACACTAAGTCTACAAAGTATGGAACAGAGTTAGTTTGCAGAGACCTTCGTGCTGAACTACAAGAGAAGCAACTATGTAGACAGATTTTCATACGGAGGGGGGGCGGAGTTTTTCAGCAACACCCAAGATTAGGTAATATAAAAACGAGTAGTCTGCACGACATTGATGTACAGAGGTGCGCATCCCCCCCAAAAGCCATGGTGGGATTTCCCCTCAGTATTCTGAAATCGTCCCCATAAAAATTGATTTCGTGCATAGAGCGATCACAATACGGGGGTATGGAATAACCCTAATTAACGGTGGACCTTGGGACTTTATTCAAATTGTTTTAAAAACTAAAGCCATTTAAGCAATTATTGAAATCAGAAAACTGAAATTATTCTTCTTATCGCTAACAAAAGGTTTTCTAGTATGCCTAATCAATAACTTTTGAGAAAAGGGGAAAGTTTTAAGGCATGGGAACACGGAGGCATGAAACTTACTTATATTTTTAAGCTTCCGGAGGTGTTAAGAATTTTCAGAATGATTTACTGTTGTTATGGGGGTATGGGGTGGGCTAACATTTCTTCCGGAGAGTTTGAAATTATTGGGATATTGGGTGGCAATTAAAAATTATTCTAAACTGTAGTGCGTAAAAAGGTTATAAAGTTCACAAAGAAAAAGTTTGAACACTATTAGAGGTAGGTCCTATTTATTGTTATTGGACCGGATAGGGTACATTTCAGGGGGGAGAATTTTAAATATGTGGGGGAGTATAAAGTAAAAGAAAATTTGAGTACCGCGAAATCCCCCCTCTAAAATTACAAAAATTGCCTTGAAAAATCCCCCTTCAAAATTCCAGTGGTGCGACTTGCGCCATTGCACCATGCTGTGGGCACCCCTTTTTATGTACCATAGTAGAAGCGCCCTTAAGGGTGTGTATGTGACAGGTACGGTCCCACAAGACCCCACCACGCTTTTGGGGTGAGAGAACGAGAAAACGAGGCAGTGAAGTTTTTATTTTCAAACATTCTTATTTTGTTTCTTAAACACTTTCTGTTTAACTTTCCTTCTAATATCGGCTGTTTACTTTATATTTATTTACTCAAACATAACCAGCAAATTATTACATTGTGACTAGCAAAACATAAGTATTGAAGCAACTACAAATTGAAAGAGATTAAACAATTATTATATAGGTCAGGCGACCGATTTAATTGTGTTCGGTATGTATCAATAGAGGAAGATACACGGTTGAGACCTGATTAGATTATAGACAGTTTTATTGAGACATAAATGATAAGTAACTACAGAAACATTCATTATTACATTATTAGTTTTCGCGCTCATTCATATTGTTCCGATTTGTATACTCAGATAAGAAAAATAACAAAAATCATTACGTTGTTAAAACAAGGATGGTAAGAAATTTATTTACATGGAATACGATACAATGAGTTTCTTTCCTAGAATAGGTTATATAGTGTGTTTCCAAAATATGCTGCTAAACCTCGAGAAATGATTCTACTCGTTAAACTAAAAGAAAAATGTCCCATAAACAAATGGCGAAAATGCTTCATTTTCTGTCTGTATCTGCATGTTGTATAAAAAAAAATTAATTACTTCAGAACGAAATGAGATGTGGAGTTGAAATTTGGTGTACACAGTACGCTTACTATTTCTTATAAGTAGAAGACAAAGATAGGGAAGTTATTAACACAGTGAAGATAAGAAAGCTTCGGTATCTGGGACATCTCATGAGAAATGAACAGAGATTTTACTTATTGCAGTCCATACTACAGGGAAAAGTACTTGGAAAGAGAGGAGTTGGGCGACCGAGAATCTTATGGCTGAGAAATTTAAGGACCTGGTTTGGCATGAATACAATTTACTTATTCCGTGCAGCAGTACAGAAAGTTAAAATAGTCTGTATAATATCCAACATCCGAAACGGGCAGGAACTATCAGAAGAAGAAAACAAACCAAAGTATTACATTATACCTTTTTAAAGTGGCGGCTGATTGATAATTATAATTCTAAATTTCACAAAAATCAGTATATATAACAAAAAGTAAAAATGTCTTACGACATAAAAAAATTGTCCCTTTTATTTGTTATCCAATGGTACCTGCTTTATAGAATTCGAATAAAAACTAACGGGGATATTACATTTCTTCATAACAAAACGTTTGCTCTATTTACCCTATAGTTATTTGTGTGTGTGTGCGTGTGCGTGTGCGCGCTATAAATAACAAGCCTATATGAACACACTGATGTACATTTTAAGTTGTTGGTGAAAAGATAGCGAGTTGAAATAAAATATTTTAATTCCCCTAATAATGCCATTAGTGCAATGCTAAATTCCTGGCAGTCTAATGATATTCCCAACAACAAAATATCGGTACGAAGAAGTATACATGACTTCCACGTTTTAAGATTTATATTTAAAATCATGTACTTGAATTCGGTTCGATAATTTCTAAAAAAGTATCGCCCACCCTCAAATTATTTTCACTATTTATAGATATTTTTGTTATTATGGGGTCGTTTAATATAATTTTATTTTCGAGTCACTTTATGTAGAAAAATTATGTACTTTATTCTTATAAAGAAACTGAACTACGCAGATAATCATCCCTCCTCCTCAACCGATTCCCACCATTAATGATATTTACACTTTCATAGAGTAATAGTTTTATCATATGTAATTTCTAAGGAATCTTATCCATCAAAATTAAATATTCTTACTTTACTTGACTTCAGCACAGCAATTATAAAAAAGCACCCCTCCCTCTTCAACTACCCACTTCGTTTACAGTGTAATTATCTCATTTACCATTTTACAATGGATTAATATGACTTTATTTTCGGGGCATTTATTTATTAAAATTAAGTACTTTACTCTTGTTAAGACACAAAACAATTCATGCATCTGTAACACTTATTCTTTATTTATTATTCATGGTTTATTGGTTTAGTTATTATAATTCTTCCTTTATATAATTATTTTTGGTTGTTCTCATTTGATCACTCATTCTCTATTGCACTCCTCATTCAGTTACATAGTAGGCTTATTTATCTATTTGAGTAGTTTCCCTATATTTTTGATAATTAAATTGAGTTTCCTGGTTTGTACCATCTCGTGATGCTACTATATATATATATATATATATATATATATATATATATATTACTTTAATATTTATAACTAAATTTACCTCAAGATATACTTTTTTCCTATTAGGAACATGTTTCGAGAGTTCCTGTACTCTCATCTTCAGCCTTCGCCATCTTGTTTCTGGTGAAGTATTTGTGTGTTGGCTTCTGGATGTTATTAAGGTAGTTTGTTGGTCTTTGGTCTTTTAAAGTTGCATTATTGTGTGTGGTTGTGGTATCTGTTTTTGTATTTTGTGTATTTTCGATGTTGAGTGCTTTGAATATTGTGTCATGTTTTCTATTGATTTGTATTTGTTCTGGTATTAGTTTGTTTTGTGTTTTTTGTTTGTAAATCTGAAAATTTGAATTCCCAGACATAACCAATGTAACACTAATAAAACATATACCACACAAAGGCACCATAATGAACATTTGGGAAAATTTACAGATTTACAAACATAAAACACAAAACAAACTAATACCAGAACAAATACAAATCAATACAAAACATGACACAATATTCAAAGCACTCAACATCGAAAATACACAAAATACAAAAACAGATACCACAACCACACACAATAATGCAACTTTAAAAGACCAAAGACCAACAAACTACCTTAATAACATCCAGAAGCCAACACACAAATACTTCACCAGAAACAAGATGGCGAAGGCTGAAGATGAGAGTACAGGAACTCTCGAAACATGTTCCTAATAGGAAAAAAGTATATCTTGAGGTAAATTTAGTTATAAATATTAAAGTATTATATACATCAAGAAACGGACTGTAGCAGAAAGTGATTGAAATATATATATATATATAGTATATAAATTCAAACACTTTTTCCTACAGACTATTTCTTGATGTATATAATATATTTAATATTTATATGATTTTACCACAAGATGTATTTTCCTTATTTGGAACATGTTTCGGGACGCTTTTGTTTTCCTATTGTGGTCTGCAACTTTGAATTGGTATTATTTTTTGTGATCAGTGTCATGTAATAAACACTGGACATGAATTCCCAGACATAACCAACATGCCACTAATAAAACGCATACCACACAGAGGCACCATAATGAACATTTGGGAAAATTTACAAATATACAAACATAAAACACCAAACAAAGTAATGCCTGAACATATACAAATCAATACAAAACATGACACAATTTTCAAAGCACTCAACATTGAAAATACACAAAATACTAGTACTGTATATACACTACAATCACACACAATAATACCAATTTAAAGTACCAGAGGCCAACAGGAAACCATAACAACCAACCAACACACAAGTACTTCACTAGGCTCAAAATCAGGAAGGCCGAAGATGGGAACAGGCTTCCCGAAATATGTCACAAATAAAGAGAAAACATCTTGAGGTAAAGTCATTATAAATTTTAATATAATATATATACACACACTGGTGTATGTTTTAATTTTCTGGTGAAAACGTAGGGAGATCCACATTACTGGGAATATTTTTCTTGTGAATAACGACGTTAAATTTGTGTAGCAATTGTATAAAACGCGGAAGTAATTGTTATTAAAAAAAAGCGCAAAGTGATACATTGTCGTGTATAGACCTACAGTGTAACAACAATGTTAGTCGGTAGGATTTACAGTAATTAGATATCGTCTAAAGTAACAGCAAAACCTGTGTGATGTGTTTATGTTGGCAGTGGATCAACTATGCTAGGCTTTTCCTCAAGTGGTCTCATTCTGTCTCTCTCGCTCCCTTCCTGTTCTTTGTCTGTTGCTCCACATACCTTAGCCTTAGCCTGTGTGTTTCTCCGCCTATTCTTAACACATTATACTGAGTGATGAACTATTTCGTTTCATTGATATTTCCTTGTACTCGATTACGTAACAAACTCGATTTATCACTTGCATACTCAGAACAGTATAAATAAATTTAACTTCTACATATAATTGTTTTATAATGTCTATTCGTTGCTTCAAAGCATTCGACGTTTCTTATTCACCCTTTTTTCACATTCTTTATATTTATTGGATAATTTTAGAATACCATAATTATTATTTTTTTATATTGTGAACGATCTTCAATTCTGAGGTTTCCCTAGTGTTAAAAATTAGATGACTTATGAGCAAGAATATAAATTGTTATACAATCGACATTAAAAAAAATTAACAATGTTCAGAAGTTTAAATGTGAACATAGATGAACAAGTAGAAAAGTACTGAGGCTGAAACAGACTCATGTCCTGAACGAGTTCAGGAAATACCAGCGTCAGCATATTTTATATAATACCAGCTGTCGGAGAAAAAAAGAATGTATAATACGTAGTTCCACTTTAAATGAGTCCTGATAAGAAAACTTCCACATTTTCATCCGTTAACCAAAATTTCTCCATTGATTATTGAACGAGCCAAGAAAATCTCAATCGTGGGCATTTGTCTGTCTGTTTTAGGGTACGTCTCACGATAACTTTTGAACGCTTCAACCGATTGTAAAACTTGGCATGCGTGTCCATAATGTCACTCTACAGAACCTATTTTCTTTTAGATTGATCCCCAAGAAACAGGAGGGGCAAAAATGTGAGGGGGTCCAAGGTTAGAAAAAATTGCAAAACTCCACGTTGGGTATCAAATGAAAGAAACTTTTTACCAAAAAATGAATTCAGTGTTCATTTTTGAAAATTTTGAAAACTTTTGGACTCCGGGAGCCGTATTTAAGTTTCCAACCCTTGAAGTCTGGCTGCCAGCCACAATTTTCATCATTGCTATAACTTTATGCTGTGCCCCAAGTTCTGGAGCGCCAATTTTATACCTTTAATTTTTGCTGCTTATTTTATTCAGCATAAATTAATTGACATATTTTAATTTATATGTATTTTCTCTTATCTCAGGGTTTATAAAATAAAATGCAGACTTCTTATAAATAGTTCTTCGATTTATTACAATTAGTTATGATTGATTATCATATTTATCATTGACACATGAATTATACAATTTCTAATCAAAATATAAACATATTCATTTTCATAAATCTTATTTCATTACTCATATTCATAGCTCTAATAATTTAAATATTGTAATTCTTATTCAAAGACAAAACTTTTAATAATAATTCTTTTAAATTTTAAATACTATGACATAGTTAATTACTGATCTGGATTCATTTAAAACCGGTGCTCACAAATAAATTTAATTTCCATAGTTTCCTATATGATTTAATTTTGTTTTTAAGTAAAATTTTATCTTAATCCTTTAATTAATTCTTATGAGTTCTTTAAGTGAACAGACAGTGGACCTAATACTAATTATGGCATGAAAAATTTACTTGTGGTATGTATCCAAATCTGGTAGAGGTTCATATGGTGTGGTTCGCATGTTGATCGTCTGGCGTAACTGCGATAATTCCCTCTGGATTAGCAGATTGTAACGTGGTCTCCCGTGGAGTCACACAAGACACAGCACAACACCAAACTTCACTCACTCGGAATTAGTTCGCGTTAATTGTTATTATAGTTATTCGCTTCCACAGGCATTATTGATTATTATTTATCAACTGCGTTATGGTTTGAACTACTGTTATTTACGAGTTTAGTTCGTCTCGTAAATGTTATTCGATGATAAAGTTATTGTTGCGTATTTGCAAAACTAAATTACAGCGTTATTTAATTATCATTCGTGTTGTACTAATTCACTTGAATGTCACTAATAAAATTACAGTTCTTTTACCGAAATTGTTTTAGTACGAACTTACTTTTTTAACCATCGTACCGAATTTCTCTAAGTCCAATAACTATTGAATCTCGGTCGCAGACTTACACTCCCGTTTCCGTCAAAATTTTTAGTTAAACTCCATGAGCGCGCCTTTCTCGCGTCCCTATATCGAATTCCGTATTTCTCCCACTTAATTCTGATTTTTCTTACGCTGTTTTCTAATTGGTTCTACTTTAGACTCTTCAGATCTAGAGACCACCTATTTTTTCGAAAGAACCTCTCTGATAGGCTTTTGGATTCCCACCAGATTCCTTCCCTAGGTCACTACACTGAGGTCGTTGTCGCTGCTAGATACTGTAGCAGTAATTTCTAGCCTGTCACTTTTTTGGAGTATACAAAGCAACCCTTAACTTTCTCGTCAAAGTATTTGTTTTCGTGCACTTGGTTGTTCTAATGGCATCAACTATTGTTACTGAAAGGCCTCACCAATCTTCCTTTGTATGTCCATTTATTTGTCTCTGTTTCCATCAACACATCTTCCTTGAGTTCGGACATTACCCCGAGCTTTCTCTCTTCTCAGTAAGGCCGAAGTCCTGTCGCTGACCGTTTGAGTCTTTCAATAATATATACCCTTTTTTGTTTCGCTATATGCAGCTGGCGTGTATACGTATTTTGGTCTATTGTTAATACATACAGCTGCTCTTGAAATGAGTTCGTTTACGTTTGTACAATTTTTTCTAAGGACTTGAGATAGTTGTCAAAATTTAACGTTTCTTAGCATGGAGAGCGATGAACTCTGCCTGCTTGCCGTGAGCGCGTTGGGGCTGTTATATGATTTTATTGCCTGTCAATCACCTCTGCGTTTCACACAACAATTCCCTGTTACGGCGCTTAATGATACATCACTACTCAAAATAAGAAATTTTTTTAAAATTTCTGATTTTGGCGTTATATTGCAGTCTTAATACCCCGGACAATTATTTTATAATCATCGTTTTAATAATTTATAGTTATGCAAGTAATATAATTACTAATTTTTCTGGGGAAGGGCTTTGAGGATCGGTCAAAAAGTATAACACAAATTTTAAATTATTTGTGTCGACGTTTTGACAGTATTTATTGTCATCATCAGAACAATTGTTGCTGAATTGTTATGACGCCAAGCCAAACACACAACTGTTAGTAGACAAACATGATCATGTTTGGTGTCGTAACAACTCAGCAACAACAATTGTCCTGATGATGATAATAAGGATGTCGAAACATCGACACAAATAATTTAAAATTTGTGTTATACTTTTTGACCGAACCTCACAATCCTTCACCGACAAAATTCATTGATTGACGGTCACTACGAATTTAAGGATATAATATTTAATCTCAGAATATTTAAAGATGAAAGAGCATAACATTTTTAAGATTTAAGAAACTTATATGGTAAGCAGGATTGTAATATATAATATGCTTCTCTGTATACACTAACGACATTGTATCTAAACAGCAAAACATTTTACTTGCACATAATACTTTTCTATTAGAGTTCTAAAAATGTAGTGGGCATCCTGAGCCACACCCTGAGCCATCCGTAAGACGAATATGTCTTGCCTTTATAGTACAGCTGGCCAGCTGGACGTAGTGATAAACGAACCATCCTTCAGTAGAATATAATTTGCCTTTATAATACAGCTGGACGTAGTGATAAACGGACCACCTTCAGCAGAGTGTAACTTGCCCTTATAGTACAGCTGGACGTAGTAACAAGCAAATCATCTTTAAGTCACATTTAACTCCTCTCCCATGATACTCCCGAACGAGCTGATCACTATTCAGAAACACTGATGAGGCAGATCATGAATGTGTGTACGGTAACTTTATTACATTCAAGAAAAACATTATATTTTGTAATTTATCTTTTAGGAAATGAAATGTTGCCTGGCAGTACAGTCGTGTTTTTACAGTTTTTACAAAGAGAATGGGCAATATAGGTTGATGACCCCACAGCGGCGGGGCGGTTACCACAGACCTTTCCACTGGTAAGTGTACTTAGAGAGTAAAGACTCGATTTGATTTATTTTAGCTGTAAGTTTCCCACTCTTCGGTGTTCATTTTTAGTAACATCTATTGCTGATTCAAATTAACTAAGTTTCAATGGACAATGAATTCTAACACACTGTCTTTTTCTTCTTGTTTTCTTGGGTTTCTACAACCCTACTGATCTCTCTTGGTTATGCGTCTACTAAGACCGATCCGTAGCCATTTCCTGTCAATTTGTCACGTTCATTCACTGTTAAATATCCTTACTATGTTAGCTCGCCAGTGAGTCCTGCGTCTCACATACCAGTATTAGACTATTTGTCGCATCGCTATTATAATCAAAGGAAACGTTACAGCAAGATAAGCAAAAGCCGCTGACATTGTTTAGTGCGAACACGTACACACACACACACACACACACACACACACACACACACACACACATACGACACAGGTATATAGGTTATACCAAACAAACAAACAAACAAATACTTTTCTATTTCGTTCTTCCAGTCCTATTTAATTAATGTAGCCTATATCAAAAGTTTGAATCTCACTAGCCGAAAAAGAAGGATTCTGATTTTTCCACAAATCTGTATATACCTAATGATAAATTCTTTTCTAGGTGTGCGCGCTTCTTTATCTGATTTATTAAGTATGAAGACCTGTATTGTTAGTTTAAATTACAATAGTTTAAATTTTATTACGGCCAAGACGATAAGAATAAATATTGAAAAAAGATGTTTTTTATTTCTAGTGGATAAGCTTTATTTTTATTTCAATTATTTATTATTTTATTATTATTATTTTAAGTAATATTTATCTACAGTGTAAAGTTTCCAGATAACACTAACGGAAAGTAATCTTTTATAGTTTCCGGAAATCTTTATGCGTTTTTTAATTCTTTTTTTGTGTTGTTTTTAATAATATACAATGCCAAGAGTCATTTATAGAATATTTTTACAATCTGTGTTCTGTACAATTTATACTGTATAATTTTTTCAGAGATTTTTTTACTGCAATTTGTGAATTAAAATTTGTAAATTTAAGTTTGTAAATTTTCCAAAACCTTCAGATTTTTTAAAAGTTTTAGAAATGAATTTATTATCTTCAGAACAGAGGTTCTTCTCTTCTTTTCTTCGAGGTTGAGGGAAATTCCGTCAAATGTGTGCCCCTAGTACTCAGCGTCTGTCCGGAGAGCGTTGATCAGTAAGTAAAGTGAAAGAGAATTAATGAAAATAGTGAAAGGTACAGCAATAATTGACAATTTTACGAAATCACTACACGGAAAGAATATTCTTTTTAAATTAAATAGCGTGACGACAGAGGCAGACTAGAGGTTAACGTATTGGTTTGGATTCAAATTTCCAGTTTTCAGATCGATTGGTAGTACTTTATAGAAATGTTTCTGAACAAAAGCAAATTCTAAAAAAACGCTGGTACACCTGAAAGATACTCATGGGTGAAGCATTCAATATCAGAAGCATCAAAATTAGACTATTAGTGTGTGGGTGTGTGTGTGAATAACAAAATAATAGCACCAATGAAATAATAATAATAATAACTGCAAATAATAATGAAGCGTTTAATGTTAATAGTAAAAGATCTAATAAAATCATGCATATAATTAACAAAATAATGTAATATGGTATAATAATTGTAGTTAATTATATTTAATGTTAATTAATATAATTAATGATTTTTCCGGTGAAGAGTTTGTGAGGATCGGTCAAAAAGTATAACACAATTTTTAAATTATTTGTGTCGAGTTTCGACAATATTTATTGTCATCGTCAGGACAATTGTTTCTGATGTGTTACGACGCCAAACACAAATGTTGTAATGTTCACAGTTGTGTGTTTGGCGTCGTAACAGCTCAGGAACAATTGTCCTGATGATGACAAAAAATTTTGTCGAAACGTCGACACAAATAATTTAAAATTTGTGGTTTACTTTTGACCGATCCTCACAAACCCTTTGCCATTGACGGTCACTATGAATTTAAGGATATAATTAATAATGTCACTGGGATTAGGCGCAGAGAATTTGGTCATGCTAACTGAAAGAATTGCAAATATAAGTTGTTTTAAAACGATTAGCTGAATGTCGTCAGTGTGAATGTTCGTTTTTCTTTTAATTATCTGTAAGGGACTTATTGTTGGGGTTATATAGACAGGTTGCCACGTAAGTTTTTAAAACTCATCGTTGGCTTCTGTGCAAATATAACTGCTTAATGCCATACTACACTTCATGGAATCGTTATGAATTTCCTAGAACCATAGTTTCACCGAGCAAATGTCACTACATTCGGTCTCCGTGCAAACGTCACAACTTCCTTCCATTAATGCAGAGATTACATCACCGGCATGCAATGTTGTACATAGTTTCATTAGTACACGCACTGTCGCATACAAGCAACTTTTCTGCAATGTGTGACGTGCGATATGCGTTGGGTTGCTTCAATTTTATGAAATGCAATGTTTTCTATTTTGTAGAAAATTATAATATACGGTAAGTGTACACTTTTTAATTATACATCTACACACTTCTTACATCCGTATCTATTTATTGGGTCATTGGGTTATTCATGTAAAATTTATTTATGTAGTAAGACCTGTCGGACAATTCGGACTGTGACCTGTTGTTTATTGGATTTCACTATACGTTTCGGCGGCCTCCGTGGTTGTCATCTTCAGAAGCCCGAACGACTAGATCATTCGACGATCACCACAAGAACCGCTTAACTTTGTGAACAACTGCCAGCCACTGCGCCCGCGCACGTGTATTTGTGTGCAGGCTGCGTGTGATGTTGCTTGAAATAAATGCGAACTTCATTGTACATTTGAAAAATTAATGTAGGAGAGTAAGCTTAATCTAAGTGGTAACGTTAATGTGGAAGATAAAGTTAAGTCAGTACACAGGCTTGGGAGATGTCACACATGCGCTTTATCGGACACATTAAAAATCATATGGCTAAATCTTCAGCTGCCAACCTATTTTTATATTTAGTAAGTAATAAAT
The DNA here is from genome assembly GCA_034769895.1 of Magicicada septendecula. NCBI lineage: Eukaryota > Metazoa > Arthropoda > Insecta > Hemiptera > Cicadidae > Magicicada > Magicicada septendecula. The sequence continues at coordinate 785,218,613 of CM068368.1, forward strand.
TTATTGGAGAAACGCACTTTGTTTATCGTTAACATTCGCTTTAAAACTGGGAAAAAATTAGTTCAATGCCTACGTGCATCAATGAAAAACAAGATTAGTCCGAGTCTGAGCGAAGCGAAGTCTTCTAACTAGACAAAAAATGGCAGCGTCCATCGATAACTCGAGTCAGCATGAACCAAATTTTACTTTAAATTTTCAGGACAAGTGGACCTAACCTCAAGGAATTTCTGAATAGTTTTTAAATAGAATGTGTACACCGATTCGTTAAAAATATATGCTATGTATGTTTATTTCATATGTATCATGGCAGGCTAACATCGACTTTACTTGCTTAATATCCAAGTATTTTAAATACATAGTATTTACCGAAGTGTGCATCAAAATCTGAAAAACCTTCTTCTACGTCATCTTCAGGTTTACGATGCTGTTCCTCGGATTATTCATTGTGCAAAATTGACTTGACATGAAAACGCAAAAAAGAAATAATTTAGAATACAAGTCTCGCTGATCTATCCATGGCAAAATGATATAGATCAATCAACTATATGGCAAATGATATAGAAAGAAATCTACTACACTATTGTTGAAAGTGATGATAATATCGGTGAATTTGCGAAATACGATGATCTGCAAGAGGAAGAAATACATCGAAATCCAGAGTACATGCTGCATCAAGAATTGGACCAACTGTAGAGATAAATTCAAAGTTGGGAAGGCGCTTAATTGACAAGGTTCGCGAAAGGAATACATTTGATAATTTAGAGTGACAAAAAAACAAATTTTAAATTTTGTTCGTGATTGCAAAAGTATCATTTCTGCATCAACCCAACAGACGCCAGAATCATCTACACGCATAAACTCCGACCGAAACAAGAGCCTTCAAGAATGTGTCGGACATTTAAGTAATCCTGGACATGTCATGGTACAAGGCAAAGCTGGAACAGGGAATAATACAGTTATTACAGCACTAGATAACCAAATACAGAAACACTCAAAATTACAGAAAGTCGTTCTCCAGATTGTGCAAAAGTCGTCGAAGTACTAGCGCCTACAATTTTATTGTTTGCCGCCGTTAATGGACGTGAGAAAACTATTCAGAGATATTAAAATACATACGGGATCTTTTAACAAACTAAGCTGTGAATCTCTGCTATATTTTAAAGTCAAAATGAAAACTCTGAGGTTTTTTTTTATATTTAATGAGTATGATTGGAACTCGAATGTTTTACAAGATACATAAGCTATTCTGTGATGTTGCAAAACGCGTAGTAGCAAAATTCTTTGTTGGTTTATATGTTTATTTCTTCGGCTATTTCAGATAGGCCTAACTTCCTCCACAGTGGCGTAACACCCGGCCCACAATGCGGGGAGCCTGCGGACTAGGGGGGTGCAATATTTCCCTTAATTTTTAGAAATGGTTCGATACCATTGAACTTAGGTAAAACCAGATTTCCCCGAATGTAAAGGGTGGGGCAATGAGAACACAACAATTTAAAACTATCATAACAGGAACTCTTTTAATATTTTTAAGTCAAACTTGGTAATAAGGTGCCATTTTACTTAGTCATGTTTATCGTTTAAAAATAACGTCCCTTAAGTGACGCCCATTGACACGCTTACATTCTTCAGGTCGATTGAGAAAGCTATCCACGACTCTCTGCAGCATGGCTTGCGGATTAACCTGAATTTCTTCGATAGTCCGCTGCCTGAGTTGATTTAAATCACGTGGCCGTGATTGGAAAACCTTTAAATTTAGATAGTGTTAACAAATAATTACAGATCTAGAGGTCACGCTGGCCAGGGTATTTCGCCAAATCTTGAGGTCAACCGATCTTCAAACTCAGGCCTCAACACACCCATTGTGTTTTGTGCAGTGTGTGCGGTAGCTCCATCCTGCTGCAACCAGACCCAGTCACTACCAATCTTTAGGTCATTTAGCAAAGGAAGAAAAAAGTTGTTCAGCATCTCCACATATCGGTCTGAGTTCACAATGAATTTCAGTTATCGTCTTCAAAGAAATAAGGTCCATAAACGCAAACGGAGGGAACTCCACACCAACTAGCGACTCGCTTCCTGAAAAGAAATATAGCATGACGTTCTTGATGGTTAGTGTCATCCCAATAGCGCATTTATTGTTTATTGAGGGATCTGAAACTCTTCCATGTCTCCCAACGTTGAAATGATTTCTGAACAGTCTTTGTGTTGATTCAGTAGTGTGGCGTCCACGTAAACGCTGTTGCCGGCGGCAACAGTACTGGAAATAAGAGAAAATAATATTAATTATATCACAGAATAAATACTTTAGTTATTGAATAATTTGAAATCCAAACAATATTTGTATATTAGTAGGGAAACTTGAAGAAAAGCGTAGCATTGCTTTCGGACTGCTGGGTACTTGCACCGTCTTGTGTTGCCGGCTCAAACATCGGCAATGTTTTACTGTTTACGGTCATTGACCTTGTAGTAGTTGTGACTGTAAAACCTGTGGAGGGGAGGACACACTCGTCCCTCCAATGTGTTACCGCTGTATAGGCCCTAAACCGGCAAAACGCTCAGTTAGCAGCAAAGTTCGTTTTCGGAACTAACGTGCTGCAGATACTGTGTACCTATTTGTGTTTTATTCGTTTAGTCATGTGCTTATCTGTTTGTCTTTATTATTTTTAATTCGATTATTTGTGTTCCGATTTATTCTGTGTAAGTATAATGAGAGTCAGATCCCGTTGAACCGGGACCCTCTTCTTCTTCCAGCGAATGAAAATGCTCTAAAAAGAACACTTGGACAAGAAAAAATTCGAATTAATTTTTCAGTTAAGTTTTAGGGCTATCACAACCGGCAACAGGTGTTATGTACCCACGCCACGCCACTGGTTGATATAATATAGGAATCATTACTTTTAAAAACGTTTCTATAGTAACTCGCCAACGAGCAATATTTAGTAAAATGGCATAGTTTAGCTGAGGTTATAAAACCATCTGTTTATTTATTGTTGCTATCGTAAATAAACACGAGCTAATACAAATTGTTGTGTTCGCATTGCCCCACCCGATATTTAACATAAAAAAACAAATACTCTGATTTTTTACTTTTATTTTGTCAGTAACCTAATGATGTACTCTGACAGTATATATTATTTGGTTAACTGCACAATTGGAATGCATCGAGGCAATTACGAATTGCATTTATAGTAATGTTATGAAATACAAAAATCTTATTTTTGTACAACAAAACGTCTTTCATTCCAGTGCCAGTATTAGTCCTATACTAAAATTATTGCTAATTATAAGGTGTTAATGAAGAAAGTTGTGTTAGTGGTTAAAATCACAAGCAGAATTATCACTGTTGCACACCACTATATAAAAATTATTCCGATTAGCGCTTTCAAGCTTCACAGCTCATCGTCAGATCTGATATGAAACAAATAACCTGAAAACAAACCCCTTCACCCTCACCCCACTCCACCCTGCTCACACACAACAAGCTATAATTCAATGTCCCTTCCCCACCCTCAGCCCTGTCCCACTATCTGGATAGTTACATATTTTTCTAGCAAATTCCTTGTGTTTCAGTGTTGTGTGTGTGTGTGTGTGTGTGTGTGTGTGTGTGTGTGTGTGTGTGTGTGTGTGTGTGTGTGTGTGTGTGTGTGTGTGAGGAGAGAAATACTAGGTTTAAAAGGAATGCACACACACACACAACACTGAAACACAAGGAATTTGCTAGAAAAATATGTAACTGTCCAGATGGTGGGACAGGGCTGAGGGTGGGGGAAGGGACATTGAATTATAGCTTGTTGTATGTGAGCAGGGTGGAGTGAGATGAGGGTGAAGGGGTTTGTTTTCAGGTTATTTGTTTTATATCCGATCTGACGATGAGCTGTGAAGCTTGAAAGCGCTAATCGGAATAATTTTTATATAGTGGTGTGCAACAGTGATAATTCTGCTTATAAAGTGTTAAGCTGATGACAGAAAATTTGAAAGGTGAAATAGATTTTCGGTTCGTTTAAAAATATGATATAGTTATGATAAATATAAGATAAAGTGTATGATATGAAATTCAATATAAATATTCACTGTCTTCATGAATTTAAATTTAATTAATTTATTTAATATTTATAAATTTTTTTACCTCAAGATGTTTTTTCCCTTATTTAGTACATGTTTCTGGAATCGTATTGTTCCCATCCTCATCCTTCCATATTTTATATCTTGTGGAGTATTTGTGTTTTGGTTGGTTGTTGTTATGGTTTCCTGTTGGTTTTTGGTATTTTATACTGGTATTATTGTGTATGATTGTGGTGTATATATTACACACAATAATACCAATATAAAATACCAATTGGTTATTGGTGAATATGTCTGATAATCATAATTTTTTTACATTGATCAAAGATATAAAAGCTACTAAACAACAATTCAAGCTATTATTTGAAACAAAAATTTATATACATAGTTACTGTATGGTCTCCAGATCACTGTATATGGGGATATAAGCCCTGAAACATGTAGTAATTAAAAAAGAAAAATAAGATCACTTAGTGGATAAAATAAGGTAATTATTTATTTAAAAATTTATATTTTATTAATTGATTGATGACATATCATACAAGAAAGAACAGTTATTCCGTTTAAATTACATAGTTTTAGTCGTTACCATAGCAACAAGGAGGGTTTAGTATTCTAGCGGGAACTATGGCGTGAATTTAGTAAGGGTAGTAGGGGGACGTCGCAGGCAAAGGATCCCTGCGGGAGGAGGCCTAGGAAAAAATTTACGCCATTGTTCCTCTAATTCGTGATCTTTCATTATATTGAAATGAGCTAAATGACATATCACGCAATTAAAAACTATTTTTGCAAGCATTTATAAAAAATTTACACTTTGTACTGCGATTCGGCAGCAAGAAAGTTAACATTTTTGGTAATACAGTGGAATTCGCGAATAAAGAGCTCGCTTATAACAAGAACTCGGATGTAACGAGCAAAAGTACGAAATTTGTTTGGTTTCGTAAGTTAGTAATGATAATTAAACTCGCTTTCAACGAGTAGGAACGCATTAGAGACTTGGTTATAACGAGGATTTTATCGCAGGCTTGTTCATGGGTTAAGGCCTAAAAAAGGTCGTTACAATACAGCATTTTAAACATTCGTTTAAAATCATTAACGCAATTTAGTGAAACTAATAATGTAAGTGATGAATTCGTGGAATATGTAAATAAATTATAAAACTGTTTTGGTATCTAAAGATACAAAATTTCTAAACAAACAAAAATAGATGACGTTTTTTAAGTTCTATGTGCGAAATATAATTTTGACCATTCCATTAAAGCGAAGAACAAAAGGCCAAAAAAATTAGAGTGAATTTTATTGTAATTTAAAAATAAATATTGTACATGTCGCATGGAAAGTTTTGCGTTTTTTTCCAGGTAGCCGGCTGATTTTTGGTAAGTTTTTCCAATACAGTTACTTTTACTATATTACGCGAATGAACTATACGCCAATATTCAGTAAAGAATGTTAGCGTCTAAAAAATGTTTAAAGTCTAAATTTTACTTTAAGAGTAGAATGTAAAACGTGTCAAAATTTTATTATGCAAAGCCACTTCTGTAGTAGACTTTTTTTGTTGTATGTTCGATAATCACGGTATAAAAATTTAGGCTTGCGAGTCGACAACTCAGATGTAGCGAGCACTTTGTCTGGTCCCTTGGATCTCGTTATAAGCAAGTTCGACTGTATTTCTCCCGGCGCCTTATCTCCATAGTCTGTGGGAAACCCTAATGTCACGTCGTAAAGCTGCAAACTGTTTCTCAGAGGTAGAGGATTTAAAAGACGCTGTAGGATTCTTTTCGACAAATGAACTCGTCACGAGTTACAAGAAAAACGCCCTGGCCTGCAGTAGAAATCCAATAGCAAAAATTTCTGCAGAGCACAACAACGATATTCATCGGCGACACATCGATGAATAAAAACACAGCCTTATCGAGCATTCTTTATCGGACTGTTGTTCCCGTTTTGTGCTTCACAAAAATCTATGAGATGAAAAACCTTGTAAAAGGTCGAAATTCTGTAATCAACCTTCATCACTTTCAGTCACTATCATCTTAGTGAAATTTGACAAATACAATGCACGTAACGTTTTGACGATGTGTTTTGCGAACAGTGACATGTTGAAAAGATACGAAAATGACTCCTCTAGCCGACTTCTGCAGTCTTCTTTGTCAGCACTGGACCCCAACTTGAGCCCTGGTTTCCAACACTAATCTTCTCCAAAGTCTCCTGTCCATTGCCATCTCACTGTAACCCCTTACATCCATTCTTCTGAGGTCTTCTAGCACATCATCCAACCATCTTATCCTAGGTCCGCCCCTCTTTCTGCTTTTATAGACATGCCCCCTCAAGATTTTCTTTGGCATGCGCTGATCATCCATCCGCTTTAGGTGACCTAGCCATTGTATTCGTTGAGCCTTTATGAATCTTACAATGTCCTCATGCTTCAATAGCTCATCTATCTCCTGGTTATTTCTTTAACTGACCCATAAAAACTCTTACGATACTTTCAAACCTCCTTAGTGTTATTTGTTCCTTTTTTGTCAATGCCCATGTCTCACCTTCATAAGTAACAACTGACCTGATAACTGTCTTATAGGCCTATATTTTCACTTTGTTGTTGCGACTAATGATTTTGCTTCTCAATAGTCTGCTATTGGCATAATATGCCCTATTTCCTAATTTTATCCTGTCATATATCGTCGTGTTTGTGGACTCTTCATTATCTACCATGTTACCCAGGTAACTGAACTTATCTTATAACGGCATCAAATGAATTATCCTCTATGCATAAATTATATAGGTTTCTTCTCCTTTCTGATGCAGAAATCAGCATGTATTTAGTTTTGCTGATATTTTTCGTTGAGTCCCATTCCAGCGGATTTTTTATTCAGTTCCTTGTATACCTCAACTAGCCGTTGTTAATCCTTGCGGTGACGTCACAACAACTCACTACAGACAAAGCAGTTGTTGACACTGGCCAAAACGAAACAAAGCTCGAACTTTCTTATGTCGCTCACAAAGAGTGAAATAGCTGACAGATGTACACCATTTACCCCATTTTCAATTTAGGCCAACATTCTGTCAGTATTGAAATCAAAACGAGTTAATTTTGAGAAAAGAATTTATGAGAATTTTCTTAGCATGACATAGATTTGGTAAACTCCAGCTTTTAAAATAAATATTCTTACTCATTTCTCAATACAGTTTTTATATTTATTTTAACTGGCGCACATCGCTCAGACTTCAAACGTTACACGTTGTAACGATACATATCCTCACCGTACATGAAAGAACTATGATAAGATAAGAAAACTATCAGTGACTAGTACTAATATACCTAATAAATAAAAAGATATATAAATAAGTGTGTATTAAGCATAACATTCAGTCCACAAACTAAAACAAAACAGTGAATGAAGAAAAAATAAATGATAAAGAATGAAAAAAAATAGTAATATGAAGAAAGTTAGAAAAAAAAGAAAAACATAGTAACGTGATAAACCCAATTAACCCAACAGATAGGGTAAGTGAGAGGACAAACAAACCAACGGTAAAACTCGATCGAGTAAAGTGAAGATATAGTGAATAAGCAACAAGACTATGAAATAAACTAGCAACTATACAAGAGTGAGTTGAAGACCACAGTAACTACAGAGTAACATAAATGAGTAGTGAAACTAAAATAAACCCAACGAAAGAGACTGAACTAAAAACCTGATAACCACCAGGGACAATATAAATAAAAATATTAAACAAATAAAATAAATAAATAAAAACCAATAATAATAAAAGAGCTAGAATCAGACAGTAGTTAAATTGATAGAAAATACAATGCAATAGAATAAATAAGATTAGAAATATGTGTATTAGTTTAAGGAAAAAAGTGTAAAAACTTATATTAAGGGGGAGTGAAATGATAAGTGTCAAAAAAGGAAAATAGTGATGATCAGAGATTATGTAATAAACCAGTGGGGAGTGTGAAAGTCAATTAGTGGTCTTGCATATAAACTAATTCATATGAAGAACCATGGAATAAATAATTGTTAAAAAGTTTTATGTACATGGTGAAGCCATAATTTTATTATGTTATAATTATTTGTTCAAATGTTTATTAATTGTTCAAAAACAGTAGTTGAAAACTGTTAAAAAGTGTTAATATCATGTACAGGGTAAAATATTATATTATGTAACAATTATTGTGAAAGAATGGCAAAATACTAAGCCTATAGGCCAAAATAAATGAGCTAACTTTAAAACAGAAATAAAATATCTGATATAGTCCTAACCAGATCAAATACTACTAAGTAGAAGCTTGACCTTAATGAAACAGGGAAGGTACTGATAAAATTATATGTAAAAACCCATAATTGTAATAACCAGATGGATAGGGAAAGTAATAATAGCACATAAGACAAGCCATTGAACTGACATGTTGTCAATATTATTGTTGTTATAAAGATATTATTAATAGGTATTTAAAACTGTGATGTTATATGTAATGAAGAGGTATCAACAATTATTGTTATTAGTAAGAACAACCCTATTAGAACATATTAAAATAGTAAAGAAAGCAATAAGAAATGTTAAGAAAAAATATGTAAAAGCCTAAAAAAACTTAAATTTATAAAGGTGCTAAAATAAGTGATACTGGGCCGAAATGGGCCACATAAGGTATCAAAATACTTCAGTTTTACTAAACAATAACACCGTATAAATCAAATTTAACTTAATCTAAAAATAAACAGGGAATAATTTGAGGTGACAGATATAAATTTCAAAGATTTCGAATAATTAACGTCACGTGACCAGGAGTCGGGAAATAAGGACCAATCAGAGCTCACAAAAGCTTGGTCATAATCGTTGACTAAACGCAAAAATTCGTTTACTCTATTGTTAACTTTCAAACCGAACAGATCAACTTCATGTAGCAGAGAGTCACATTTGTTTGATGAATAACCAAAAGTAAAATATAAAGAGATTCAAAATACAAAATAAGGAAAACCATTAAAAATTAAACGAGAAAACTATACTAATAGAAGAAACCGAAAATCGAATGAATAAAATGATGATTTACTCAAACTAACACATCCCAAGTATGAAAAGCGTAACGGCGAGTTGGTGAGATTGGATAACCTAATAGGGCCGTTTACACGCGCGGTTTTTTCACGGTTTTGGAGCGTACGCTCCAAGCACGCACGCCAAAACTGTCAGTATGAATACTCAGCCTTTACCAACGTGCCAGGCGTGCAGGTCTGAACCTGCGTCCCATTTACACGTACACTCCTGCCAACGGATAAGCACTTCAGTTTCCTTTAGTTGTGTGTGCACAGTGACGTGTGTATTCGGGCTAAAAATTGTATTTCTGTATTTTTAAAATACCGTAATTTAAAAAAAATGGAGTGGTCCAAAGACAATTTAGAAAAATTCATTGAATTATATAGACGTTACCCTTTCCTTTGGAAAATTAAATCCGAGGATTATAAAAATAAAAATCTAAAAAATCGTGCCTATGACGAACTTATAGAATTTTGCAAAAGTGCCGTTTCTCCAAAGGCAAATAAAGAATTTGTCATAAAAAAAATTCAAGGACTACGCGGGTTCTTCCGTAAAGAGTTAAAAAAATAAAAAATAATAATTAAGAGTGGTAGTGGTGAAGAAGAAATTTATAAGCCAAGTCTTTGGTATTTTGACTTATTACTATTTACAAAAGATCAGGAAGAACCAACGGAAAGCTTCAGTAATATGGGATCAGATGCGGATGAAAGTAATTGTGAATTTATTGCAGAGTCCCAAGAGTTCGAGGAAGCTGATAATAGGAGTACGGGTCAGGAAAAAGAAGTAAGTACAATTGCAATAATATAATTTTTATTTTACTTCAAAATTAAACAACACCTCTTTTTAACATTTCATCTTGCCATGGTACTCTGCCATCGTTATTAAAATATGCCATGTAATTATTTCGGTTCCGTATAGCATCTGTGTCGACGTTCTTCGGTCTTGATTGTTGTAAATTCTCTACGTTGTTAGGTTCTTTACGCCATTCACCTTGTATTGCGTTTGCCACAGCTGATGTGTTATCTTTGTCGTATGTTAATGGTGTCACGTAAGTGGAAGACCGTTTCGATAAACAATTATGTAAAGCACATATTGCAAGTACAATACATTTTACTTTTTTAGGGTTCCATATGTATACTTGTGTGTAAAATTCTAAATCTGTTACTCACCAATCCAAATGCATTTTCCGATACATTTCTTGCTCTAGACAACCGATAATTAAAAATCCTTCTTTCATAATTCAAAGTGTTTTCAGGATACGGTCGCAAAAAGTGTTTATCAAGAGCGAAAGCTCATCACCGATAAAAACGAAATTAAGATTATTTTTTGTTTCACTTACATCGAGAATGTTTAAACGACCGGATTGTAATTTTTTATAGAATTCTGTGTATTCAATGACACCACCGTCTGAAAACCTTCCATTTTTTCCTACATCAATAAATATAAACTCGTAGTCAGCGTTAACGAGAGCCATTAATATAAGGCTATAAAAATGTTTGTAGTTGTAGTATTGAGCTCCGGTATTTGGTGGCTGAACTATCCGAATGTGTTTTCCATCGAGAGCTCCACCACAATTTACAAAATTCCATTTTTGTTCAAATCGTTCCGCTATCTCTAACTCTTTTTAGGAAACTGCAACAACAGAAAAAGTAACTGAAAACGTGGGGCAAGGGTTACAAAATAAAGGATTTTTCGCTACTCCTAAAGTTGCCAAAAGAAAGGCATCAGAAAAGACGGACTTTATGAAAGTATGCCAGCGAGCACTCGAAATGAGTAGCTCAGAAACGACAGAGTATGAGGCTGTCGGCATTAATGTCGGAAAAAAATTGGAGAAAATGGACAGTACGCAAGCTATATACGCTGAGTCACTAATAAATATTATCTTAAGTAAAGGTTTGTTAAATCAACTAACTCCAAATACGATAATCAGCGAAAATTTACAAACCAATACTTTCGGAATGAATAGCTATTTTTCCAACGGAAGCTCAACGACTTTAAATCCACAGCATTCTCCTGTTGAGCCTCAGTCGAGTCGTTTTTTCAATATGTTGTAGTTGTACAATTTTAAACAATTTTTAGTTTAAAAATTTTTTAATACATACTTGTTATAATTTATTTAAAAGTTAATTTTATTTAAAATTTATTTCAAAATTTGGTATTTTACTGTAAATTTTTCTGTTTTTGCTGTTATATAATATTCTCAAATAAAAATGATAATTAGTAAAGGACATACTGCATTTTGATTTTTTACAAAATAACTATCTAATAATTAAAACTTACCTTTAGATAAACTTTTTTCAGTGCAGTATAGATAGCCCAACTGGTATGATATGGCACAAAGCAGATGCAGAAATACAAGTAGAAAATTTCAGATCTTGAAGGGATCGTCCAGTTGCTAAAAACCGGAGAGTAGCTGCTAAACGTTCTTCTGCAGTAATGCAAGGCCTCATTACTGTATTCTGTTTCGCAATATATGGACTTACTAAATTCAAAATGTATTGAAATGTTATATTGTCCATCCTTAAATAATTTTTATAGTCCTCTGGGTCATTATCCCGAAGCTCCCTCAAAAGTGGCATATGTCCGTAACGATCTCTTTCCAGGCGCCATTTTTTCACCCATATTTTTTTGGGGGGTTTTCGTTCTTCCTCGTTGAAAAGTACGAACAGCGCACACGCAATTGCACGAGCTCTACATTTTTTTCTTGAAGACACGGTATTTGAAAATTTTGTAACAGTAATAATGTAAAATGTAAGAGTAAAATGTATGCTCGAAAGCAGTACTACAGGAAACTTAACACATCTGACAACAGACCAACCACAAGTATTATGCTACCTGCTGGCGCGTTGGCGCGTCACCAAAACTTTCCAACCCGGTGGAAACTCCACGCGCCGCTTAAAAACACACAAATATGGACCGTATACGCCAAGCCTACAGACCTGGCGCGCACGCCGGGAATGCTGACGTTTTTTGTATCACGCGCCTGGAACGTACTCCTGGAGCGCGCGCCAGGTCTGTAGGCTTGGCGTGCGCCCCAGGTCTGCGGGTTTGGCGTGTACGTGTAAACGGCCCTATTGGACGGACGAATGTGTCCCCTTCCCCTAGTCTGTACAGTGACAACTACTATGTGGTTAATAACCTTACGCAGTAGAATGTCGCCGATTTCTGATCCGGCAACACAACATTAAAATCAGTGGCGCCGGGTTTTGGAAATCAGTGAGGGTGCTCTAACTCACAGTCTACAACCGGAGGGGGGTCCAGTTGAATTTTGAAAAATTGACCCTCCTGAAAATGCAGTTTTAGGTCTTTTTGAATGGACAACACTTGATGGTAAACATAAACTATCGTTTTATTAGGTGCTTTTTTTCCCAATAATGAAAGAGTACAAAAGCTAATCCACATAAAAGGTATACAGTTGTTTTCTAAATCTGTAATGTTTTCTAAAAAAAGTAAGAAATATTACATTTTACATATATGGGAATTAAAAGGAGGAAAGCTAAACAAATAAAAGTTGTGTAGCCTCTATTTGGTCTCAAATTAAAAAACATAATAGTCTTTATGAGAATGTTCTTTCTTCTCTCTTGAAATGATGCCAAACTGAGTAAAAAGGAAAGAAATAGTTCATTTAAATTAATAAATGATAGCCTCAAATTTGGCGCTTATTGTTAGTTTAAAAATAAAAGAGAAACTGAAAGTCTTTAGTTCAAAAATTAAAGACTTTGCGAAATTTATAATTCTCACTCCTCACTCATAAAGAAAGTGTTCCTACGAACAGTCGATCGTTTGATGAAAATGTTCGCCACAGTTTCGAGGTTCAATTTATTTTTCGCTTCTTGCTTATGGACATACATGATTGCGTTGTCGTTCAATTTTCCTTGCGTCATGGTGTTGCGCAGGTAAGTTTTTAATCCTCTCAGGGCAGAGAAAGAACGTTCTGCTGTACATGTAGAAACGGGTATAGGTTAAAGCGATCTTTATCAACTTAGCCACCTCTGGAATCAGTTCGTCGACGTGTTTATTTGAGGAAAAGAAGCGCACTAAGTCTTCTGTACTTTCAACGACAAAATTTTTAGATTCACACACATCTAACATCATATTTCTGTGCAAATTAAAATTTCTGTCAAACTCGTCTTTCTAAAATTCTACTAAGAACTGTAATCTTTAGTTTTGGAAAGAAGAAATGTTTCAATTTCTTTGAAGTGAGTCACAGCAGCTTTAGAAAATCGATCATCGAAACAGTTGATCACAATATCTAAAACCTCGAAATAAATTTACTGGTAATAATCACGGGGGCTGGGAAAAGCAAAGGGTTGAGCGCCGTCATCAAGTCTTCTAGGAATTTTTCGAACATTTGGAAGTTTCGGCTCTTCGACATCAAATTTTTTGGTCAATCCCAAGCAAGAGCTCCAAACTGCATCGAGACGTTCATCAGTTCGAGATAACTTCAAAACCTCTCGGACACTATGAATATTGTCCATGGCCTTTTTGCAGCTGTAAGAAGGAATTTTGCAGAAAGGCATTCAAAATTTCAACTGGCTCTAAAATTTGCGTAAAAAGCGTAAAGACAAATATAAAGTCAAAAGGGCGCAGAAATTTTAAGAAACCTTTAGCTTTAGCACCGGCATCAGATTTTTTGAGCTCGATTTCCTCAAAGAACAATATTAACTCTTCGTAATTCTGCAAAATCGTTTTCAATGAACTTATTCTGCAACACCACCTGGTAGGGCAAAAAGGTCGAAGAGCTACAGGGTGAATAGCTACCATCTTGGGCAGCTTGCAAAGACTCAAATATTGCTAGTCAGTTGGGGGACCCGCGCACAAAATTGATCATTTCTTTGACATTTGCAAGATAGTCTCTCACCACGGTCTCATTTTGCATTCCCTCTTGGGTCACAAGGTTCAAAGAATGTGCCAAACAGTGAACATGCATAACTCGCAGCTCAATTTCTCTGATTTTTCCTTGCAACCCTGAAAAAGCGCCTGTCATATTTACTGCTCGGTCAGTAGCAATACCTCTGCATGACTTGATATCCAGAGACAAACGAGTGAGAACATCCGTTAAAATTTTCATCAAGACTTCAGCTGTAGTAGATTCAGTTTTATAGAAACCAAAAAATAATTAATTAATTTGAAAATCCTCACCACTGACAAATCGAAAAGAAATTGAAACTTGCTCGTGTTGACATGTGTCGCCAGTTTCAGCCATAATTATCGAATAGTATTGGGAGTTTTTTAGAAACTTGATCAAATTTTGTAAGATTTCGTTAGCCATAATAGAACCTAGTTCATTTGTTATGTCGTGTGAAATCCATCTGTACTTTGTACGTTGAAGCCAAGAGGACAAATCGGAGTTATCTTCAGCAACTAACTCTAATGCATGATAATTAGAATTTTCATCTGTGTGACCACGGGTTGCTAACCCCTGAACCATGAGATAACCCAGTGAAGATAACATTCTTAAGAGAGCTACTCTTGCAGATTTCATATCTCTCTCTCCTTACCTTTAGATATCAAAGACTGCACGTTCACACCTTTATCCATTGCACTTTTCCTAGTACAGCAGGACATACAAAAATCCGATTTTTCATGAGAAGCGAATCTTTGTAAGGCTTCGTTCCAAGAAGAAAACCCGACTTCCACGAATGCTTTTATCACGTCTTCGTCTTGTTTAGTTTTCTTTTCGCAAAAGGTCCACTGGAGGAAATTATTTCCTTACACACAGAACAAAACACTTTATCACACTTCTCGTCGTACAAGATCCACTTATATTTGTCTTTCCACTGTTTTTGAAAAGAGCGACCACCAACACCAGTTTTGTTTGTTTCTTTAGATGCAGTAGTTGAATCCGAGCCACCTGAAGCACTATCTGCTGATGACGTCTTAGCCGAAGCACTTTTTTTCATTGACGAGCGAACAATGAATTTATCCATTATAATAAAACGAGTAAACAAAGAATTAAACTAACTTACACTTTTCCGTGTATTTAAACGTATATGTGATATGTCGTTTCTGGAGGGGAGGAGTCGCGAGGCCGTGCTTGCATGGGCCGACGCTAGAGCGCGCCGTCAAAATTGGCATAATCCTTTTTAACCCTTTGAAGAGTATGGAAAAATACGCAAAAGGAGTAAGGCCGTACCGGTACGTCATATGTAATGTTTTCCAACAGCTGTTGTTTTTTTAATATATTTGCTCTGCGATCTCATTCAGCCGTTTATGATGACGGACAAGTGTTGTGGGGAGGATGGTCAGAGCCTTGAATGGCTTTGTAGGCAGAGCGGCCTGCCACAGCTGTCTTATCGCGGGAAACGCAAGTCCCGCGTAATCGGAAGTACCCTGGTAAAGTCTCTGCCCAAACCAAACTTTATATCCCCCTCTCCACTCTATGAAAAAATCGGGCCCTACTATCATTTAAGAAATACGACGAAAGATTAGAATGTTTCCCCCATTTTTTCTTTCTTTCTTTTTCTTTTCTTATTTTCTTTTTTATTTTTCTTCTCCCTTTTATGTGTGGGTGCTGAGCACCCCCACAAAAATTCTGGGGGGTGCTCGAGCACCGGAGCACCCCCGGAGTCGGCGCCCCTGATTAAAATGACGGTACAAGCGCCCAGCAGTGCGAAAGGAATGTTATGCTTTTCTTCAAGTTTTCCGGCGAATGTTGTTCACGTTTCAAATTAATCAATAACCATAGTATTTACTCTCTGACATAATTAGTTTTATTTTCTTTCATTGCTTGTACTGTTGCCGCCAGCAACAGCGGTTACATGGACACCACGCCACTCCCAAGCGCGATTGGTGTAAGGTAAAGTTAACCTACCACACAAGGTGTGAAATAAATCTGTCATTTAGGTAAGATATAAGGTAAACTTAATCTATAAGATAAGACTGTTAGATAATACCTTAAACATTCAAGATCAAATAAAGGCTGAGAAAAAAATAAAACCATTTTTGTTTGTTAAAAACAAAATATTTGCATTTATTAAACTGAAAACATATAAATATAATTTAATAAAATACATTAAACAAGTCTGGAATAAAATATACAAAAAATATTATTTGTTTAATTGATTAATAATAATAATAATAATAATAAATACACAATAATAGGTCTAAAATATTTTGTTACTAATGCAAAATAAACACTAGATATTAATAATAACAGTCATTTTCACACCACTGTTAACTAATCTTATACAGGAATCAGTCTCTAAGCAGACATGGTTTTAGACCTGCCAATGCCTGCCAGATCATTAATGGTCTTTGTGAAATAGTAATTTACCCTGGGTTTACATTTCAGCTTACATCCAGATGGCATATTTGTTCCACTAAGGAAACCTAACCAATATACTACTTCTTGTAAAAAAAAATAATTGAATTATCACTGTTATAATATGTAGAAAACATTTGTGTTATCTTAATACCAGATTACATTGAACCATAATTGAAATTTCTTTTCTTTTAATTATGCTGTCATTCCGTTTTATTAAAAAATATTGTCATTTAGTTGTCATTATTAATGTTTACAATCTAGACTTAAAAATAATTTTAATGTCTTTGTTATGATTAAATTAAATACAAAAATAAATAATAGTTTTCTAAAACATTCGTTACTACACTCTTTAAAAAATCTTTTACGTGTTATACACACGTTAAATATTTAGTACAATAAAAACTCTTGTGTTACTATAAAACAAAATATTTCTAAATTTGATACTACAACTTTTAAATCAGGTACAACTAACGATTTATTTTAGTTATTTAAAAAACAAAACAACTATGTGATGAAATTCATTCATTACTGATAAAATGATATATGTATTTAATCAGTTACTTGAATAAATAAACTTCACTGAGTTTAAATAAGTTGATAAAAGTTGTATTAATTTCTTCCAGTGTCTCCTCATATTGAGACTGAACACGAAAAAATATCTTTTGATTTCACTCAACAATATTATTATAGCAAATAATACTGTAGGTTATTTTTATAAAATTTCGTGTTTATTATAATTACAATGCTTGAAAAATAATTTATTTTTGCAACTTTTTTTCTATGTAATATTATTTTCTTTGCTCACAGAATGAAACTAAATTTGATATATATTTAGGAAACAGACATTACATTGTTACTATTGTTATCTTATGTAATGTAATGTATGTATTATAACGAAAATAGTAAGTAATGAAAATCTAGCTTACATTACTATCATTATTGTTAAAAAAGAAACATTAATGGAATGGTTTTAACAGTACTTTTTCTTACATCATCATAACAATTTTTATCATTTAAAGTTTCCATGATGATTAAAATCGACTCCTTCATATGATCTTGTTTATACAGACCATATGTGTACCAACAATTATACAACAAAAATAAAAATGTCCCATTCTGTTATGTGTATGATGTTCAGATCCACTGACAGAAATCAGCCAGGGATATAAAGTACTATTTAAGGATTTTAAATTACAAACTAAATTAGACTTACAAACTAACATTATAAATTACCGTAAGTATAATTGGTCAAACGTATAATTACTATTTACAATTTAATAATTCATTACAGTCCTATTAAAAATGGCCTGCTATTCATGTGTGTGCATGTGTGTGGAGAGTTGTGTAACAATTATCTATCTATTGTTTTCACAGTGTTATATACCGCATCTGATAATTTTTATTTTAAGTATAAAACTGTTATATATAGAAATTATTCTCTAAAATACAAATTCCAATATATAAAAATATTTATCTGATTTTAAGAATTCTTGACTTTTAAATATTTATTAAAATATTAAGTATATATACTGCAATAAAAAATTATAATTAATGATTTATTGTAGCTAATTATTTAATACAGCAGTACATTATTATGTAGCGGGTTTGGTGTTAAGTGGGGCTGTAAGATCAGAAACAATTACATGTAAAATATCAGGTGTTCCAAAAGAAAATATATAACGCAGTCACTGATGCTGGTTATGCATTATGTCATATGTTTTACAATAATTTAATTACCTTTTATCCGTCAGTGACTTCGTTCTAGCGTTTTTTATATAGACGCGTTTCGTGACATGTGTCACATCTTCAGTAATCCTCGTCAAAAGTTAAAATTCACATAAAACACATAAAAACACATTTGCACATATTTACTAAATTACAATAACGACACACACATAACACGATGTAACTTCGGCTTCGTTGGACCGGTCCGACCGCGCGTGTAGTTGCCGAGCCACTCATCGTGGCCCGATGTGCCATCGTTACATCGTGTTATGTGTGTGTCGTTATTGTAATTTAGTAAATATGTGCAAATGTGTTTTTATGTGTTTTATGTGAATTTTAACTTTTGACGAGGATTACTGAAGATGTGACACATGTCACGAAACGCGTCTATATAAAAAACGCTAGAACGAAGTCACTGACGGATAAAAGGTAATTAAATTATTGTGAAAAAAGTGACTTGGATACTATATAAAAACAAAACATATGTTTTAGATTGTAATTTGGGGGATAAGGAGTTCTTGATGGAAACCTACCAAACAGGTGATTGAGGCAAAGAGGCAGTGTCGAATTCTGTTCACGCCACTGGCCTTTTTTATAGGAACACATCAGAGATCAAGTTTATCAAAACCCAGGGGAGGATTAACTATTAGGCTGACTAGGCTGTAGCCTAGGGCGCGGTACTTTCGGGGGCGCAAAATTTTAGCTAAAAATAATAAAATTTTACAGCTAAATGTAAAATTGGTAATAAATTACAAGGATAAAATTTTCAGTTCATTTTGAACACAGGCGCCTGTTTGCGAGAAATTATGGTAACACTGTACATAAATAATAGAAGTGCTTTCCAACTGTTTTCTCAGGTTAGAACTATGCCGCTGCCCGACTTTCGTGGAATTGCCGACCACGTTATCTATTCCTTACTATGCCCGTCACTAACTGCAGTGGCGAAAGATCTTTTTCAGCTTTGAAGAGGGTGAAAAATTATTTACGCTAAATGGTAGGTGAGGGGGGGCTAAAATATAATTAGCCTAGGGTGCCAAGATACCTTAATCCGGCCCTGTCAAAACCTGCAACAATCAACTGCTTGAAAACAGCTGATTATGAATTAAAAGTGGATGCAGCCACATGCCAAAGGTAAGAGATTCATGAAGTTTGCAATTCCATCTGTCTGTATTATCAAAGGTCGTCCAACCAAACAGTTGTCGGTTTGAACAACTGCGATAACTTGAAAGATCCTATATTGTCTGCTTTAACCAGGATTATATAACTTGAATATTATAAGTACAGTGAAAGCTCCATACAACAATTAACGATAAAACTATAACCCTATCTACAACAATAAAATATTACAATTTCGGTAATAATGCCATTAATGCAATGCTAAATCCTGTCATTTTAATGATACTCCCAATAACCAAAAAAAAAAATCCATTAGGATTGTTTATTTCAGCCCCTGTTATTATATTTTCCTCTTAGTAGTATGTAATACGAACTTTAAAAAGTTAGGAAGATATTTTGCTGTCATTTGAAGAATGGACTTGACCCGTATCATCTTGTTAATTCTGTAAACACAGGCTTTCACTATCTTCACAGCTACCTGAACTCTTATAAATGCTGTGAAGTAGTTACTATAGTTGAGATAAAAGGTGATTACCATTATACCTTTGAAATGAAAATGAATTAATGTAATTTATTCTAAATTAATGGCAGAATTCTCTAAATCTTCCTGCTAAAATACTTTTCTGGCCTGCGCAATAGGCCTATCAGGGTAGGCCTATCAAGATTTCACTGCACTGTATTAACAGACTTTCAAAATGTGTCCGGTTTTTTTTTGGAACACCTCTATGTTACACATACAAGCTAATTGCACTAACTGTCTTTTGTATAGAGCAAAAATTAATGCCTACCGAAATTTCTGTTAAAATAATTGTTTTGAAAATTAACAGTGTTGTAATAGTCGGGTTCATAGACGTCGGGTATGACCGCTCTGGCCGCGGAGTTGTGCACCATGCTGACCGTCGTGGTGCCGGTGACCAGTTCTTCGAAATCGATCAGCTGTCTGAAGAATCCCGGGTTCGGTTTGATGCACGGCCTGCGGTCTCTCACGTGTTGGTATGCTTTCCTCAAAGACATGCCGTGGTATTTGATCAGATACGCTATACACAGGGTAGCCGACCTGCTGACACCGGCCACGCAGTGCACGAGCGTTCTGCCGCCTTCCTCTGCTACCTGTAAACGATGAGCACACATTATCTATCTTAGTTGATGCGATTTTTAGTTTAACAGACAGTACAACAGTGATAAGTACGATATTATCCAAGTACGATGTATCTTAGGTATAACTATGATGGGTAACGATCATGGCCGGCTCTAGTAGAAGGCCGGAATATTAATCGTGGCAACACTGGAACCAGCTGATATTTTAGGACGACTAGACGATCTTTTAATTTATGTATTTGAACAATCAAATCGCGTTAATTTTAATTACCGGTTAACAGCAGTTTTATAATTCTTCATCTTTTGCAAATTAAAAGTTTATTATGTAAAATACTGTTATAGTATTTAAGAAATATACTAATTAACTCATTCATATGATACGAATTCAATAATTCGAATAAAATTAATTCATTAGGCCTAACACTAATTCACTAATTTCTTCAACTTAAACGTATAGTACTAAGTGCGCAGAGACGTATAATTTAGATTTGGCTATAAATACGCCTATCATGATTTTAGTAATGCTGTGAAATTAAATCAAAATATAACATGTTTACTTTAGCTATTTTATAGCACTATGGTTATAGGCCTCAGACGCAACGTTGCCACGTTTAATAATCCGGCCTTCTACTAGAGCCGGCCATGGTAACGATCCATAAATGTTCTCCCATTTGACATATGAGTAACTATGTTACCAAGGCATGCCTGACACGTAATAACTTGTCACTTGTGAGTCATGTTAACCATAACTGGGGTAGGTTAGGCCATAAGCCATAAAATAGTTTACAAGACAAAAGTCAAGCGTGTCTGTCAAATATTACCCGGTCACGTACATAGAACATCGGATTACGATTGAATAAATAATGAAAGGAATAATTTTGATTAAAAATGAGTAGAAGAAAGAAAAGGAAGAGGCACATTGATATTTAAGAAAACGATGGAATGTAAAATACTCATAGTAGATACAGAGTTCAAACGAACATAGTAGCTAATGGTAGATAAAAGTTAGCTTTTTTTATCATCTTTTTCACGGAGGAGAGGTAAGATATGATCGATAACCTGTCAAGTTTAGCAACTGTATCTATTCGCTTCAGAAAAGCCCTACGAGAAAATATGTTCATCCAAAATAAACATGTTCATGTGTTCATAATTTATTTCTCAACAACTTTCTCGCAGAATTCTGAACAAGCGCGTAAAATGTCATTTCACTCTGGCACAAGACAAACAAAACCAAAATAAAGTCGACTCGCCGTTATATTATTGAGTCACCGCTGTCAGCCCCGGTGTATGAAATTTGTAAAATTTAACTCCGCCGTAATTATGCAAATAAATTATAATACACTGTCGGACTGGAGATCAAAGTTGGCCACAGGCTTGTGGTGTACAGAGAGAGTTGCTGCTGCAGGAATGCGACGTGCCGCACATATATCTTGACCGAAACGCAGCCCGTGCGTTAAATTTAATTAGTAAACCGTACGTATGACGTTAAATAAACGCGTGTAAAATTGTGCGCCGCTCTGCTGTCAATGGCGCCTTGCGTTCGGTGACTTTAATATCGCCTGTCACACGGGCAGGCAGGTACCCTGAACAAAATGTTATTTTAGCGCGCGGACGTTTGACAAAGCGTTGGTGCTGCGTCTTAATCTGAAGTGAACGCCGCCCAGATGGAAACGGAATGCCGAAGGCAGTGGCGGCGGGGGACTTGCAATCGCTCAGGAATGTTGGCGTCGCGCCCACGGGCGCAGTTTAAATTATGAATGGGTATGTTACGATAACGCGATCAAAACGTCATACGTTTGTAAATATCAACTTTCAGCAGCGCGCGCACACGAATCGCGTTCTGCTGCTGATTAGCCGTGACGGAATCAGAACCATGTCGTCTGCGCGAATTTCGGACTCTATTTTTTGTTCAGGTTTTTGGCCTCTCACGCATTTTTCATATTTTAAAATGGTCGGCCCTGTTTAAAGTAGATGTTGGCCTTTTCCACCGTCCGTATCCATTACCATTAGACCTGTTACGCTAGGTAATTTAGGCTTGCATAATTCTTATACGAACGAGGTGTTGGCTTGTCGCTTAATTTTTACGTAGAGGAAAGATGTTTATGATCAAGGTTTTCCCGCCTCTAGATAGCTAGATAGTCTGCTTTCTATAGCCTATCGTCCTGCGTACTGGTTTCCAGGAGGTATTTCATTTTATTTTTACCGCCTATATTTGAGACGTGTTACCTGAGGACCCGCCCTATTGAGTTTACAGGCTCTTCTAAGGACGCCTTGGTCTACGGACCAAAGTCAGTCAGAAACAGTCTGAAAATTAACATTTGATGGAAGGAGCAAACAAGAATGTCCAAGAAGTCCTTAAACACGGCTGTTCACATGCGATGGCAGACAAATGGCTACAAGAAAAACGTGTGCTACAACACAGCACAAAGGAAACTAGTTAGAGCTTTAGCTCTAAAAGTCTCACATTACAGAAAGAAACACAATGTGATCGACTTCTTCCTATAAAATGGTCCTGAGAACTGATATCAGAACTGCATCTTTTTGGATGTATTGAATTAAACTATGAATTTTAGGTAAAGGATCGTTACGGTCTCTGTGCGTCTCATTGTGTCTCCTCACTTCTGCCTCGCTCAGCCATGTGTAGTTCCTGCTGTCTCGCTTTAAAACTTAATGTCGGTTATCAAAGCAAGAGTTACAACGAAACAAAGTGATTAGTGCAGACACGAAGTCCTGCTGTTCTAAGAATACATCACACCGTTCTCATAATTACATCAAATCGCTTCTAATATAAATCTTTTTGACCGCGAGAGTTATACGCTAATACCGACAAATAATATTTATGCTTTGTCTACGTGAGGCTCTTTAGCTAGTGCCGAATATGCAGGCAGACGCGACTTTCCACAGCCGGCTATAAGGCTAGCTGACGCTGACAAATCCCTGACATTGCCCGATTAACGTGGAACATTGTAAAACCTTCTCGTTAACATTAAACGCCACACAAGTGGCCTTTTGGCTGACTATAATAGCTCGCGGATTGCCAGTCAGTTCGATCGCGCGAATTATACAAGCAGGGGTGCCGATCCCCCCAACCCCTATGACCCTTCTCCCCCAGTTTAAAAAAAAATCCCTCCCTTTTCTGACAAGACCTTTTCTCTCTTTTACAGTAAAATTTTTTACCTAATCGAGCAAAGGCCGGGGCTTCATAACTCAAACCTATTACAAAATATTACCTTTTACCGTAAGTTTGAAGCACTGAGTGGAAGACTAGATCCTTTTTTCCGTGCACACCGCGCCTACAGCCCGCTCAGAAGTCAACTGAGTAGATTTATTGTGCATCTGATACGTATCCGTTATAAGTTTTTTACAGTTTTGTAAAATTTGGGGAAGATTTTTCATGCAATAGTAAAAAAAAACCGCAAAATTTTCTAAATGTCGCCAATAGCGACACGATCCCCCACTGTAGGCACCCCTATATACAAGTGATCACACTGAATGCGTGCGACGTAATTTTGCGAACGGTTACATTTAGCGATAACCAGTACATTATTTTCGTGAGAGACATCAAATGACATTTGAGTGAGCTAGGCATTTTTAATTAAGGTAATGACTTTATTATTTGTTGTGTATAGTGAGTATTTTGGATAACAGTCTGACTAGAAAATTTTGTAATACGAGTATTTTTGGTTCATAGAAGTGTCAATAACGATTTTGAGTATCGATTTATTTGGCTGTCAATAATTTATTCCACTGTTTCAAGTGAATCCACGCTCACTCTCCATGCTCAGGATTATGTTCGTAGCAGATCATTCGGGTCTTGATCATTGCATCAATCTCAGGATGTGTTGTTTTCACCACGTTCAACTGGTCTTATCAGCTGGAGTCAAGAAGAGTACTGCTAGCCATGCTAACGTAATTGTGTACCGTAAGGGTGAAGTAATTCTGTCTGACCTACAATGACCCTAAGCCCTGGCAAAGGATAATTTTAACTTTCAAAAAGAAAATATTCTTAAAATATATTCAGTATGAGTTATAATAATATAAGTAGAGTGGATAACATAGAGTTAGCCATTAACGATATAATATACTGCCACAAATAACTCGTTTTCAATGTAAAATTTGACAAAAAACTTAATATTTCATGTCAGAAAAAATAACCAGGCAAAATTCCAACAGTTCACTAAACCATTTGCTTAATATATTCTGAATTTTAAATATCTGTGATTACACTTTTCCAACGATTGTTGCAGTATTATGTTATTTTACAACGTGTTCTATTTGTAGCTTACCTCGTGTATGGTGTCGGCTACTCGGTGAAGATACGAAAAAATGTCAGCCGATGTGGAGTCTTGTATAGGAACAGGCAAAACGGTAGACACTCGTGATGGCAGCGGAGGTATGGGTAATTCAGGAGCCGCGGACACGATGCACGTCACCCCTAACTTTTCCAACAGTTCCTCACGTACGGCTGGTGCTCCCGACAAGAGTAGACTCGATGTTAGTTCCGATATATGGAATCTGAAAATGTCACATACCACCAGTGTAATTCCAAATTTTTAAAATAAAGCTTAAATCATATAAGTTAATATTAAATTTTAATTGAATTAACGAAGCAAGTTCTCAGTTTTAACTCGACCGTTTGGCATCTGTCTGTCTATCTATTTGGGGTGTCTCACGATAACTGTTCAACACATCAACCGATTCTCGTAAAACTTGGCATGCATATCCAAACTTTTACTTTACAGAACCCTATTGTCTTTTGAGATTGATTCCTACCAAAATATGAGGCGCATGGAAAAAATGTGAGGGATCAAAATTGTGAAAAAATCGCAAAAGCCATGTGGGGTATGAAATTAAAGAGAATTTTAATCACAACCTGAATATAGTAGGCCTATTAATTTTTTAAAATGTCAACATTTTTGGACGTCAGAGCCAAAAATGGGTGAAAATTTGTATACGAAAAAAAATCGTATCGAGTATCAAATTAAAGAGAATTTTAACTATCATCTAAACGTAGTGTTCAATTCTAAAAATCTAAAAATTTTGGGATACCAGGGCCCGAGAAAGAGATAAACAATTTGTTTTTAATTCAGCAGGGTGTCAGATTAAATGAAACTGTAATCCAAATCCAAATGTTTTTAGTTCTTAGTGTTTATTGTATGATTGCTCTACAATTGTTATATTTCGTACTAAAAAAATAGTAGAATAATCGGGAGTTTTTATGATTTTCCTTATAACTGTAAAATTATCTGATACATAAATTTATGTAATAATAAATGTACTTCGTTCACAATTGTGAGCGAACTCTGCAACTCGGGGACCATACTAGTTTTTTTAGTTGTATTGTTACATAGCCTATAGGAACGTAATGATATCGAGTGAAAATTAAATAAGTTTACTTGTACCAGTGTTATAACAGTATTAAAGAATACTGCTGCTGAGGAGTATCCAGGCTCCAATGCGTTAACAATGAAGACGCCAGGAGACAAAGTCGCGTGCAGAGCAGTACTGACAACATATATACGAAGCTCCTCACATGGTATGAACTTGTGGAATGAATGCCTGACTAAACTGGGTTCCACATAGAAGAAGGAAAAGAAATAAACCCAGGAGTTCGTGGAAAGAGGGCACAAATGACGAAAAAAGAGATCTACACGGGATGTGTATGGGATAATACTGTATATACATGGAATGAGATGGAATGGATAAACGAGAATTATGGGACGACAGACGCCTCTAGCCTACGAGATACGAAAGACTGTAGCAGCTGTAGATGGATGGATGGATTAAGGAATAAATCATGGAGAGACACAGCTGGAGTTATATAACTTACGGCCGTTACAACTTTGATGTACGAAAGTGAAAATGATTCTTCTGCGAAAACTTATTTCAAAAGTATAGGCCTTCGAAATGAAATTCTTTAAGAGTCGTAAAGGGACTGCAGCTTGAGGACTGCAGAAAACACCTTAAGATGTTTTCAACTTCAGACAGAATAAAGGAAAAGTTAGAAGTTTCTCGTGGAACAACGGACACATGTATTCCTAAACAACCACTGAACTACAGAAAAGTAGTGAAAAGGATCGTGGTAGACCTTCGGAAAGATAGAGACTCAGTGAAGTCGCGACGGGCTTAGGTCTAAACCATGAAGCTGAGAAGAAGAAAAGCTTAATATTCATTTGACAGACGTAAAGAAGCTCAAAGAAACATAGATGACTGAATAACTTGTATTCTGATACAGACTACTGAATCTCGAAAATAGAAAATCGAGTGCGTTGTTATAAAAATAAAAATAAAAATAAACGTGTTAATCGTCCCTAATATCAGTCAAATACTGTCAGTTTTTCACGGCTGCTGTTTATTGTCGCATTTGTTTTGACCCACTGTCAGATATCTTCTTCGCTCGGACATTTCGACTTCACCTGCGTCAGTTCTTTGTCAGAAAGTACAAGCTGCAGAAGAACTGCCACGGAGTGTCCATGTGGTGTGCCATATAATTAGTCAAGACTGACTGACTGAATAAGGCGAAATCGAACACAGCTAAACATAATTGTTGTAGGATCGACACGAGGTGTCTACCGGTATTTTCTAGCAAACCTTCATTTCTCTGGTGAATTTGTTTTTACAAAAAGGAACGTCAAGTTAATTTCGTTAACACTAACTGATGATAAATTACAAACTAAACGCTTACTCTTAAAAAGGTATATATTTAAACTGACTTTGAAAATTTTCTTTAAACTACTAGGTGATGGATCACTACATTTGAGCTAGATCCGTCTCTTTGAGCTAATTTCGACTCTAAAAATATGTCGTCTCCCTCAAGAACTGACAGAGGTGGATGACGGACTTTATTGACACATGCCCACGACTGCAAAGTAACGTTGGAGATACACTATTAGGAAGAGTTTTCAGTTCATTTAAATATTACATGCCTTTATTCGTCTCACTTATACAATTATAATTTTTATGCAATTCATGAAATTGGAAGGAGCTGGTATATCGGTGGTCAAAAAGTCATGCAACCCAGAAGTCGAAAATGTTCTTCTTGACAGTAGGTGTAGGTAAAACATTAGACGTATGATATTCGTAACAGTGGGCCTTTTTCTTAACTCAGTATGAGTTTTCAACAATGGTTTCTATTACTTATACAGTCAGCATAATTGTTTTACGAAGTGTGAGATGTTTGCAGACAAACCTATATCCGTAAAAACCAGTTTTTTCTAACAGAATCGTGTGTTTAATTTAGAATATTATATGTTTTTTTTCAGAATAAGTTTTCTGATACCTCACGTGCCGCATAAACTGAGAATGAAACATTTTCGTTTAATCTTTCGTTCGTTTAAATTTATGTATTTCCATTGTGGCATATCCTCTGCATCGGGTTACTTTTTGACCACCCTACAGTTAACGTAAGAAGCTCACAAATATTGAGATGGTATAACACTTAAATAGAAAGAAATACGATTTATGCTAAAAACGATTATGAAGTGAAACCCACAAGAAAAAAGTACAAGTAACAGTCTGTAATATAAAATCGGTTTATTGAAGACGTATAAAAGTTGGTAACAGTGACACAAGAAGTGATCGTGAACGGTAAGAGGGAATAAAGAGGATAGCAGATGATGTGGAGGAACACAAAAACGTGTAAAGAAAGGAAGCGAAGTGATGTGGAGTGGCTGGCTATACACAAAAAAAAAGTTCCGCGGTCATTAATATAGTTGTGCGTGTGCATTTAACCAGTGGTGTTGTCGTTGAAATTACTTTAGGTTACATTTCATTACACAACGTACTATAGGTTAAAAGCGTGTGTTTTAAGGCCTAACATTTTCGTGGAGTAGCGTGTGAAAGTTCTCTGCAATAGTAGCCCAACAGATACAATGACCCAAAAAAGATGGTTTTTGAAGAAGACTTTAATATGTGACATAAGAAAATGGAAAAATATTACAGGAATGCTTGGTCACAGATACAAGAGAAAACCTTAAATATAGAAAACCTTAAATATACCTAAGCCTTAAATATAAAAGAGAAAAGCCTAAATATTTTTTACTGTAGGCGACTGCGTACAGTGAATGCTATGCAGGATATTAATATACGAAATCTATTGTTAATACACCTATATGACGTACCAATTGTAGTACC
The DNA here is from genome assembly GCA_034769895.1 of Magicicada septendecula. Classification (NCBI taxonomy): domain Eukaryota; kingdom Metazoa; phylum Arthropoda; class Insecta; order Hemiptera; family Cicadidae; genus Magicicada; species Magicicada septendecula. Next base: position 785,247,048 of record CM068368.1, read on the forward strand.
AAAGTAACAAATTCATGATAGACCTACTTGATATCTTCGTATTCTTCTTTTCCCTTTAAGTGTTAATGGTTCTTTCTCACAGTAAAATTCTACATAATGTAACGTTGTAGTATAATAAGTAAAAATATGACTTAATTCAGCAATGTTTTCGACAAGACTTAAACTATTCTTTATTTTGTTAAATTTAACCACATTCTTCGTGAAATAATATATCGTTTATTAAGGAAACAATATAATACCTCGTTTACAGTTTGTGGTCGTTTCATTTAGTTACACTTCAAAAATTTAGTTAGTGTAATGTCTTTTAAATATACTTTGTTTAATCGCAAGTCTGCCTCCGAATGACGTACCGAGTTTCGAGTCTACGATGTAGACAACATTTATATCAAAAGTTTCGTTTTATTTCTATTTTACAGATTGATTATTCGTCTAAAAATCATAGTTAGAATTTAAGGTACTATAAAAATTAAATATGCATTGCATGCATATTGCGAGTCTGGTGCACGGAGATTCGTTACCATGCTACTATAGAGACAACTTTACTCCTGTTAAATTGATACCTAATATCTCGTTTGCGGCAAGTTACAGTTTAAAAAATTACACACCAAAAAGCTTACTTAAGGTAAGATTTGTGTGCAGTCCCAATTGGACTCTGAAAAATCATTCTGTCGGATTCGATTCCACGCTACGATTGTGGTTACGAATCTGACGCGCTGTCACGGGAACGACATTCATAGCACACAGCACATTTACGCGTTCATAGCAGACGACATTTTATCATCAATAATTTGCTACCATCATGTTCACAGCGCATTAATCATCAAAGCGTGTGCAATTGCAAAAGCAATTTATTACGAGCGTCCTTCGGTCGGAAGGAAGGTGACGGGACAGCACAGCGAGAGAGGACGTTGTGCTTATGAAAGAATGCCACGTGTGTCTGGCACCGTGCCTTATTATTACAAGCACGCGAGCCGCAGTTTACGACTCCACTATTAAACGCTGTGTCTCTTAAATAGCAACCGATTAACATCGTTACATTAACATAGTAGTTACATATAAAAACAATCGTGCGCGCGCCTACACACACGCACGCACGCACACACAGCTTGCATAACATTCATTAATTATGTTGCGTTAAATCGTTTGCTACTAATTTTCTAAATAGTTTGTTTTATTCACCATTATAAAGAAACAATTATGTCTGGAATAAAATATGTTTTTCTACACAGTATATAAAGTTATGTATTACTGATTATTATCAAGTACACACTAACAAAGCAGATATAAAGTTTTTCGGCGCATAAGAACCGAAGATAATGACGCTATCAGATAAAACAATGCGTAGGCCTACAAATTCTAGGGAAAATATGCAGAGACTTGATGTAAATTACTTGTTACGTTCTCACAAGGAAAATCGTAATAGTTTTATGTCATATAATTCTAAACGTTTACATAATGTACGCATTATATCAATCCTTTAATAAACGATATTTAATCACAGAAAAAATGAGTTTAAATTATATATCGTATTTTGTATAATATGCTGCCTTATTGTTAATAGTTTTCCAAACAGTGTAATATTTTAAATTATTTTTTTTTTATTTTGAAAAAAAACGATACTCAAGCCCATGTGCGGTATCAAATTAAAGGAAAGTCAAACCACAATCTGAATATAGCGTTCGTTTTTGAAAATTTCAAAATTTGTGGATGTCAGACCCCAAAAAGTAGGCGAAAATTTTGTGTGTAGTATCAAACTAAAGAAAATTTAAACTGACATATATGAATGTAGTGTCAAATTTTGTAAATTTCAAAACTTTTAGAACCCATGGCCTAGAAAAGAGATCAAAAATTTGAAAAAATTGTGAAAATCCAGCACGATACTAAAAGGAATTATAACCCAATCCGAATATATCGAATTTTTAATGTTTTTGTATGATTGTCTGCTCTACAATTGTTACATTAGTAAAGAAACAATAGATAAATCGAGATTCTTGTAATTTTTCCTATAGGCCTAATTGAAAAATTATCTAATATCGAAATTTATGTAATAATAAATGCAGTTCGTTCAAAATAGTGAGCGAGTTCTGCAGCTCACGGAGTATACTAATTAATTCACGTACAGGATTGAATCAGCATGCCAATAGTAACGTAATGGTAATTATTGCAATACTACAGTTTCATTACAGTCATACACGTAGCATACACATAAATGCATTATATACATACTAACAATACATGTGTATTAATTATTTTTTGTTTTATGCTTGGACAAAACGCGAAGATGACAATAAATTTTGTCGAAACGTCGATTCAAATAATTTAAATTATCCCTGGTTAACAACCGAACATAAGTAAGCCTATGAACAGGAATACTTAGTTCTACGTTCTTGAACAAAATTTAAGTATTACGATAACAAATAGAATCGGAGTCTTAATTGTAAAAGGCCAGACATTATCTTATAACCGGCCGAATTTAAGTGTACTCACAGTTTTGAAGCGCCATTGTTATTAGTTAAAATCTGCTTCGCGTCCCCATTGGTGGAGCCAACAATCAGTTTGTTATCATTGTTGTTATTGTCAGCGTCTTCCCTAGTTACTAAGTTGTCCACAATCTCGTTGAGTACCTTCATTGCGACTATGTAGTAATCAGTTAAAATATTTACTGTACATAAATTCACTCACAAACATTCACCGAATGTAAATACGATACGTATGTTTTTTTTTTCAACTGTAAAATAAATTCCAGTTCAACCGACAATGCAGTATAACAAAACAAAAATATTTTCTGTTAGAACTACTTCTAACTAAAAGTTGCGAACAAAAACATGATCGACAGTACACGTCCGAAAGCACACAAGCTGTTAGCTTGAGTTAACATAAATGAATGTGTCTCTACAACTGACGATGCCAACAATTTACCTGAAATAGTTGGCATGCGCAGTGAGGGTAAACACGGACACGTCATGGCGTCTGAAATGTAGCATCGCATTCCGTCGTGCCGAGCTTTCTGCCTAACCGGCGCCGGCAATAACAATATTTTTAGATCAAGTTAGGTTTCACGTCCGTGACCTAATATAAACTTGTTATTAAAACTTTTAATAAGGTCATTACACCGCCGGCTTTTATTGGAAGCGTTAGTTAGTCAATGACGAAAGATAGAGGGAGAAACAAACATTTCATTCGCACAAGTGACAGCAATAAATAACACGTGTACACTGCCAAAAACGATGCATTTAATTACATAATGGTTAGCTGTACATCAGGTGTTAATTTACAGCATCCGCTTAACAATGATATTTTTGCTAACACCATAACTAACCTAAAATATGTGGTTGACCTTTTTTTTTACGTAATCGTTTTTATTTTGTGTTAGAGAGAAAAGATTTTACGTGAAAAGCTCTGAGTGACAAAAATACATCGTTACTAACCACTGAAATATTCGAGTCTGAAATGATTTTACGTGAAAAGCTCTGAGTGACAAAAATACATTGTTACTAACCACTGAAATATTCGAGTCTGAAATGTTTAACTACTGAAATATTCGAGTCTGGTCCGTCCAGACCAGGGACGGACTGGCCAGGTCGGCTGGTTGGCGATCGCCGAGGGCCCCGGACCCTGATGAGGTTCAGGGAGCCCCCGAGCCATGAAAGATTTATTTCGAGAAAAAATGATAAATACATATATTTTTAATGGTATTAAAAACCTTTTCTCGTCTAAATATTGTTGGAAATAAATCTTCAGGATTTATTTTGGTCAGATTGGAAGCCTACAGCCTATTTAGTATTTACTAATGGAGGAAAGCGAAGGAGTTACTGTAGAGGCGCGCCGCGCGGCAACTGACTGACACGATGAGTAGTAGGCTATTGTAATTTTTGTTTGAATGTCATTGCAGCATTCATGGCTGGGGGGCCCGAAGGCCTGGGAGGGCCTCAGAGCCTTATGTCAAGATTAAAAAGGGGGCCCATGGCATAAACTTGATTATTTCCAGTAGTATTTATTGGTAACTTACCCTATATATATATATCACTGACATAGGTAATTATGGTTTTAAAGCTGGTTATGTTAAAGTCTAAATAATCAAATAAACTGTCCTGTATGTTTTGTATTGAAACGTTCACTTATGTAAATACTGTACATACCATGTATCTATAAAGAGTAAATAAATAATTTAAAAAAGTATACACAAAAATACGCGCGTGCGCGTTTGTGTGTGTAGCTGCAGGGGGCCCCTTAACTGCTTCCAGCCGAGGGCCCCCAGGGATGCCAGTCCGCCCCTGCATTCGACAAACAGAAAATGATATATGTCCTATCGATAAATGGAAAAAAAATTACTGTAACAAGTTTTTTCAGTAATCTCGATTAAAATCTTATGTTATATGCGCGATTTATTTCAACAATCCATCAAGCAGAAAAGTTTACCAAAAAAAAAAATACTTGGATGTGATACTTGACAGAACATAGGACTTGGATTTACTAAATAATAGGCCTATTAGCTAACATCGGACTCAATTTTGTAATTCCATAATCAATATATGGCAACCAAATTTATTGTTTTAAAACGTAAAGATAATAATGAACTAAAATTCTGGCATTTTCACGACCCACACAATATTCTCGTGTGTATTTTGTTAAACGACATCTAAAGTTTTCTATTGTAGTGTATTTATTGTAGTGAACAATAAATGCACTACAATAGAAAATTGAGATTATAGGTACCATTAGTAAACAATAAGTGTGTGTATATAATAAATACATCACATTATCATTAGACATCTAAAGTGTAAAACTCTAGTTTTAAATCTAGTTTAGGTTTAAAACTGTAAAGTGCGCCTGATGAATGCCATTGCTTACTTTATTGACACGATACTGAAAACGTATGCTGTCGAAGTATTTAATATTAGCCTGGGTTTTTGTTTTCCATTACGTAACACTGGTTGTGACTCGGCTGATTCCTTGCAGCCGGTGTAAGTTTAGTTTTAAATAACGTAGGTAGCGACTGACTTCGTGCTTCTCTACGATCAATTAAGTTAACGTCAGGCTCGAAAAAACTAACGTGAAAATAGTCGGCGTTGACGCAAGTTACGCGATGTGGCTTGACACAACAATCTACACGCGTTGTTGCCAAAATAAAGTTACACGGTATCGAAACCATGCATTTTATTTTTCGTTATGTAACAACACACATGGCAGGGATGACTCAAAGAGCTCTCTTCTGTATCTTCACCACAAATAACTTCAAAGGCCGCGGTGACGGTCAGTTTCGACGTAAAGATTAACTGCATCATTGTCGATAATACGTTTTCAGTTCTATTTTCTGCCGAACACAAGTGCACGCGTGTATAAAAATAAATTTAATATTTCACGCTCTTGCACATCAACTGTTTGAACCATAACTGCGTAACTATGAAATCAAGAATAAAGTATGTAGCAACTGTTAACCAATTATAAAGTATTTTATGGTACGGGCTAAAGTTAAGGAACATAAAGGTAATTAACATACCAGAAAGTAAACGGAAGGTTGGTAGGTGAGGACATAGAGAAAATAGAAAAGCCAGAAGTTGAGATGATACGATAACATAAGTAGTCTGGAAGAGAAATCAGTGTTAAAACGACTACGAAATGGAGGCCAGAAGAAAGTAGACCCAAAGGAAAACCGATGACGAGTAGTGGCGTGTTTAGATTTGGCTTTGGGGGAGGATCCGGGGTCGGGTCGGCTGCATACAAAAGAAAAAACAAGTTAAGACTAATCAACATTATTATCTTTTAAGTGGCTGAAAAACGCGTGATAACATCCTGAAATCAGTCCTATTACATTAAAGGGTTATAACACAATAAAATATGCGTTATTGAAACATTGTTTACAACATACTTATTGACTGAATTGATTTTCCTACATTTCATATTTTAAATGCACACCCTAATTCTGTATAATAAACCTGTTTGTGTATTTTAAAAAAGGAGCTATAACTATATTGCCGTACACAGGTGAAAAAATGAAATAAACAGCCTAAAAGATTAACAAAATTCATCAACTTTTTCGACGCTCTGGGGGGACCGGTCCTGTTCGTCTCCCTTCCCCCGAAAACAGTGATGGATTATCCATAATCCTAGGGTATGCTGAACACCGGGCACCAGGGCTTCAGCTGTGAGAGGGGGCACCATCCAGCTGAATTGACTAAGCGAAGCAAAGCTTATGATCACGTTACGCAATTGTTTGGTTTTCTTACGCAGTTACTAAGCGTGTTGAGTTGGAAAATCAAGAGAAACTCTTATAGAAGTTTACACGAACGATTTGAATAACGATCATCTAATAGAATTGAAACACTTTGTGCCACGAGTAAAATTGCAACAAGAGGTTTTTTTTCAAATCGTCCGAATGACGATGATAGACTCCATGATACTACAGTTTGTTCGCTCAAAGTATTAAACCGTGTTATTGATTGTAAAACGATTGATTTATTTCCGAATATATACATTGCTTATCGTTTGCTTTTAACGATTCCAGTAGCGAATCTGAAAGATCATTTTCTCCATTAAAACGCAGTAAAGATATGTTGAGTTCAACAATAAGAGATGAGAGATTATCTTCATTAGCAAGGGTGACTATTGAAATCGAGACACTTGAATCGCTCGATTTAGAAGAAATTATACCAGACTTCGATAAGACAAAATCAAGAAAAAATGGATTGATTAGTATTTTCTAAGCTTAGGTAGGCATAGGCATAGGAATAGCTATGCTATGTAATCACTATTTAGCTAAATATTGTTGTAATCTGAGAGTTTAATAAAATAATGTTTAACTTTCGAAACTGTGCGTGCCATTTATCTGTGTTATTTAAAGGCGAGGAGATCAGGTCACTGAATACCAGGGCCGGCTCTACAGTAAGTACCGCAGGGCAACAGAACCAACGATCGCATTGTAAAATTTTAATACGATAGTTGTACTTATTTACTATTCACACGTTTCATTCTTTTAGACTGAGTTGTATTTTATTCGTAGTAGACTAAATGTTTACTAACTAAATGAGATTTCCACAGTCTGCACACACTGAAGTGTTAACAGTAGCGCAAGTCCCGAGTTGTACACCAATAGCAGGCCAGATTTTTCTCGCCGATAAGGCAGCAATAGAGCTGCAGCGTATACAGTTTATAACACATTTTTCCCGGAGCCGCTACCCGTTTCCTCTAATTACCTCTTGTAAGGGAACGAAACTTACGAAGGGAAAGGGACGCGGGATAACTCAACGTCTTTTGAAGTTGTGAAAACGTTATGTGACTGTGCGTCATATTTTTGACACATTAAATGTCAAGTATATTATTAGTCTTAACTTGTTTTTTCTTTTTTATGAAGCCGACCCGACCACGGACCCTCCCCCAAAGCCAAATTCTAGATACGCCACTGTTCGTCGTAGGGTTTCCTTTGGGTCTGCTCCCTTCTGGCCTCCATTTCATAGTCGTTTTGACACATTAAGTAATGACTGAAGTGTGATCGCAAGAAGACTATTCGTTAACGTACAAAATTAGACAACTATATATTTATTTATTTGACGCTAAAACGTACAATGAAACCTGATAAAGTTTATTCTCCTTATAAACAGGTATAATGTCTCCACATTAAACATATGTAGAGAGAAAGGTGGTATCCTCGACTACGCCTTTCATGAGAAAGGTACCTTACACCTTTCTCATTTCCACTTATTTATATTTGTAAAAAATAATATTCTAAAACGGATGAAAATAGAAAGAATAAAAACCGAAAAATGTGAAAGAAACTCAATTTTAAAATTCGTTTTAACATGTTTTGTCAGAGTGGGAGGACGAAAAACAGCAATCTGAGATTTGCCGATGACATCACACTTTGTGCCGAATCGGAAAGAACTGCTGGGGAGAGGTGAAAGTCAGTTAACAACGATAAGTCGTAAATTACGATACTAGATCGTACTAATTCTATATTGCAGACAGATTAACTGGCAAGTTATGAAAATTTGGAGCCCTTCGCCTAATTGGGCTCTACAATAGGAAAGAATCTACTGTGGTACCACTGAAGAAACACGGCGAAGGAGAAGGTGTGTCAAAGCTGAATGTTATTTGAAAGGATCATTCCATTATTACAACCACAACACTACGGCTCCTAAAGACACTGTTGGCCTTTCATTGTTTATTTATGGAGGGAAACATCAAGGCAGGAGACCGCAAGATGTGGGCATACAGGAGAGTATCTTCGATGAACAAAAGCCACGATATATCCATTCTAAAAGACTTACTTACTTATTTACTTACTTACAGCGGCGCGACAACCCATTACTGAATCAAGGCCTCCTTTGACAGCCCCCGCCAGTTGTCCCGGTCAAGTGCAGCTGCTCTCCAGTTCCGGGTTACAAGGATGTGGCGCGCATCGTAGCTCACACCGTCTTCCCAACGTAGTTTGGGTCTACCAACTCTCCTGGTGCCATAGATCTGTTCTGTGAGTTCCTTTCTGGGTATTTCATTCTCCCCCATTCTGATCATATGTCCAGCCCACCTGAGTCTACCAAGTTTTATAACTTTCACAATATCTGGTTCGTTCAGAAGAGTGTTTAGTTCTTGCTTGGTCCTTTTCCTCCATTCATCTCCCACACATATTGGGCCAAAAATACTGCGGAGGATTTTACGTTCATGAAACAGAAGGCTTGATGCAGACTTTCTAGAAATGGTCCAGGTCTCAGAACCATAGGTGAGAAATGGGCGGATCAGTGTTTTATACAGAACCAGCTTGATGCTCCTGGCAATTGTTCTGCTCTGGAACAGGGGTCTGAGACCAAAGAAGCTGAGGTGATACTTCGCTTTATTTCTTCTGTCGGTTCCCCCTCGGAGTTAAACTTGGCATCCTAAATAACAAAGTTGTTGACTTTTTCGAAGGAATAGATGCCAATTTGACGTGCTCTCCTTCTGTAGCTTCCTGTCCTGTGACCATGTATTTTGTCTTGCTTTCGTTTATTATCAGACCCAACCTCCTTGCGGGACCTTCAAGAGCAAGAAAGTCTACAGTGACTGCTCTAAGGGACCTCCCGATTATATCTAGATCATCGGCGTATCCTAGGACCTGCACCAACCTATTGAATACAGTCCCGGAGGAATCTATTCCAGCATCTCTCATAGCTGTTTCTAAGGCAAGAATTAAGAGGAGGCAAGCAAGAGCATCGCCTTGGAGGACTACCTTTCCATAATCAAACTCTCCTGATAAGTCATTCTGGATCCCCACCATACCCTTCACTGTCAGCATTGTCACCCTACACAATCTTATTAATTTCTTTGGTATGCCTAGTTCTTCAAGAGCTGTGTAAATTTCTTGTCTAACAGTGCTATCGTATGCATTTCTGATATCTATGAAGAGGTGATGATGGGTTTGTAGCTTATGTTCCCTAACTTTCTCCAGAATTTATCGGAGTGTGAAAATTTGGTCTATTGTCGATTTCCCTCTTCTAAATCCGCACTGATATCGACCAATCATCTGATCAGTATGTGGAAGCAGTTTTTGCTACAACATATGGAACATTATTTTATACGCCACAGGGAGAAGAGAAATGCCTCTGTAATTGTTACAGTCTAGTTGAACCCCCTTTTTATAAACCGGCCATTCTAAAAGAAGTCGACGTAAATAAGAGATTATCCACTATGTTCTACCAAAGAGTCCTACATTTCATTGAACATATTGTTCGGCTACAGGGAGATAATCTGGAATAATCCATCATGCTGTGAAAATTAGAAAGATACCGATCTCGTAGAGACGGAAACTGTACCAAGTAGAAGAGATAACAGACTAAACACTGGAACAACGGATTAACGGATTAGTAAAGTAGAAGTTCGGAACCGATGGGAGACAGACTGTACAGAATTTAACCGCCAACTTTCAACTATGAATGACAGATTAATGAATGAAATCGTGTTTTATTAGTTATTTATTTTCCCACAGAATAACAAATAATTATACCTGAGAGCCGCCACACAAACGCTAAGGGAGTGGTGCGGCGGATTCAAAGAATTGAAGACACGAAGGATTGGAGGAAGACAGTGTACGAGGCAAAGAACGCTAATCCTAATGTTAACGAAAGGCCCCATAACCATAAAGTCATCGTCACCACAACCGCTTACTCTTCATGCTGCTCTTATCATTTGGTGGTAACTCTCACAACCCGTTTTTACCTTAACGTATTCCAAACACGTTTTATATATAGCCTATTGTTACGCCATTACAGAAAGGGCTATCCCAGCATGTTTGTGCACGTACGTATTGCTAATTTGAGAAGAAAGACAATTACGTGACACTTAACGTGCGTTAACAATCGAGGTTATTCCAGACTTCACCGGTCACGCACTGTGTTCAAGGCCGCAAGCAATTACGCTCTAGTGTTTTCGAGTAGTATTGACACGTACTATGGATTATTCTGGAACACTTGTGCTATCTATTTAAACGACAGCTGCTGCTTAGTTTCAGTTTAAGTGGCGATTTATTCAAGTGAGGTTCTAAGTATTGTGGCGAAGTGTAATCATTGTGCGCGACTCTATTAACTGACATTATTATTGCGTGTGAACAAATTTTGCTCGGATTATTGTACAGGTTGATTATAAACTGTTATTTGTGATAATTAAAGTTGGTTATTAGTGACTTCATTGGTGTCTTGTATTTTGTTTTCTACTGTACCATATGACGATCAGTTAGAAAATGTCAGTAACGAAAATATGATCCCCTACGTTACATAAAAAAATTATAATTCTAAAAAAAAGATAAAATTGTCCGTAGTAATAAAAGGTCAGAAAAGTAAACCATTATTAAATAAATAAATAATCCCCAAATAAGAGTACAAGGTAAAAGAAAAATAAGAATGTTTATAAATACAAACTATTAACTGTTCAGTGAAAAGGGTAAACGATAAACATAGTGACAAGTAATGTGAAACATAACATAGACAGTTTTAGAATAATTAATGAATTAACTGAGAGGAGACTAATTAATTAGTGCGTAATTTATTTTATAAAAATGTGCATGTTATTATGTTTTATCATGTTGTTTTATTATCATGGTATTTATGTTGTTTTTTGTATGTAGCAATTGTTTTAAGAGAATATTAATTAACTGATGTTAATTTCATTTTGTGGTAACAAATATATCACCATAGAACTGGTGTTAAACTTTCTAAGATTAAATGTTTTGTATACATGTACTTATTTAATATGTGGATTATAATTGTAAACTTGGCCAGAAAGGCAATAATTGTTAATAACATACCAAAGGGTTTATTGCAATTACGTTATAAACAAATGAAGGGTTCTATACTAATATAGGTAATAATAAATTAAAATCAGAATGAAATAAAAATGTAATGATAGGCCATAAGCCAGTGACATTGTATAGGAAGTCAGGTCAGAAAAGTTAGGTAACAAAATTTGTAAAAACACTAAGTGTAATGTAATAAGTTAGGAGAAATCAATAGTAGTTATTGATAGCAGATAAGTAACTTCAATTAAAATAAAATCTTAAAATGTAATAGAACAATTATGCCTAAAATTAATATTTTGTAATGAGAAAATAGTACTTGTTAGAATAAGTAGATTAAGAGGAAACGATAGCAAAATGTATATAATTTAAATATCACTATTGTTTGACGACTCGGAACACTACTTTTTTTATAAATAAAATCGTAAAGATTTACCTTACAGCCTAAACCGGCTTTCACCTTTAGAAGGCTTCATCAGAGGCTGCCGTAGGTAGCGCTGTCCGTCTTGTTGTTGGCGACGGGATAGATTTTCGAAAGATCGATGCTGTGTGTGTGTGGTGAGATGTGTTCGAATAATGCGTACGATTTGAATTGTGTCTGTTCGTTTAGGATGTCGTTTTTATTTGTTTTTGTGTGTTTGTATATTTCTAATTGACACTCTAGAACAATTAGAAATATACAAACACACAAAAACAAATAAAAACGACATCCTAAACGAACAGACACAATTCAAATCGCACGCATTATTCGAACACATCTCACCACACACACACACAGCATCGATCTTTCGAAAATCTATCCCGTCGCCAACAACAAGACGGACAGCGCTACCTACGGCAGCCTCTGATGAAGCCTTCTAAAGGTGAAAGCCGGTTTAGGCTGTAAGGTAAATCTTTACGATTTTACTTATAAAAAACTTAGTGTTCCGAGTCGTCAAACAATAGTGATATTTAGTTAAGTAACGGACACGTCATGGACAACGAAATCCAAGTATATAATTTAATAACAAAAAATATGTAAAGGTTTAATATGATATAATGTAACTTTAGTAAGGGAGTATTTTATTAAGTGCAAGAACATTGATTAATTATGGTTCTAGGATTATAAATATTATCCAATAAGAGAACAAAGACTGGTTGTCAAGGACGACAAAATGGAATAAATTTTGTTTATTCTATTATTGAATTGTTATCCATGAACGAGGACAGTTTAGTTTTTATGAAACAAGAAAAAACGAGAAAATTATATAGAATAAATTAACGAGTTCAACAAAATTAAATAATAACTAACAAAAGGAGAGCTCGCTGACTTTTGACGGTCATATATAAAAGAGTACAATTAAGCCTATCAATTAAAATTGACGAAAGTCTAAAGGAAGAACTTTACCGATTAACCCCAGTAAAAGGAGTAATAATTAAGTTTAAATAATAGACAAATGAAGATAAATAACTACCTGAATGAATTAAAGTAATCCAGTATTCTAAAGGACGAAAGAAGAAATTAAAATTGTACTTGAACCTCACTTTTCATGACTCGATAGAGAAAACATATTCCGACACAAAATACAGTGGAACCAGTAACCACAAGAACTGACATTGGCGAAGATTAAGGATTGGCATTTCTGCATCATCCCAGGACCAAGACACCAAACTTTATTTCGAAACTGGAGTGAAGACTGGCGAGGATTTATACATCTGTATCTTGGCGTTGATCAATCATCTCGAAGCACGAGGTTATCTGGGCACGGCCGTTACAAGTAACTGTGTCATCGGACGGTAAACTCTACTTATTTTAAATATTGATTAATAAGAATTTAGTAATAGATTGTAACACCTTGTAGTCCTATTTTTGCATTTTCTGACCTTACTAATAGTCAAAAGAACCTTCATACCCTATGTTTAAGAAAAACAATAATAAATAAAAGTAATATATAAACCTGAATTCGATAATTAATCGATTAATTCCAGTACGATCGATTTTTGTATCTTAGTGAAGGAAGAACATTTGTTTTCAAAGAAAAAATATAAAATAAAGAATCATTCTTGAAATTGGCGATTACTTATTATTTGTATAGTATTTAGTGCATGTTGAATGAGTTGTAATTTATAGAGAGAGTAACGTGAGAAGTACAGTAAGCGGAACAACTAACCTACAATAACCAGCTGACTGTGAACCACAGGGCTAGCCCGCGGACAGCTGTTGAATTACAAGAGAAGAGAAACTTATTCAAGGATTTTACTCTCCTCTCTCAACACTTGATGCAGACTAGGCCTGAATGATAACCATAGAATTACCCGATAAATCAACTGGTGTTGAACGTTATTATTTCAGAATGTAGTAAATTATTATATAATATTGAGATATTCTTAATATTTGAGTAATATCACCAATTAAAAAATATTATTTCTTCACAAATAACTTGACATTGCGATGCTTAAGAGAGACCACTTATCACTTCATAAATATTAAATAAATACAAAACAATCAATTTAAATAATAACAAAACGTTTATTAAAAAAAACATAATTGGTTTACAAATTGGCTCACAACAGTGGAGTTTAAGATATAATTATATATAAGGTATACGATAAGATCGGAACTCGGATAAAGGTTTAGTAACTATATATATATATATATATATATATATATATATATATATATATATAAAGAAAGAACGATGAAGATATATATATCTTCATCGTTCTTTCTTTCCTAAGAATATACCTTTAAAAGTTCGTGAAAACAGTTATTATGTGTTGTGATGCGCCCTATATATTGAATCTTTTTTAACAATATTTCGTTTATACATAATGGCCTCTTTTTTACCGCCTTAGCAGTGTAGGAGTTAGCAAGGCAGGCTGCTTTATGTGACCCACTCGCCATACAGAGTGGCCAACACCACCCTCATCCACAGCCCAGTACGTTATCCCAGATACTGATTTCCACAGACTAAGTCGACCTGAGGCACTTTGACTTTATAGTACGCCCGGGAATCGAACCCGGGACTCTAAATTAGTAGCCCGGCCGGGCCATACACACTAATCTACTAACCCGACTTCTAAACAATTCAAATTCCACTTCATCTGCTAGATTCCATTTCTTGTAGTGATTTCATTTACTTTTTTAAATTTGTTTTCTGTAAAGTCAAAAACTAATCACTATCACTTTCGCCATATTCACGATCTGTTGGTTTAAGAAGGGGTTTCTATTATCTTTTCTGTCAGACTCTCAGTTCCATAAAACAGTTTTGTCCACACCAATGACGACTCAAATTTTTTCCCTACCTTTATGTCGATTGGTTTATTTTTTAGCGACTTTTTTCTGTCAATAAATGTTAGTTTTTCGAAGGCTCTTCTTTTTATGCTACTGAACATCTGTTGTCTTCTGCAATTATGATTCCTAATTAACAGAGAGTTGGCCTACTTGCTCAGTTACTTTATTATCTTTTCTAACATATCTGTTCAAATTTTCCCTGTCACCACTAACGTTCCCCTTTGTTTTTTTCTGATTGATTTCAGGATGTTATCAACAGTTTTTCAACAACTTTAAAGATAGTAATGTTGATTAGTGTTAACTTTTTTTCCTTACGTACGAACCAGACTCGATCGTACTCGAACCCCCCCCCAAACCAATTCTAGATACGCCACTGTTTGTTGGTATAACAAGATATCCATAAATGAAAAAAAAAACTGGTACGCCTATGCAACAAAACCAGAGCAACCAATCGGTCAAACTAAGACTGTATTACAGCGACACAATGAGAAGTTACTGTCATAATATCCAAGCTTTCAAGGCCACAACTATTGGTTATTAAAACTTCCATACTAGCGAGCCATGGTCCATTCCTTAAAAACCCAGTCATTTAGTTCCCATCTGAGGATGTCGTTTTCAGCAGTCAGTCTTTATTGCTGTTCCATATACACAAAAAACGTCTATAGACATTAAACAACTGTGATGCTTAACAAGGGCTAGTAACCAGCACTGAATGTTTTCTCGGATTGCAAGCCTAGCGGCAGTAATTGAGTAATTGACTAGGGTCAAATACAAGCAAGCCAGGCAAATAACCAGACACGACAAAACAGGAGTCGAGTGAGAAGCAAAATTATCACACACTGAAAATGAAGTCTTTCCACAAATGTAGTCAGAATATACGGATTTTTAAGAAACAGGTTGGTAGACTGTAAATTTTGTCAACCAGAAGTTACTCTGTTTATAAGAGAAATCGATAATATTGTTACGGCGGTCTCACGCATCGCCGTACTGTACAGTGGAAACATAATACAAACACCAGTGAAGTCACTAGTTAACCAGCTTTAATTATTCACAAATTACAATTTGAAATCAACAATGAAGTCTCATACAATAATTCAAGTTAAATTTGTCCGCACGCAATAATAATTGTCAACTATTAGAGTTCTGCACTAATTATAACACAATAATCATTTTCCACTAACCCGTAACAATCACTTGATCCGTCCTCCACAATATCGCCAGGTGTAACTAACTTCTAAGCCTGCCGTGGACCCGTATATATACCCCGCAGAAGTTCCAGCACAATGTTCCATTCTTTTGGCGGTTTGCTGGCATAAATTTGCGTAGTTACAAGCGCCCGAATAGTCTAGAGGCTAAGTGCCTTTACCGAGACGCTGTACCAGCTCGGCTAGCCAAGAAACGTGTAGAGTGACGCTCTCGAACAGTCGAGAGCGTTACGTGATTGTTGTAGCATACTCTGGGTCTCGACTAGTTTTTGTCATTAGCCAGATCATACGCAATACATTTATACATCACAAGACAATTCACCAAAACCTCAAATATCATTCAGGTCATTTCAAATGTCTGTTATATTAATGTTTTTACTACTTTTAATCGTGATGATACTCTGGTTGATTACGGGTTTATTACTATTTGAGGGAATCTTATTTAGTACATATCAACTGGTACTTCTATATGGCTACTCTATCAATAAGCATCAAACAATTATTCAAGAATTTTCAGAGTTTATTATGTCAGTAATATAATTCCAATCTATAAATGATATGTAATGATTTTGTATTTAAATCAAAATATTAAATGATGCTACCATGTTTTCTTCTCCCTATGCCATGATAGTCCTTTACTGGACTTTACTTCCTTCAACATCTGCCTCTAAACGTCTCTATTCTGTAACGCTGCTCTTGCATTGTTCCTGATGTTGTTCCAACACCATGTTCATGGTCTTCATTTGTCCCTCCTTCCCTTTGTCATCCTTATCGAAATCCTTTCTTCTTCCGTCATTCTACCTGCCCTGACCACCACAGTCTCTTTGCAACTTCCTCACCAGCTGTGGTCCTTGTACATCTATGGTCAGCTTTTAATAAAAGCGTGTTTTCCAAGTATGGTTTCCTTCAACTAAGTTTTATCTTTTAGTGGGACCTTCCTTTAAAAAACTTCAAGTGTTTCCTCAGTCTAATATTATGATCTCAGTATAAGAAATATAGGCTATCACCAGTGGCAGCTGGTGACATTTTGACTGAAGGGGAAGCAAACATTTGTTGGGTTCATATGTAACAAAAGTAATCAGTTACCAGCAGAAACAAAATTATTGCTGTTCATGTTTTTATACCTAAATACAACATGGTGTTTATATACACAGAAGTATGATGGAAACAGTCTCTCACACAGAATACACAGTCTAATATAGCATACATTGTTAAAACACCATGTTTACATATGAAATATGACAATAACACAATAAAAAAAAAAAATAAAACACATCAGAAAACATGCACTTAAACAGCAACAGAGACGTTTTATGAAAAGGTTCTCTATGAAGCAAAATCAGTCAGTGGGCAAAGCCCCACTTGACATGGCTGCCGCTTCATTTAAAGCATGAAAATATGTACACATTCTCTTTTCCTATTCCCCACAAGAACACCTACTTAACAATGGCCAAGGAGGGCTGTAGAGAAAGCACCCAACTTTGGGACCATGTTGAAAGCATCAGGTGATCGCTATTAGTCGCCCTTAAAATATCTGTCACATAAGGAAACTACAATTATTAACAATTTTAATTTACAGATTGATTGGGGGTAGGTCTGCACTGATTTTCCCCCCCTGCATGAGCTCCCACAGGCTATCACACTAACATTGTAATAACACCAACGTCAGCTACAATAACAAACGGCATACCTGTAAGTAACAACAACATATTTCATACAATAAACATTCTCTTGCCAGCTATAAGACTAACACATATCCACAACCCATCTTTCTGCATTGCTGTTTAATACAGGGTATTATTGTACAGCTAAACACCAACAAAATAAAGACTGTTTTGTCTTTCATGTTTATACTGCACTGTAATTCAGTATGAGTTGATGATAAATGACAAAAACTGTTTCATAGCAATAATTTCTAGTAATAACTTCTTCCCAGTGCCAAGGACAAAGCCTCTTACACCTCAACAATATGGAAATGAGAAGCTGAATATAAACTCCTTGATAGAACTGTGAACATGATTGAGCACCAGAAAATGATTGAAATATCAATGAACTACAGTTTCCAACAGTGCCAGTTTTTCCACTGTTTTGACTCTTTGCTCTCATTTGACAGAAGAAAGACAAAAAAACAAAATATTGTCTATTATTACAAAAAAATAATATTAGACTTATATAAAAAGTCTGCAAAAGAAGACTCTATTTAGATTCTGTTTTTAAACAAGATGTTTTCGTTCAAGTAACAAATTATTTTTGGAAAATGTTTCTAAATTATTTTAAATATATTTGAGTTATTACTGTTATTATTATTATTATTATTATTATTATTATGCTTCTCGCCCAGGAATGTAAGACTGTCTTCCACAGAAAGAAGGAGATAGATAGTGAAGCTGCACACCGAGAGCCACGAAGCCAGATGATGGAAAGCTGTCAGAGAGCTTGGGAGCAAGAAGAGCAAGGTCACTGGATGAGAAAGCTCATCAAGCTGGTGCAGCCATCGGCAAAGAAGCATGGGGAGATCAACTTTTACCTTACCCAGTTTCTGACTGGACACAGGTATTTTTTATCTTACCTAAAGAAGGTTGGAAAGGCCGAGTCACAAGAGTTCCTGTACTGTCCGGGAACCCTGGATGATGTCACACATACCTTCTTCATCTGCGACAGACACGATCAAGACAGGAAATTGTTGCAAGAGGATAGTAGGCTGGAGATCCCCCCCTCAAATAACATCGTCGAAGCGATGCTCCATAGGGAGGACACCTAGAACTGTGTGGCATGCTTCACAGAAGAGATTCTTCAAGCAAAGAAGATAGACTTAGACAACATAATATAGAAGAAGAATAACAAGCCAGACATGAGCCCTAGGGCTGAAGCACAATAGACCAGCTCAGAGTAATGCGACATACAGTTCCAGGTTAGCAAACCCTCATACCTGACAATGTGCACCTTTCCAAACATTTGCTCAGTAACTTTTTCCAGCTACCCTTATAAAAAACTATTATTATTATTATTATTATTATTTTTATTATTATTATCAATATCTTCATTATTATTACCTCTGTTTTCCTACACTAAAAACCATAAGTCTTTTTAAAACTAGATACTTCCTATTATTATTCACCTTTCATTACTTTATTTAATAAATAATAAAGACAATAAAAATAAAAAACCACAAAAAACTAAAACAAACCAATAGGTACAAACAGAATGATACAAGAGGTTATTGCTTTAGTGGCTACTGATTATAACATCCAAGTTTTGTTCATCTTTTGGAGGTCATCATAAACAATTTCTACTGCATAATTTAACACACTCACCTTCACTTTAGATTCTTTTATAAAAAACTTAATGCACACATTAATTCCAGTTGTTTCTCATAAATCATAATTCGTTTTTTATGAACTCAGATTCTTTGGCTGCTACAAATTAAGGCTTTTGAAATTATTTAAAATATTAAGAATGCTGTTACTTTCAACTAAGAACTTTACTGGACAGTTTAACAACACGCACATTTTACACGTGTTTAGTGTTTTACTTAGGTAATGATCACATGCTTCAGAGTATTTGTTTACACATTCCTATGCTATATTTACCCAGTTGATGTTAATGAAACCATTAGCAACAGCTAACAGCATGGCCATTAAACTTTTAGTACGGTATCCCAAACAGTAATACCAACAAATGCATCTGCACTATTAACAAATACAATATAATAAATTATTTTTTTGCAGCTTTCATTTTGTTGAACTTTGTGGTCCTGTAACTAATTGTAAAAATTTATAGAAAATTAAAACAGAAATTACTGATGAAACCAGGATTACACAAAGTGATTTATATTTAGGACTTGATAAAGTTCGTTATTCATGGAAAAGCTTATAAAGTATAATAATCTTGGTGGAATAATGTATTACTTTTCAGAAGACAAAACATTTCAAAAAATGTTAAAACCCACTCAGAGATAATATAGCCCTACAATTTGTGCTTAAAATATATCTTTGAGTATTTGTGTATTTATTATTTGGCTTTAGTCTTGAACACCTTTCCTACTTACCTTTTTCAGCCAATTTGTATACTCCATTTTCAGTGCCTTAATTTCTACTCCAACTGTCATGGCAACTACCAGGACTCACATCCATGTGGATGCACCAGTGTACATACTGGTATAAATAAACAGTAATTATTATTTAAGGTACTTTCACTTGTGAAACTTACTTGTTGATATTCTCTCAAACACCGTTTCGGAGTTGTATTCTCCTTCTTCAGTGAGGTTTGAATGCGGAATGGGTCAAGAATTATTTAAGTGCTGTGAAAAAAGTGATGAACATTCAAAATAAAATAAGCAGTAGCCTGTATATAAGGACCATCAGCCTATAAATAAATATAAGCACAACAATATTAATATTGTTTCTGTAGACTTCCTCAATCTTTCACTTACTAATTAGGCCTACTTCGTTTTTGATGCTTTAGAATCTCTGTAGTTTTATTGATACATAATGTGTATCAAAGTTCTTACACCTTTCAGTACCAGGCCAAATACCCTTATTTTCACATGTGTACAACCCTCGACCATGTTTCCTCATCTTTATCTTCACATATTTTGTTATTTTCAATTCCCTCTTTAATCTCTTCTTTGGAATGTGCTATTCTAATCCTGGTCTGCCTCTATATCTCTTTTTCTGTATTTTGGCTTCACATATGTTTACTAATGATTTGTCCTTATTTATATCTTTGACTGCTTTTCTTCAGTCTCCTGGATTTAGTCTCCATCTCTTCTCTCATTTCTGTGCCATTTCTCTTGCCTTCAGGATTGTCCACTTTGCTCTATATAAATATTTTATATCAACTGTAATGTTTCATTATTATGTTAAATAACCAGTTTTCTATAACTAACTTTTTTAATTGAGAACACAGTTCTAATTTATATTTTTAGCATTCACAAAATGAATGTGTATGCTGTGTTTCAATCTCAGCTGGGTGTTTTACTAAGTAATTAGTATCTTGAAGCTTGTCTAAGTAAATATAGTTTTCAATTTTGAGGTTGTGGCAAACAGAGCAATATTCAAAGAAATCAACTCAGAGTTTAACAAGACATGGCCAATACTCCATGTTCACTACAGCACAGACATATTCAGGCCCGGATTTTGGTGTCCTGCTGCCCCTAGGCACTATTGTTAATGCCCCCTCCCCATCAAGTAACTTCTGTATATTCAATTCTCCTTGACTGCTGAAAAAAGTTGCTGAAACTTTGATCTTAAATCTAAAAGGGAAATGTGATGGAATTGTGAGAAAGACTACATTTTTTTAACTTTTATTAATATTTATTTACGTGTACACTTTAGTAACACGTAGATTAGTTTTATAACAAGTAATACATGTAGGCCTACTTTCTTCTTAGAGGTTTATTTATAGACCTACATGGTTTGGTTTTATCATCAAACATAGTAAAATCAATGAAAGTAATGTAAGTTAGATAAATAGAAAAAATAATTTAAGAGTGATTGAATAAGATCCCAAATTACACAAATGGCTTGATTTTACATTGGCTTTCATCTTGCTTTGATCAGAGAAAATTCTTCAATAAGGCCTTCAAAGTTCATTTGTTCACTGTTTAAAAGTTCTGCCTCAACATGCAGGATTGAGAGTGAATTGAGTTTTCCTCATTCATTGTGGATCTAACAAATGATTTAATTCCTTTTAAAACAGAAAACGTACGTTTGCCAAACAGTTTGAGATAGCTGTACACAAATACGTACAAAGAGCTATTGGAATATTTGGAAATGTTTATTGAAGTTGCTCTTGTCGCATGAATAACATCATATGCAGTGGGGTGTTCTTAATATCAGCATTTTTTATTAGTCCAGCAAAATGAACACATTCATTAGCAAATGATTCTTCAAGGTTATTTCAGAACCATTTTCTTCAATTTGGCCATAATGTACTGTAATTACTGTGCCCAATAAAATACTGTAATTAAAAAACCGAAAACATGAAATTTTAACAAATAATTTTTCATCTCGTGCCACCCCCCAGAGCCTGCCGCCCCTAGGCACGTGCCTAGTGGGAAATCCAGGCCTGGACATATTGAGATTTGTGAAATAAAAAGAGGACGTTAACAAACATAAAGCTCATGTGCACCATGATGTTAGTGTCAAGGTTGGTCACCTTTGTAATAACCAAAATCTAATCAGAAAGTTCAGTTGCTTGTAGCTGGTGCAGTGTTCAGTGAGGATGCAGCACAGTCCACATGAGTTTAATATGCCAGGATGTTAGAAGTAATTATAGAAAATAATTAATTCAACTTAATTAATCCCAACGTATGAATTTACAAATTATATTGGCTGTCTTCAGGGCCTGATTTACTATTGGGCGAGTGAGCTGTATCCTAGGGTACAAACTTTTTTAGGGGGGCGAAAAAATTTAAGAGAACAAAACAATAAATAAACTTTAATGAAGAAAGTTGTGTTAGTGGTTGAAATCACAAGCAGAATGATCACTGTTGCACACCACTAATTTTTATATAGTGGTGTGCAACAGTGATCATTCTGCTTGTAATAAATAAACTCATGTTGCCAATGTAAAAACATAAATAAATGAAATGGAAAATTCCAATGTAAAAGAAAAAGTTAGCAACGTGTTGAAAATGAATATTTTAGACTTAGGTCAATCGTTTCCTGCAGTGTATGTTCACTTAAAAACCTTTTTCAAAGAAAATAAATTTTGTGAAATAAAATAAACTTAAACTAAGAAACCAAATCAAAAGGAATAGAAGCACTCTGATCCAAGTTCTTAAAAATGTGTGGAATCTGTATTCCCTAACTTTGAAGTCATCTTATGAAATATTTTGAGCATGGTAGTCAGAAATTGTAGTAAAGAAATATCATTTGCAGCCCTAAGCTGGGCAAAAAATTATTTAAGGAGCCTTGGACCAAGAAATAAATAAAATCCCTGGCGTTTTTATTAATTGGAAATGATTTTATGCAAAGCATTTCTTGTAATGACATAGTTCATCGATTTGTAACTGCACAAACCAGAAAAACAAGCTTTGAATAAACAAAAATTTTTCAGCAGTTAATAATATACATGAAAATTATCTGAAAAAACTTTAGTTCGTAGCGTTTTTATTTACTTTATATAAAGGTTAAGTAAAGTATGGGAATTTTGTAATATTCTCATTACTTACAATTTGTTAATATGCTCATACTATTGTAATAAATACATTTACATGAATATAATGGAAACATGGCAAATTTTTTATTATACAACTCACATATTCCTAAATAATAAGTAGCATAATATATGAGTAAATCGTGCATCATACTCATTGTCTCAGAGGTTGGAACGTAAATGGTGGGAGTACAAAAAAATACCAGCCTAGTCATGTCAGCCTAAAACCTTCAAGTCAGGCACTGGCCGTGTTCATTGCAGGGTTTGATGTCTACCACAACCCAGTCACAATGACTACCTATTCTTATATGCATCTTCTTCTAGTTCTCTTTGCAACCTAATGCTGGCAACTTTCATGTTCCAGTTTTTTTTT
Source organism: Magicicada septendecula (assembly GCA_034769895.1). Lineage (NCBI taxonomy): Eukaryota > Metazoa > Arthropoda > Insecta > Hemiptera > Cicadidae > Magicicada > Magicicada septendecula. Next base: position 785,270,315 of record CM068368.1, read on the forward strand.
AGCCTGTCCTCTTCTCCTTTTTCTGCAGTTTCCATTTCCCATATTTTCTTAGGTATTCTATCCTTTATATTTTGCGTGCCTTTATACTACATCAACTCTTTTTGTTCAACAATTTCTGTTAGAAGTTTACAGACCTAATCACATTTATTCCATTAATGTTCATTTTCACTCCCTATACATTTAATGTAGTTTTCCAACATCTTTTTCATTACATTAATTACTTTGTTTTTCATAAAAATTGTTAATGTACAACCTTCTGATGCATATTTAATTATACGCTGTAAAATTGTTTGATCTTTTTTTTTATTGTTGTGGAAATGTTTTCACTCGGTAGTATCAGGTGCACCCAGTTGTCTAATCATTGTTTTTCCTTTCCTATTTTTGTTTTGAACACCTTGTCTCTTCTAGCTGACATAAATGTGACCCTCCAAAAATTTATATTCATTTATACATGTAGTTGTTCCTCCACCTGCAAGCAAGCCATATGTTTTTTCCATTGACCATGAACTGTACCATATTCTTCCTCCACAAGTTTTCAAACATATAGATAATATAATCTTCATCCTCTGCCAAGATAATAGTTATCAGTGAATAACAGACTACAGATGAAACCGTCCCCCACTCTTACTACAATTCTTTACTATTCCACTAGGTCCTTACATATATAAGACGTTAAATAGTGGAGAGTGAAATGCACCAGCCTTGAATTAGCATTTAATTAATTATGGATGGTCCAGTGTCCTTTTCCCATCTTTACTAAGCTTCAGAAGTGTTGTACTGCATTTTGATATACACTATAAATTATATTAAAATATTAATAATTAATAATTAAATTAGTGTTTAGTCTCTGAGTTTTAATACGAACTGTATATCTTAAAATGTATCAGCATTTAGAAAAGTCCCTGGAATATCTGACTGAAGTAAACTTTCTTTAGCAGTTCAACTTTCTTTCCTAATAATAGTCGAAGTGAGCTCATTTTTATAACAGGTACAAATGTGTTGAGAAAATGTGTGCTTTGTCTCTAACCAAAGTCACAAGCCACTGAACATTAGACATGTACTAATTTTATATACACATGTGTACATGTGTGTTTGTACATGTATGTGTGTTGTATTTATTATGAAATACTGTTACACACTTAGTTACCTCGACATTATACGTGTGTCAAGAACTGTCGCCTGTAGTTAAAAAGTTAAGACAGCAATGTGTACAAAAATAGATTTGAAAGAGAAATGTCACTGTTTACATGGCGAAATGAATCCAACATTTGGCTATGATTATTTTTGTCAACTGCTGAAATTCTTTTACGAAGAAAAAAGAAATTCTTTTTTAGTTTTTTAATGTTTAGTATAAGAAAATTGCCTTTCAATTTGGCAAGTTTCATAACATATTTAGAATTATTGTAACTTTTCTGTGCTTTGTGAATTCTGTTATCATGCCTTACTACTGTACATGAACTTTACTGTTGTTTATTCTAACTTCTCATTTTTTGTCTCAAGTCTTCTCATCCTTCTTCTTTTAATTTCACTGTGCATACTCAGAATTATATTCAGCTCTGCAGCTATATCAGAAAAAATCTGATATATAGTGGTCCTCCTCTTCCTCTTCCTCTTCCTAGAAAATATTTGATGCTGAAGGTTTAAAATATTTTTATTTGAAAATGGGGTGGAGATAATGTATTCTTTCACCAAATGTTTTTGTCGTTTCAGTATGCTTTTTCAGTTATTCTTATGTACTCATAGACTAACAGAAATGGTGAAAGTCAATTCATTTGAAATAAATTTTAGATGTGGCCTACAGAGTTTAACTTATTACCTTCCTCATTGGATATGTATTACAGTTTACATGTACAAATACCATACTTTAGGTAAGATTTAAAAACATCGAATTATTTACATATAATTTTCTGCTAAAAAATGTAACAATTTTAAGTTTTTGCTGAAGATAAATGACAGTACTTACCAAAATTACCATCCAAAAAGCATACTTAATTTTTCAAGAGGTTTACCTCAACCACATAAGTTTCTTTGCGTAGCTGTTTCTTTCAGATATCCTTATTCATTTCATATTTTCATTATGTATTTTTTTCAGTTTTTATTTAAAATAAACTATTCTCATGGTGACATAAGAAATTAAAACACCCTACAGAAAGTAATGGAAAGAAAAGATTTTTCTAAATTCATATAAACTTCCTTTCTGCAAACTGAATAAGTCATTGCAAAATGTTAAGTTAAATGTTACATATTTCTGGCACCAAGAAATGTTTCTATGATTGGCCAAAGAAGATCACACGATTACTATAAAATTTATGTCAATAGAAACGCTAGAAATTAGATGACTGGACAGAGTTGGTGAGAAAAAGATTAGATTAGAACAAACAGTAGAGACATCAAGGTCCCAGAGGTCTGTAGTGTCAAGTAAAAAGGACTTAAACAGAATAATTTATTGATTATAATTTATCGAGAATAAGTTATCCACTACCCTTATCAAGAATAAGTTATCCACTAACTAACTTTTGTTATAAAATTCTAGATTGAAAATTGTAGAATACCACACTTACTGTACTACATGAGCTTTGATGAGAGGTAGACATATAAATAGTAGATTAGTAAAAGATTAGTGTGATTGTTGTTTGGCTCTGAAAATGAGTTGAAACACTCAAAACTGTCATTGGAAGTCATAAAAAACAGTGAATTGTTATACGTGATATTCTATATTTCAGAATAATATTGTTATTACAATAACATGAAATGTGATCTTGAAGAGTGGAACAAATTATAAATGTTAGAGAACCAACTGTCATAATTTTTATTATCCCATCCCGAAATAATTCTCCTATGTTATCCATCACAACTTACATAAAAAAAATATAAAAACAATAATTAAATAAATAAATAATAACAATGTCTCAACCACGATTAAACTACTGTAACAACTAAACACTTGCACTCCGAATGCTGTAAAATAATTGGCAGAACTGATGTCCGCTATGTAGTAGTAAAAAATGTTAACTTGTATCCTGGATCTTTTTAGAGCATGGTAATACCTACACCATGATTCACGATGCCTATGCCGGCAAAGGGGGTGACGGGGGCAGTCCAGCCCAGGTCCCTTATAGATTACAACAGAGTATTACTATACACATTTACCTCTGTTTTAATCCCTGTACCGAAAATATTTTGTTCGCTTTCAACAATGAGTATTCTTTACTTGTAACGTCTTTCTTTGCGGCCTCTATGTACAGATATATAACTGAAAGTGTGGTCATGCAAAGAAGTTTGTGATCTTCCTGATGAAAGGAGTTTAAACAGACTGTCTGATACCAACTGGAGTACTCACCACGATTCTCGAAAAGCTGTAAAATATACATTAGAAGGAACATGTGACTCTCGAAAGAAAATCTAGATATTAAATCCAGTGCCATACGTAGAATTTGGCCTGGGGGGGTTCCAGTCAAGATAAACGGTAATAACACAACAAAAAATGCATTGCTGAAACATTGTTTACAAAATACTTATTGACTGACTTTATTTTTTTATATTTCATACAAACATATACGGAAATGCTGTGTAATAAACCTGTTCACATATTTTTAAAAACTTACTACTATATTAGCGTAAACAGCTGTAAAAATAAAAATAACATAAAAATTAAGGGCCTAACAAAATTAAAATGTTTCGACCCTCTGGGGGGGTCCAGTCCCGTTTATCCCCCTCCCTGTAAATATACCCCTGATTAAATCAGCAGCTATAGCCTGACAACTTTGGAAAAAGCCATCACCGATTTCAGTACGCACAGGGTAGATTAGTAAGGCTCCTCCCTCTCCCACTTTCTCTGTCTTACTGTCCCCTTCCCTTCTTAATCAACAGCACTCTTGGCGAGTATCAACATGCGGTGTCCGGCGAGTGAATGATCCCTTCCACACAGTTGACTTGCGTCATGTGACTTTCTCCTATAAATGACCGAAGTGTGTCAAAAATGTTTGTTCTGCGCAGGTAGTTTTCAACGTAGTATACCAATAACATAGTAATTCCCGCAATTTGCAACTTCAGATTTTTAAGTTATTTGGAATTCTGTAATACTATTTTAGAAGAATTTAATATAATAATAATGGCTCCCATGTGTACCACCGAAGCAGCTTAGGAGTCAAGCAGGGTACGGCTTACGTGAGCCTATGTGAGCTGTATGGCATACAAGGAAGGCAGTGTGGTCAGCACTACGCTTCAGCCGCCCATTATTATCCCCAGGATGTTATCCCAGGTACTCAATTTCAACAGGCTGAGTCGACCTGGGGGCTGAAAAACGCACCTTGATTTTATGGTGCGGGCCCGGGAATCGAACCCGGGACCTCTAGATTAGTAGCCAGGTGCCATACTCACTGGTCTACTGAGCCGCCAGAATTTAATATCACTCAAAAATAAATTGCAAGCACAGAAAATCACACTTAATATGGGTTCAACAAAAATAAAAACTCCTGTTGAAGTGTGTCAGCATTTCTTGCTTGTAGACACTCGTCGACAAGGCTATTAACTTTGGTAATCAAAAATGTCAAGTAATGAGCATTTTTGACACCGAGAGACACGACAGACGAAAATTTAAGAAAAAGGCTACCGTATGAATTATCTGACGACACCGGGTTCTCTACAAGACGAAGTTCGTAGATCGATGTTTCAATGTCTAAATCGATTTACTCAAGAACTGTCGCAACCTGGATCCACAGAACGTACTACAATGAATGAAGTTATCTGTAGTGTAATCTGTGTAATTAAGTCTTAATAGCTTATTTTTCTCTTTCATTAGGTGATGTACACATCGAATTCATTTGTTTCACATTTCATACTGCATACATTTTAACCTCTTGTAATTTACGTGAGTGGACGTTGCTCCTTATGTTTTTTTTGCGAGTCATAACACTGTAGTTTGCGCAGTGGCGTACCTAGGTCACTGGAAGCCCGGGGTGGATTTCTTTCTGAGGCCCCCTTCTCATAAAACGGGTGTTTATAATCCAATTTATCTTTAAGTAATACATAGCAAAAACACTTTATTGTCATATATTTAATATTTATTCTCTAATTACTGTATTCATACATCTATTTAGAAAACTTTATAAAAAGCTGTAGTAATGATTCAGGAAGCTCCCGCTAGGGTGTTGACGCTTCATGGCAGTATTTCTGAAAATATTACAATAAACTATAAGTTAATACTAGAATAAGTTTAGGATAGTTGATTGAAAAAACAGGGCAAGGAGAATTCAGGGCATGGAGGGCTTGTGCCTCATATACGAACATCTAGTGTTGTGTTTCAGGACGTGACAATAATACAACATTTGCAAATAAATTAAAAGATTTACCAACAAACTTAATTTCCCAAATCTGGAGGCTCCCTACTAAGTGCGGCCTGGGGTGGTACGCCCCCGCTTAGTCCGCTACTGAGTTTGCGATCTTTATTTGAGTAAATATTGTAACGGGAACCGTATCGGACCGCGTAGAACAGCTGAGAGCTTCCTTCTACTCGTCCTCTCCGCAAGTAGCCAGGTGTTGCCTCAGTCAAGGCCGCGTTTAAGTTTGTTCCAGATTCTTCAAGAGGCCACTTGAAATACGCATTAGCGTCAGCATTAAGTGGCGTGCACATTGAGGATGGAAGATTTCTATAAGGCTTGCGCTACCTATAAAAAGCCATAGCAGCCGGCTTGTCAGTTCAGTTGTGTTGAGCAATTTCTTCAGCGCGGATCGAGTGTTTATAGAAGCGAAGTGTTGTTGTGTTATAATTAGTGCGGAATTCATTATAGTTGACATCATTATTGCGTGTGGACATATTTTACTTTAATTGTTATAAGAGACTATTTTTTTTATTATAAATTATTAATTGTGATAATTAAATGTAGATATTAGTGACTTCATTGGTGCCTTGTAGGCTTATTTCGTTTTCCACTGTACCGTACGACGATCAGTGAGACCGTCGTAACAATATAAATCCACCAACCGATATTTAAGAAAGTTTAAAGAGGCAGGGCTACAAAAAAAATCTCATTTTTCTTTCCGCTCTTTTTTTCTTTTATAGACCCCTAATAGCGCAGCGTCAGAAATGATTGGCGTCGGATCGTATTGGAAGCTGAAGGTTCGGTTTTGTTTGTACAATGACTGCGTGTGACCGACGCACCGAGGTGGGGAAAGTTTGTTTATGCAGTAGACACGTGCGATGGTAGCAGCTGGAGCTACAGTCTACAACCGATCACGTCAAAAAACAGATTCGTCAGTATGTTTTAAAACCACAAGAAGTGAAGAAGTATGTTATAAAGATTTACAATAGAAATACGCAATAGGAAGAGAACCGATGCGATTTTCAATAAGACGTGAAGACGCCTTGTAGCATTTCAAGTCAGTTACAAAACATTTTATGGGAGAGACACTACATTCAAAATATCGGTATGGAGAACCGTACATGACTTCCATATTCTAAGATTTATATTTAAAATCATTTTCGAAATGAAATATTACCATAGAAACTACTTCTTTCTACTTACTGCTTCAGCCTTAACCACAGTACTGTGGTCACTAACGTATACCACCTCACGTTATCGCACTCGATTTTCACTGATGATGGAAGTCGATGGCATTGCCGAAATGTCTGGTTTTGTAGAAAACATTGGACTACGGCCAAATATCCCGGGAAGGAATTTTAACAAAAACTACTTCTTTGTTGCCGATAACGTTGTACACATATATATCAGTGGCGAAGTTACATGGAGGCAATTGAGGCAATGCCTACCCTAAAAAAGTCTGTAGAATAAAAATTATAAATACGTATGAACTACATAACGTAAAGATTATACATTGTTACTGCGACTGTCAAATTTATTAAACCGAAACGTGCTTTATTGAGCGACCGCTAGATGGTGACAGGTGAGATTCGGCATAGTTCGTTTAAAGCGAATGAGGCAACCTGAACTTGCCTCAGCATTTTTTGTATACATCGTATGTAAGCAATGTAGTGGTGTGATAGGGAAGTGTAGGGAGGGGGGATTGTCCCGCGCTGTACACATAGAGCGTTGAGGCATGCCTCACTTCTGTGGTCCAAACAGTTAAGTTAAAGCGCCTGTGTTGTTTCTAAGTGTTTATTTTATGCGGTTATTAAAAGTGTCACTGTTATTCCGCTGAACTAACAGATGATCAAGATTGTTATTTGAATTATTTGTAACATTAAACATATATATAGAAACTAATCAAGTTTAAAAATTTGAAGTTCAATCAGTTGTATTATTGTGTATGACTAATACAAGGATTGTTCAATAGAAACACGTATAGAGCCGTAAAGCATTTTTTATTCAACGATTTTAAAAGAAGTCTCCAATAACATTAAGACATGAGTTCCACTGTTGCGCTAACCTGTAGATTCCCTGCTAGTAAAATTCTTACGGCTGTTTGTGGAACCATTCGGTTACAGCAAACTCTACCTCAGCGTCCGATTTGAACCACCGTCCTTTTAGTGATCCCTTAAAAAAAATTTAAGTTAAGATTTTTGCCTACCCATTCATCAACTACTAGCTTCGCCAGTAAGCAAATTGATGTCCATTTTTTCGGCTTGCACGCGTTATGTTGGTGTGGGTTTCGGCACTTTCCATTTAAAAAGCGTGCAAATGTAAGAAAATAAACATGAGTGAGGCCAGAAATAATGTGAATTGTGTGTGTGTGTGTGTGTGTGTGTGTGTGTGTGTTACCTGCCTTTTTATTGCTGTATTAAATGAAAAATATTATATTACATTAAAATGAAAAAATTATAATTTTATTGCCTGGCAACAAAATTATTTTATTTTTAACAATTACCATTGTTTCAAAAAGTTTAAATAAATTTTTAAGTACTTTACTCTTGTTAAAACGTAAAAGGTTGCAGGTAAACTACCCCTTCCCCTTAACCGATCTTCACCAAAATCGAAAGTCCTTGAGACCTCTACAATTCAGGGAGGTATGCAAAATATTATTTGATTCTGTTTGAATTTGCGGCTATTATCGTTTGCCATAGAAAATACGCTTGATAAAAAAACGTTGCAGGTAAACTACCCCTTCCCCTTAACCGATCTTCACCAAAAGCAATAGGTCTTGAGTATTCTACAAATCAGGGCTGTATGCAAAACATTATTTGATTCTGTTTGAATTTGCGGCTGTTATCGTTTGCCATAGAAAATACCCTTGTTAAAAAAATGTTGCAGGTAAACTACCCCTTTCCCTCAACCGATCTTCACCAAAAACAATAGGTCGTGAGTACTCTACAAATCAGGGCTGTATGCAAAAAATTATTTGATTCTGTTTGAATTTGCGGCAGTTATCGTTTGCCATAGAAAAAAAATCTACACACAGACAGACACACAGACACACAGATAGACAGACAGACACACACAGACACTTTTCGGAAAACGACTTTTTTTCATGTTTTGAGTGTAGTAGAATCAGAATCTGCAATAATCTCGAACACGATTTTTTTTGCCATCACCATACATACTTCCATTCCTTAAGGAATATGGAAGTAAAAGCTTTATAAAAACACTTTCTTTCACGAAATAGTCGTCAAATTAATTACCGTTGTATTAGTCTTTTACCGGCTTAAAATAGAACATATGTTATTGCTATTTATTGGTCCACAGGCAGGCAGGCTTGGTTTACATTCATTTGACTAATGATATCCTGTTATTAAAAATGTTAATTTGTAAACTTGTCTATCAATTTCATCATTATTATCATCTTCACAACACGGCATAGGGAAGGTGCTGCCTGTTCCGTCTTCAAACATCGTCGAGCCATCTCTAACTGGACCTACCCACACACCTGTGTCCTATAGGTTTGTATTTCCAGGCTCGTATCGCCAGTCTGGAATCTGACACTCTTTCTAAGTGTTCTATCTACCGTTGTTTGTAATCTTTTAATTTTTCATTCAAGTTAAAAACTTGTAACTATTCTTTTATGGTCTCATTTTTTATACGCTCAAGTTAGAACATCTTTTAACTCCTCTTAAGAACGCCATTTCCGAGACATGTATTTTAATGTTTTGTTTCTTTGTTGTTGTCCACAATTCACAACCATAGGACAGTACAGGGACTGCCATAACTTTGTATGTAAAACTTTAATTTTGTATCTCGCGAAACTTGTTTCTAAAAATACGGTTCGTTGTCCCAGAGATCGTCTGGAACTTACCTAACCTAACATCTATGTAGTAATTCCTATCATAACCAATATCATTTCCCAAATAATTAAAATGGCTCTCTATTCTAGAATTTGATCATTAATCACTATTTTTGATCTTATTGGTTCCTTGCCTCGAAATGCCATTACCTTTGTTTTATAGTGGAGATTTTGATATTGTATTGTTTGCAAATCTGATGAAGCTTAAAAACAGATTTTTGTAAAGCAGATTCTGTATTTTGAATTACAAGCAAGTCGTCAGAAAACAACAGAATATTCAAATAACCGTCTCGTGATAGGCTGTCTTAATACCAGGGTTCACTAGATGTTTCCATTTCCTTACTAGATAGTCAATATAAAGTATTGTAAAGTATCAATTTTTTTCTGTGAAAATTGAAGCTACGACACAATCGGTGGAGCAATCAAAGTACACTAGAACGTATGCGATCGCTGCAGGATAACTGGTCTCGGCGTTTTGTCTTCGACGTACAAACGAAACCATTTCTGAAAACTTTCATTTGACGTGTGATGCCGCAGATAGTATGGTACAAACACATGTTTAATACATTCACATTTAGTATAAGAGAGTTTCACCAGCGACTGATTAAAGATAATCTACCCTAAAGAATACGCTGTACAGATCCATTGATTTATTTACAGCTGTGGGAATCACACAGCCATCGGTCTGAATAACAATCGGCTTACAACAAACAGCTGTTTTTTCGTAGTCACGTGCATTTCATTCTCCCATGGTACAGATGCCGCGCATGCTTGTACGCAGTTGTATTGTTAACAAAACAATAAATTTAACAATATTTACCCAGCGTAACGGCGCATACTTGATTTAAAACACCCTTAACGTATTTTTAGACGGCGAAATGCACTGCGCTAACCATATTTGAAGGCGCGCGAACCAACAACGCTAATGTTAGCTCTGTACATTCACAACTCCCGTAACTATCAGCTGTTGTGCACCTATAATGTGAATCATGCGTCATCTGTGCGGTACGTCACTAACTCTGACGTCACCGTACGATGACATTTTCAACCTTTCTCAAACCGGGAGTTGTTGACTCGCAAACGTTACATTTCACTTTGCTTCGTGGACGGGTACGCCGCCGAAGTGTCTTAGCTCTCAGACTACAGTTTTGTAGAAAAAATATCGGTATGGAGAACCAGACATGACTTCCATGTTCTATGCTTTATATTTAAAATCATTTTCGAAATGAAATATTTCCATAAAAACTACTTCTTTCTTCAGCTTTAACCACATGTGATCACTAACGTATACCACCTGATGTTAGCGCACTCGATTTTCACTGATGATAGCAGTCGATAGCACTGCCGAAACGTCTGGTTTTGCAGAAAACATTGGTCCACGGCCAGACAGCCCGGGAAGGAATTTTAACAACAAACTACTTCTTTATTGCCAATAACGTAGTACACACACACAAAACGTTACCACCATCCCCTTCAACTACCCTTTTCATTTATAAATATTTCATCTACCTTTCTACAGTGGATTATTATGACCTTCTTTTGAGGATACTTTATTTATCAAAATTAAGTACTTTACTCTTGTTAAAACATAAAACGTAGCAGGTAAACTACCCCTTCCCCTTAACCGATCTTCATCAATAGGCCTTAAGTACTCTACAATTAAGAGAGGTATGCAAAACATTATTTGATTCTGTTTGAATTTGCGGCAGTTATCGTTCGCCATAGAAAAATTCTACACACAGATACACACACACAGACGCTTTTCGCAAAATGACTTTTCTTCATGTTTTTGAGGGTAATCAATCAGAATCAGCCCTTATCTCGAACACGATTTTTTTCGCCATCACCATACTTCCATTTCCTTATGGATCATGGAAGTAATAATAAAAATGACACTATTGAACTGTGTACTAGGCAGGATTTCAGAAGATCAAGATCGATTTCCAGCAGCAAGACTTTGTGTCGATTACATTATTACGCATTGTAACAAGGGGAAAAGTCTGGTTTGTTTAGCTTTTACAGATGTAATACGGTGAGAAATATCTGAACAACGAAACTGTCAAACTTCTGAAGTCAAGGCCAGACATGTGCTCTAGTACACACGATCCGCTAAACTCCAGAAATGTAATAGTGCCAGAAAAAACATGAACTTCCGTCAGTGACAATAGTTAGAGTACTTTTGGCTTCATGGATCTCAAGAAGCAAACACTATGTACCAAGAAATAATTTAATGGAGCTACTGCAGAGACTGACATTAATGGAGTTACATAATGTGGACTAAAGAACTTTACTTCAAGAGAACAGTTGCACTAAAGTTCAAAAATGAAATGTCAGCATCTGTGAAACTACTACAAGGATGCTACCTATCATTTGCTCTTTTTAAATATAATCTCGTTTCCTCTGAGACAATGGATAGGAAAGTACAAACCTATGAGAGTACAATCAGACTACAGGGTGTTCCAAACCGGACGGCACCTAAGGGATTAGAAGACTCGCGCGTCCAATTAAACAAATTAAACTATAATTTTTGTAATCTCCGTGAAATTGTGAAAAAAACGAGTCTAAACAACACATAATTGCGATAAATGTGAGTAATTTATGGATTTCTAAAGCAAACGCAAAATTGGATTACTTAATCAAGAATTTATTATAAAGTAATAAAGGGTGATTGTTTCCTTTCTGCAAATGTTGCGTTTAGCTGGCGGCCGAAAGACATTATCATGCTCTTTAGCTTTTGCCACTAGGCAGACGGTACTTGAATTTTTCCAGATTGTATAAGGCTATGTAAAATAATAAAGCAACAGGTACAGAGATTCAAATATTTTAATGAATAGATCGTTAGCTGAATCACATACGAAGACAACCATTAACTAGAGACAATAACCCCAATAACCTATCTACAGCTATGCAGTGTTGTTTGCTTGTTAGGTCTTTAATCTGCGACGACGTTAGCATGTTAGCGGTCGCGGTTTTAGTTAACGATTCCCGGCTGGTAAATTGTGCTAACACTTGATTTTAAACTTTCAGGACGCTTTATAAATCTGGTTTAATTGTTTGCAGTGATATTATTTTTAACACATTATATATATTGCGACGTATCAAAACAAACGTTTATTTACAACAATCCCAATGACGTCACGCAAGAATGACGTCATGCAGCGTGATGCGTTACAGTTTACAGCGTTACAGAAATTTTCAAATGATGGCCAGCCAAAAGACATTATCATGTCAAAAACGAGTCTAAACAACACATAATTGCGATAAATGTGAGTAATTTATGGATTTCTAAAGCAAACGCAGAATTGGATTACTTAATCAAGAATTTATTATAAAGTAATAAAGGTGATATCTCGATGATTATAAACAAAAATGTATTTACAATTTACATTCATGGTGAAAAATTACGTCGGTAATATGAAATTTTGTATTTTTCAACAGTAACAAATGTCTAACAAATGCAAAATACTAATTTCTAAGTCAAAATATATATTAAATTAGACTTAGTTGTACACCTAAAATATATCACAACCACGTCGTGTTTGGTGTCATTTTCTTTAAAATTTTATGTAGATTCCAAATATGCTAAGCTCGTTTGTTAACAAATTTATATGATGAAAGTTGTAGTTACGTAGTGCACGCCCCAGTAGATAATTCATACTGCGCACGCGCGCGTGTGTGTGTGTGTTAGTAAGGGTCTCCTAATCCCTCAGGTGCTATGCGACTTGGAACGCCGTATAGTCTTACTTGTAGGTACAACACTGTTTGCTGACGGTCAAGTAATCATAGCCAAGGACCGGGAAGATATCAGCAATATGACAAGAAACTCCAACAAGGACATGGGTGTTTGGAAATGACTGGAGATATCAAAATATGAGGTAGTTGAAAAGCAGAAGACTTGGTTATAGAAAACTGATACATCGAAAACTGCAAGTAGTTTAAGTATTTAAGTACAATATTTGCAAACATCAACTTGTAAGAGAGACATAGAAAATCGTTTAACTGGTGGAGGAAGAATTATACAACTAATTTTAATTTAGTGGAATACAGGAATGAAAAAGGACGATAATTTACTATGCAATAACAGAAGCGATAGTTAAGGATGCTAAGGTTGGTATATTTCCCCGCTGAGTCTCATTCTTCACCCGTCGTTGTCATTAACAGGACCTAACATTCTGCTTAACATTTTTCTTTTAAAGATTCACTTTCATACTTTACGAAGCGTATGACTATGGTTAATCAAGTTAATAGATAAGTCTATTAGAAGCGTGTCGCCGATTCAACACAACTGTGAAAATATAAAAAGTCACACGAAAAGATTGCAATCACTAGAAACGGACGTATTCAGAAGAAGTTGCAGAATGTCGAAAGCGTAACACATCCGTAACACTGACGTAAAGGTAGACGCCGATATACATAACAGACATAGGCCTAATAGATAAAAACAGTTGTTTTGGTTCGGACATGCTGAATGATGGTCAACTGAACGTGGCCATTGAAAATATAGAGTGGACATCCGATGAAATGAGAAAAAGAGGACGACCATGAAGACTGTGAAACCGGGCTATCCTAATGGACAGAGAGAGAGAGAGAGAGAGAGAGAGAGAGAGCATGCTATGGGTCGCCCGAAGAAATGTTTGTTTCGATTAAAAAGTATTGTGACAAAACTTGTTTTACTGTCTCTGGCATACCCTTAAACGACGACGTCCACGTAACAACAGCTGCTATCATCGTGTGTTGCTTTTGTTATTATTTTTGGTCGTTTTGTAACTTTGCCAAACGTTTCACTCACCATTCTTTGTCAGTCTAGTCAAGTTCCTTCTCCTCTATTCTCTTCTACGGCCCTACAACCCAGACCGTCATGTGACAAATTATCCCCATCCAGCACCGAGCTGAGTGTCGTTTTGGCGTCTTCATCTACAGCGTCCTCCCATCTCCAGTTCTGTATTCCCTTACGCCTATTTTTCCCAATCTGGCATTAAGAGATTTCCTTGTAATTCTGTTTTCTTCTATCCTACCCATATCCTTAGCATTGGTTTTTATGTCCAACTGATTGTGGTGATTCGTTATGTGGATGTACATTTCTTATTTCCGTTCGTTATTGTTATTAGTAGGACCTAATATTCTCCTTAATGTTTTCCTTTCAAAATGTCAAAGATTGAGTTTTTGACTTTCCGATTCATAACGTAATTTACTTCATAGTTTAAGAAGCGTCTAACCTGTCAAATTAACAGGTAAGTTATTAGGAGCGTGTGTCGATTCAACACACTGTGCCACCTTGTTGTCAAGCAGGATAAACGGGTGCGGCTTGTCTCTCCGGCTATAAAGGAGCCCGTGGATTTATGTACACGTTTTAAGCGTTTTAAAATACCGTGAAGTTATAAATTATATTGTTAAAACGATACAACGTACGTTAATTGCCTTTTCCGAAATAGACACGCATTCAGCTGCTTAGGCGTCAGCTGGCTGTCGCTGAGCTACCTTGGAAACTGGTTGCACACTCAATGCAGCTACATATATATATAAAAGATTTCTAACTCAATCTTTGAACCTTAGGTTCAATAGCGAGACAGTTGACATTCATCATCATTAAATTAGAAAACAAAACAAAATCCTTTATCTTCAATTGTCAGATAACTGAAGATAATTTCTAATTGGCCCTCAATCAGAAAAATCAATAATTTATGACTACCGTGAACACAAAAACGGTCAAGAAGCTCGCGGCCTAGGATAAGGCGTAAAACAAAAGTAATGTAATCAAGTTTATCTTATTTTATTATTTTGCTTTGTAAAAAGCCGAAAATCGGCGCTGGCTTTCTGTCTGTAGAACATTGCCAATAATTTAGGAATTTACAGATATGATAAACGAATTCACTAAGAACAATGTAATTGAGTGGTTAGATCTGATTGAACTTTCAGCGTTTCTATGTTGTTCTAGGGCTTTATAAACATTATTTATACGGGAGTATAAAATAGGCTAAAATATATATTTTAACTGCATTATATATTTTCACCCTGAATTTATAAATAAAATAATTTCACAGGTTTGATCATTAACATTTGTGATCGTTAAAATTTAATTAATATTAATTTTATTAAAGTAGCAATTTTATTTATTATTTCTAATTATAGGCCTATACGTAATACGTGTTCAGATTATTATTCTCGATAAAATAACATTAAGTTACTATTTGAAGTAGTAAGACTTTACACACCCACACATCTGTGTGTTGGTTTGTGTGCGTGTATGTGTGTGTCTGTGAACGTACTAATAAAACCAATACGTAGGTACATAGGCCTACATTAGTTAACCTGGTAGGGGAACCCATCGTTGGTACGGGGGGGGGGGTCACACAGTAACGATGTTGTGGTCCGACCATCACTGTATAAGAACAACCTGTAAGCCTGGAAACACTGAATTTACGGAATCAATACTAAAAGCCCTTCACATACACAAATTTAAAAATACAAAGTCATACACTAATTCATAAACAAATAAAAGATTACGAGTATGTTCGAGTTAATAATAAATTCAACATTAACAATTACAGCTAACAACACACACAAAACAACAAACTGGAACCAGAACTAACAAAAGCAGCTTGACACCATTGCCGATTCTATCAGAGAAATGTAGGCGCATTGCACGATCGGTCCTCGAAAGCGCGTATGCGGAATTAAAACAGACTAAGTTACTGACAACTGATTTATTAAATTCGTGTAACAATTTAAATCAATAATGGTGAAAATACTGTGGTAACAATATGTGAAACAATATACTGTACTAAGGACATTCAAAACTTGACCTCCGATTGGCTGATATACTGTCGCAGCAGCACCTTTGCTACCGAGCAAGGAATGTAGTGACGTATGCCATTCCACTGCACCCATCACTGTAATACTATACGTATAAAAAACATATAACACAGTTTCGGTGTGACTTGACTGTCTCTCACACGGTATTTCTTGTAGCGAATAAGAAAACACACTTTAACAAAATATTCAATAAACTACACTGACATGTAATGTACGAACGCTCAATCTAATACGCACACAAAATTACAACTAAATACGTCTTCTGAACAGTGTTTTCAGAATCAGTAATACCTCACAAACACAAGCACGCACTATCATTCAGTAGATCCCCTGCTCCTCAGGCGTCTCAGTAGCAAAACTGGCGCGCGTACAGTATACACAAGTTGGTTGTCATAGCAACACGACGCACGCGCAGTAGCGGCTAGGATCCTTTCATACTCTTTTCGTTCCTGGTTCATTCCTGATGTAAACAAACAAGCGTGGCAACTCTGAAACGCTGTTGGCTGCTTGAATGAGAGGAGTGTCACATTGACAGAAGCAGTACAGACAGGGTACATATAAAGTTGATACTTTGTAAAGTGAAGTAAATTATGATAATTTTTACATTAGTGTCCAACATAAAAATAGTGTGACTGACAGATGGCAATGAAATATTTTATAACACCAGTTAACGGCTTTTTATTTAATTTTTACAAAAACGTAACAAAATGAAAAAAGAAAACTGTGGTAATAGCTATCGCTTATCTTCTCTGATTACGTACTCAACACAGTGATGACACTTATCTGTAGTTATTTTATTTACCGCCTTCTACATCGATTTTTATATCAGGCAGCTCATATGCTGTGTTGTGACTCAGGTAGCATATCTTTTCAGCTGGCTCCTATATTAATTCAATAGGACTGAGAATACAGTGGTAAGAAGGAAGTCTTAAAACAGCGTGCCCCGATTTTTCTGCAATATCATCTACTGCAAACATTGTAAACTTCTGTTCATTTTCCTTCACTAACTCTAAAAGTCTAACTCTAGATATCGAAAACAATCTGGATACATGGCATACAACTCCGAGGATATGCTAAACGGACTTATGTCAGCAAGATTCAGACTTTCCAAATTGACGTATTAAAAGGAGTATTGTCAATTCTCCTTGGTACTTTGACACTCATCGGGACTTTGGTATCGCTATGTTCCAGAAGAAATTAAATGCTTTGCTACGAACACGAAGCGCGTCTACACCTCTATTGTTCAGCTGCTTAACAATGATAATTTCAGATGAACCCTCAAGGGTTTCCGGTTGGTTTAAACGAAATGACGAAAGGAAACTATGGAAGTGTTTGCGTTCTACACAGCATGTCAGCTAGAACTTTAGGACATCAACGCAAGGGCTTTAGGAGATAAGTACGTAGTATTTAAGTTAAGCGTAAAATTAGGTCCCTAAAACCAATATTAATGTTAACATATATTTTTTAATCCACTGATTGATGCACTTAGTCTCTTATCATACAGATACGTCTACGAAATTCGGGTTACATAAAATAACTTTATACTTGGAAAACTTACTTAGGCTAATTATTTTTGTGTAACTGTCATTTAATAGTCGTTATAATTTAAATTTTCATATATATTAAAATATTATAACGAGTAATTTGGATTCAAATGGTATGTACGAATGTAATTCAAGCCACGTGGTATCGAAGTTCTCGATTCCCGGTAATTAGAAATTAGCATTTAGAAGTTTTAGTACGTGATCTGCATGTTAAAACGTTTTGAAAATTTCTATTTTCCGATTGCAGGTGACTAGTGAAAGCCAATCGGATTACAAGCTTAATTTTTCTGCAATGCGACATGACGTACAGTACCGACCACGCTTAATTAGATAGAAATCATCTACAGTTTCAATTTACTCGCTAATCAAAGAATGTCGTCATTTAATCTCAATCAAGGTCGTCAATCTAATCTACTAGGATCTACCACAACTGCTCCAAAATAATCGATAACTTTTTAGGCCTAATCTAACCCGCAACAGAGGTTGCAGCAACAGAGGGCATCCCAATGGCACGGACGCAGGAGAACCGGAGACGGAAACAAACCCGGACTCGTCACACATCATCCTGACTCTTCAGCACAGGGGAAGTAATAAAGTATTAAAATAACAATAAAAAATAACATTTAAATTATTTCATAAACTTTTTGAAAACATGTTTTTAACTGTAAAGATTCAAATTCTTGAACAAGACTTTAGTTACTACATACCCTAAATCATATTGTCTTGTAGAGGCAGGACGATGTAAACTGAACACTCAGGTCTCGATGCGCAGTAGGCAAACACCTCGTTGCGAGGCTAACAAAATTTTCATTCCCTTCGCACATGCGCAGAACAGTTTTGTGCAGTGTTTCATAGCGCGAACATCGGCTGCAACAAGTCTGGCGAGAACAACGGAAGCACGTGTGTGACAGAGAGGGAAATAATATGGAAGTGAGACAGTGAACGTTATAGCGTTGTCTCCCCTCTCTTCTCTCTAGATAACTTAGCTATACTTGAAAGTGGGGGTAATTCATGCATTGGGTCGGCGCAGATGACTGTTCAGCAAAGGCTGGCGGGCCTATAAGTACAGTAGGCCTATAACGGCTAATTTTTTACATTTCTTAATATTTTCAACAATTTTTTGACAGTCATTTTATTTAACTAATTGTACTAAAGACTATTATTAATAATACTAAAGGACATTGACCATTACTACATGTTCAAACAGCTGTTTTTTTGTAATACAACTTCAAACTACAGGAAACAATTTATTTCACGTAGGCCTATCTGAAATGCACAGTCAATAAACGTTATGTTAAAAATTTTATCGTACCATTAAATGTATTATTAAGTTAATCTATTAAATTAATCACAAGAACTTGTGCAATTTCTTTACAGACCCCAACCTGCATCGTTACAATAAAAACGCACACGAGCGCGCGAACGCATTCATGTATGCTGTCTACAACTAGGGTACTTAATTATATTTTCACAACGTACCGGTACTTACACGTGCATTATATGTAGCGTTCATTACAATAAATTACACGTAATGTGCGGTGCCATTAAGTCCTGCAGTAAATTCAAGGGCAAGCAGCGACGACAAACAGAGGAAACAGTCGCAATATAACGCTCATATTCGTTTTGGTTTATTTTGAAATGTTGTATGCGGTATTTAGTTGGATGTGGTATGCGTGAGTCACTCAGTCGACCCTACGCCAAGAGAAAACAAAAAAATCGTCAAAAATAACCTGTGTAACTGCACGTGAATCACTTTTTACGTGTTTTTCTGTAACCGAGAATTCATAAATCTCTCCTAATAAGTTATACGCGCGCGCTCGCGTGTGGCAGTTAAGGCAACTGCGCAAAACGGTAAGATCATTCAGTCAGTTAATGTTAACAAATCGAAAAGAGATTTTTTAGAAGAATAGAGAACAAATCAGTAAGAGATTGAATAAGAAATGACTCGTCTAGTCACTTAAGTGTGAGTCCGTGCAGTGTAAAGGCAGCCAAGTGATTTGGATGTTTATATATATCCTACGACATAGGAAAAATAAAAAAAAAGTTAATATGAAACATAAGTGCAGGGAAAGAAAGAAAGAGGAAGTCAAAGGACATCGTGAATAGATAAAGTTTAAACACTTTCCCATGTAAATTACCACTCACGAGATACCTAAACAAATGGAAACAATCTCAGACGATGTAAGTCTGTTATGAAAGAAGAGAAGAAGCAATTGCCTAAAAATAAACAGAAGAAGGTTGGCTAAAAGTTATAAGAACTCGGTGAATACAATACGCTACAAAACTATTGCAAATAATTTACTAAATGCAATGATTTTTGTTTACTTAATGTTATTTTTTACTAATAAAACATTACTTTCAGTTCTTAAATACAACTTGGTCATTATCTTAATAAGTGATATTAACTAAATGAACTGACGTCACCTGCACTAGTACCAACAACGCCACTGTCATCCCCATTATCATCATCATAATCATCATTATCACCATTATGATCAACTAAAACTAGTTACCAACATTAATTTTGTTTCATTCATAAATCCTTCTAACCTATTACAAGATTAGTTTCCAAGTTCTAATCAATAATTCTACGAAAAAACCGGTACTTGCTACGTCTCCGCTGGTGTTATCATACTGGACCATGTCAGTTAATTATCGGCATACACGATGGAGTCAACCATCCTCAATACATGTAAAGTAATACATTCTCCAAGAACGAATTAACTGACATGTAAGCCGTAAAAAGACACACAATTAAGACATATCGCGGCATTAAGTCTAGAACGTCTCGGTATTAAATCTAAGTCGAAAGATACAGTCATCCATGTGTACGAAGAAAGAGGGAAGAGTAATTTTAGAATATATCTTATGTCACTGAGATGAGGGTACCAACAACAAACGGTACTGAGTAGGTGTGTGTGAGTGTCTGAAAACGAGTGATGGAGATAAGCGGGGGGGGTAAGAGATGTGTGCATGGGCTGTGTGTTGAGAGAAAGATAAGAGAGATAGAGAGAGAGAGAGTGAGAGAGAGTGAGAGAGAGAGTGAGGGAAAGAGAAAGAGAGATACAGACAGATAGATAGACAGACAGGCACGCAGATAAAGATAGAGTTAAAGGAGTATAGAAGTATAGTATAGAAGGAGAAGCTGAGAAAAGACATCAAGTGGGAGGAATTGAGTTAATGGCGTGTAATAGAAAGTTTAACTTCTTTATACCTCTTTGTAATAGTTTCTGTAACCCTACAAACGTTTGTCTCAGCGATGAGCTCCGTATTTGAAGTCAATCTTTTTCCGGTGAGTCAATTCTTCTGATTCGGGAACGGGACCCGGTAGCTAAATCTGGTAAGAACGGTGCCTGCGGCATCAATTCGAACCGCACTTCACGGAGTTTTGTGACTGCAACCGAATACTATACGTGTGAGCGGGTGCATTGTTGTAAAGGGAAACCATTTTTCTTCGCCAAATGCCATCGTTTAGCCTTAATAACGTCGTTTAATTTGCTCCAGAAATGCTCCGTAATGGTCTCCATTGATGGTTTTGCTTTTCCTGTGAGCACTAAACGCTGCAAATCCCCAAAAACAGACGCCATCGTCTTTCGGGTTGATGGAATAGTTGTTTGTCTTCATTGGTGGACAGAAAATCTTATCTACCTCTGCAAACAACAAACTATCTCTCTACAAAGTTCTCCTCAAACCGATATGGACTTACGGAATCGGTCTTTGGGGCTGCGCCACCAAATCTAACATAGCTATAGTACAGCGATGCCAATCAAGAATTCTACGAGCTGTCGCGGATGGCCCGTGGTATGTGTCCAAAACCACACTTTGCACACAGACTTCCACATTCCATACGTCCGTGAAATCGTTCATGAGCGTGGCAACAGACATCATACAAGACTTTATGACCATCGTAACACGCTGATTCTGCAGCCTGCAATCGACAGAAGATTAAGAAGACTTTGACTATCCGACCTTTAAGAAGCACGAGACAACATCGTTGGATGGAACATCCCTTCACCCCATCTAGTTGTACACTAGTCAGCAGATTAGCTTAAGGAATATAATTTCTGATTGCTAATAAATGAAAAATCGGTGCACTTTAATCCGTTTCCACCTATTCTTTAGACTGTTGTTTCGTCTCTTGCTTGTAGTGGTGAATCCATGTTTCTTAACAGTGACGAATGGTCGCAGAATATCGGTTCGACTGCTTTTAAACTTGTCCAGATACTCGTGAGAAACGTTAAGATTCATTCCCGGGCTGTTTGGCCGTGGTCCATTGTTTTCTACAAAAACATACATTTCGATAGTGCCATCGACTGCCATCATCAGTGTAAAATCGAGTTACGCTAACGTAAGGTTATTGACCACAGTACTGTGGTAAAGGCTGGACCACACCAGACGATGGCACTACCGAAACGTCTGTTTTTGTAGAAAACAATGGGCCACGGCCAAACAGCCTGGGAATGAATTTTAACAACATGGACTGCGGCCGTGTAAGCCTACGAAGTATATTACTCGTGACAAACGTTCAATCGAATGCACTTTGTTATCGACCTCTAGCAAACGCGGCACCCATTGAGGTGAAAACTTTTCATGAGTAAGGTCGACACGTTCGCAATTTCAACGAGCTCACGCGTTTTCACTCGTCGATTATTATATCTGGCTTTCCTGTTCCTAGTCACATTTCTGTGTTAGGCTGAGAACTTTTCGATCTACCCTTGTATTGTGTACGATTTATAATTACATAATTATATCGCGTATACTAACTCGAGTCATCAGAAGGACAACAATTGCCGGCTCTTCTTTGTACCTGTTCCTCCCACTTTCCTGGTCTACCTGCACCTTTTCCCCCTCGGTTTACAATTTTTATCAACTTTTGGTATCGTGCTTCCTCTGTGCGCTCTTTACGACGTTTTCATTTTAAGTTTATTTTCGTTTACGTATTCTGGCATTAATATTTTATGCACCCAACTCTCTCCTAATGTTTAACGTTTCAAAGATAATAGCTTATGTTCTAAGGCAATACATCCTTTGAA
Organism: Magicicada septendecula; assembly: GCA_034769895.1. Lineage (NCBI taxonomy): Eukaryota > Metazoa > Arthropoda > Insecta > Hemiptera > Cicadidae > Magicicada > Magicicada septendecula. Next base: position 785,292,879 of record CM068368.1, read on the forward strand.
CCACCTTAAAAATCTAATTTCTGTTGCCTGGTTTGTCTCGGCTAGTTATCACTCAACTTCCTCTGCCATACTGACGAGTTATAAATTAAATTATTGAATTATTTAAACTATGTATAATAGTAGTAGCCTACTATCTATTTATACATCAGTTAAACTTTTTGCTACGTTTTCCTATTTTCAGCATTCATTTTTCTGTGCCCATTCACAGACTTTCAACTGGTTCTATGTTCGTGATTTCCTTGTCGAATCCTTCTCTCCAGTCTCCCCTCTGCGAACCCCGTTTTCTTAAGTGGTGTTCATTTCAATAGGCCTGTCTACGTAAGTAACCACTCGTTAATTATCCTCTGTACATGTCCGTACCACATAAGTTGTTTTATTTTAATGTCATTTACTATTGCAATGTCGTTTATTTTTTTTGTCGTTTCTCTCCTTACTGATTTTCCCGCTACTCTCCTCCATTTATCCATTACAGTGCTTTAATGTTTTCTATTATCGATTTTATTTGCCACATTTCATTCCCATAGGCTAAAAGGTCACACGTTTTTCAGCCACTTTAAATATAGTAATGTTGATTAGTCTTAACTTCCTTTTCTTTTGTATGAAGCCGACCCGATCCCGGATCCCCAAGTCAAATATATGATATACGCCTCTGTGTATATCATATATTAGAAAGGCTATGTGCGATATTATCGATACTTATTTGACATCTATAATTCGTCATACTTCAAAACGAATATTACTTAAACAATACATGTCATAATAGTAAATTATCATAATAATACTGTACGTAGGAACAGATAAGGTTTTGACATTTATCCGCTTGTCTGTAACAGGAAAGTTGCGTAATTTCCTGAATTTGTCATCTCATGTAATAATATCTTTGAAAGAAAAATATTACGAAGAATCCTGGGACGAGTAACCACGTACATGGCAGGAGAATAAGATTTAACTTTGAACTCTATAAAGTGTGTAAAGAACCACCGCTAACATGATACATAAAACTACAGCGTCTAAGGTGGGCTGGTCATGTTATAATCGTGGGTGGGGGAAGACAGAATACCACGAAAACTTTTGAATACCAGAATCCACGGAAAAAGACCAGTGGGAAGACCGAGGAGAAGATGGGAGGACGCGGTGGATGAGGGTGCGAAAGAAATACTGAAAGTGCGTTCCTGGAGGAGGATGGCTACCGACAGAAGAGAAGGGGGGGAATTGAAGGAGGCCAAGGTCCAACAAGGGCTGTAGTGCCATAGGAGAGAGAGAGAGGTTAAAATGTCTAATACTTTTTACAATAATGTTGTCAATTCTTTGATCAATGTTTTGCTAACAGTTAACCACCCATCATTGAAATCGCTTATCTGCCGTGAATGTTTCCAGCCCCTGGAGGAGGAGGAGACTGAAACCTCTAGAGGGCGTGTTCCCAGGCGGCCGGTAGAGACGGCGGATCTGTATCCTGTCAGACTGGCGAATAGATGGAAAATAAAATACCGTCTGCGGGGAAACAGGCAAAGCAGACAGAGCTCTCCAGTTGCAGAGTAAGCAGCATATTTAAAAGGACGCTTCGAAGTCAAACTCCGGTTCTCCAGGTTGGGGATCGGGTCAATTCTCCGATACTCATAAAAAACAAAAATGTTAAATACCTAACAAAATCTCGGAAGAGTATAATATTATCAGTTGAAATTTTCGTTAAATTTTATCTTCGTTATCCTTTTGTGTAATATCTGTATGTAATTGATTTATTGTAAGATGTTTAAAATTAAAAAATGTTTGAAGGTTGAGACTAATCTCTTCTCTCTTCTCTTTCTTACTTAATTGGCGCTACAGCTCTTGAAGAGCCTTGGCCTCCTGGACAATCCGCCTCAAGTCGTCTCGATCCTCTGCTCTCAGTCCCTATCTTCTTACACCGAGTCTGCGCAGGTCATCCTCAAGATCATCCATCACCATCACCCATCGTTTTCTGGTCCGATCCACAAGGTCTCCCCGTAAAAATTGTCTTCAATGTGGATGTCTCTAACATTCAGTGAACATGCCCTGCCCACCGGTACGTCAGTGACGATATCTGTTTCTCCATAGATTTGCTGGATTTCTGCATTCGTCCTTATTCTCCGTGGTCCTTGGACGTTCACAGCACCAAATATCCTCCTGAGGACTTTCTTTTCCACCTGCGCAACCACTCTTCCTCTGTCACTGTCATTCTCCAAGTTTCGGACCCACACATGACCACTGGTTTAAGAACTGTTTCACAGAGACGAATCTTGGTTACTCTGGTTATGTTTTTACACTTAAATATTCCTTGTAAGGAGAAGTAACATCTGTTTCCAGCAGATACTCTTTCTTTTATTTCTTCGGCCATAATGTTGTCCTCAGTAACTAGTGAGACCAAGTATTTAAACTTTTCAACCTTTTGAAATTTGTGTCCTCCAATTACCAGGGGTGCCCTTCGCTCTTATATTTTACTCCCTGTTAACATGTATTTGGTCTTTTCAGTGTTTACTATTAGACCTAAATTCGTTGCGACCTCTTCTAGACTCAAGACACCCTCTTTTAGGGCTTGTTGGCTTCTTGAGATAAGTACTATGTCATCAGCATAAGCTAGACACTGCAACATTCTGTTAAATATCGTACCCCTGGGTTTATAGGCATTTACCTTACCGTTTCTTCGAGAGCCAAGTTAAACAGAATTGCAGAGAGCACACCTCCTTGTCCAAGCACCCTTTGAACAACAATTTCTTCTGCAAGCTCTCGTTCTTCTCGCACTTGCTCCGTGTTCCTTCCAGTGTCATTTTTATCAGGCTCACCAGTTTCGCTGGCATACCAAATTCTTCCATTGTCTCTATTATACTTTGTCTTTTCAGGCTATCATATGCTTGTCTGTACTCTACAAACAAATAATTCAGCTCAGTTTGGTATTTATGGCACTTTTACAATGATATCTGTGGTATCAGGAAGACTTGGTCAGTGGTGGCTCTCTTCTTCCAGAAACCGCACTGGTTTTCCCCTACAATGTTCTCTGCAAGTGGCTCTAATCTCCAGGCTACTATTTTTGCTAGTATTTTGTAAACAATGCTTAAAAGTGTAATGCCACGATAATTCTCGCACACCGATTTATCGTTAGGTAGAGACTAATACGTATTGTAAATTCATGAGTTTGTTTGTATATGTTTGAGGTGGGTGGAATCCATTGGCAGTTTGTGGTTCTGACAGTTGGGGGTTCAATGTCTGAATGTTTCTAGCAAAGTAAGAGCAATTTATCCCATCCCAAATAACACACAGGGTGGGTCGCAACATAAAGAAGAAATGACTGTTGTATCAGTAACATTATGTTGTGTTTGTGCTATTCGCAAATTATTCTAAAAAAATATAGTTAAAATAGTAGGGTAGTTAAATCCCTACCTTACTTTGAAATCACATATTTTGTGGATACATTGTTTCAGACCCAGTTGGTACGCTGTTCCCAGCATCTTTTAGACTCTGTGATCAACTGTTTATTGTTGAAGTTGCTAAATTTTTGTGTGAAAAATCCATCCTTCTTCCCCTTTTAGCACCAAATCTATCAACTACACTTTCATAGAAATCTACAAGTTGGTGAACATTTTTTAATATTTTTTTTCAAAAACAAAAATCTTTCTCCATTGACAGAACAACACTATTTTATTTGATTTTAAGATTTCACTGCACACATTTTCATTGAAGAATGTGTGAAACAGAGAAACCTCATACAAAATTGAATATAAACGGACAAATCATGTGGTAAAAATCATAATCATATGGTATGAAAATGTTGACATTCCCGGTCGGGGCGGTTCGGCCTTCGTCGGAACTATTCGTCTCTGTCGCTAAGGTGCAATGTTAGCGACAGTTCAATGTAATTTTGGGTACGGTGAGTTCCCCCTCCAAAGCCCTCTTACATAGCTTAGGAGGTCCTGAGAACTGCTTTGACCTCGAGCAGTAGAAGCGATCAAATTCGCTTATTACGCGAATCGATATTATTGGTCCGTCAACATAAAAAATCTCAACAGACGTTTAATGAAGAAATTTGTGTTAGTGGTTGAAATCTAATGGTGGAACTGTCATGGTGGAAATCTTGTGTGCAACTGTGAGCATTCTGATAAAAAATCTCGTTATTTAAAACACGAAAACACTCTCTTAACAAATCCTTAAAAATGTTTAATTATTTAAGGGGATCATTGAACCACTGAACCTTATAGACGAGCCGCCACTGGTAGAATCAGACATGTCACCCACTCTGAGTCGAACCACTGAGGATGTCTCTTGTAGAATTGGCAAAACGTTTGGAACTATTGAAGAAAAAACATGTGTTAAACCCTAAAACAGTGGCGTGCTTAATAAACGAGAACCACGGAAGTTTACGACCGAGTTTGCTTGCCAATTAATCCTTACTATATTTTCTTGGTTATTTATTTGTCCCTGTCGTGCGAAACACTGTAAAGCCATGTTATGTTGGTAGGTAGTACTCGATGTTCAGGTGAGTCAAAACATTTCACACCGCGTTGACGTGCTGCCAGAATTTATTTATAAATATTATTTTAACAAGATACAGGTAAATAATACTTCTTCTCCTTCTTCTTCTCCTTCACTACACTTTTTTTTGTGCGAGAAACGAAATTACGTTGTTTATGACCACAACTATATATAACGCGATATGCGAATTTGGCTGACATTTTGCCGAGCAGTTATTCGTGCCCCCGTCTTAACTTCAGAGCGCACCTGTTCAGAAGCGTCGCGAATCTTTTTTTTTTTTTTTGCTTTGTTCTACTTGTAATAAAATAGCAAAAGCGATGTTTTTTTAATTTAAAGTTAGACTTTCCATACCCTTCAGTGTTTAGGGCCAAAATGGGTAGGCTCAATTATTTTAGCCGTATGGTGTTATTTTAAAGTAGGACAATTTTTAAAGAAGGTAACTAGCCTTAGGGGCAGACCACCTCAAATTTACCCTGATGAAGTCTGTTACCTGTTAGGACTGAGTAAGTTCGGAATCTAATTGGATATCGTAATAACTGATCCACACTGTAGTAGATTCGAACGTATGTTGATAAACCCCGCTTTGGAAAAGTTTATCGGCCGCAACGTGTTTAATTTGCAATGGTTAAAATAGGAATACTAATTAACAATATGATTTAAATTTTCACCTGCAGTAAATGTATTTCAGATTTTTGTTGTTGCAAAGAGTCCCTAGAAATGGCAAATTAAACTGTTAAATTCGATAGCAAGTTAAAATGTCGTGCACATACGCCACCATGAAACACCAAAAAAACACGTTATACTTCATGTGTGTGTGTCTGTGTGTGTGGGGAGGATAGAATCTTTAATTTTTCGTGGGTATGATACTGTGATGGTTTCATTGCGATCCGCGTACTCATTCTTTCCAAAGGGGTTCTGCTGCCGGTTCTGCAGACAAGGATTTCTGTGTAGACTTGGAATGTCGCTTCCTTGGTACCTTGATTGGAACCAATGTTACTTAGCATCCTCCTCAGTAGGCCTACTCTTCGATTGTTCAACAACCACCTCTTCAAATCAAATTCTCCTGCTCTAGCCACTTCCGATATTACTCTACGTTTGGTAGATATCTTCTGTTTATGAGGTTGTCTTCCTCGTTGGAACTTCCCCATGGCCGCTTCTAACGAAGGACTTGAACACAGGCTTCTCTACGTCAATAGTGTTGATTACTCCGTCACCTCTTCTGGTATTATAAAGTTGGTACTCTGTTACTCTGTTCTTCTATCGTTTCTGAATCCACCCTATGTGCGCTGAAACTGATCACTGTTTTTCGTATTACCTGGAAGAACCCAGATGTGTAGAATATTTCCCATACATCTGTTCTTAATTTCCATATCAATAATATCTACAACCAAAACAAGATAGCAACGAACTCAAGTCGACCATGACGTAAATATAATACAACATCAGTTTTATATTCACTTTGCAGTCCGTAGAATACAGGCACATCAGACAGTCTCGAACTAATCATTCATACATCAGAATGCACAACGGATTCTGTTCCACCCGTGTCTATTGCAGGCGCGGATCACGGGCGAGGAGAGGGGTGATTCCCCCCAATTGGTCACTTCAGACGAAAATTTTTCTTCATCTTGTGATTGTAGAATGATTTTGTGATTGCAAATATGATACAAAATTCATATCACGATCTGTATGTTCATGGTTTTACTCTAAAATTACTTTAAATTGTGTCTGTAGCTTACCACCACATTAATTTTTGATTGTTACAAAACTTAAATGATTAGTATGTAGCTTGAACTATAAGTGAATTATATTAAAAGAACAATGAACAGATACGATATTGTAGTTGTACCTGAATAAGCTTATTGTGTTGGTAAGAACACACTGTATTTTTATCTTGACTCATTCCTACCATTTATACTTTATACCATTAAAGAACGGTCCAAATTTTTATATAATTCCCCCCTCAAATTGCTTGCTCCTTGTCTATTGTAAGTGAAACTGATACTTCTTTTTCCAATCCCGTAGACTTTTCCTTTCATATTTGTAATTCTGACAGATCTTTTGAAGCAATAAACACAAAACTATACTTTTTCCAGAAGAGGTTAAAATCTATAATCTCAGCTTCCAATTTCTTCTCATAGACGGATTTCAGATTTCAAGATCTCAAGAGTCGAGTACAGTACTTCCTTTCTTCGAAGGATACTGCTGCAAATAAGCCTCACCCCTACCGAGAAAATTCATCCACTGTAGGCCAAGGGGCTCTGGAGGTGATCATTCTTGTCAGCTCCAACCTATTCTCTCAGTGGACCGAATTATTGACCGCTCGGCACTTCTACAAAAGCCTTCTTATATAAAAATCACGCTATTTTCTACAAAACTCTCCTCCTTTCACATCCCGAATTTGGACCGAAAATGAGGTACTGCGGTATAAAGAAATCTGACGAGAAGTGAAGACTCAATTTAGTCATAGTGTGATTGGAAACAATGTTATATGAAGTAGATATGTGGCCTTTTACAACAAGAATTAGGAACAATATTATAACAGTTGAAATGGATCTGAGAAGGCGTCGTCAACGTACACGGAAAGCTGGTGTAAAGAATGAGGAGACTCGGAGTCCCATCACGTTCCACCACAGTGAAACTGGACTAACAACTAATTCTAGGAAGATGAAAACAGAAGGAAAACCTTACCTCTTAAGGGGGGAAACGCTGGAGAAATCACTTTTTAACACATACAAGCACATGCATGTTGGTTGTACATTCCTACCGTAATAAAAGCGCTCAGTTTGTTTCTTTTTACTCCGAACTTCCGCTCAGTTGAAGTGGTGGTAATTAATCATTCCACCTAAATTTTCCCTCCCGTCTTCACAGACTGCCATGCCAACTATCATGGTATCCATTATTCTCCTCCAGTCCTTCTTCTCTTCCTTTTCTCGCTCCATTACGCCACCATTCTACAAATGACCTTACCCTCTCTTCTTGTACTACTTCCCCGTGGTCTCAAATTCGTGATCTTTATTAATACTCGTTCCTGACAAATTCTACTTATACATCCATACCGTCTCAATCTCTTGGTGGTAGTTCATATACTCTTCCTATCATTCTTCTCTCACACACTCCTCATCTCTGTCAATGAGACACACTATTTTTGTTGCCACTGGAGTCTTGACATTGTTTCATATATTCTTAGTTTTCACTTAATCTCAAGCTTCCCATCAACTCTTTACATTGTAGTTTTTTTAAGTAACTTCTCATTCTTCGTCGTCGCCGTCGTCTTCTTCTTCTTCTTCTTCGTCACCTTCATGTTTTGGACCATAGGATCCGTAGCGCACTACTTGGTCCGATCACTTTTACATTGGTCTTTCAATATTTCTTCTTTCTTCCTTTTTATAAACTAAATTCTATTTTGGTATCTTGTTCTTATGAACCTCTTCTACATGGTCTGTCCAGTCCTATACGAAATGTTTTATTTTGTTTTTTTAGGTTGTATGCTCTAGAACATTCCTTATTTCATCATTTCTTAACCAGTGCCTCTGTGATACTCTTAGTACTTGCTTTAAAAACCTCACTTCATTAATCTGTATTCGTCTGTAAGTCTTTGCATCCACCGTCCAAGTTTCACTGCCATAAAGGTAGGATGGCACCGCTGTCACTTTGCAAAATTTCGAAAGACTCTTCTGACCCTTCCCTTCAACGTTCCTGTAATAGTCCCACACATGTTTTTCAAAATATGTAACCTAAAAAGTTAATAACCTTAAAGTGGTAATCACAAAATTTCGGCTGATGCCAATTTATGATTACGTATTTCTTGGCACGCCAAGAATTTCGAACAGTGGTTCTATTTTGATATTAACAGTATGCCAATTGCGTCTTGTGACCTAATTCACATGATGACTTCACGAATCATGAGGACACGATTTCTCCTTCCTCGTCTTAGAGCGACCCCCCCCCCTACATCAGCGCAGGGGAAGCTGTTCGTCCATCTGGATTCCTTTGTCTTTCAAATAGCCTATATCTATTATTTCATAGTATAACCTACTTCTTGAAAATGTGTGTTACGCCCACACAGTCTAACCTTTTCAGAAAATAAATTATAAACCGTACAATTGTTTTTTTCCCTTGAATTTTTTCTACTACTTGATCTATTTTCGTCATAATTTAATAACACTTTACAAACTGGAATGTGATACACATTTTCTTTCAGGTCTTTTGCAGTTACATGTAGGCTACACTGTACTATAATCCAGACTATTCCTCTTTCTTGCATAATATTGTTCTCCAAGTCGTTTATGCCTTTCTTTCTCCAATCCAGCACTCTGCTCATCTTCCATCTTCTCTCCCAGCCAATGACACACCCATTATCATTTTTTTTCTCAGTACTGTAAATTATATCAATGGAAGTAATCTCAACACACACCTTAAGAAAATATCTTGTTAGAGAATGGAGCGCTGAAGACATTTGAAAAGTTCTGTTACTGGCGTTTATTTTAGATAAAAAGGGAGGAGGGCAATCGAGGACATAATAACAAGAACAAAACGTATTTTACACATTAAATAAAATTTAGTATTCATGGATTTTGTCTATGAAAGAACAAAAACTAGAACGTTTAACTGCAGCAGCACGCTGTCTGTGTTATTGTATGGAGCGGAAACTTAGAAGACAATAAGAAACATAGAACACAAACTATAAATATCTGTCGACAAATGCTTAAGAAATCTTTTATTTAATCTTGAGGCCGAGAAGAATATCAAATGAAGAACTATGAGTGAGAGTAAATAGCGAACCAGCCCGTAAAATAATAATAAGAAAAAATAGAGGCTGATTGGCCATACACTCCGAAAAGCTCAATACGATATAACAAGACAGGCATTTGACTGGAACCTCCAACTGGAAAAAGGAAGTGGGGAAGACCAAAGCAGACTTGGCGCAGAAGCGTCTTGGAGGAAGTAAAGCAAAGTGACAGCAGATCAGGGCTGAGGCTGAAAATGGAGTTAGATTGAAGCATGTCGCGGAACTCGTATGTTCCAGTAGGAACGAAGAATATTAATTAAGTAAATAATCCTTAAAATCGTAGTGACCATCAATCAATGAATTTTTCAGTGAAGGGTTTGTGAGGATCGGTCAAAAATATAACACAAATTTTAACTTATTTGTGTCGACGTTTCGACAATGTTTATTGTCAGCAACAATTGTCGTGATGATGACAATAAACATTGTCGAAACGACGACACAAATAAGTTAAATTTGTGTTATATTTTTGACCGATCCCCATAAACCCTTCACTGAAAAATTAAGTAAATAATATTCACTTTCTGTGAATCAGTCATCATCATCATCATCTCATCACAGCATAGGCAAAGTGCTGCCTGTTGCACCTTCAGTCTCCGCTACCCACATAACTGTGTCCTGTAGGTTTATATTTCCCGACTTGTCTGACCAGTCTTGAATCCGACATTCATTCTAAGTGTTGTTTCCACCGTTGTTTATAATCTTTTAATTTTTCATTCAAGTTGAAAACATGTGAGTCTTCGCATATGACTTCATTCTTTATACGATCAAGTTCAGAACACCTTTTAACTCCTCTTAAGAACGCAATTTCTGAGGCCTGTATTTTACTTTCTTGTTTCGCGGTTGTCGTCAATAATTCACAACTATAACAGTACAGGGATCGCCATAACTTTGTTGAACATTAATTTTGTTTCTCGGCGTACTTTGTTTCTAAAAATACGGTTGGTTGTGCCACAGATCGTCTGGAACTTGCCTAACTTAACCGGCAATACGAAGTATGACTATATACAAGCAATAACTGTGAATGAGTAGTTGGCCAAATACGGCGTTGTAACAGCCCCAACCGTGATTACTTCATGTTTTCAAAAATTATAAGACAACTTCGGGGCTGCCATTTTGAAACTATGGAGACCATCGCCAAAGACTGTGCTGGACAAGGCAAAAGCGTTAACATTTGAAAACGTCCAGACTGTTGTAAGCAATGAAAATAACGTTTCCATGAACGTGTGGCTTTCCACGGGAGGTAAAACTTTGAAGGAGCTAAAAACTGTTTTATCTTTATTACGTAAATATGTAGTTTTACACAATCAGGCTCACTATGTTGTACACAAAAAGTAAATTATAACTACAGCCTCGTATATTATTTAGGCTCATTTATGATTCGTATTTTACGAGAAAGGATGCCACGTTATGAAACAGACAAAGCAAGACAAGTACGCAACGGCGAGCGACGCGAGAGGCCTGGCCTGCTATAATCCTCAGCGGCTCCGATACGTCACCGGTATACGTCACGGATGCCGAAATCAGCTCTTTTTTTATTTACACAGAACAACCCCGCACTTGAGGCTAAATATAATTCCACCGCGTTTTTGTACGTGAGTGTCCGTGTGTGTGTAACAAGAAATTCCGTCCCCTCCACAGCTGCTCACCTGTTTCACACTCTGAGTTGTGTTGTTTACTGATGGCCTCCTGACTTATCTCTCTCTGGTCGTTGAACTCGCTCGTTTATTACGGCATTAAAGCCTACGTATTTAAATTAAGAATGCGTACGGCTTTGTCCCCAGAGTAGTGGGCTGAAACGGTGACACTGTCGAGGAAGACCGCGTAACATTCGATGGTACGGAACCAGCTGTTATTATCCAGAAAGAAAATATTTCGATCCGCTATATCGAATGAATGAAGGAAAAACTTTGGTTGGTGCATGGTATGTATAACAACGGAAAAGTATCAGACGACTTTAAAATAAACATTATAACCCTATCACTAGCAAAAGCAATGCATCTCAACGTAAACAATATCGGAACCTTAGTTTAATCACTCATTCTTCAAAAATATTGACCTCAATCTTATACAATAGGATCGGAAGTAAGGCTAAGATTGCTGTTGACAAAAAAAACGGAGAATACTAACAACAAGTAGCATCTCCCTTAAAACAAGGAATCGTTTCCTGATTAGTTTTATATGGAGCATTGTCATGTATGGTTGCGACTCGTGGACAATAGGTATGAAGGAAAAAAGGAAACTTGACAGCTTTGAGATATGGTCATACAAGATGTTAAAAATAAAATGGTCTGACAAAATTAAAAATGAAGAAGTGCTGGACAGAGTATGTAATGAGAGGTGTTTGTTGAAAAGCATAATTAGAAGAAAAGTAGAACTTATTGGACATACACTGCGGCATGAAGGACTACTAAAATTGGTGATGGAAGAAACAATAGAAGGTAAAGGATATATGGGAAGACCATCGATATATGGGGGATGACAGAGCATCGATTGCCGAAAGCGGCACTGAACTGAAACGCCCCCCTTGTACCCAGAATATTTTTCCACCAAAAATCACCAAAAAAAATAATAATTTTTTTTTTCTCTGGGGGAGGCGTAACTTAATATTTAGGACTAGGCAAGTGGCCTAGATTGGAAATAAAATGTGCTGAGCCATAGTGACAGGTCTTGGAAGAAAACAGCTGATCAACAGTAACAGTAACAAGATTTATTTAAGTCTTTTTTTTTGAACAATAGTTTACAATATTTCTTTTTTTTATAAGAGTTCCATTCAGCTCTTTCTCTAAATTTCACATAATGGTTTAAGTCACAAAAGTGTCACAGTATTTGCAGTCACTCGGCGGAGTAATTACATGAAATATTTCAAAGTATTTTCTACAAATATAACAATGGCATTCCAAGCTCCCTAAATTAGGATTATTATAATTTTGACTTTAACTTCCTCTATTTTATAACGGCTTGCATTGCATGAATAATGCAGGAACTATTTATAAACACATAACAAGTATAAATGTCTGGAGCAAACAATTCATGATAATTAAATAATACAATAATAATCGATAATTAGAAAACTAATGATTAATAATTAAATTCAAAGAAACATAACTCAAGTGTGTCGCAGTACTTACATCTCCCTGTTCCCCATTACTAGGATTAATCACATCAACGGAAAACCATCGTCACAGTAACCGAGGTTTAAGTAGTTAAAAAAGGTAATTAGATTTAAACTAATCAGTTAATGAAACCCATTAAGTCAACTAGTAGTTGAGATACAATTAAGTCTCACATATTAAGTTAAGTGTAAGTTAATTAAATTAAAATAAGGTGTAAATTAATCAAGTAGAGGAATTAAAGGAATAGAATAAATTTTGAATAAAAACCGAACCAGCAAAATGACCAAATAGAGAAAAATTTTAAATAGTGACAAATTAGAGAACAAATAGAAACATGCAGTATCCCCAGCCACATGGCAGGCAGATGCAAGCACTCTGCGAATATTACATTTTCTTGAGCTCAGAATGTCGTTTAAAAAAGGTTTTAAACTGTTTTGTCTTTTTACAGAACTAGAGTGAAATATTTAAATAATTGAAAGGTAACCCATGACTCTATACAAATCAAAGCACAAATGCTTATAAGCTACTTAGAACCCAGTCAGTAATGTCCACACTTCATCATGTTTTCACTAAACATGTTCCGGAATGTTAAACATGAGTTTAATATTGAGGTATAGATTTTAGCGTGTGTGTTCCCCGACAATCTGCTGAGCACTTCGAGTGTAATTTCAGTTACATAATGGAATTTTTCCACCTGATCTTTCGGCGGGCACTACAGACGTTCCTGCATGTTCGTGGCGTGTGAAAGACGAGGCCGGATGGCGTGATGGCGCTGGGAGTTTTCTTACGCAGGCTCTGCGGATGGGCGTAGATGAAGTGTGCCCATGACCTGGACCTCCCTCCCCTCGACTAGGCGGAGAAACCTGAAGCTCTTTATGAAGCTTATCTAAGCATAGTCAAGTACAGTCAAGTACGCATCACAATCCAGCCGCCCCCGAGGTTGAACGAGAAAAGAGAGCACGACGCACGTCGCGACGTTAACTTATACAAACCCCGACGCAGCTGACTAAATTTCGTTAATAAGCGAAAACCACCGCCTTCCCAATGACGTCACCACTCACGGTAGCAGCGGACAAACTTGATTTCAGTATCAATGCTGACATCGAACAAACCGCGATAGCGCGCCGCGCGCACGGAAAATAAATTTAAGTGGCCGTGGTGTTTACTTTTCGATATCACCACGGCACAGAACTATAAAGCCATTGGTAGACGAGGGGTGAGATGGGTGTCGGAACAGGTTTATATAATCTAATCCTTAATGAGAAGAAGAAGTAAATTGTGTAACTCATGAGGAAATGAAGAGGAAAGCACAAGATCGATCACAATGAAAGACTCCTGCAAATCAATCTTAGGATTGAAAACATAAGAAGAAGAAGATATCGAATGACTGCCGAGTATTCAGCCACTGTTCTCAGATCCTCATGTGAGATAATACTGGATAGCGCTTATCAGCACATAAGCAGGTAATGCAGGAAACCTAACCGTTACTTTCCGTTGATTTTCCACGCGAGGTCACCTTCCACGCATTTCGCTTAATTGTCTCCTATCCGTTGTTATTTTAATTCAGTTTTTCCATCTTATTCTTTGGTCTTCTTCTCTATACGTTATCCATTTAAAGCATTCAGAGTATTCGTTTCCTCCTCATTCTTCTCGTATGTCCAGACACTTCTTTCTCCTCTATTCTGTCTACAGCAAAGCATTGTGCCTAATGGCAATGATAGGCCTATTTCTTATGAGCGTTGTTGCCACATCGTACTTTACTCCCACTCCAACTTGTTTTGACTAATGAATAATATCAATTCAGCATAATACATGATCTTCTGCGTGCTATAAGGTGGCAGTCTGTTACTCAGTAAATGCAGCTTATCATCTTCAATGAAGCCGACCAATGGTGAATGGGTTCAATGGTGTCGTCGGTATTTTGCTGTCATGTAGCCCTTTGTTTACGTGATACAAGAAGTGTTAAAAACTAAGCTACATAGGCGAAGATAAAAGAGTCATTCAAGTTGATATTGTTGCTGTGATTGCTGACATTAACTGTTTCAGCGATTTAAAAAATAAATAGGTATGTGTATCTGTCTTAAATGATCACAACTCGCGCGTATACAACTTATTGATAACTATCGCTCATTGCTTCGTGCGAATGTGTTCAAACTTTGCTGCGTGCATGTAATAAGAGAGAGAGAGAGAGAGAGAGAGAGAGAGAGAGAGAGAGAGAGAGAGAGAGAGAGAGAGAGAGAGAGAGAATGACGTTACGTTTGTCAACAATCCAATCCATAAGAACAATGCTTTTTCTAAGGTTGCACAGACTATAGTTATGTATTTCCTATACATAATCTTTCTTTATTCTATTCTAACGTGATCTAGGAGACTAAGAATACATAATCTCCTTTCACATTTCTTTTTTTTAATTTTGCTTCTTCTTTTTGTTCTTCCTTTCGCCGTGAAGCGTCGCGGGTCCTTCTGCAACTTCTGATACTCCCATCTATCCTAGGGGGCTTTGACATCTAACATAATAACTTTCACCTTCTATTAGCCAACTTTCTCACGTAGTCGATCCTTTCCAATCTTGATATTTCTCTTCCTCTCTCGCGCTTCTATAATAAGCTTCAGCTTCATTTCGTCCATCCTCATTACGTGACCAAACCATTCCACAACTTTTCTCGCCACTACCTCAACCACTATTTCCTGCTGAAACAGATTTCTGATCGTCATATTCGTAATTCGTTTTCTTATAGTTTTTCCAGCTGCCTGCCTCAGAAATGTCATTTCACTGTCTTACAGTCAAGAACGTAGCCAAACTTTTGTTTGGAGGCGTCCAGATTGGTTGGGAGGTATAGAACCAGAAGCGGGGACAACCATACCTGGTTGTTTGGGACAGCCCCAGCATAGCAGGGGTCCAGGGGTTTCCCTCCAAACAACGTAGAACATTCAAATCCTTTAAGTAGGAGTTTAAGGTACAAGTCAATCTTATAATTGTGGAAATAATTTATAAAGTAAAAACATATTTACAGGTTTCTTTTATTTTTCAATGCAAAATTCATATTCAATAAAATAATATGAATATACAAATTTGAATTTGTGAAATTCTGTCCCTACTATCTTTGACGTAATGTTTCTAGGCATTAAAACAATTGTATGCATCATATAGCATTATGGACTTATTTTTATTTATAATTTAAACTACAAAAAATTAAAGCGAGCATATCTTGTGAAAGTGGATTTCTTGCAAACAACGTTTAGCTTACCTCACGGCGCATTATAAAATAAATAAAAACACACATATTGTATGTGTAATTATCCTGAAACCTATTTTTCTATGAGTAACAATGATTGGTTAAATATAACAATAATACATTCTTTATTATTTGATGGGATTTTGTTTACTGTAGAGTTTTATATTCAATATTGTCTCCATCAAGAAAAAATTGATATTTTTTTGTATCCGATATCTTTCGGCATTTACACTTTTGGGGGGGGGGCTCTTCGGTCCCTCCCTCTGGCTACGTTCCTGTTTAGAGTCTGCTTTATGTTTCTCTAGGACGGTGAGATTTTCTCTTCCACAGAGCAGTGTGAGCACAAGCCAAATTTGCTTATGCTGACGATGTTGTGATAATAGCCAGATCAAGACAATTGCTAGGTGAGGTATACAAGGAACTGAATCAAAAATCCGCTGGAATTGGGCTGAATGTAAATATCAGCAAAACTAAGTACGTGCTGATTTCTGCATCAGAAATGAGAAGAAATCTATACAATTTATGTATAGGGGATAATTCACTTGATGCAGTTAATTAGTTCAGATACCTGGGTAACGCGATAGATAATGAAGGGTCCATAAACACGGCAATATATGACAGGATACAAATAGGAAGTAGGCCATATTATGCCAATAGCACACTATTGAGAAGCAAACTTATTAGTCGTAGCACAAAAATGAAAAATATGACACTTATCACACCGGTTGTTACTAATGGAGGTAATACATGGACGTTGACAAAAAAGGAACAAGAAACGCTAACAAGGTTTGAAAGAAAGATCGTAAGACGTGTTTATGGTCCGGTTACAGAAGATGATGAATGAAGAATAAGAAATAACCAGGAGATACATGAGCTACTGAAGCATGGGGACATTGTTAAGATTCATAAAGCTCAATGAATACAATGGACGGAATTCAAAAAGGTCACCTACAGCGGACGGATGATCAGTGTATGCCAAAGAAAATCCTGAGGGTACAAGTCTATAACAGCAGAAAGAGGGGCTGATCTACGTTAAGATAATTGGATGATATGCTAAAAAATCTCAGTAGAATGGATGTGAGAGGTTACACACTGAGATGGCAATGGATAGAGACACTGGAGAAGATCGGTGTTGGAACCCAGGGTTCGCATTTGGCTGTAATGCTTAAGAAGAAGAGTAGTGTGATCAGAAAAACTGTAATATAGAGTCATAGCTTGGTTTCTTCTGTGAAATTCTTCTTACCCACAATAACATTAGAAATCTGGTAGTATATTTGGTTTGGTTTTTGTACCCGATGATTTATTTCCTCGTCAGACTTGCCACCTGAGGTGATTACTGTTGCCAGATATTCCAGTCTCTTAACTTACTCCAGCTGTCACCCTTCCCAATTAATATTCAGGGACTGGATACAATAATCATTTTACTTTTGTCCATTAATCATCATCCCTCTATCCCAAATGGTACTTGCCTATTCAGTTACTGGATTCTGAAGTCGTTCTTTGCTCTTCGCAATTAGAACAATACCAACGTCATAGCATAGTTACTTATTTTCCATTTTGGTGTTCTTCTTTTACACTGCGTAATGATCTGGTCCATAAGTGTCGTAAAGAGTAATGGACCGAGACTGTCTCCTTCCTTCGCTCCTCTTGTACTGGGAATTCAATACATTTTCAATATCTTCTTAAATAGTTATTACCGTGGAACTTGTGATATAATTAATATTTCATATATTTTTTTTTAATTTTTTGGGTCATTGCGAGGGAAGTACGCCAGCAATTAGAGCCCGTTAAAAGTGACACTTGCTAGCGTTGTTCGAGGGTGGGCGGCGAAAGGGAACAAACCTTTCCTTTCCATTAAGATGTCGTAAAAACTATTCTCGAACAATGAGCTGTACGGCACATGTTGCAGCCAGCTGGACCATGCGTGGGATGCCCGACTCCACAATTAGGACAAAAGGAGGCTACCGTTACATCTGTCCAGTAGCGAGAAAAACACAGAACCAACGGCGAGAGTATTGTTCAAAACCATGTGTGCGACTTCTCAAAGACAATGGTTTATGCAAGGACAATAGGACAGGCGACTAAGTGACGCTAAGGGAGAGCACAGATGTTATGCCACCCGCAAGTCGACGGAGGAAATCGTCAGCGTACCAACAATAAGAGAATTCGACACGCTACACCAGAAGTAGCAGATGTGATTTTGAAACAGAGCCTTAACACTGATTACAGGAACGGAACAACGTACGTAAGACAGCGACTCATCTAGTCCACGTGGACTATGTCAAATTCAAGTCGAAAAAGCCAACCAGCCAATGAGGAACGAGAATTCCGGAGGGAACTTCCGTAGGGGATGGTTCAGAGATAAGCTTGAGACCAGAGAGCGAATCTCGTGTACGAACGTCCCTCTCCAAACGGCATTGGGTGGAGAATTCGTTGGAAATACAGACTGGAGACGAAGGGACACAAGGAGGTCCATGGAATGAACCTATCAAAGATGAATTGGTGGGAAGTTTGAGTGTTCATCAGAGTCCCAAGAGTGGGAACAGCAGAAGAAATAA
Organism: Magicicada septendecula; assembly: GCA_034769895.1. NCBI lineage: Eukaryota > Metazoa > Arthropoda > Insecta > Hemiptera > Cicadidae > Magicicada > Magicicada septendecula. Next base: position 785,311,060 of record CM068368.1, read on the forward strand.
AAACCTTTTACACGGGGAGACGAGAGCCCAGTTCATTCAAATTTTAAGCCCAGTTCATTCAATTTTTAACCTCAGTTTACTACAAATTTTATCTCAGTTTATTACAAATTGCATTATAATTCTTAACTCGGTTTACTCAGAGTCTCGAACAGTCTATTGAACTTGTATTTCATTTTATAATGATTCAGTTATAAGAACTTAAAACAGTGCGTAAGTTAAAATGCATTTCGGTGGAGACGATTAAGACATTATTACGAAAAAATGGAAGTGCGCGAATAAAACTCAGAGCGTAAACGGAACAGTAATTTTCGTGATGAAACGCGAGTAACAACCTATATAATTTCTATGTAATTCATCGTCATAAAGACACGGACATTGTGAAGCGATATTCTTGAACAATTACAGAAAAAGTAGTGATACTACAATGTTTAGTAATTAACTCAAATAAATAGAATTGTGAAAAGTGCCTAATGAACTCGAAAACGACCTAGGCGCCGAAAAGAGTTGTCGTGCGGCATAGACAGTTATTAGAAGCATACGGTAGCGAACTGTGTACCGCGAAATAGACACATGCGCGCGTAGAACTTAACCGACCGATTACGAGTACAATGCCACAACTTGTATTATATTAAACTCAAAGCTCGAAGTGACTGTCGCGGAGTGCGGGAGTGTTTACGATCAAGTGTCCTATGGATTAATTTCACTCATCAATGCAGGGAGACAGCACGGCAGAACGAGTAAAGTACAAAACTAATCTCTTCTTATAATTAGTAATTTATCAAACACTACAGACCTGACACTTAGAACCAAAACCACCTGAGAAAGTTATATAAATATGAGTCAGATAGATACGAATCCATAAGTAGGGAATATTATGTTCTAGAATATTATACATGTCTTCTTGTTAATATATTTTGTACTATGTATGTATTTTGATGTGTTTGTTGCAGGAGCAGGATTTTATCTATGTATATGATTGATATGTATATTATTAATTATGATTATTTCATGCATATATATGTTCAATGTGTTTTAACGTAAATACTAAATACGAATTATGAGCACACCACATTTTAGTTAGTAACGTCATTGCAGACGAAGAAGCGTCAATATTTGATCGCGCACCTAATTGCTTAAATTTGTTCATTGAATTGTTAAATGTGGAATAGAATTTTATTGTTTTGTTGAAGAATTGTAAGTGCTCTTAAATTGATGTTATGACATGAAGAAGAATGAATATGGTTTAATAAATATAAGTTAGAACGGATTCGTTAGTATTCTATTGATTTATGTAACAAACCTGACTCACAACTTAACCTTTCATTAAACAGTATCTATATTAATAATTCAAGGTAACGATTATCAATTCAATTAATCAGAAAGATGCACAAAATAGAAGTTTCGAAGACAGTTAAAGTCAAAAGTAAATTCATATGTAGCAAGTTGGAGCGTGAATAATTACTTAACTCTAACTCAATTCATACTATTATTCGTTATTTAAAGAAATGAATTTGTTAACATTACAGTAGAGGGATATTGGGGGTTCAAACTCACAAAGGAATGCCGCCTTTCTTAAAAAACAATAAAAAACACTAAAAAACATGATCTCAGAGATGACGCCGCCACCGCTGGACCCGCAGCATCCCGATGGACCACAGCACCGCGAATTTCCGCGAATAAATTTTTTTATTTTTTTAATTTGATTTTTTTATTTTTTTAATTAAATTGATTTGGTGGGATGATGTTCAATGGACCACCAGCATCCGTGAATATACTTTTTTATTTTTTTAAGAAAGCTGATTTGCATATCAGTGGGTGGCTTTGGGTGGGTGGTTTTTTTTATTTCATATCGGTGGGTGGTGGTGGGTGGGGGGTGGTTCCAACTCGAAGCATTATAGTGTATATTAAAATATATGATCAGGTGTACCAACCTTTGCATGAGTTCAAATTTGTCGTGTGTTATAATGTATATTAAATCTATATGATCAGGTGTATACCAACCTTTGCATGAGTTCAAATTTGTCGTGTGTTATAATGTATATTAAATCTATATGATCAGGTGTACCAACCTCTGTAGTATTATTATAGTGTATAGATATTTTATATGAGCAGGTTTGTCAAAATTTTCTGTGGCGGGGGGAGAGAAATTCAAATATGTGTTATATTGTGTATGTATAGAGCAGATCTGTCAACATTTTTTTTCTCTTCTGTGGTGGGAAATTCAAACTATATGATCATAATTGGTACTCTCTCTCGCTCTCTCACACGTTGTGTATGTCTCTCTCTCTCTCACTCTCTCTTGTTGTCAAACCGTTCTCCTCTCTCTCTTCTAGTCAGTACCGAGCGCATGTATATGAAATTAGAAAGTTTATATTTATTCGACAAATATTAACGTTCTCTCTCTCTCTCTCTCTCTCTCACTCTCACTTGTTTCAACTGTGTCAACAAATAGTAACGTCCTCTCTCTCTCTCTCTCTCACTTTCACACGTTTCAACTATGCAAGGTTCCATACCCTTTCTCCTGTCTCCCTCTCGTACATTGAGTAGTTGGTGTGATGAATAAATAATTTTAGCACTATCTCTCTTTCGTTGTCAAAACGTCGTCTTCATTTTCAATGTATTAAATAATTAATTAATTAATAGTTTATAATGCAGTCAGTGTGATTGATCCTTGTTAGAAATATATATATTTGGCGTCAATGAACTACTTACCCGTTATGTTGTTACAGACAATACTTCTGTTTTAAGGTTGCAGTTTACACACACACACACACACACACACACACATAGGTTCAGTAGTGTATAGCGAAATAAATTAAAATTATACACACACATGAAAACGGCGGCTGAAATTCATACAAATCTTCTGATGTAACAGTTCACAAAAAATAAATTAATTGTACACATGTTCAGAGGTGTAGAGTGAAATAAAATAAAGTCATAATTTGTTTAAATGATTAAATATATTTTAACATTCACAATATAAAATTCACAATTAAATAAATACATTAGAAATTGATATTTTTCGAAAGTTTATATATAATTGCGTGTCGTACTTGTAGAAGAAGCAACCTGCAACATAACAATACAACAACAACATTAAAATCATGTTAAATATCACACACACACAGATGCACACGCAACGCGCACATACAGACGCATACGCAACGTAATCACACACACACACACACATACATACGCATACGCAACGTAACCAAACACGCAACGCGCCCACACACAGACGCAAACGCAACGTAATCATACACATACATACAACGTGTACACGTTTGGTTTGAATCATGTAGGACCAATAAACAGATAACAGATTTAAATATGCTATAGTCATTGTAAGACGTTACAATCATTGAAGTGTTTAATAAGTAAATTGTATGTATGTATATATCACTGAATAATAATAATATAATCGTTCTAGTGTTAACGTTTGCTGCAACAGGTAAAGCAGTTTACAAATAATTACATATAGGTTCAGAGGCGTATAGTGAAATAAATTAAAAATCCATTCATCAAAACTTTGTAAATTAGAATCTGCACTACATTCAAACACACAGTGAAAAAAAAAAATTAGTAATGTAGGTTGTTACCTTAACGTGGTACATGCAGAACTAGTGCTGTTACAAAATATATATATATATAGTAGGAAAGCCCACAGACTACTAGAAATAGTTATCACCTGAAAAAAAGAAACCACACATTACGAACTAATATGTATAAACACAAATATCGTTACAATAATAATAATAATACATAAACTTACGTTTACTGCCGTCCGAACTGAAGTGTGAGGAGGCAATAACTATAGATATCACAGTAAGAATTTTTGTTGTTGTTTTTTTTTGTTGTTAACCAGTGGTGTAACGGGGAATTTTAGCAGGTGGAGGAGCAGAGTCGTCATCGTCGTCGGCATGTATCCGATAATGTCCGTACGCAAGGGTATCACGACCATTGTCTAATATATAACGCTTATCATCATACGGTGACAACGCTTGCTTATTTACACGCATCGTGTACAACGTATGATGATCGCTACGTAAACACAACGCACTGACAGAAAACGGACAATGATCAGTGAGACACTTGCGATACATATCGTGTCGCAGACTCCTCTTAATAGCAACTCGAGGCACACCTTTACACACACGTTTTTGACTCGCATTGCTAGAATCTTCGTGGGCCACAAGGAACGAATAACATTTCGCTCTGAGACCTACGAATTCTCTAATAGGACGACCACACGTTTCATCCTTGAACAGTCCGACAACCTTTTTGTTCTTAAGGCTATAACAAGGATGAGACGTAGGGTAATCCGAGGTGTCAAAAACGTGCAAGTCCTTCTTCATATCTGCATACAAGTCTGATGTTTGAATATGATACATCAGACTGTCTGTATCAGTCATTAACAATTTAACGTTGCGGCCGTACTTGGCGACAGCATAACGATAATGAAAGTCGTACATTATTGTTTTGCTAACGTCAAGCACCGTGAAGCCGACATACACGGGACGAGAAAGAACAATGGATTTTTTACGGAGTGAAAGCCCCACCAGATCGTTCGTATAACGAATCATACGTTTTAGCCTGGGTGTGGAAACTAGTTTTTGAAGCCGTCGTTCATTCGAGACTAGTTCAAAGTCTATATGTTTCCGTACGTTCTCCAGCGACTTACCGTATACGGCGTTGTTCATCAGTTTGAAAAGGTCTTTTTCAAAGCTGTTGACGGCTGATTGCCTCTTGCGGGTGTTGAAATCGATAAACGGTTTCAACCAAGCGCTTTGCTTAAAACACAACACCCTATGAGTCGCTTTCAGCTCTAAACCAAGACTTAAATACAATTTCAAATTTCGATAATGGAGAACGTAATTTTGTTTGTCCTCCAAAGTTGTTAACAACTTCTCTACGGATGACCCTGATTCGTTATACGATGATCTGTATATACTCTCGTGTAAACGTTTGGAAAAGGGAGAAAGGATATCGTGTGTTATGCGCTGGCGCACAGGTGCAAGCGGGTAGTCGGAATGCAGGTCGTGTAAGGTATTAGGATAGTGTAGGTCGACTTCGAGGATGTACCCGATGTCAGCATCATCACTCACAGTACGTACGTCCAAGGACTCGATTTCGTTACGATCGAGCCATCGGAAGTCTGCGTAAGGGAGTGGTTGCGACATGGCTGCACCGTATAAATTGTTACAGTCCGTATACAGAATGAAGGAGGTCGGTTTCGAAACATCGTACTGGTCTGGAATCAGAGGATTGTTAGCGACTGCATGACGGTTGGATATCATCGCGCAGCCTCCGCGGATCCCAGACTCGACGTACAGATGCATATTTATTTCTGTCAACAGTTCTAATTCGACCCCTGTCATTTTTAGCATCGCGTTCCAAGCGAGTCCGGGAAGCGAGTAAAAATGACATGGGTCCAAGCAGTAATCGCGTAAGGCCATGTCTCGGAAACTTTCAAAGACATCGGCCAGCAGCATTACGTCTGTCAACAAATACAAATCATGGTAATCTCCAAACGTACGCAGATTGAATGCACTCCACACGTTTTGCGCGTGCTCGTAATCTGCGTCCGAAATAGATGATTCCATCAACCGGTTATCAAAGTGTTCACGAGCGGGTAGACTTGTTTCGTTGAACCGATCAATAATGTCAACGTAAGCGTATGGGTATACCCCCTTGCGTACGAGCAGATTGGTCTGTTCATCGAAACCCCGTCTAAGCATTTCCTCTCTAAGCAAAGGAAATTGGCTCCCGGACGCGGACAGATTGGTAACGAGTGTGTCCAGAGAGCGATTAAGAAATTGAAAGGAGTCTACGAAACGCAAGGGACCCAGGGAGAACGACACGTAACGCTCGCTGGATGTCGCGATGCAGGATACGCGTTCGTCCTTATATTTCCCTAAACCCTGCATTAAATGGTGACAGTCGTAGCCACGAAGGTTGTGAAAGAAGACGGGGATATGACGAGGCATCTTGTAACTCAGATTACAGCTATTATGGGCTGCTCCCAAGAATTTCCCCGTAAGATGGCAATGATTGCGTACCTTGTCATCGTCTGTCAAAGGGCGCTCACACAAATGACAAACGGTGGCGTTAGTGAACGCAACATTGTCATCATCGGACATAATTAATTGTACGTTATGTCGTACCACCTTCATCATATCCTCGGCGTCTTTCAACAACCACGAGAAGAACGTGTCTACAACGTTTTCACCCCGATAAACTTTAGCCTCCCTCCAAAGGCTGTGCGTATGATCGACGATAGCATAGGAGAAACCTGACGGGATATGCATCGCTTCGTATGATGTGGACGATACAGGAGGAGAAGTTATTTTCTGACGGGCACCGCTGCTATCGACGGAGTAGAATTCACCTAACTCGTGCACTGTCGTCGGGACGTTGTTACCAGGTGAACACGATTGAAGCGGAGTGATGAGGGACTCGAAGTCGGCGTAGACGGTGAAGGGTACTTTAAGACAGTGCGCGTAATTTTTAAAGGACATAAACTTCTCCTCCTCCGTGGGCATTTTGGTCTTCTGCTCGCCGTAAGGTGTGCAGTAGGGGAGATGATCGGACAGACCATGTTCTGTGGCGAAACGATGCAGGCAGTAGTCGCAGTAAAATGATTGAGCGCGGTGTTTTGTTAGGGATGATAACAATCTACTCATGTTACTGATAAGACAGTAATGTTTTCGGCTATTCGTATCGGTCAGAAGCAAAAGATTAACGTGATGCGACCTGTCCTTATTCGGGGTAATTCTCAGAGGGTAAACCTCATTTTTTGATTCATTTTTGATATTGTCTTCTATATCATAGCCGAAAACGTTTATAGAAATGTTAGGATTCTGTGCTTCAAATTTGGAAATGGACTTTAACGAAACAGGGTACTCGATACCGGACATATTTAATGTGTTTATGAATGGGATGTAGTTTGAAGCACGGTCTCTATTACGTTCTTGAGGGTGTATGTGGGCTAGAACAGATCACAGAAAACACATTTCATCGTGGGGGTTCTTGATGTTGACTACTGCCCTGGTGTGTGAGAGTTTTCGCGGGGTTGGAAGGTAGGAGGACGCTGCTAGAGGCTGGTAACGTCCAACAACCAGTTCCAGCTTCAGTACAGCATCCACCGACCATCCGCTCCCGTCACGGGTAAAATTAGATATGCTATTGAAGATTTTATCGTAGGATTCATCGAGTAGACAATTCAACTCGTCGCTGTCGTCCGCGAGCAACGTGCGACAACGGCCGTGGAAGACGGCGTCTTTCGTTACCTCTTTCTCCTCACCACTGTCACCATCTACCACGGTTTTGGTAAAACGTATCCTGCACGCAATATGCCACTTGATATTGCGTAAACGTGTCTGCTCTGCCTGAATATCCTCAAGCAATAAAGGACGTGCCTCAGTCATTACGAATACTACGTCATGATCCGACTCGTTGACGTTCACTGGAATGTAGTCGAAGGTTGTGATGCACCCTCGGACACTACTGTTCCTCTCGATATAAAACCGAGTCACAACTGAAACAATAGAAACATGAGTATTAGTAACCAATAGGAATGATAAATAACGTGTACACACAAATTCATGTTTGTAGTAAATAAATAACACTCGTCGGGGTAATATGTCAGTTTATTACAAACCGTGAAGATGTCGGCTACTCCTGATTTTAGTATTGAAAGTGAAAGAATAAAATCGTTCAAGTATTGGGAAGTGACCTTTATCAGCCCCGACGAGTTAGCGTTTGCGGGGTTCTACTTCTACCCTAGAAATTTCGATGTTTGTGGACATAGTATGTCATTCGTAGACGATAGAGTTAAATGCTTTTGTTGTGGAATTGAATTAGTTGATTGGAAAGAAGGTGACAAACCTATGAAGGAACATGAAAAATTTTCATCTACATGTCAATTTCTAAACGATGTTAAGAGTGAGACTTTTCATGCACACACCAATAGACATAGTATGACTCAAACGTTAATTCGCATCAGCAAGTTTGCACACTACATAATTACAAAAATAATTTCTTAACTGTGACAATTGGTATTGGACTTTTTACCTTGTTCAGTCTGCTCCTCCCCACGTTCCTGCTGAAGGTTGGCCATGATCTTCAAGTGAGAATGAATGAATACTGAAAAACAAAAGGTACTGTTATAACGCTGGTATTATGTTAGTGTATCGTAAACGTTTTATATATCAATTTGTACATAATACATGTACGCTTAGACCAACTATTTGCTAGATCGAAAAAAAAATTAAGTTTATTTTCGCGCACACACACAAACAGATTTAAATAATACTTTCATGCTTACAATATACAACCAATGTACACAAACTTATAAAGCATCAAACTATATATATCATTCGTTGGGTTGTAATTATTATTAAACAGTAAATATGCTTAGAATGAAAATATTTGCTATGATTTTAGTAACATATAACAGCGTCTTACATACCACTCGAATCTATAAATACTGTTCTGTTTCAGATAATAATAATAATTTGATCACGCGCACACACACACACATACACATACATGTATTAAATCAATAAATAATGCACTTGATAAATTATGCTTACCAAACTAACGTATGTTGAATACACACACAGGAACTTGTGTATACTGAGACGCACAATAATTCAAGCAGTCTTTCAACTATTAACAAACTGCTGAGATAGATTTATCAACGCACGCCAGCAGTCAGTGTGAAACCGATAAAATTCAGTTATACCTAAAAATATATATCTTCAATTAGAAGTGTAATATAAAAGGTACAGTAAGAATATATTTCAGAAAATTGATCACCCACACACACACACACACACACACACACACACATGTATTAAATTCAAATATATATCTTCAATTAGAACTGTAATATAAAAAATACGGTAAGAATATATTTCAGAAATTGTGATTTGAACATACACATACATGTATTAAATTCAGTAAATAATGTTTTAATGCAAATAATTTTTACTAGTAACATATAACAGCGTCTTACATACCACTCGAATCTATATATACTGTTCTGTTTCAGATAATAATAATAAGGGTTGTAATTATTATTAAACAGTAAATATGCTTAGAATGAAAATATTTGCTATGATTTTAGTAACATATAACAGCGTCTTACATACCACTCGAATCTATATATACTGTTCTGTTTCAGATAATAATAATAATTTGATCACGCGCACACACACACACATACACATACATGTATTAAATCAATAAATAATGCACTTGATAAATTATGCTTACCAAACTAACGTATGTTGAATACACACACAGGAACTTGTGTATACTGAGACGCACAATAATTCAAGCAGTCTTTCAACTATTAACAAACTGCTGAGATAGATTTATCAACGCACGCCAGCAGTCAGTGTGAAACCGATAAAATTCAGTTATACCTAAAAATATATATCTTCAATTAGAAGTGTAATATAAAAGGTACAGTAAGAATATATTTCAGAAAATTGATCACCCACACACACACACACACACACACACATGTATTAAATTCAAATATATATCTTCAATTAGAACTGTAATATAAAAAAATACGGTAAGAATATATTTCAGAAATTGTGATTTGAACATACACATACATGTATTAAATTCAGTAAATAATGTTTTAATGCAAATAATTTTTACTAGTAACATATAACAGCGTCTTACATACCACTCGAATCTATATATACTGTTCTGTTTCAGATAATAATAATAATTTGATCACACACACACACACATACATGTATTAAATCAATAAATAATGCACTTGATAAATTATGCTTACCAAACTAGCGTATGTTGACTACACACACACAGGAACTTGTGTATACTGAGACGCACAATAATTCAAACAGTTTTTCAACTATTAAAAAACTGCTGAGATAGATTTATCAACGCACGCAAGCAGTCAGTGTGAATCCGATAAAATTCAGTTATACCTAAAAATATATATATCTTCAATTAGAAGTGTATAAAAGGTACAGTAAGAATATATTTCAGAAAATTGTATTAAATTCAAATATATATCTTCAATTAAAAGTGCGTTAAGAATAAAAGTACGTTAAGAATATATTCAGAAAATTGTAATTTGATCATACGCATACGCTTACACACACATGTATTAAATTAAAATATATATATCTTCAATTAGAAGTGTAATATAAAAAATACGGTAAGAATATATTTCATAAATTGTGATTTGAACATACACATACATGTATTAAATAATGTTTTAATGCAAATAATTTTTACGTTTAAATAAAATCTATACATACAATAAATTATACTCACCAAAACTATTGTATGTTGACTACACACAGAAACTTGCGTATACTGCGATTGCACAATAATACAGTCTTCCAACTATTAAAAATGTCGTGATAGATTTGTCAGTGCACGCAAGCAGGTCAAATGAGAATTTATCGTTAAATTTGTTGAGTATATATATATTGGTCTCCGGTGGTAGGGGACAGCCGATGTTTGTTTGGACGTGAATACTTTCTAATCCATAATTACTTGTGATGGGTGCAACTAATGAGTGTCATGTGTCATATTAGAAAGTGAAAGGCGGATTTAGCGAATACATACACACACACACACACACACACACACACACACACACACACACACACACACAATGGTTTATTTCGGTAGAACCATCTGAACATACATGCAATTAGTTGTATAGTAATCAGAATGTGTGTGAGAGAGACAATTTAATAGTTTGAATTTTATACCACAAGGTAAACTATATTTTTTTTAAGTCGGGGGTTGTTTCCGAAAATTATTATTTAAAACCGATAATTGTTTTATTAAAATCTCACGTACGTGCCAAATTAATTGCCGACGACGACTCTGCTCCCCCTCCTGCTAAAATTCCATCTGTTAAAAACAAAAGAATTCTCACTGTGATATCGTTAGTTATTCTCTCTCCACGCTTCAGTTCGGACGACAGTAAACGTAAGTTTGTGTATTATTATCATTATTGTAATGATATTTGTGTTTATAAATATTAGTTTGTAATGTGTGGTTTCTTTTTTTTTATAGTATAATGGAAAACGCTGCTGTAATAATTGACTTTCACTGCTTTTATGATGACAACGGCAATTATATAGTAAAGGAGTTGTCGGTTATGGACGTAACACGTTTTGCATACAGACATTGGATTTTCGCCCCGCCTGCTACAGTCGTTACGAATTCGAAATACACTAGAACCAACTGCTGGTTAACGACAAACTATCATGGGCTAAGATGGGATAAAGGAGAGACACCGTACGACAATCTTGTTTCAGTGTTAACAACGTATACGAACATATATAAATATGTGTTTGTGAAGGGTCTTGAGAAAAAACGTTTTTTAGAATCGAAAATAATTCATTATCATATAATAAATCTTGATGACATTGGTTGCCCAAAAGACGTACCAAAGACATTCCTGGGGCGTTATGTCTTACACATTGCAATTCTTCTTCTACACTATGTACAAACCATAATGTGCACGCACTTAGAGAGTGGATAATTAATGATTTTTCTGTTATACAAACATTTTTAATGTAAGTGTCTCATAGCATTGTTAATTTCATTAGGTAAACTTGTATATGGCTGCAGGCGATAACTATTTCTGTCGACTTTCCTAATATATATTATGTAACAGCCATAATTCTGCATGTATGTACATGCAAAGCTTCAGGGGATGAAAAACACCATCTGTTAAAAACAACAACAAAAATTCTTGCTGCAGGCGATAACTATTTCTGTCGACTTTCCTAATATATATTATGTAACAGCCATAATTCTGCATGTATGTACATGCAAAAACACCACCTGTTAAAAACAACAACAACAAAAATTCTTGCTGCAGGCGATAACTATTTCTGTCGACTTTCCTAATATATATTATGTAACAGCCATAATTCTGCATGTATGTACATGCAAAAACACCACCTGTTAAAAACAACAACAACAAAAATTCTTGCTGCAGGCGATAACTATTTCTGTCGACTTTCCTAATATATATTATGTAACAGTCATAATTCTGCATACAAAGCTTCAGGGGGATGAAAAACATCACCTGTTAAAAACAACAACAAAAATTCTTACTGTGATATCTATAGTTATTGTCACTCCATACTTCAGTTTGGACGACCGTAAACGTAAGTTTATGTATTATTATTATTGTAACGATATTAGTTCGTAATGTGCGGTTTCTTTTTTTTTTTCAAACGATAACTATTTCTAGTAGTCTGTGGGCTTGACTTTCCTAATATATATATTTTGTAACAGCGCTAATTCTGCCTGTGTGTATGTACATGCAAAGCTTCAGGCGATGAAAGTGAACTTTCCTGATGGCCACACCATTCCTTTCACTAGTCTTCTTTGTAGCGAATATTCTGACATTGTATGGTTCCACCTCGCTTGATACAGACGTCTTCACTTCTAATAATAATGTCGTTTATCACAAAATTCAACGCAGTTTCTGCTATTGAGTACAAACGTTGTGCAGAATTAACAGTGGACAAACAGTATCCGATCGTTAACATGTTGCATGTGGACACGCGATATGGGAAGTCTGTGCTTGTAACGTTGGAAGATTGTGAGCGCCGCTATCGTGTATATCTACCTAAGAGGTATGCTGACGTCTTTACAGATGAAGAACTCCGTCATATAAATCCCAGCGACCTACATCTTGTGTTTCGAGGGATGAAGAACCAGACAGCGCATGTGGAAATTGTATCTCGTTAAGGTGACAAACTACTTTTAATAAACAATTTTTTTAATTTATTTCACTATACGCCTCTGAACCTATATGTAATTATTTGTAAACTGCGTTACCTGTTGCAGCAAACGATAACACTAGAACGATTATATTATTATTATTATTCAGTGATATATACATACATACAATTTACTTATTAAACACTTCAATGATTGTAACGTCTTACAATGACTATAGCATATTTAAATCTGTTATCTGTTTATTGGCCCTACATGATTCAAACCAAACGTGTACACGTTGTATGTATGTGTATGATTACGTTGCGTTTGCGTCTGTGTGTGGGCGCGTTGCGTGTTTGGTTACGTTGCGTATGCGTATGTATGTGTGTGTGTGTGTGTGTGTGATTACGTTGCGTATGCGTCTGTATGTGCGCGCGTTGCGTGTGCATCTGTGTGTGTGTGATATTTAACATGATTTTAATGTTGTTGTTGTATTGTTATGTTGCAGGTTGCTTCTTCTACAAGTACGACACACAATTATATATAACCTTTCGAAAAATATCAATTTCTAATGTATTTATTTAATTGTGAATTTTATATTGTGAATGTTAAAATATATTTAATCATTTAAACAAATTATGACTTTATTTTATTTCACTCTACACCTCTGAACATGTGTACAATTAATTTATTTTTTGTGAACTGTTACATCAGAAGATTTGTATGAATTTCAGCCGCCGTTTTCATGTGTGTGTATAATTTTAATTTATTTCGCTATACACTACTGAACCTATGTGTGTGTGTGTGTGTGTGTGTGTAAACTGCAACCTTAAAACAGAAGTATTGTCTGTAACAACATAACGGGTAAGTAGTTCATTGACGCCAAATATATATATTTCTAACAAGGATCAATCACACTGACTGCATTATAAAACTATTAATTAATTAATTATTTAATACATTGAAAATGAAGACGACGTTTTGACAACGAAAGAGAGATAGTGCTAAAATTATTTATTCATCACACCAACTACTCAATGTACGAGAGGGAGACAGGAGAAAGGGTATGGAACCTTGCATAGTTGAAACGTGTGAGAGTGAGAGAGAGAGAGAGAGAGAGGACGTTACTATTTGTTGACACAGTTGAAACAAGTGAGAGTGAGAGAGAGAGAGAGAGAGAGAGAGAGAGAGAGAGAGAGAGAGAGAGAGAGAACGTTAATATTTGTCGAATAAATATAAACTTTCTAATTTCATATACATGCGCTCGGTACTGGCTACAGAGAGAGAGGAGAACGGTTTGACAACAAGAGAGAGTGAGAGAGAGAGAGAGACATACACAACGTGTGAGAGAGCGAGAGAGAGTACCAATTATGATCATATAGTTTGAATTTCCCACCACAGAAGAGAAAAAAAATGTTGACAGATCTGCTCTATACATACACAATATAACACATATTTGAATTTCCCTCCCCCCGCCACAGAAAATGTTGACAAACCTGCTCATATAAAATATCTATACACTATAATAATACTACAGAGGTTGGTACACCTGATCATATAGATTTAATATACATTATAACACACGACAAATTTGAACTCATGCAAAGGTTGGTATACACCTGATCATATAGATTTAATATACATTATAACACACGACAAATTTGAACTCATGCAAAGGTTGGTACACCTGATCATATATTTTAATATACACTATAATGCTTCGAGTTGGAACCACCCCCCACCCACCACCACCCACCGATATGAAATAAAAAAAACCACCCACCCAAAGCCACCCACTGATATGCAAATCAGCTTTCTTAAAAAAATAAAAAAGTATATTCACGGATGCTGGTGGTCCATTGAACATCATCCCACCAAATCAATTTAATTAAAAAAATAAAAAAATCAAATTAAAAAAATTAAAAAATTTATTCGCGGAAATTCGCGGATGCTGTGGTCCATCGGGATGCTGCGGGTCCAGCGGTGGCGGCGTCATCTCTTAGATCATGTTTTTTAGTGTTTTTTATTGTTTTTTAAGAAAGGCGGCATTCCTTTGTGAGTTTGAACCCCCAATATCCCTCTACTCATTACATATGGGAGATCAACACATGACATTAATTACATCGTATATACCAACCCAAGCTCAGAGCTAGATACATGTAAGTACGACAAAGTTCGTACCGGCAACAATTTCATAATTACAGATCAATAAATTTATAATTAATAATTAATCAATTTATGCAAATAATTCGCATAAATATTAGCATTGTATATGGCAGCCCAACGCGTGGCACGAGAAGAATTGTGCTATTAAACTATTGTAATAACGAGAAAATTCACTATCAATAATAGGCATAATAATTTATGTACTTAATTAATCAGACATAAATTATTATCATTGTGTATGGCGCCCAACCTGATGGCCGATTAATAGGGATAATCCTTGTTAAACGATATGGTCAAGTGCAGGCAGTGGTATAGTAGAATAGCTAGTAGTTTGATAAAGTATAACATAAGCATTAGAATAAAAAAACAAATACTTGTAAACAACTCTGAATGATTACACGAAGTCGAGCAAGAATGGCGACTAATAATAATAACTCCGAAAGTCAAGAATTCGACGTTAACAATGAGTTAAACATAGAAGGACGAGAGGAGAACGCGACGCCCAGCGACGACGTTAGCGCGTGTGAATCTGAGATAAGGGCGGGGGGACAGGTGTCCCAACCCGGCGAATTAAATCTACAAATGCTACTCGAGAAGCTGACCGAGAAGTTAGATCAGCAGAAAAATGATCTGAAACAGATGCAGGAAAAACAAAACGAAAAACAAAACTTAATTACGGAGAAATTGGAACAGCATAGCAGGGAACAAAAACAAATGCAGGAGGAATTAAAAAGACACAATGAAGAACAGATCAGCAAAATAACACTAGATCTGCAGGATTACGCTAAGAAGTGGGATGAGAAAATTAGCGATCTACAAAAGAAGAGTGAAAGTGGTATAAAAGAGTTGAAGAATGAACTGAAGAAACAGGTAAGAGAGAATAAAGAAGTGAGAGAGAAAGACCGTCAAGAGTGGCAGGAAGCCATAAATAATACACAGAAGGTAATCGAACAAGTCGACCAAAAATTAGATCACCAAATCCAAGAGACGAACAATAGAAACGAGGAATGGAGAAGAGAAGTACAGAACAATATAATACAACAACAACAAGAGCAGGGAGAAGCCGTCAAAGTATTAAAGCAGAAGATCGTTGAAGTGGACGACCGTCAACGCACGGTGGAACAGAAGACCACAACAACGGAGAAGGAGAAGGATGTGATAATTGAAGAGTTAAGAAGTCACATCAATCATATTAAAAGTGGACAAGAAAGACTACAGCGACGGATAGCGGAAACTGAGATAGGACCGTCCGCGAGAGCGAATGGAAATAATAACTCCGAACTCAAATACAACGGAACAGACCGTTTTCCTATAGAGTTCCTAAAATAATTATCCGAGCACCAGCTGATGTACTACCCGGCGGATAACGTGAAGTGGATTGGGAAACATCTCGAGGCCGATGCAGCTATATGGTGGCGTGTGGTACGTGACCAGATCAAGAACTTCGATGAATTTAAAGAGATCTTTACGCAGAAGTATTGGGGCCCGGAGAAGCAGGATGATGTCCGGAACAAGCTGGAGTATGGTCGTTTCGACTGGCGTGGGAGTATGAGCGCTGTCCAATACATGGAACGACAACTTCTGGAAAGCCGTCAGCTTACACCGCCGCTCACGGATTATCAACTGATTAGGAAGATAACGCGACATTATGGACGAGAACTAGAGATAGCGAGCGTCACTAGGGACGTCAGGACGATCCAGAATCTCGAATCATTGATTTCTGAATATGCCATGATCCGGCAAAGAAACAGTA
This sequence comes from Magicicada septendecula, assembly GCA_034769895.1. Taxonomy (NCBI): domain Eukaryota; kingdom Metazoa; phylum Arthropoda; class Insecta; order Hemiptera; family Cicadidae; genus Magicicada; species Magicicada septendecula. The sequence continues at coordinate 785,327,729 of CM068368.1, forward strand.
GAGATGATCGGTTTGTGCGTCAGACAGACAAGTTGAACGACCGGGACACAAGAGGGGTGCCTCATGGTCAACAGAATAACGCCGTAAACAAGGTAATTACGGAGCCAAAACCTTCACACTGGCAACACAGAAAGGGGGAAGGAGGGAGCTACCGACAACCCCAACATTTCAGTAACAAGCCGGCAATAAATACCATTGAATTTGTAAACAATGGAGCCTCAACGTCTAAGGTTAGTGGAACAGTAGAAAAAAAATATTAAGTGGGTCACATGGAAAGATAGCCGTTCGTCGACATACACCACAACAGTACGAGACTGATATTTTGTTACCTGATTTAAGACATGAGTTAGTCCTAGATGAACAAACGCAACTGGAAAAGCGAATCTCAAAATGTCCAGAGATTGAGGTAAAATTTAATGGTGATGTTACAGTTTTAGCCTTGATTGATACGGGTTCTGCCATTAACGGAGTATCAGAAGAATGGTTTAACAGAAATAAACAACGCCTGCGTCCATACGAAGAACTCCGCATGAACAACACGTTAATTGTAAGTGCCGTCGGCGGAAGGTCTAAATTAATTAGAAAACAAATTATGTGTGAGATTTATATTGATGATGTTAGGTTAGATTGTGTTTTCCTAGTAATACCGAATTTAATTAGGGACTGCATATTAGGAATCAGCTTTTTAAAAGAAGAGGGATGCGTAATCGATATGAAGAAGGGAACCATCGAATTCGAAGGGAGGACTGGTGAACAGGAACTGCGGATACCAATCATACATATGGAACTGTTAGAAGAGGACTGGGACGGAATCGAGAGGAGGATTGATGAGAAGGTCGACAGTGTGACATGTGAGGACGAAACGACGAGGGAGGAACTAAGAAGAATTTTAGTAAAGTATCAGAATGTATTCCGGGAATGTCCAGGACGGATGGATTGCTACGAACATGAGTTTCGAGTGACGGATAAAACACCATATTTCCAACGCGGGTGGCCAATCCCAATAGCGTATAAGGAAAAGGTGGACGCCGAAATCAGCAAGATGCTAAGATATGGCGTGATTGAAAGGTGCAGTAGTCCATACGTCAACCAAATGGTCACCGTAATAAAGAAAGATGGGAATGTACGTTTGTGTTTAGATGCGAGGAGGATAAATAGTGTCACTGTTCCAGACTACGAAGGACCGACTCCGATTCAAGAAATCCTGGCGAGATGCAGTAACATGAAATACTTATCAACAATAGATTTAACGAGTAGTTTTTGGCAGGTTCCATTGAAACAACAATGCCGAGATTACACCGCATTTCTGTACGAAGGAAAGTGTTACAGATATACCGTAACTCCATTTGGACTTAGTACCAGTTCCGCAGCCCTGACGAGAGGATTAGATATGGCATTATCCGAGGAGGTGAAAGAGAATACAATCATCTACGTCGACGATTGTCTTTGTTATTCGTCTAACGTAAGCACACATTTGGAGAATATTGAAGCATTACTTAAAAATTTATTGGCAGCCAACCTAACGATAAATTTGGAAAAATCACAATTTTTTCGCAAGGAGATCGCATACCTTGGGTATCAGCTTACTACTAATGGTATACGAGCATCCGAAGAGAAACCAGCGGCAATCAGGAAGTTCCCGACCCCGAAGAATCAAAAGCAGTTAAAGGAATTCCTGGGACTTACAAATTTTTACAACAAATTTACAAGCAAATATGCAGAAGTCACACAACCTTTGTTAAGTCTACTTAAAAAGGGTCAGAAATTTAATTGGACGCCCGATCTTGACCAGTGTTTCCAACAGGTCAAGGACTTGTTTATCAATACTGTTATCTTAAGTTTTCCGCAGGTAAATAAGAGGTACTTCTTACAATGTGATGCGAGTAATTTCGCATACGGAGGACAATTATACCAGTTGGACGACGATAAAACATCTGCGTGGTAGCGTATACTAGCAAAACGTTCAAAGGTGCAGAACTAAACTACTTTACGACAGAAAAGGAGCTTCTAAGCATAGTTCGATGTCTGGAAAAATTCCGAATTTACGTTTTAGGACAACCATTGACCATAATAACAGATAACAAGGCGTTGATCTTCATGAGTAAGTGTCACCTAAACAACTCAAGGATCACACGTTGGATACTGTGTATTCAAGAGTATAACTTTGATATCATTCATTGTAAGGGAAAGGAGAATATTGTGGCCGACATCTTGAGTCGTTACCCAGAGGATATGACGAAGGAAGATCCAGTCGACGACAGTTATGAGTATCAAATGAACCATACAATAATTAAAATGAGTAAAGAAATGAACATGATGTTAAAGAACTTCGCGACGTACCAGTTAGAAGATAAGAAGCTACAGCAAATAATGAAGGATTTGACGACGGATGATAAGAATGAATTATGTAAATTTTATAAGTGTAGTAATGATAAGTTATATAGGAAAAGTAAGGGTCGATGGAAATTCTACGTACCGGAAAGCGTTACGGGGAGACTCATCGAAGAAATACACACAATGTACGGTCATGTTGGCAGTAAGAAATGTATAAAGTTACTGAAGGAACATTTCACTTTCGACCGAATGTCGAAGCGCGTACAGGCGTACATAAGGACGTGCGATAAGTGCCAAAAATGTAAGGATTCAAACAATCGTAATTTATTCGGTGGCACGAAGCCAATTATACCGACGAGTAAAGGTGAATTGATTAGTGGCGATTTTTATGGACCGCTTCCAACAGCAGCAGCAGGAGTAAAGTATATCCTTGTCATTATAGATAACTTTACCAAGTATGTAAAATTATACACACTTAGAAGAGCCACAACAGTAGCTACGCTTCGTAGACTCCGGCAGTATGTAAATGAGTGTGGAAGACCGAAAGCAATACTCACTGATAACGGTACGCAGTTTATGTCCAAACAATGGGTTAAAGGACTAGAGGAACTTGGAATTATACCTAAATACACGGCGATAAGAAACCCGCAAACAAACCTTGCCGAACGCGTAAATAGGCAACTGGGTAACCTATTTAGGATATTTGTAGGGGACCAGCACACAAAATGGTCAAAATTCATAAATACCATAGAATGTTGCATAAATGAGGTCTACCATGAAACAATAGAAGTTACACCGTATGAAGCACATCACGGAAAAAAGCCGAGTCGTGTATGGGAGAAATTCATAAAGGAAGGCTGCGATACGAAAGAAGAGACAGTGGATAACCACCAGATATTCGTTAGGATTAAACGGAAAAGAGAGCGACACGCAAAACGCGTGAATGAAGCGAACAAAATGACAAGATTTCAGGTAGGAGACTTGGTGTTAGTGCGGACACATTACCAATCTGATGCGATGCAGAGAAGAATCGAAAAATTTTGTGAGTTAGACACAGGACCTTTTAAGATTAAAGATATTGTAGGCGAATCTACATATATATTAGTAGATAATTGCGACGAAACTAAAATACGCGGCAAATTCAATGTAAGACTATTGAAACCATATTATGTTAGGGGAGAGTAACTGTGGCGGAACACGGCATCAGCATGCGTGCGAGGCAAAAGTGTTTGTTGAAAGGCGAAGTAGTAAATAAACAGAGAGGGAGGTGTGAAGTGACGTAAGCCCAGCTGGCGAGGCTGACGGCAACAGGTAGAGTTGTAGTTAGTAAGGACACTCTCCATGCGAGACAATGTTATAGTCGGACTATACGTACTTCACTAATAGACAGCAGAAAGAGAAATGAGCTAAGCGTCGGAATAGGAGGAGAAAAGACCGATCTAGATGATAAAGAATAACGGTAGTAGGCGCGAATGCAATCTACTAGTTAATTCATTCAGAATTGTCTAGACGAAACCTTAAACTTGTAATAAATTTAAAATGTCAGATTTTATATATTGTATAGATTGTAAATTAATTAACAGACGTACTTGTTATACTATTAAAATTTGTTTATTGAAGGACAGATATAAGCAACTGAGTTGCATAACAGAATTAAATATTGTAATAAGTTATTAGAATTAATTATTGAACTTAAGATTGTATTAGAAGCATAGAAAGAAGGGATATAAAATATGTTTATTTGACCTGTAGAATTATACTAATTCGATTTATTTTGTTGTAAATAATTATACGTGTGTTTAACAGAAATGTAGATTCAAGGTACCAGAGGGTAGGAAGTACGATGAATGTTTGTAAGTAAGTATATGATGTCTTCAAAAAGAATGTTTTTAATCGCAAATTAATTTTGAAGGTAATAATGAAATTGTTTGAAGTATCCATAAGCAATAAATTACTGCTAGTATTTATATAGTTTCTATTGTATACGTAAGTAAAAGGATAGCTTGTAAACAAAATAATTACCATTTGTTTATGTAATGTATGTGTATAGACAGATCTAGGAGCGCACTAGAGCGTATAGTTTGTAAATGGATTCGTATTTATATTTGGTGGACAATAAATTAAACACTCAGGTGAATAAAAAAAAAAGGGAGAGAAAAACGGTTCTAAACAACAGTAGGTCAGTCGAGAGGAAGAAATAGGTCAGCTATACTCGTCCCAATGGGAGATGGCCAATGTACTTAGTGATCGTACGCGAGTAAGGGCGAAATATGAATTAGTCGTTCCGATTAATCTACACGACGAATCATATTTGGGGACACTGTGATATAATTAATATTTCATATATTTTTTTTTTATTTTTTGGGTTATTGCGAGGGAAGTACGCCAGCAATTAGAGCCCGTTAAAAGTGACACTTGCTAGCGTTGTTCGAGGGTGGGCGGCGAAAGGGAACAAACCTTTCCTTTCCATTAAGATGTCGTAAAAACTATTCTCGAACAATGAGCTGTACGGCACATGTTGCAGCCAGCTGGACCATGCGTGGGAATGCCCGACTCCACAATTAGGACAAAAGGAGGCTACCGTTACATCTGTCCAGTAGCGAGAAAAACACAGAACCAACGGCGAGAGTATTGTTCAAAACCATGTGTGCGACTTCTCAAAGACAATGGTTTATGCAAGGACAATAGGACAGGCGACTAAGTGACGCTAAGGGAGAGCACAGATGTTATGCCACCCGCAAGTCGACGGAGGAAATCGTCAGCGTACCAACAATAAGAGAATTCGACACGCTACACCAGAAGTAGCAGATGTGATTTTGAAACAGAGCCTTAACACTGATTACAGGAACGGAACAACGTACGTAAGACAGCGACTCATCTAGTCCACGTGGACTATGTCAAATTCAAGTCGAAAAAGCCAACCAGCCAATGAGGAACGAGAATTCCGGAGGGAACTTCCGTAGGGGATGGTTCAGAGATAAGCTTGAGACCAGAGAGCGAATCTCGTGTACGAACGTCCCTCTCCAAACGGCATTGGGTGGAGAATTCGTTGGAAATACAGACTGGAGACGAAGGGACACAAGGAGGTCCATGGAATGAACCTATCAAAGATGAATTGGTGGGAAGTTTGAGTGTTCATCAGAGTCCCAAGAGTGGGAACAGCAGAAGAAATAAAAACCTTTTACACGGGGAGACGAGAGCCCAGTTCATTCAAATTTTAAGCCCAGTTCATTCAATTTTTAACCTCAGTTTACTACAAATTTTATCTCAGTTTATTACAAATTGTATTATAATTCTTAACTCGGTTTACTCAGAGTCTCGAACAGTCTATTGAACTTGTATTTCATTTTATAATGATTCAGTTATAAGAACTTAAAACAGTGCGTAAGTTAAAATGCATTTCGGTGGAGACGATTAAGACATTATTACGAAAAAATGGAAGTGCGCGAATAAAACTCAGAGCGTAAACGGAACAGTAATTTTCGTGATGAAACGCGAGTAACAACCTATATAATTTCTATGTAATTCATCGTCATAAAGACACGGACATTGTGAAGCGATATTCTTGAACAATTACAGAAAAAGTAGTGATACTACAATGTTTAGTAATTAACTCAAATAAATAGAATTGTGAAAAGTGCCTAATGAACTCGAAAACGACCTAGGCGCCGAAAAGAGTTGTCGTGCGGCATAGACAGTTATTAGAAGCATACGGTAGCGAACTGTGTACCGCGAAATAGACACATGCGCGCGTAGAACTTAACCGACCGATTACGAGTACAATGCCACAACTTGTATTATATTAAACTCAAAGCTCGAAGTGACTGTCGCGGAGTGCGGGAGTGTTTACGATCAAGTGTCCTATGGATTAATTTCACTCATCAATGCAGGGAGACAGCACGGCAGAACGAGTAAAGTACAAAACTAATCTCTTCTTATAATTAGTAATTTATCAAACACCACAGACCTGACACTTAGAACCAAAACCACCTGAGAAAGTTATATAAATATGAGTCAGATAGATACGAATCCATAAGTAGGGAATATTATGTTCTAGAATATTATACGTGTCTTCTTGTTAATATATTTTGTACTATGTATGTATTTTGATGTGTTTGTTGCAGGAGCAGGATTTTATCTATGTATATGATTGATATGTATATTATTAATTATGATTATTTCATGCATATAAATGTTCAATGTGTTTTAACGTAAATACTAAATACTAATTATGAGCACACCACATTTTAGTTAGTAACGTCATTGCAGACGAAGAAGCGTCAATACTTGATCGCTCACCTAATTGCTTAAATTTGTTCATTGAATTGTTAAATGTGGAATAGAATTTTATTGTTTTGTTGAAGAATTGTAAGTGCTCTTAAATTGATGTTATGACATGAAGAAGAATGAATATGGTTTAATAAATATAAGTTAGAACGGATTCGTTAGTATTCTATTGATTTATGTAACAAACCTGACTCACAACTTAACCTTTCATTAAACAGTATCTATATTAATAATTCAAGGTAACGATTATCAATTCAACTAATCAGAAAGATGCACAAAATAGAAGTTTCGAAGACAGTTAAAGTCAAAAGTAAATTTATATGTAGCAAGTTGGAGCGTGAATAATTAATTAACTCTAACTCAATTCATACAATTATTTGTTATTTAAAGAAATGAATTTGTTAACATTACATATGGGAGATCAACACATGACATTAATTACATCGTATATACCAACCCAAGCTCAGAGCTAGATACATGTAAGTACGACAAAGTTCGTACCGGCAACAATTTCATAATTACAGATCAATAAATTTGTAATTAATAATTAATCAATTTGTGCAAATAATTCGCATAAATATTAGCATTGTATATGGCAGCCCAACGCGTGGCACGAGAAGAATTGTGCTATTAAACTATTGTAATAACGAGATAATTCACTATCAATAATAGGCATAATATTTAATGAAGAAATTTGTGTTAGTGGTTGAAATCACAATCAGAATGATCACAGTTGCACACCACTATGTAAAAATTATCCCAATTAGCGCTTTCAAGCTTCACAGCCCATCGTCAGATTGGAATAGACACAAAATAAGTGGAAACAACCCCTTCACCCCTCTCCCCCACCATGCTCACACACAACAAGCTATAATATAAATGACCCTTCCCCACCCCCTAAACCCTGTCCCACCATCTGTGGAGTTACATATTTTTTCTAGCAAATTCCTTGTGTTTCAGTGTTGTGTGTGTGTGTGTGTGTGTGTGTGTGTGTGTGTGTGTGTGTGTGTGTGTGTGTGTGTGTGTGTGTGTGTGTGTGTGTGTGTGTGTGTGTGTGTGTGTGTGTGTGTGTGTGTGTGTGTGTGTGTGTGTGTGTGTGTGTGTGTGTGTGTGTGTGTGTGTGTGTGTGTGTGTGTGTGTGTGTGCATCCTTTTAAACTACCCACTTCCTCTCCACAGAGGTGGGTCAGTCAACACCCTTATTTTAAAACATCCAAATAGTACTATGCAAAATAATTCTTAATATTATCTATCTGTCCTCTATCATTTACTTCTTAATCATGTTATAAAATATTTCTTCATTATCAAATTTAATTTTAATATTAATTAAATTGTCTAACCCTTTTTCTCTCTCTTTCAATATTTCTAACTCCTCTCTAAGCTTCCTTTCAACTGTGTTATTCACTACTTTTACAATTTCGTATTCTTCCAAAGGATTAACAAACTTATGGTTGTCTTCTATGAAATGTCTTGCATATAACGAATTGGTTGTTCTATTACCTTCTCCACGTTTGTGGTCAGACAACCTGCATACGAATTTCCGTCCTGTCTCTCCTAGGTACACCTTGTTGCAGTCTTTACATTTTAATTTATAAATTCCGCTTTTCTGTAATACTGGAATTTTTTCTATATTCTTATTCCTTATCTTATCAAATACCGTTTCACATTTTTTAATAGCTATATCTACTCCATATTTATTAAAACATTTTATAATTTTTCTAGTATGTGAACCTATGTATGTCAATGACCCTGCATAATTCTTTTGTTCTGGTTCTATTTTATCTTTTTGTATGTTAACCCTTTTCATAACTTTATCCACTATGTTGGTGTTATAATTATTATTCCTTACAATTCCCTTTATCGTTCTTAACTCCCTATCTTTTGACTCGGTCTCTTTTAAACACTTCTGAGCTCTGTAACAAAATGAATTAATAACTTCCACTAAGTATAAAAACAATATAAAATTATGGTCTAGATACGTTGATGATGTATTAGTAATTTGGGAAGGAAGCATAGAAGAAGTGCATGAGTTTATAAATGAGGTAAATAGTAAGGATAAAAACTTACAATTCAAAGAAGAGATAGGAGGTAAGAAAATAAATTACTTAGATTTAAACATAGAAATTAAAGATAATGAGAAACTACAGTTTGGGATATTTAGGAAAGAGTCGTATTCTGATATAATTATACCAAGAGAGTCTTACCACCCATATAGATATAAAATGGCGGCAATCAATTCATTTTGTTACAGAGCTCAGAAGTGTTTAAAAGAGACCGAGTCAAAAGATAGGGAGTTAAGAACGATAAAGGGAATTGTAAGGAATAATAATTATAACACCAACATAGTGGATAAAGTTATGAAAAGGGTTAACATACAAAAAGATAAAATAGAACCAGAACAAAAGAATTATGCAGGGTCATTGACATACATAGGTTCACATACTAGAAAAATTATAAAATGTTTTAATAAATATGGAGTAGATATAGCTATTAAAAAATGTGAAACGGTATTTGATAAGATAAGGAATAAGAATATAGAAAAAATTCCAGTATTACAGAAAAGCGGAATTTATAAATTAAAATGTAAAGACTGCAACAAGGTGTACCTAGGAGAGACAGGACGGAAATTCGTATGCAGGTTGTCTGACCACAAACGTGGAGAAGGTAATAGAACAACCAATTCGTTATATGCAAGACATTTCATAGAAGACAACCATAAGTTTGTTAATCCTTTGGAAGAATACGAAATTGTAAAAGTAGTGAATAACACAGTTGAAAGGAAGCTTAGAGAGGAGTTAGAAATATTGAAAGAGAGAGAAAAAGGGTTAGACAATTTAATTAATATTAAAATTAAATTTGATAATGAAGAAATATTTTATAACATGATTAAGAAGTAAATGATAGAGGACAGATAGATAATATTAAGAATTATTTTGCATAGTACTATTTGGATGTTTTAAAATAAGGGTGTTGACTGACCCACCTCTGTGGAGAGGAAGTGGGTAGTTTAAAAGGATGCACACACACACACACACACACACACACACACACACACACACACACACACACACAACACTGAAACACAAGGAATTTGCTAGAAAAAATATGTAACTCCACAGATGGTGGGACAGGGTTTAGGGGGTGGGGAAGGGTCATTTATATTATAGCTTGTTGTGTGTGAGCATGGTGGGGGAGAGGGGTGAAGGGGTTGTTTCCACTTATTTTGTGTCTATTCCAATCTGACGATGGGCTGTGAAGCTTGAAAGCGCTAATTGGGATAATTTTTACATAGTGGTGTGCAACTGTGATCATTCTGAATAGGCATAATAATTTATGTACTTAATTAATCAGGCATAAATTATTATCATTGTAAACTTACTTTAATTTGAAGGTTTCTAAACTTCGGAGCCATAAGATTCTGTAGGTATTTTCTGTTAACGATTACAAATTTTCAGCTTTCTTGTTTTTCTTACGTTTTTGTTACGTAACATCGAGTTTAGTCAATTTGTTATCATTACTCCTCTAGTTATTTTTCACGAAACATCTTCGTTGTCTTTTCGACACTAGCGAACAGTACTTCCAAATATAGTAGTTATGATCCTTCCTGCTTTTTATGGTTGCTTGTTAGCAGTCAAGTCTTGCACTTCGTCTCCAATCACCGTACACTGAGTTTCCTGCATGTTTATTCAATATTATCGATAGCAACAAATTGAAATAGTGACTACAGACGTTCCTTTCCTGCAATATTTTCTTTCTTCAACCGTTAACACGGTTTCATTATTTCTGACAACAGTTATCAGCCATCCGTCAGCTATCATCACTGTCAACGGTCACCGTTACTTGGCCATCCGCTAATCGCTTTGTACTGCATTGGACGATGTGTTCTGTGTCTTCAGCATTGGGTGTCCTACCAGATGGCCAGGTAAGACTTGAAAATATTGAAGACATTGGAATATGTTGTACAGTACAGAGAGTGCGGATAATGGTTGACAAGTACCCAGAACCATGGTCAACAACCGCGGGCCCCATACAAACACAGTCACAGACACAATACCATGATGTGAATAGAGAGCTACTGACGGTAGTTTGTGCTAAATGGCAATCCAGAGCTTAAAACGCTCAAGTCAATCACTGATAAACATTTCGTAGCGATCGTATAGCGTGTTATTATTGGACAGAATTTTGAAGTTGAGGTTACTCCAAGAAAGGCGATAAATGGATTCTCTTTTTGTTCTAACCATGATAAAATTGTGAAATAATGTCATGAAACGCGTTTAAATAACACTATTTAACACGCAAAAAAGCTGTTAAATTTTGGTGTAATTTATATTGAAATCGATTTATCCGTTCATTATTTGAGAATAGGTCTACGGTTCGATTCAGACTTTTGCAACAGACGGCAAGAATATAGGGGCAGTGATAAATAAATGTAAATAACAAGTTAAAAGAGTTAACAGAAAGCTTCAAGACTAGCAAAGGACTTGACCAACACTGCGAGCTTCTTCTTTTATTTTTAAACATATATATTGAACAAGAACATGACAGTTGGAACAGAAAAGTTGTAAAAGTGAGGGTACTGGCGAAAGAAAAAATATTACTTTCTTTGCTTTTCACCTATCATCGGGGAATTTTTGTACACAAGGCAGGCGTGAAATACATGTTTCGTAAATCACATGAGGAATATATGAGATGAGGTTTAACACCATACACACAAAATGTCAGTTTTTTTTTTGAAGTCGGAAACGTTAACAAACACGAATGTTGAGTGTGACATTATTATTTGAGTACATTTGGTGTGTTGTAACAGAACAGAGTTGTGTATGGCGACATAACCGCGACGCATTCCTAGGCCGCTAGCCAAACTAGTCACCCGCACCGCACCCGCGGCCTCATAAGTGTCAACATTTCTCTTGATAAACGTCTAACCTATTTATCCAGTTCTCTCTCTAGTCATTGCAATGGAACTCGGCTCCATTGAAATTCTCGTTATAGTGACCACCAGTGAGTTTGTCGCGGATTTAGGCCTACATACAATTTTCTTTTTTTCAAGCCAACGTTTTGAAGTTAATACAAAGCTTTTACGTGCTCGATAGAGTACACATTATTGAATATTCGTAGTAAGAAAGTCATTTATTATTGCGGTCCTTCTTGCAAAGTAATGACGATTAATATTTGTGAATTGTTAATACGGTCGTTGGACGTTGGATCGGGCAGGCTGCAAGAGAATCAAAGTCTTCAATTATTGGGTATACAGGCGATTCTTATGAAAAACACAGGTGTGTTACTAAAACAGACCAATAAAGGAATCCTAAACTAGACTGAACACAAAGCTAGAATAATTACGAAACGAAAAAGCATAGGGAAAGAAAACTATCGGTATGGAGAACCATACACGACTTCCATGTTCTAAGATTTATATTTAAAATCATTTTCGAAATAAAATATTTCCATAGAAACTACTTCTTTCTACTTCTTGCTTCAGCCTTAATCACAGTACTGTGGTCACTAACGTATACCACATCACATTAGCGCATTCAACTTTCACTGATGGTGGCAGTCGGTAGCACTGGCGAAACGTCTGGTTTTACAGAAAACCATGGCCAAACAGCCCGGGAAGGAATTTTAACAACAAACTACTTCTTTGTTGCCGATAACGTAGTACACATATACAAAATTATCCCTCCCCCTTCAACTATCATTTTCATTTATATTACCCCCACCTCCTTCAACTACCCTTTTCATTTATAGATATTTTATCTACCTTTCTATAGTGGATTATTTATCAGGAATACTTTTCTTTACAGGAAACTATCTTCTTTTCAGGATACTTTATTTATCAAAATTAAGTACTTCATTCTTGTTAAAACATAAAACGTTGCAGGTAAACTATCACTTTCCCTTAACCGATCTTCACCAAAATCAACAGACCTTGGGTCCTTTACAACTCAGACACATATGCAAAAAATTATTTGATTCTGTTTGAATTTACGGCAGTTATCGTTCGTCATAGAAAAAATTACTCTTCTTAAAACATAAAATGTTGCAGATAAACTACCCCTTCCCCTTAACCGATCTTCACCAAAATCAACAGCCCTTGAGTCCTCTAAAATTCAGCCACGAATGAAAAAATTATTTGATTCTCTTTGAATTTGCGGCAGTTATCGTTTGCCATAGAAAAAATTCTACACACACACTTTTCGAAAAATGACTTTTCTTCATGTTTTGAGGGTAGTACAATCAAAATCAGCCCTAATCTCGAACACGATTTTTTCCCCATCACCATACTTCAATTTCCTTATGGAAGATGGAAGTAAAATATACGCATTGACTATATTTATATATACGCAAATTTACAAGAAATGATAGAATGAATAGTTACAAAGGTAAGAGCTTCGAATGAGAATAAAAATTCAGGACACTAACAAAAAAAATCACATAAAATGTAACTTGAAATTTTATTTATTTTGGGATGGAAGCTGTTAAACCATCCGGTAAACCAAGAAATCTTCTGGCTAGCAGATAAATTAACGAAGACTTAAAACAAAGAGCTATGATAAGTGTTTTATACGAAACATTGTAATGTTTGCATAGAAGATAAAGTACTTAGTGATACATCTCGTTAACGGGATTTATATATAGTTTCCCCGTTCCCAGAGCGTCGTCCACTGCCAATCCGCGTGCTTCCATGTTTCTTTGCACACCGTCGTTCCAAGGTCTTCACGGTCTTCCGCCTTCCGGGTGGTCTCCACTTAAAAGATCCGCTTCGTCCCGCCAGTATTTTGTCAATACTTGCTACGATGGTCTTCTGTTTACAGCCGTCTTCTGATCTCCTCATCACAGATTCTTTGCATTGAAATGGGCGGATAAATGTAAGGAAGAAGGTAGTTTTGGGAAGAACTGAGGTCTTCCTGTACTTCGGAGGCAAGCCCCCCAGACTTTCCTTTTTAATTATTTTTTACTAGCCCGGGCCTCGACAACAGGGAGTTGATAGCCAATACCTCCGCCAATAAGTACCTCCGCTCTACCTCCTCAGAATCCCCCTCTCTCTATCTACCTATCTCTCCCTCTAACTCACACACACACACACACACCGCCTCAACGTTGGTAAATAGCCACTTCGGCAATAACAGAGCAGATATAGTCAGGCCAGGCCAAGTGTGTCTCGTACAAATGGAAACCATTAAACTAGGCGTCCTGGGGCGACCCCTCAGGGCCGCAACCAGGGGGAACAAGAGACATAAGGCCCGGCCACCGTGCTGGGAAGGCACGAAAATGGCAAAATAATACTCGACCCTCCAAATACAAACTTTAAGCATATCCAAGCCTTAAGGTTATTTTTACCTTCAGGAGAAAGAATATTATGAAGTTGAAAATGATTAAAAATTACTTAAGAAGCAGCTTAGTGCAAGATCTATTTTAAAGTGAACATTAGAATTTTTTCTGTTGATCACAGGAGATCATGGTCTAATTGCTTTGATGACATCATCAAAATCTTCGCAAAAATTCTCGCAAGTTGAATCCTTGAAAAATTCGTATGATTCATTCAACAGATTAATTTTCATAATAACCAGACAAGGTTGATGATAACTGCGAAATTGATTTCGATTTTATGTGATTATGTAGTTACTAGTAGTGTTGCAAGTTATTATATGTTCTATTTTGTCAGTCGTTCCTAATTCTAAAAAACCGACACATACAAAATGAAATTACATCAGTTTTAAGTTGGATTTATAGATTAGAATTGTAGATTTGTAGACTGAACATTTTTAACCAAGTCATGACTGACGATGATGCTCTAGTTGTTCAATTTAAGAAAACTCCAAACAGATTTATATTAGTCATTAATTTAGCGAGTAATAAAATAATAAAAATTTGCTAGCGCCTCCCTCACGGACCACGTTTGGGGGGGGGGCGGAAACCATGTTTGCCCCGAGTGACAGAGACCCTAGTTGTGGCTCTGCGACCTCCAGTTTCTCGTAATAGCCGTCATCGTTACCGATCCCAGTTCGGGAACACCTTGTTATACTATAGTTAACCGAAGTTGCGCATTCCGCTCATCTCCTGCCGGAGGGATGTTATACCTGGTAGGAGGTTACACTACGCGGCAATCACCAGCTTACGTACCATGAGAGGGCAGTTGGACAGCTGTTTCGCCGAGTATCGATGGTCCTTCCTTTCTCCAGTCCCCATTCGGACGCACACTGCCTTTCAAGACGTGGGTGTAAACCGTCCTTCGGCTGAATCGGAGCTGATGATGTCTGGGTTGGTGGAACCTGTACCTCAGACTTTTACTCGACGGTCATCTCCTCGAACTGATCGTTCAAGTAAGAAATGCCTCATCCCGTTCGATTCGTCGCCAGAGGACGCAGAGCGAGAAATTTTCTACCCTTCATTACTATGGTTTCTACTAAAAGTTAGGTTAACAGGCTTGTCTAGTATAGGGATTACGGGCTTTCCCTCCAACCAAGATACAGCAGACAGCTTTCTACCCCCCCCCCCCGGTTATAGAGAAACAGCGACGAAAGTATACAGCATAACTCACAAAAACAACACGTGGAAGGCTGAAGGAATATTACAGTCATGTCAAACAGAAGGTTTCTCGATAAACAATTAAAATTTATATTTAAGTTGTTGTTCGTGTTTTCTGAATTCGTGTTGGTCCTTGACATTCTTGGCAGCCATCACGGTCAGTGATAGTGAAACGGGGGAGGAGGATGTTCCGACATCGCGACTATTTTAACGTTGAATGATCACTTCAAAGGTATGCGCGGGTCAAAGCTTCGGACAGATGTGCGACACATCGCATATCCGTTTCCAATAGTATACTACTCAACTTACGACAGTGTCTCATATAGGATGAATATGGGAAACATTGTGACATCATTTACAGATTTTTTTTAATAAATTAATTTACCTTTCAATAATCCGCCGTGTGACTTCTTATAAAACTCTTCTATTACGCGTTTCGAAGACTATGCGCCATCTTCAGATAGTAAAATAAAACTATGTCACTCTTACGAGATCGTTAATTAATAAAATGTCAATTTGGATAAGAACTGTACGCGATGTTGTGTGCGCACCCGTTCGAGTTCAATCTGCTGCTGAACGGTTGTTAGACTTTATCGTAGTCTTAGCGAGCAGGCTCAAGGCGGTATCGTATAAGCGGTTGGATCCAAAGTTCAGTTGATCATTTAATACGAAATCGCGCCTACTTAGGTTTGCGTATACACCATAGATTTCAAACTCTTCCAAGGCATTCATGAAACGGCCCTTCTTACATATATGCAACGGTATTAAGTTGGAATTAAAGTCTGTGTAATTATGATTGTGTGAAGTCAGGTGTCGGGCGTAATTAGATTTGATGCTGTTATAATTTCTTATTTCCAACATCGCGTACAGTTCTTATGCAAATAGACATTTTATTAATTAACGATCTCGTAAGAGTGACGTAGTTTTATTTTACTATCTGAAGATGGAGCATAGTCTCCGAAACGCGTAATAGAAGAGTTTTATAAGAAGTCACACGGCGGATTATTGAAAGGTAAATTAATTTATTAATTCGATTAAGTAACTTGGATACCAGATGAAACATGAATATTAGATTTTTTTGAAAGTGTTCATAACTTAGTTACCTTCTTCCAAATATTGTATTCACCAAATACAATGTGGGAACTAACTAGCATAGGTTAGCAGAAATAGAAACAGAATTTATTGTATTTTATTTATGTGTCGTGTAAATGATTTTTTTTTCACAGAATTTCATTACAGAATACCATTAGGCCAGTTACTTTATGTTTTTTTTTGTACAGTGAACTTACTTATTTGAAGTTTTGCAGTGTTCTTCATGACGGTTATCCTCCAGACTGTCAGTTGTCTGAGAGCGCTGACCCTGCCGGCTGTTGTCGCTTGAATTTTTTCATACTTACGGTATTTTCCTTGTTTCAGGTATGTGTGCACTGCGTATTTGTTGTTAAGCAAATTGCGTATACCCTGTCGGCATGTCTTTTCGGCAAATATTGCTGTCTGATACTTTTATGGATGGTTTTGTCATTTTTACACTCCGCTCAAAACTGTTTATGTTTACTGGTCGCGCTATTACCTTTTTTCCGTTGCACAAAGATAAATGCGATTGAGCAATTTCTGTAAACAAATTTGTCACAGTTGTAGCAAAATGCCAATCCCTTTTCAATTACAGTACTCCGTTCCAAGTAGGTTGGGTGGACGAGGTGAGGCATTTTAATATATATATATATATATATATATATATATATATATATATATAAGTAATTTATAATTTATTTCATAAGGAATTCGTAGTTTCTTATAAAATTATCCATATTTTCTTAAGAGATTAAATTCTTTTTCGCATATCTACCTACTATTATTTTTATGCTGCTTGTGGATGTAACGTCTTATACTATACTGCTGATTTTTAACTTAATTATAATGACAGTAGAGGGGAAAATAAAAATAAAATATTTTGCAGAGTCACGAGTAGTGCGGTGTTGCTATTACAATATTATAAATCCGGTGTATTTACAATATTACAATACAATATGGGCAATATTATAAAAAGTAACAAACTTCATTACGTTTGATGAAAAGAAATATTTTAATCAAATGAAACAAAAACGCGAACAACGAAGTAGACAGGGATACAAACATTGCGGACTACAAAAACGTCGAGAGTACTATGACAATAATAATAACAACATAAACCGAGATAGAAAGTCAATTAAATGCATATGAAACCAAAGCGTGATTGATATTTTTATGCGTCGTAAAAAGTAAAATACTGTACTATTCAACTGTTAATGAAGAAGACTCCTAAGTTTCACTTTATTGTGTCCTTGCTGATCCTATTTTACTTAGAAAGTCCTTTTACAGATCGTAAAGATCGAAATAAGGTAACACATTCCTTAACGTAATAAGGTTAAAGAGATATGGGTGGACACCGTAAGAGATTTCTTGATGGAAGAGACCGAAACAGATAATGCTTAAACAAAGAAGAAACAAAGAAAGAAGAAGAAAGCAGATTTGAATTACGAAATAAAATTGAATTGGTAAAAATAAAATGCGGCAAGATGTAACAAGAAACTAAGCATTTTAAACTGTTTTAAATTGGATTCATAAATAGGCTGGTTACAATCAACTTTTGTATATAATTATGATGATCGTAGATTTTCACGGCTGTGGCGCGATGGCCCTTTTCCCGGGCTGAATCTCGCGTTGTGTATTTTCACGTTTCAACAGATCCACTCTGGCATCGTGGAAAGATTCTTCCTTCCCGATGATTTGGCGCGGGACTCAACCCCGAAAACGTACATGTCATAACACACACACACAATTCAGTGGTTTTTGTGGAAATCAAACAGATTGTACGCACATATACTTAGGCTTTGACAACGGGTATAGTCAATCCTGTTCCAAAGGAGAATAAATCTTAAACGAACTACGTACGGAAAATAATTATGTCCGACTTAAGACACTCCTAATTTGTATCTTACGAGTATAGGCCTATTATTACTTAATGAGTATCTTAAATCAGATGTCCGTATTTGTTTAAAAATGAGAGTACTCCAAACGATGTAATACGTAATACATAATACAATAAATATATAAACAATGGAACACTATAATTTTAATAAAACACTTCGGTTTCGGAGAAGAAACAGGGGCAAGAGACGCAACTGATTGTATGAGGAAGACAATCGAAAAATCATTGGAAGTAAGTAGACTGATTTAGGCATATTTTGTATACTGAGAAAAGGCTTTTGACAAAATGAATTGGAAACTGAGAAAATAATGAAACTGAATGTTTTATACTGATTAAAATGCAGAGGAAGTGACCAGAACGATAGAATAAACACTCGGTTTAGTTCTGCAGGTACTTTGTATTTTCCTGACCAGTTACGACAGTTGGATTTGAAGCTCAAATCAAAGTTCAAACTTGTGTGTGTTTTTTATTTTTTTAAGTCAACACGCTTATTTATTTTTAAAACGAATGACCCTAAATTCAGTAGTAAAATATTAGTTTATTTATACAGTATTACAAACAAATAAATACTTCACTCCCGTAGAGGACAGAACTAAGTAAAATTAGAATTGTTTAAAAACAACCAGACGGAAAAACACTTTAAAAAGGACATAGGTTTTGCAAGGTTACACTTGACTGGTCCCAAAATGGGAAGTGGAAAGTTCAAAATACGTCTCCTTCGCAGAATAATTGGTAGCGAATCTATATGCAACTCTACTCATGCCAGCCCCATTCCATTACCCGTTAAGTAATTCAAAGATCCGTCGTCAAGGCTTCACGTCTGTTGTCCTCTACAAACCCAGCATTACATACACACACACACACACACACACCTCTACTCCACAACCGTATTATTTCTACGTTGATAGAACTATTTGAAAATGAGTTAGCGAACGAAAACAATCGGATGTAGACCACAACATGGATATTTAATGTTTGATGTCACTCCCGGCGCCGGACTTCTTTGAGTCAACAATTTTCTTCATTTCTTGGACGTACGTAAATTTTTTAATTTTCTTTTTGACATCTTGAACTTCAAAACCATCGATATTCATTTCAGTTGCAATGCTCTTATAAGCAGCGTCACGCATTGCCTTGTTTTTATGTAACTTTGACTTGAAGTTCCAGAAGCACTCATGTGCTTTGTACTCCTGTATGAAGCCAACTGTGGTTCCACAGTCGCACTTTGATGCCATTTTAAGTGCACAATTTGAAAAATATTATGAAACTTTGCACGAGAACACTTTAAATTGCACTCGGCAATCAGCGAGAACCAACTGTTCAGATAGGCCGAATATCCACGTCTGTAGGTGGTGGAGGTTTCCACTCCCCCAAGAAAGTAGAAACGGTTTCTATTCACTCGTCAGATCACACGGCCGAGTACTGTACTTAGCGTTTACATTGGTTAAGTACTCGGTCGAGTTCACTGTCTTAGCCGAATACTCGTCAGGTGTAAACTAGGTTTAAGAAGTGTGTCTAGCTAGGAACACTTGGACGGTAATCGATACGTCACCTACATATCCATAACGTTTGTTAGTAAACCTATTGTTAATCGCTACCAACACGCAAGACGGGTAGCTTGACAGTTGTGACTACACAGTCTCCAAAGGTAATGTGCTGGACCTTTGAAAAATAAGAGTGATGACGTCATTAACTACTTGATCAGCGGACTTGGATAAGAATCGTTCAGAGGAGAAAACTCTAAAGAATGATTGGAGAACCGTTCATCCAGCGAAGGTGACACAAGTGATGATAATGGGTGTGATGAAACGTACATATATTCTCCAATAATTTCTTTCGAAAGCCAATCTTTTCCAGTTCACTCAAACAGAAAACCCAATATTCGGCCTCCTGGCTGGACTGACCGGTGAAGTCGTTTTTTGTACACCTCCCAAGGGTTGTTTCCATAATGGATTAAAAGTGGAACACTTCTTTTCGCGATTTACGATGTAACTAAAACACTAAGTGAAAAGAATTTTTCTTTACGTAGAAAAAATTCGAATATAATCAAAAAGAAAATTTTAATCTTGACGTTATTCTCACGCTAAACACGTAACACGTTGCTAGTCACGTTTTGATGTTCTGCTGTGCTTAAGGAAATTTTAAGAAGCATCGATCTGTTCTATTAGCTGCGGTAGATCGGATAAGCTAACTGTAGTCCTGTTCTAAACTAAAGGATATGCTTTCTTCCTCTTGTACAGTGTCAGGAATTAGACACTTCGCCTGTTCCAACTTCAATTGCTGTCTTACGAGGTCTTTCAACACTTCTTCACTTTGATATCCCAACAACATTCTCTCTGGTTGTAGTCCTCAGACACTTCGTCAAGTCACCCATGATACCCTTCTCATATAGCTACGTTTTCCGTTCTATTCAATAAGTACAGCCTTTAACATTCCTCAAGAAAGATAGCCTGAGGAAAATCTAATAATCTAAAACACTTTTTTATTGTCTAATGAATCGAATGAAAAATTTCCAGCTTCAGTAACATGTGAAAGGAAATATTTATGTACTTTTGCAGGCAACTTCACGGTGAACAAATTTGTTCTACAATAAAATCTATTAAAATCAAAGTTACGGTGCCGCGTCTTCCATTTTCAGTTCTAAGACTTTTTGTTTAAAACGTACCTGTAGATATTTCTACGGTTTTGATATATTATTTATTTTCTCATATTTTTGTGTGCTGTCTATTAGATCCTTTTGATCTTTATTGCAGGGAGGAACGGCTAGGGCGCGACCGCCATTCTTCGGTGAATCTACCGTGCGGCTTTCTTGAACGCTGACGACCCCTGCACCAGATTATTTCTCTATTTTGCAAAGGGTCATTGTCGTATTCTTATAATTTCTTTTCACAAGCGTTCGTGACCAACCGCCACATTTTTACCTAGACAAATATCCTGATCAATCGTCTATTTTCTTTTCATAATTCTGTAAATTACAAACCCATCTATTCTAGTTTGGTTGCATGTCACTTTGTTTTCTTGTCTCTCCTTATTTTTTACACAGTAGCCCCTACTTTCCATGCTTCTCTGTGCAGCCAACAGATTATCTCATTCTCGTGTGTCTTCTGAGCATGTTTCTAGTTTTTCAACCGTGGACACAACAATTCAAAACTAGCAGTTTGTTATGCTTTACAATATTGTTCATTTTTTCCAAAGACTGGTATGTCTTTAATTTCTATTAACATGCATGAACAACTGATAATTTCTATTCTATAAAAAAAAGATTGCTAAATTTAAAATATCAAATATAAAAATAACGAGCTCTAAATCGATCTAAAGAAACAAAAAGGCAACGTAAACATGGAAATTACTAATACAACCGCAAAACACAAACAAAGTAAACACGAGGTGTAGGTAGTAGTAGTAACACTAGCAGCAGAAGAAGAATAATATGAAGACGCACAAATATAGAAACAAGCGTTAAGGTTCTTTGGCAGAGACCGGCTTGACTGTCCAACAAAAACACTGCTCTACCGGTGTAGTTTGTTACTCCTCCTCGCTTCTAGAAGACACTTAGCTCGGACCACGTCAGTTACTAATATTTACTACGCAGATGGCCCAGTAGTATGTATGAAGGTTTAATAATTCTCCTGCCTCGACGATGTTAATAATTAATTAATATTATCTCCATTGGTAATAATAATCATTATCACAGACCGATTTACAACAGTTCGTTTCCTAATCTCCATCTCACTCGGTCGTTCAATAAGTCATCCTAAAGCCACTTCTCCCTCATATCCCTATGACTCTCTAGTTTTTACTTGGTCTGCCTGGCTCCTTCTGCCTTTGGCTTGCCAATCCAATACTTATTTTCGAAGTATGTATTCGGCCATTCGTTGAACGTGTCTAAATCAACTGCTTATTTCTGATGCTATCTATTGGTTGATTGTATAACCAACACATTTTATCTTTTCTGTGCGTTTGATGTACTTCCTCTTCTGAACCCAACAGTTATTCGTCTTCAAAATCAATTTCAGTTGCTTTTGCTTTGTTATCTTTCAATTGCCATATATCCGAACTGTGTAGGTGTACCATATTAATTAGCAATTGCATTATAAATTTGCTTTTTTATTTTTGTTTCTACAAAATGCCTGTTGAAAGGATAATGGCTTCCTTTCTCACACTGTTTATTTCTTTGTCTTCTTTCCTGCCTGTAAAACTTTCATTCCCATGTGCGCTACTTATGTCTTTCCTCTAACTTCCTGCCTTAAGACTTTGGCCTAGTGATCGTTTACGACCATCTGCTCGCGAGCAATAGTTTACGGACAAATGTTCGTCGCAAGCAACTTCTCCTTGCCGCATGGATCTACACTTCGACGTGCACTTACTGTCTGACATCATGTTGCCACTACTTTATTCCACTTTATAATAGCCAGTGAAACAGCAACGTCCCGACAGAGTGTAATCTGGACATGTCATGGTTCGTGTGCCTTCCGCTGGAATATGTGCGGCGTACGTAATTATTATTAAGGCAAATCGCTAACCGCCTAAAAGGTTTTGAACTAGGCAGTTATTTAAAAATAATGTGAAGAATTTGTTTAAAGAACTTTTGTTTGAGGATGCAGCCGGTTTAAGACATTTTTTTACAATGACCGCTTCGGACTTTGAAGAACTGCTGCAGTTTGAAGGACATGTAGGTCAATAGCACCGACAATCGGCTTGCTATTGGCATTAGATTTTTAGCATCAATTGATGCATATAGTAGCCTTCAGTAATACGTTTAAAGTTTCGAAGCAAGTTATCTGTGAATTGTGCCAATCGTATGTGAATCCATCGTAGTTACACTCAGAGCCTAGGTAAAGATAAGAAAAATTACCTTATTATCCTAAAATATAAGCCACAATATTGTAAGCTCTAGTTAAATTCCATTTTCAGTGTGAATAAATGTTTAACTAATTATAAGTATAACACTACCGACTCGGAACACAAAGTTTTTTAATGGTAAAAACGTAAACTTTTTACCTTATAGCCTGAACCAGTTCTCGCTTATTATAAGCTTCGACAGCGGCTGCCACTAGGAGCGCTGTCCGTCTTGTTCTTGGCGACGGCGACGTCGTTTGAAAGATCTATGTTGTGTGTGTGCAGTGTGATATGTTCGAATAATACGTGTGATTTGAATTGTGTCTGTTCGTTTAGGATGTCGTTTTTATGTGTTTGTATATTTCCAGTTGTTCAAGAGTGTCTAGCTTTCGGCCTTTTGTGTGTACGTGTAGAATATCCATGATGCTGGTATGTTTGTGTATATGAGGTTTGCTTCAATGAGCAAATGTTTAATTATGAATTATATGAAAAACGTAGAACAAATTTTAATCCGGTGCGTTAGCATTATTATTAAAGCCAATCAGAGCTTTACATATATAGGCCTAAGAGTATTTTGTAAATTACTTAATAACTCGCAACAATAAAAGGTCGCAATAATACACAAAAATTAATTTTTTAATGTGAAAAATCTTTTTTATGGCATTTCCCTCTGAGATGTAGACTACTACGGCTACAATATACGACAAACTTGTCTGACGGCACGCGCATCTGTTCATCGAAGTTTACTCATTTACAAGCAAATGCTTGTTTGATTTCCATTCCAGCCTAAAAGCAATTGCGCGTGGCATTCTGCTCTTCAGCAGCTCACCGCCACATCCTCATGTTGCTCGCGTGCACTTGACAGACAGCCGACATGCAATTGCTCGATTACTAGGCCTTTAATGATTTCCTCCTACTCACACAGGCCCATATTCATTTTTTGTATTTATCTTGAACAATTTCTTGCAATTGATCTTAAGTTGTTTAGCTATGTTAAGGTTTGTTTAAGCATTAACTGATTTTGTGTCTTTTATATATGTAGGTTTTCCCAAATGTTCACTACAATACCTCTGTAAAGTATATGTTGACACTTGGCAAGTGAACATCAAAGACACTATAATAACTAGTTGGGAAACCTATATATATCATAACATAAAATTAAAAAACAACTTAATAACTTAAAAATTCAAGACAGTGGAAAACATGGCACCACACTTTTTAAAATTCTAAATATTGGAAACATCCACAAAACAAAATTATTGACAAAAACCAATTACTACAAAAAAAAAAACATGAATCCCACTGAACAGCAAAGCCAACCAAAACACAAATACTTCACCATACAACAGATCAACATGTGTGAAGATGAAGCAGCCATAACATGAGCATACTTGAAACGCTGAAAAAATATTAAAATTAATATTTGCTAATACTTTGATAATTCCACCTATGTAGCCCATGTATATTTAAGACTAGACACTGAAACAAGCATACTTCACAAGAATCAAAGCCTCTAAATTATAGGTCAACAGGTATGTCTTTAGAATGTCACACGTAGAATGAGAACAAATACTTTCACATTTCAAGAAGCACAGATGAAAGAGGTTAATGCAACAAACTTAGAAGATATTATCCAAGCTTATCTGGATATACAGTCAGAAAAAAAAAGACAAAACAAAAATCTCATATACGGGCACTCATATTTTTTACCTGACTGTTGATTAAAAGGTAGAATAACATAGAATATGTATGTATATCTTTTGGGTCTGTATGTTTTACATATGTCCAGATAATTTTCAATACAAAGATGACTGCATTAGTTTCCTTTTAAATTAAATTACATATATTTTCGTACAATTAGAGAAACTTATAATGAAATAACTCAAATTTCTAACTTTAAATAATTATTATACCCTAACAAGATAAAACTTCTATGAGGCCTAACCTGAAAGCAAAACTACGTTCAAATTGAATAGTCACATGCTAAAAAAACTTGTAAAAAAAGACAAATGTCCTTTTAATACTTTAATACAAACAATAAACATTCCAAAAAGCTTAAAAAACGAGTACGGTGGTCTTATCTGTACTTAATGGTTATTGGTTATACGAGGTCTGTAAATTAAGTAATGAGAATAATTCAGTAAAACCTTTTATTTACAAATAAACAATATCTAGACTCTATCGCCTTCAAAATAGTTCACTTGGGAAGCCAGACAGTGCTTTAGATGGTTTTTCCACTCTTCATAGCAATGCAGGAACTAAAAAACTGGAATCTCCTTCAACTGGTCAGTTCCACTTTTTTTAATATTGTCTCTCATCCCAAAATGGTGTCCTTTGAGATGTTTTTTCAATCATGGGAAGAGAAAGTAATCACAGGGACCCAATACAGGTGAATAAGGGGGCTGAGGAACAACAGGCAGATTTTTCTTTGCCAAAAACTCATTAACCGAGAGTGCTGTGTGACAATATGCATTGTCATGATGCAGCATCCAGGTGTTCATGATAGCTGGTCTCACCCGGGCAACTCTTTTCTGCAGCCGTTCAAGAATTTCTCGGTAAACATGTTGATTGACAATCTATTTAAGTGAAGATACATGTCACATCTGTAACAATGGAATGCCCCTTACACATTTCTGTGAATTTCTTTCTTAATGATTTTCCAAACTGTCCACATTTGGACAAAACTGTTTGAGAAAAACTACAAATATCTACTGGTAAAATTTTCAATATTCAACGTTGCAACTGTGAAAAACGACACTTCACCAAACATGGATGATGCCCAAAGGAACAACCAAAACATACCATCACAGCTCCAATTGTCCTGTATAAAGGAGGGAGCCAAACAACGTGTGGCTCATGCAATACACAAAATCAAAATCTGCGAGTCCTCCTCTACATGCCTGTGTGTAGGAAGACCTACTTCAAGACATCATATACTAGTGATTAATGTACTATATAATCAGGCTTAAATACATGAACCAAGTGGATACTGGTCTAAGACCGCACAAAGTCACATGATAATTTAATTTAAAATTACTTTAGTTGTTTTGATTGTTCATCATCTTTTTTCACAGCAATAAACTTTATAGAATATTGAAACTTTCAACTTGTGGAACTTACTTGTCAAGTAAGTTTCACAAGTTGAAAGTTTCAATATTCTATAAAGGTTAATTACTTTCTTGCATTTTGTTACCATGATTCAATAATTCTCAACATTGTAGTCTATATATTTAAAATCTAATTTTACAAGAAAAAAATTTTAACTGTGTAAAAACTGGAATTTATCTAATACAGCGTTCTCGAGAAATATAGGGTATTCAAACCGTGTAAACCTACACTGTATTAGACAGAACATACTGAATACTTTAGGTACTTATAGGGCACTATCATTAGATAAGAAGTCGAAAAGGGTAAAAATATTATCTCTAGCTACAAAATTACTCAATTATTACCTTTGTTAAGTTCACATAACCTATTGCTAAAAATTCGAAACTAACCTTTCGACACAAAAAATTTTGTAACATTTTTTTATTTTACACAGATTTAAGCGTTTGATTGATCACAATTACTAATGTAGGGAATTAATATTATTATTATTATTATTATTATTATACAAAAACAAGCATAAATAGCTTCTTGTTAATATCAACAAATCAAAAAGTGCTAAGGGAAAACATCGAGGTTGAAACGTAAAAGTCGATAGGTGCAATCAATGTATTGGTAAACATGAAAATAGCAATAACTGTGAAGGCACAAACGAGTTAAATTGTATTAATATTAATGTGTAATGAAAATTAAAAAGACGAAAGTATACTTTACTAATCTTTAACACAACTACACGTAAATAGCAATGGAAATAATACGCTAATGAGCTATTGCGAATGATAAAAGTCTCCACTATGCCCAAACAAAAATGCAAATTTTCGCTGCAATACACGTTTTTCTTAATTCCATGAAAATATACAACTGATTTTGAAATGCTTGATGTTTAAAATAATGTGGCCTCACATACAAACTTTTTGTTAAATGATTTTCGACCTTCAATAATTAATGTTTTGAAGGACTATTGATTTAGTGAAGTTGGCAAGTTGTAAAATTGACGTGTAAACAATGTTTAGAACAGTGGACCGAAAACATTTTTAATTGTATGGTACTTGCACACAACAAGAAGTTTAATTATGATATTTATGCCGAATTTATACACAAATGAAATTAAAATTTATACAAAACCAATATTTTTAAGTTGAAATAAGTCATGTGTAAATTTACATATCTTGAAAAACAATATATCTAAAATAACAGGGTTGAATTTTATTATTATGCATCATATACTAATTACCTCATAAAATGTATTCTCTGTTTAAAAAGTTCTGGTGAAGAAACCTACTTTTTAAAATAATTTAAAAATATGTCTGTATGATGAGACAGAAATAGTGCTTTATAGTTAAACCACAAGATTACAATTATGGCAAAGTCTGTTTTGAGAGTGCTAACAGATATATCAGAGGTCAAGTCCACATCAGAAGATAATATTTCAAGGTATGAAAAGATTCTTGTTTTTAGTAAATGTGACACTGTAGTTTAGCGTGGCTATTCCATAGATTTGATTATTATTCAATGAACTATTCAAGGCAAAGTTGCCTCAATGTTATAATTATGGTCTTAATTTAATAGGTCTGTTCTTCAATTCTGATAAGGATTTTTAATAGATATGTAAGGATTGAGAGGTATTGTATGTAAGAAATGACACTGAATTTAGAAATTATTGTACATTGTTCTTTGAACATAAATTATTTATCTGTAAATTACATGTATTCTGGTGCTTAATATAAATAGATAGATATAATTATTTCACTACGACTCGGAACACAAAAATGTGTTTTTGTTTTCCGAGTCGTAGTGAAATAATTATATTTAGTTAAGTAACGGACACATCATGGACAATGAAATCCAAGAAATAAATAGATAGGCATATGTTTTAACATTAAGTAACAATCAATACATTTAAAAAATGCAGTAAATAAATTATGTTTAAAAATTTCCTTTGTAAAATAAGAAACATTAGGCAAAAGCCACACCTAATACTGATTATTATTTTTGTTGTTAGCACTACTACTACTACTACTACTACTACTACTATTATTATTATTATTATTGTTGTTGTTACTATTATTATACATAATACCGGTTTTAAGCATTGATAATCTTTGTAGATCATTTATTGACATGGAGGTGAGGCCTAACAGACCAAATTTACAAGACATTGATTCTATTCGACACATGTCACAATTATTAAATAAGAAAAACCAACTTCATCCATTAGTGGGTAAGTTTATCGACTGTATGAAGTAATTTTATTGCTATTGATTTGGTTAAGTTGTTTTTTAGTCAGTAGATTTATATGAAATATACATTTTAATTTAGAATAAGTAATTGTATTTTTGTTATATATACAAATGTATACGATTGTGTGTGTGACTGGAACTACGTTTCATTATCATCAAATCCCTGTACACTCCTTTTGACGTCACAGCTACTGATGGTTAGTTTTTAACCAGGTCTTCTGTTTTCCAACAGATCTAAGACTTTAGATCTGAACATGTGCTTCCACTTTCCTCTGTCTGACATATTCCTCTTCGTTCCTTAATAAGAACTCCCTCCCTTTATGTCAGCAAACATTGTTATTCCATATTTTCCTTTTCCTTCCACCTTCCATTCTGTTATGTTTGCAATAAACAAATTCCTTCTTAAAATATACCCTAACATGTGATGACCTGTGTCTCTGCTCCATACAGTCCCATGCTCCAGGCTTAGCTCTTTAATCATTGTTTCTTGATTGAAATATTCAGCCTGCCAGTAAACGATTTTTATTGTTATTGAAAGCTGTTTTTGTCAATGCTATTGTAGCTTTTATTTGTACATCTGCTGTCATTTGTTATTATGGTACTTAAGTGTTTAAATTGTTCCCCTTCTTCCAAGTATTCCATACTTATCATAATGTTCAAACTTTTTCATCTTTCTTGAAATTTTCATTACTTCATTTTCCTCATTAGTCATTTTCGTTACATAGCTAATTCTTCTTCACCTCAACTAATTTATATAATATATTCTGAAGTTCTATTTCATTACTTTTCTTGAATTGCAGTTTCATCTCCATTTTCACATTACACCCTCCAGGTACTATTCCTTCGGTGACATTACAACTTCTTTAATTAATTTGTTTACAATATATGTTAATTCAATCACTTTCTGCTACAGTTCGTTTCTTGATATATATATATAAAGTAATTTAAAATTTATGTTTATATTACCTCAAGATGTTATATTTTTCCTATTCGGAACATGTTTCAAGAGCTCCCGTGCTCTCATCTTCAGCCTTCGCGATCTTGCGTCTGGTGAAGTATTTGTGTGTTGGCTGGATACTATTAAGGTTTCTTGTTGGTCTCTGGTCTTTTAAAGTTGTATTATTGTGTGTGATTGTGGTATATGTGTTTGTATTTTGTGTATTTTCGATGTTGAGTGGTTTGAATATTGTGTCATGTTTTGTATTGATTTGTATTTGTTCAGGTATTAGTTTGTTTTGTGAGCCTCCAGGTGGTCTAGTGGCTAACGCGGGCGATTGATGCGCTCGTGGTCCCGGGTTCAATTCCCGGCGGAGGTTCCGTACGGCGTGCACTCAGCGTCGTGAGGCAAACTGAGTAGGCGCTGAGATAACAGCGCCGCCTCCTGGCTGTGAATACCGCAACTAAGCGGCTGGTAGCGCGTAGTACTAGCCATACACCGTCACACTAACACAAAAGCCGCGCGGTACGCCTTGGTCCTTAACAGACTGTTGAGCGGAGGTTTATTTTTTATTTATTTTTATTAGTTTGTTTTGTGTTTTATGTTTGTATATTTGTAAATTTTCCCAAATGTTCATTATGGTGCCTTTGTGTGGTATATGTTTTATTAGTGTCACATTGGTTATGTCTGGGAATTCATGTCCTGTGTTTATTGCATGTGTGGCTAAATTGGATTTATATATTTCTGGTTTTTGTATGCGTTTAGGTGTTCAAAATAACGTTTTTTCAGCTGTTTTTTTGTTTGTCCTATGTAACATTTATTGCAATCTTGGCATTCAATTTTGTATATACCGTTAGTTGTTGTATTATCTTTGTTGTGTAGGCTATTTAGTTTTTGTAAATTATTTTTATTTGTTTTGTATGCTATTTTTATATCTGTGTTTTTAAATTTAGTTTATTTCAGTTGTCTCTACCAAATATTTTTACCCAGTCAGTGAAACAAAAAATAACTCCATGTTGTATTCCACAGTCTTTCTGAAATCGTTCTTATCTCCTGTTGCATCCCCGGTTACTTTTACATTCCTAATCCCAACTGCTCTTCACTAACTGTTGTTCACTGCTTTTATTGTAAATTGTCAAAATAAAGTCAGTTTAACACTTTTGCCGATGAGGTTTCCTCAATAGTTAAACAAAAACATGTAATTTTATGTGAGGAAATAAAGCATATTAAAAGTCAAAACAGAATTGTTACAAATAATGAAAGCTTGTGATCAAGAATATCATAGAAGTTTAGAGGCTTTTGTGGCCTTTGCCATCATAGTTGTTAAAATGTTCCATGCTGTTTGGCTGTGGTCAGTTGTTATAAAAGTTTGTTCTATACATTTATGCTGCTCCCACGGCAGCCATCTTCAGGTGTTATTTCTGGATTTTGGGACATATGTACCCAATCCTTATAAAGA
Organism: Magicicada septendecula; assembly: GCA_034769895.1. Taxonomy (NCBI): domain Eukaryota; kingdom Metazoa; phylum Arthropoda; class Insecta; order Hemiptera; family Cicadidae; genus Magicicada; species Magicicada septendecula. The sequence continues at coordinate 785,358,426 of CM068368.1, forward strand.
TGATTACCACAGGAGGCATCAAATGTATAGCACAGACTTTTATAACAATAAACCATGCCAAACAACCCAGATCTCTGAGAATGTCATTGTCAACTTGCCATTTATAGATATTATAGACTAATGACCGTATATTAACCATGTATAGACTATAGTGTATCTTGCATTCATCGACATGAATTTTGTTTGTTGTATATGGAAACAAATTAGTACCGTTCACAGAATACAGTAGGTACATTTAACTTTAAAAGATCTATTGGCTGTAGCTAAGATTATTGTAAGCAAGTTCAGTTGTATTTTACATAACCATTGCTTAATAGACACTACTTAAGAATGTTATTAAATAAAAAAAATGTTTGTAGGTGAAAATCATCCATATCGGGCTGCAAGTCAGTATGGTCCCCGTTTATTAAACAGTTCTCGAGGTAAAGTCAGTGACTTCACACAGCGAATTATGTCTGCAAAATTGTTACGTGTTAAGGAACTACGCAACCAAGTGAACTTGATGCAGCATCAAATAAATGTTTGTTTTTTTGTGTTTTTGTTTAGTTAGTTATGACTGAAATGCAGTTTGCACTTTGATTATTTCAAAACACAGTCATTAGTTTTCACATTTATAAATACAGTCAGCTCTTACATATCAGTTGTAGTAAGTAAAAATACATAACAAAAGACCAAGGCTTCCCTCTGTATCTTCTGATTATACAATGTAAATTCCATGGATATACTGGTCGTAGTGACATCATTGTCAACCACACTGAGCTAAATTTTATATGGTCGGCAATTAGCAGCTATGGAATTGGGTGAGAAGTTAGCCATAATCTCCATAACCCCCCTAAACCAAACAAAGCCTCCTCAAACCATTCCTCACATTTGATATAACACCATCTCAGTTCTACAAAAAAATTTCCTGTCAAGTTGAATGTAAGTAAATTCATCAAGTTAGCTTGTAATTGTAATTTTGAAGTGCAATTAAATAATTAAGACATAGTTTGTTTCCTTTAAGTTTTTGAAGCCTTCTTCCGGTATGGATTGCGCCAAAAATGTCTTGTATGACAACGTTTCTAAGTGACCTGAGGATACTCACTGTAATATGAGTGAAACATTGTTATACAAGACACTTTTGATGCGGTCCATACCGGAAGAAGACTTAAAAAATATAATGGACACGGCCACGGAAGCCTATGTGATAATATAGTTTGTTTCCTGTCTTCTTTCCATTTTCTGTTTCAGCCATCTATGGGCTATGATTACACAACTTCCTTCGCCTTCTTAAAACATTTTCTAAGGTTCACTTATTATTTAATGTTGTTACAAGATATGTTGAACAAGAAGCTTAAAACCCTCAGCCTGCTTTTCCTTATTTATTTAAATTTTTTTTGAAATCCAGTCTTGTATTTGTAAAACTTGTCCGAATCTTTAGGCATTGTCAATACACACATGCACAGACTATTCATAAATACCATACACACAATTTATGTACACAAAGATTACTAACACAGACATACACAATGTCTTATGTGAACAAAGAATGACAAGATAACTACTGATAGTGGTTTGTGCTAAATATCAATATGCAGTGGAAACAAAGTCCTGCTGATTATTGTAAATACAGTTGCAGCACATTGACAGATGCGGTACTGACAGATTATATTCAAGATTGGTATAACATTTATTTATTCTTCCAAAGAAACTCATTGCACTGCACAAGGCAAATAACTATTATCACAATCAAAAGTGTTTTAACAACATAGTGATTTTTTATTTTGTCTTTAGCTTAGTAGACAAATCAGCATTATTGAAAAACAGTATAAAAATTTTATAACATAATCATATTCTTTCTTTAAGTACTCTTCCTGTATGTCTCGCATTAATTTCTTGTAGGCAGGAGGTCAATTCTTTCCATATCTGTTTCCTGCTCAGAACTGAAACTGTCAGTATTACCAATGTTGCTAATTAAACTATCAACAATATTCCCTGTAAAGTAATGAAGTCTTAACAGCTTCCCTTCCTTGTAAATATACCTAAGACAATTAAAACACATGTTTTATGCTTTCCACTGCTTTGTGTTGAATCTCTTGTAATTTGAAGAGTCCAGATAAAAGACTCCAATACTTACGTTTTGCTGTTTGCTAGTCACATCACTCTGTGACAGTAGTTTGCTGTGGTTATTTGAGTAAATATAAATTTAGTAACTGATAGTAAAAGTATAAAATAAACAAAAATCAATTTTAAAAACAAAAATAGAGAATAAATGGAAATAAAATAATGAAAGAGGGACTTCAAAAAAAAAACTCTCTCTCTCTCTCTCTCTCTCTCTCTCTCTCTCTCTCTCTCTCTCTCTCTCTCCCTCCTCTTATCCCATTTTATCTCCCCTTGGGATATAATTACAGTGTCTGAAATAGAATTCAACCTTCAACTTAGCATGCTTCTTGGTCTATCAATATATCAATCTATTTACCTTGAGTAGTCTCGTATAATTGTTTCAAAATTTTACACCCAGCTTCACTTAGATATCACTCTATTGGAAATGTTGTGCAATCCTTAATGCTTCTCAAGAACCTCATTCTGTTTCCTGAATTCCCTTTTTTTGTTTTTCTAATGGTCTGAACTTAATTCATTAAACAGTTTGGAAGTAGCCATTATCTAATGATTTTTAGTTTTGTCTTCTATACTTTAGATTAAGATACAGGTCTGACAGACCCTTTGTTCATCTGTACAGATATTAAATAAAGTAGGAGAAAGACTGAAACCTTGTCTTAATTTCTCTTTTTTCTGAAAGAATAAGTAAGATGAAATAGTTATGCTACTATATAAGCTCTTAAAACTTATGTTGATTAGTTTTTTTTTTACTTCTTAATCAGACTTTCAGATCTGAAGTTATCTGTTTTCAGTTTCCATAAGTCTTAGTTTTTCTAGTCACAGGGTTGTAGTTGTCTGTCGCCAACTGGTGGTATATTTCCTACTCCATTACTAGCCTTCTCTTCGTGGACATGTAGACTACCCAGGAAGATGTTTGCACACACACATCAGCAGGAAAGACTGAAAAAAAATGGCGTTCTTGAAAACTGGAACAGATAAATCATCAAGTGAAGAAGGAGAGACTTACTTAGTATTTAGTATTAATCATTTATGCAGCTATATTAAAAAGAAATGTTTTTCCTTATGTTTTTAGAGATGGGATGATTGTACTTTATATATACTAATAATACACTTATTTGGAAAATAAATTGCTTAATGATTTAAATTTGTATTTTTTGCTCTGAAGAGAATGAAAACATTTGTAAAGAATGTTATGGGGCAAGATATCATAAACTCATTATCGATCCAATATACTTCACTCACCAAGATGAAATATTAGACAATTAAAATGTCAGCAATCAAGTTATCAGTGTTTTTTTATCTTAGGAATAGGTGAACCCATCTGATTTTTAAATATGATTAGTTTCAGTCCTGTAGGAAAAAGCAAAGAGAAATGCCTCAAAGGTTTTGTAGAGGCAAAGCGAATGAAACAACAGATGGACATAACCTTGGAAATGAAGATTGTTAAGACACAAGATTGAATCACTAGTAGCAGATTCCCTTACATCATGATAATGATGATGCTAGTTTTAATTTTATATGTCCTGTAAATGGCATCAACAACAAGCTGCACAAATTCCATATGATCTGTGGAATTTTTAAAATAAGAGATATGGAGGGAGACAAAAACGAAATTCTAGTCAGTGATGCCTGTTCTTTTGTTGCACCAGGGAAGCAAGATGTGAACAATAACAAATAACGCTTATCACCAAATAGTTTTACATTTTTTCGTTTTTTGGACTCAGGTTCGTTGTCTGTGAGTCAATACTAATGTTTGACAATTGAATCTTGTAGAGGACGATGAGATGAAGAGAATGGTACCTTATTTGAGGTTATAGGTCTATTTGTACCCGTTCCATGCTTAAAATAATGCAATCATCACAAAATAATCGACCTTTTTAGATTTAGCTATAATAGGCCTACTCACGATTTTAGTAATGCTATGAAGAAGGCAAGAAACTAGAATACAAAATCAAATATGAATTTCTTTGACAAGTTAAATAGTGCATGGAGTATATCATATAGGAAACCACAATAGTGCACTGTCTACAGTGTGAATGACAAAATGTGATTGTACAGAGAAAAGTGGCAAGAACATCTAGAAAAGAATACTGCAAGTGCAGCTGACTGTCCGCACAATAGTGCACTGTCTACAGTGTGAATGACAAAATGTGATTGTACAGAGAAAAGTGGCAAGAACATCTAGAAAAGAATACTGCAAGTGCAGCTGACTGTCCAAGTATGAATGTATACGCTGCTAATGAGAAGGTCCAAGGAAAAGATGGCTAAAGGAATAAATGTGGAACAAGTATAGTAGTGCAGATGATAACATTTGAATGGTAGATGTGGCCATCATCTTCAGTTTAGGTGTCGACAGAGTCACAGTGTCTCAATATAGTTCATCAGCACATGAACTGCTGTAACTGTAGTTGAAATGTCTACAAAGAAATGAAAAGCCAAGCTAACCAAAGCTCTACAGTCTCGAAATTTATTATTGTAGCTCACCTGACAGCTTTAGATTGGTGACCAAAAACCACAGTCAGTTTACTACCAAGTCACTTATTTTGATTTTAAAATTTATCTCATTAAAGATTATTACACCAACCTAAAATAAATAGGCATTGTACTGTATGGTTACAATATAGCACAGACATGTACTGATAAAAATCTTTCCTAAAAGCACTTATTTAGTGTGATAGCCTGTGATGTTTTCTTATTTAGGAGTTGACTGTATATTAATAATATCATTATTATAATATAATTAGTTAAATTATGAAGTCTTATTTTTTTCAGAAGTTTTCCAGTGTACAGTTGTTCATTTATATCCCTTTATATAAAAACACATTTGTAACCATTCTAATATATTTGTTTGTAAAACAGGAATTATCAAATGAGAATCGACTACTGAAGACATTACAAAAACGTCAAGAAACAGCATTGCATAAATATGAAGGTACGGAAGCAAAACTTCCTCAGCTGATACAATCACACAATGAAGAAGTGCGTACACTTCAATCTAAATGCAAACAGGTATTGTGTATTCCCTAGTTTTATTTGGATTGTATTTTATCTGTTACTTTAAACTTTTTACAACTATATATCAACAAGACCAGCCCTATCCAGAGATGTACATTTCCAGCATAGCGTCATAATTTTATTTTGTATACACACACTGTGTACAAGGTCATATTAAGTTCCCACCCAGGTTCAAAAAGTTAATAAGCTTACATCGTTTACAAATTATCACCATTACCCATAAATAGTCATAACGTATATACATAAAAATACGTAAAACAATAATAGTATTGCTCCCAAGCCTCAAAAACGCTAAAATATTGGTGAAGTCCTTTCTATGAAGATCATTCAGTACTGCTTGGATGATCTCAAAAATTGAATTGTGGCCTTTCAGCTTCAGTTTTCTTTTACCAAACAAGTCATAGTCAGAAGAGTGAGAATACAGAAGGTGTGAGCCATCTGGCGTATTGTTATTTCTCAAATATACTGTTGCAAGGGAAGAGGGTTAGGGCACATTTTTATGGTTCAACATGTAGTTTTGTTTTCAACTCTTTTCCAGTCTTTTTTGTTGTCAATCTCTTCTCAGTAAGCTGAAACCAACATATCCCATTGTGGTTTCAGCATAATGAGAAGATATTCACAACAAAAAATAAGTTATAGTACAGAAAGGAGCAAGTTTTCAGAGAACAGTAACCGTGATGTAAAACATGATGGGTATACACTGTGGACTTGTTATGCCTTATCAGTCAAAGTGCTTTCACTGGAATGTTTGTTGCTTAGTCTCCAGAGCATAGACATAAACTTAATTTTCATTACCCATGGTGACTGTATGAGGGTCAGTTGAAAAGTTCGTGGAGTGACAACTGTAGCTTAGCGGTAAAACTAAAATTTTTCGTGTGCTGCAAAATTTGTATTTTATGTGAACTCCTGTTAATTTCCAAATCTATCTCAATTTATTCATTGTTTAGAAGCTGTTTAAAATTGATGTGTTGTGTGTTTTTGAAAAATGGACAAAATCAAACATCGTGGTGTGATTCTTTGTTAAAAATTGTTTAGCGCCAACGGAAATTCAAAACGAAATTATAAATGTGTCAGGAGACTGCGACTTCAAAACCAATGGTTTGTAAGTAGGCACTTGAGTTTAAATGTGGTCGTACGAGCATTGAAGACGTGGTCGCACTGGATGGCCAAAAAATGCAACAACTCCAGATGCGGCAGCCATCTTGCACAACGGTTTTTCACACCAAGTTCTTCAGTTAAAGTATGATCCACATGGTCATATGAGATGCCTGTGATTTCAGCAACGTTATCCACTCCTCAATCTGCGGTCTTCCAATACCCTATGAAATTTTTTCAATAATGCCATTTTTTGTTGCACTTTTTGGACATCCACTGCTGGGATAGTCTTCAGTGCTTGTACGACCACGTTTAAACTCGAGTGTGCCCCACTTACCGTTGTTTCTGAAGGCGCAGCATCTCCTAACACATTTACAATTTCATTTTGATTTTCCATTGGTGGTAAATCGTTTTTAACAGAGTATTCATCACAACACGATGTTTGATTTCGTGCATTTTAAAAACACGTGTCACAGGTAAATTTTAAACAGCTGGTAAAAAGTGAATAAATTGACAGATATATCTGGAAATTAACAGGTGTTCATGTGAAATATATGTCTTGCAGCACATGAAAGATTTTAATTCTACCACTGAGGTATAGATGTCACCCTGCAAACTTTTCAACTGACCCTCATAGAGTTGAAGGTTGGATCGTCACAAGCCATCTGTTGCTGTGCACGAGTGTGCATGTGTGCAAGTGTGTAGGTGCGTGCATGTGTGTGTAAATAACACAGTTTTTTTTATTGTAAAAAATATTGCAGATGAGAATCAACAGTCAAAAGTTGAATGAGAAATTGAAGTTGAAGGAATCACAACTGCAGAATCTTCAAGAGCAGCACACGCATTTGTTAGAGTTAACAAGAGATCAAAATTTAGGAACACGAGAAGAGCTGGCACAGAAAGTCACAGATCTTGAAAGAACTGTCAAGGAACAGAGTGATGTCATTCAGGTATAAAATAATTGTTAACACTGGTAGCTGTTAAGAACTGTACTTATATTCTGTGTAATATATGAACTAATGTTTACATTTGTCCCTAGAAATTATATAAGTAGACAACTGATTATCTAGAATACTAATGTTAGCACTATTCTGGCTAAGTGAACTTTCTGAACAACTGGACAACCCCATTAAAATAGACTGAGTATTTGTATTTAATTATAAAAAAATAATACAATACAATAATTGAAATATTAATATGACAAAAACATTGTCATCATCATGTACTTTTTCAGTTTACAACATTGAACCAATTCCCCTTCAGCATCATTTCAACGAACTTCCCTCACTTTGACATACCTCAGATTTGTAGTAATGCAATAGTTTTGGTCCATGATAATCATCATGTAATGGAAGAAGAGCCCCCCTACCTGAAACAACCCCCAAAAACTATAAAAATACCAGAGTCACCACCACATTTTGACAGGCAGAATATGGAAACTGCAACACTTTCCCTATTAAACAAAAAAAAAACTGAAACATTAAATGTTCACACACAGCCCTTACAGAAGAGTACTGGGTCCAGGTACATTTAAGTATATCTGATGAGCACAGGTTAGATCAGGATGAGGTGACAAAAACACTCAATGTAAAGTCATATTAACAAAAAAATTTTCTTCAAAACATTTAATTGAAACATTAATTTCATTCAGTATTCTCATGTTGTTGTCACTTTACTTTGATTTTCGCTAGGATAGCAGCACTACCTTTTTTTTTTTACTGGCGTGCTTTCTAAATGGTTTGTACAAAAAAAATCCATTCTGTTCTGATATTCTTCCCTGTTCGCCATATATATTTGTTCTTTCTTTTCAACTCATTTCTTATGGTTTCATTTTATATGCTACCCTCTTTTGTATATACTTAAATTGTTCTAAGAAATTTCATCTAAGATGTTCAGAGTATTTGTTTATTTACCTTTGTTAATGTTCACAAGTATTAAAGGTAAAGGAATTATATATTGGCTAAAAAGGTATTAATTGTTTTTGTTAGTTAACTCCATTCCATGTATTGTTTATTAACATTGGCTACTGTTGAGCATCAGTAGTGTATTCCTCCTATATAGCACATATCCTTAACACTTCCCACTCCTTACAGCTGCTTATCCCAAACTGAAGTCCAAATGATATACTTTGGTTGCATTTTGACTCTAGAGCCATTTTTCCAACACACACATATTGCCTTTTTTAATTATAGTGTGCCATCCCATCCACCTTCAACCTCCTGCATAACATCCTCTCCTTCTTTCTTTATTTATTCTACAACTATTATCTTCCCAATGCCAAGTTCTTTACTCCCTGTACTTCGGGCAAGTCTATTTTTTCTGCTCAGACATTATGTTTAATTGAACACAGGTGTTCCTCTTTGGAAGCTTCTCCCACACATGCTTTCTCCAACTGAGTTTCTTGTGGATGGGTATCAATAGACAATCATTGGTGCTATTGTAATCGCATTGTCTATCATCACAAAAGTTGGTATGCTTTGTTTCCTGCTCTTTCCAGTTTCTGTAATCGAGTGAATGCACAGACTGTATGGATATCCTATTACACCAGTTCTACAAAATGTAATCTTTTCTGGGACAACCTTAAAGAATTATCTTTTAATTCCACTATATACCCATAGGCACTTGTCTGTGTCAAATATTGCTTCAGCAACTATGCCTATAACAAGCATTTGGTAGCTAAATTTTAAGTAAGCTGGACAAAAGTTTTGTCTTCCATTTGCACTGGATATGTTAAAAGAACACAGATGGGCTGAAAGCTGCTTACTGTACCAGGGCGCACAGTAGGTACTTTTGTGCGTATGTCGACTATAATTTTGCAGCTGTATTATCAGTGTTTCAACATTACTTCAACATTCAGATTCCCTTCAATCTTCTGAAGGATGCTATACAATGGCAGGGAGACTGTCCTTAACAAGAGCTTCACTCCTTCACTAAGTGTTGTGTTCACACTCTTGTCTGTCTTGCATAGTTGTCCAGCAGTGTGCTTGAATATGGCCATATTTTCTGTTGCTTTCCATGGTCCAAATCAGTGCAGCACTGCTGACTTTTCAGTTTTTTTTAACACTTGCTAACTTTTTAACTGTCCTTGCTTTGGATGAAAATACAAGAATCGGAAAACGCATAATAGCCGAAAAGACACCCAAACTGTCTATTTGATTATTCTATGATTTTCTGTAACATTCTCAAGGGCAACTCTTGAACATTACGCATGTTGCTAATTCATGAGCCCCCTCAGTAGCATGTTTTTTGAACCTGCCTTTCCGTGTTTTATTTTCATGTGCTCAAAGCATTTAAACTTCTTTTCCTGTATTTTTTAAGTCATGTACCTTTAACTTCTTATTTCTTCATTTCTTATTTTATGAGATCTTATAATGTCACAGCTTCTTTACTTATCAATCTCCATTATTTTCATTCTGTCCAAGTTTTTCTTTGTAATCTCTTGTATTCGTGATTTGTGTTTAACGATGCTTTCCACTATGGTCTTGGAAACTCACCTTTTAACTTTTATTGTTATACTCCACGTGCAGTTAATAGGGTACTGTCGGCAAGAAGCATGCTCTACCCATTGTAGAAATAAAAGTAGTATAACTTTAGAAGTATTTATATACAAAGGAAATTAATTAACTTATTCCTGATATATATACAGGGTGACACACGGCAATAGGACAGTTTTTAAATAACCAATACTCAGGATATTTTAATCTTCAAGTAATTTTATTGACACAAAATTACAGCTTAATACATGCCATTTGAGTTCCGTTAAGGTCTACCTTAATTGTGAAAAATAATGTCGGCGTGGTGACGCCCATCTTCTTGAATCCAGTTTTCAAGTCTCCACTGGAAATCCTGCATCACACGAGCCATCATCTTTTGAGGGATGGCAGCAATTTCTTTAATGATGGCATTCTGCAATTCATACAAATTGAGGGGTTTGTTAGCGTACACATGGCTTTTGAGATGCCCCCCACAGGAAAAAGTCACACATTGACAGTCAGGTGATCTTGGAGGCCACAGGACATCGCCAAAACATGAAATGAGGTGTCCACGAAACATGCATCGAAGAACATTTATTGAATTGTTCATGGTGTGTGCCATAGTGCCATCTTGCTGAAACCAGACAGTTTTCAAGGTAATTCATTGTCTTTGCAGTTCTGCCCTGAAGAATGTTTGAAGCATGTGAATGTAATGAGCAGAATTGACAGTGACTGTGACGCCATTTCCTCAAAAAAAAAATACGGTCCAGTAATTCCAAAAGAGCCAACAGCACACCACGCTGTGACTCGCTGAGAGTGTAGAGGATGCTGGTGAATAGACGTGGTTGTTCAGGTGCCCAATAATGGAGTTATGCTTATTTACAGTCCTGTCCAGATGAAAATGAGCTTCACCACTCATTAACAATTGCAAATTTTCACTCAATATCACTTGCATTTTTACAGCAAAGTCCTCACATTGTCTGTAATCTACCGTCTTTAGCTGATGCACAATGTGAAGTTTGTATGGGTGGAATTTCAAATCGTGTAAAATTCGCCTGACTGTTTCAGCTAACTCACTTGCATGTCGTCTAGCCGATCATTTTGGACTCCTAATCTGTGCTTCTCTAACCCTTCCTACATTCTCCGGTGTCATTACACTGCATCTAGGGCCTGGTGGCTTCTTCTACATAATGTTCCCAGTTGATGTAAAATTTTCTACCCATCCAAGGATTGTATTCCCGACTCGGAACGGCCCTCATCGACCAACATAGAATTGACAGCGAAAGAGTCAGTGCATAGCTGTGATAGACTCACCACTTCGAACAAAACTGTCATACACGAACAGCCAATGTTACAGGGTCCTTTGGGCCATTGCGACTAAAATGGCGTCTTGTTGGGAGGAGACGACCCCAACCACAACCTTCTCCCGTCACTGTGCATTCAGTACCATGCAGTTCAAAAACGTCTTATTCCCTGTGTTACACCCTGTATTACTTACAAATAGAATTTAAATTAATACAAACAAAACATGCAGGAGCAGCAGGTTTGGTGCTTGGCTAACAACCTAGAGGCCCTGTTGATCCAACTCCCAGACAGCACCACAAAATCAAAGTGTGTTTTGTGGTGCCCTAGTTGATTGAGCCTGTGGAAAGGATAATAACAGTGATGTCAGAGTTTTCACAGTGTTGTACAGGTCTATGACCTCCCTTAGTTTTTGCTTTCTAAGGCTGATCACTGACCTTTGCTTGCCAGTTTCTCACATTTATTAATCCTGTATGTACATTATCTTGCCAAGTAGGAATTACCTTGTACTAGATTCCTTCTGTTGCTAAGAGACCTATGTACCATTTGTCTCTTTGGCACTCAGTGACCATCATTTCCATATGTGTTGCACACTTAAGATATATTTTGATAAGAACGTACTAAGTTTATGATTTATTCAGTTGTTTCAGCTTATAGATGCATCTCATTCTCCCTTCTTCTTCTGTTACAGCCCCATGTATCTGTCTTAGCACTTTCAAAAAATTAGCAGTACATTTTTTCTGTTTTCTTCGTCAATGTCCATGCTTGTCAATCATACGGTAGTCCTATCATTTCTTGTACATTTTTGTTTATTTGTATTTATTATAACTCTGGGCTTTTACTTAAGGCATATAAAGATCCATTTTCATTCATTATTCTGTGCCAAATCTTCTGTTCTATATCATTCCCAGATATAAAGTATGAAGTCATTCACAGCCTTTGGCAGATGTAGTGAAAAGACAGCAGATAGCAGGCTATTTGACTGTAGTATACTATAGGAATTTTCATTTATTTTTTGGCAGCTCCTGTGGCACATATCATTAGCCTACTTGGCTATTACGTACTTGACAACTTGTGTACTTGCAAGGACAGTTCAGTAGTTAGTAAGTATTAAAACAAACTGCAATGACAACAGTGCCACAGATTGTATATCTGGTCATTTAGATATTCACATCTAATCCAGACTACTGAAGATGACTGTTAAAACGTTTGGTGAATATTCCAAAATTCCATCAGCAATAGACAACAGTCAGACATAGTGGGAATATCTTTCACTATATTCCCAGATCTGTCAATTCACTTACTATTTCTGTTGTCCTTGCCAGTTGACCAATTTTGTTCTAGCCTTCTCTCCATTTTATATGTTGTACTTTTGCTATTATATTCAGACTTCAATTTCATAGACTTTTTCTTTTCACATTTTGTTACTGCTACTGCTCTCATTGACTTCCTACAATGTTGATATCATATGTGCATGCAGTAACTTGTCATTTTTTGTTAGCCATACTGCCTTCCTTTTATGCCATACACCATCCCCTCACCTCTCCTAATCCCCTGTCACTTTGGTGGTACCAAGAAGGATTCTATTATTATTTTTATTATTAATATTATTTGACAGTTTAAGTAATAATAATATTATTATTACTATTGATTTAAAATTACTGTGAATATTATTGTCTACTTTAAATTTGTAATTTAAGATTTTCATGTTGCTTCTATGTAGTTGTTAACCAGAAAAGTCGACCTAGAGAGAAAAAATTATAAGCATGAACTCACTGCAGAAATAAATAAGCGTAAAAGTGTGGAACAGAAATTGAGCATGGCAATGTCCAGTATCAGTGCATTGAGGGAACAAGTTGAGGTGGGTATCAAATCCTAAAGTACAATTTAGTTCTGATTATATAAACTTCTAAATTTATGGTAGTTTGCTAAAATGCTAAAAAGGTATATCTTTTTGCATTATTCATTGAACTTTCTCCTTTTGTGGTAGAGCCCATGATGAGCTTTGGCCTTGAAAATAATATGTCATAATTGACTTTTGGCATAATACATTACCCTACAATTCCTGGCACACTCCTCATCTATATCTTCAATTATCTCTTCCTTGGGCTCCCTCTTCTTTCAGGCATATGAACTTTGCCTGACAACAGTCCACAATAAGCTTTGCTTCCAACATAATCTGTCTTCATAGACTTTTGCATCAGGCACCACTCTACAGTTCTTGACATGCGTCCTCTTACTACCACCCTGCAGCCACTTTGTCCTTGGTCTTCTTTTTTTGGGTCTGTGTAAACGTTTGTGTGTTCCATGTAGCAATTTTTAAACTGTTCTTTTGTATATTTTATGTTTTTAATCTCTCCTTTTTTTAAATGTCCAAATGTTCTCCCCTCCTAGTTGTATGAGTAGGAGAATGTTTTACTTAAGGTGGCATTTCCGGTATGTTGGTCTCTGTACTATAGAAAAATCATAGCGTATAAAATGATGTCAAAAAGCTCTAAGAGGCTAGGCCTATATACAACAGTGTACTTACTTAAACATCTCCCTCTAAGTTGTCCCTTTATGCAGTGATACACCCAGTAGCGTGGCGTCCATGTAACCACTGTTGCCGGCAGTAACAGTACTGGAAACAAGAGAAAATAATATTATTGTATCACAGAATAAATACTTTAGTTATTGAATAATTTAAAATCCGAACAATATTAGTAGGGAAATCTGAAGAAAAGCATAGCATTGCTTTCAAACTGTTGGCCACTTGCACTGTCTTGTGTTGCCAGCTCAGACGTCGGCAGTGTTTTACTGCGTACGGTCACTGACTTCATACTAGTTGTCACTGTACAAAGTGCGGAGGGGGGGGACACTCGTCCGTCCAATGTGTTGTCGCTGTATAAACCCGCAAAACGCTCAGTTAGCACCTATGTTCATTTTCGGAACTGACGTGCAGTTAGATACTACGTACCTATTTGTGTTTTGTTCATTTAGTCATGTGTTTCTCTGTTTGTCTTTATTATTTTTAATTAGATTATTTGTGTTCTGATTTATTCTGTGTAAGTATAATGAGAGTCAGGTTCCGTTGAACCGGGACTCTCTTCTTCTCCCAGCGAATTATAAAAAATGCTCTAAAAAGAACACTTGGTTCAAGAAAAAATTCGAATTGTTTTTTAGGTTAAGTTTTAGGCCTATCATAACCGGCAACAGGTGTTATGTACCCACACCACACCACTCTAGACACTTTTTCCACTTCTCAAAAGCTCCTTAAAGTGCTGTTCTCGAAAAGTCTCAAGCACTGTCTGTGATTGCTCAGTTTTGTCCACAGTTTCAAAATGGTGTCCCTCCATTTCTACTTGACTGTCATTGGAAAGTCGGCAATATTAGGGAAAGGGAAAGTGCAAGAATTCTTTGCTTTTGTCAAAAGAGCAATAAATATGTCATGAAACCCTTTTTATGATACTAGCTAGAGTAGCCTACAACAAGGCAAAAAAAAACTTGCTAAAGGAAATAAACCATTGTTTGTTGAAGTGTTTCAACCCGAGCATTAATCAGATTACAGGTGTCATTTTGTGCTGATCTTTTTCAGCATATGCTGTTGTTTATAACATTGATTGATTGCTATTGTATGTGTGTCCAGTGTGTTTTTAGTGTATGTATTTATTGTCTAAATTACTTGGTGTATATATTTTCTGTGTATGTATATATAGTTTGTGTTACATTTTAGTGTTAGTATTTATTTATGATGGCATTACAAGAGACTGAAAAAATGCATCACATTTTCAAAGGGGGAACAAGGAATCATTTTCCCTGATTACAGTTTTTAAAAATGAAATACCCCAACAAATCAGACAATAACATTATTAAAGAGACTTGTGAAATCTCAGGAATAAGCCAGGCAACATTTCTATATACTCAAGATACAAGCTAAAGAAGGTGAAACTTTAATTCTTTTATTGTGCTTTTATTAGTTGTATAAGGTTATATTTACTTCTAATAACAAACATTTTCTTCGGGCGCCATCTTGTTACTAACACGAGATATTCAAATGTACTTACCTTTCTGGGCCAAGTCCGTTTAAGTGAACCAGAAGTAGCGGGTCTTGTTACTTGAAATAACTTACTCTTAATTGTAACATTTACCAATGACATTACCCTTTATTAACAAACCACACATAGTTACATGAGATTCTATTTCGGAAACAAGGCACATTGCTATTCGCCATGAGGCGTAGTTATTGAATCAAACTAAAATTTCTTTTCCATTTATAATTTTATAAACATAATCCCACCAAAATAAACATAATCAATCATGTCTTAAATTATAGAATTATATTTCACAACCCAGCACTGCTTAAATTTTATATTTTATATTATATTCACGCAATCACACACTCATTCATGCAGTACAATTTCATGGACTTCCCTAACTGAGCTCATTTTATTGAATCTAAACAAAGTGCTGAAAAGTTGGTTTTATCTCTTATTTGTTACTTAGCTGCAAATCTGTCCAGAAGATGTCGCATCGTTACACGCGCACTACGGATGTTGGTTTTTTAATGTTCACTGACTTTATGTATTTTAAACGGCTAATGCATTCTGATAAAGTTATAAGTGGGTTATTTTATATTTTATACTTGCTGTGTTCACATTTTCATTGCGGGCATAAAAGTACGCAGCCGACGTCGAGCGGAAATGCTCACATCAGTACTGTTTGATATTAACTGTTTTACTTTTTTCTCGAATTCACTTTGGTATACATTTTAATGAAATTTTGGCTCATCAGCCTATGTATTCACCCGGTCCGGGGAGTGGTTTTTAGTCGACTGAGACACTGTTTTTATCTACATTTTATATGCGGGCGATATAAAACCTTGCCCGGCCGGTGACGCACACTGCTCGCGTCCGTTATGTTTTGATGTTATTTGCCGACTGAGAGAGTTTCCTTTCCTGCGCGCACTACACGAAAGAATGCATTAATACGTGCCGATAGCGTGAGAAACTTGGCCGTCTGAACGCGCGTGTGGACTAGAAAAGAACTTTTACTTAAAAGCATGCATAAAATCAAATACGATGACTTTGTTAGGAGCACAACTCGTCCAAAATTCTATGTTTTAGAAGAAATGAGCCGCCATCTGTGAATTCACTGCCGAACAATGTCAACAGTGATATACCACCCTGACAAATTTTAAAAGGATGTTTTACCGTTTATTAAAAGAAATAAGGGTTTAAATATAAAAAAAGAGGGAACAATAGCATCTTGGTGTGAGTAAAATGAAACATTATAGGGCAGAAAATAAGAATATCGTTTTCCTCAATGAAACATGGGTGAATGTAGGCCATTCTGTAATGAAAGTGTGGAGAGATGTAAAAGTTAATTCGGCAAAAGATGCCTTTGCAGCTGGACTGACCGTCAGTCTTAAGCATCCAACTTCAAGGGGGCCTCATTTTGTTCATTACCATGCTGGAGGGCATAATAATGGATTTGTGAAAAATACAAAACTGTTAATTCTTAAAAAAAAAATACTATTGACTACCATGACAAAGCGGATGATGAATTATTTGAAAAGTGGTTTTTAGAGCAGCTGCTAACTAATTTGGATAAAGGAACAATTGTAATGGACAATGCACCCTACCACTTCAGGCAAATTTGCCCATAGTAATTCTGTCTTCTTGTTTATAAAATTTGTTATTAAATTCAAAATAGTTCTGTTGTAGTATTTTGATTAACATGTTTAAAAAAATTTGTGTTCATTTTTTTCCTTGGATTTTGTTTGCTGTGAGGTGTACATATTTGTGATGTCAAATGATACAAATTTTGTGTCTTCATTTATTTTAATGTTTTTTAGTTTGTCAATTAGCTATGTGGTGTTTTTATATTATACTAGATTCTCGTGTGATTTCATTTTTTAATGTTTCGTATATATGTTTAATTATTTTGTAACCTGGTGCTGATTTGAAGTTGATGAGTGGTCTTATGAGGTTCTTTTGTTAAGTATTGTTTGATTAATTTATTTGGTTCTGGTATTTTTGTGTGGGGTTATATTCTAGTTTTGTGCATTTCTTTTTTGTTATAAAGGTTTTTTTTTATTTATATATTTGTTTATTTTTATAGCAATTAATATGTTCCTTTTGTCTATCTTTGGTATTGTTATGTTGTTTTTTATTTTGTTTTGTATGTTTCTTATTATTTTGTTGTTATTATTATTTCATTTTTTATTAAATCATATATTATTTGGTTTATTTCATTTGCAAAAGCTATATACTTTCCTTCACGTAATAATTTATTTGTATGTATTAAAAATATATTTCTATTTAAGATTTCCGAAATGCTGTAGAACAGATTTACTGTTTTAAATCTTGAATTACAACAAATGTATTTCTAACGATTTCTTTAACAATACATTCTATTAATTGAAACGTGTTATGATTAAACCAGTATGATCAGCATAGGAAACGGATGAGTGGCAGTACGCAGTGCAACCGCCGGAATATATTTGTATTTGTTCAGTAATTTGGAAACCAATAAAGGTAGAACATTGGGAGTTAGGTCAAAATTAAATTTGAATCTTTCTGTACAATTCACTTGCATAATGTGTTAGTCTGTCTTGAACAGGAAAAAAGTTTCACATAGGCTACTTTTTATGTCTCGTGACTGAAAAAATTAAAATTTGATATGAAATTATTAAAATTATATTATTAAAGTTAAATGGCATGTACATCTTGTATGTGATCTGGACTACATGTACAAAAAAATTATTCTTAAGGAGCACGAATATCTTGTGTCAGGACAGTTTATATTTTAATACGCACTAATTCGGGTATGTGATGGTTTTATTATGTTTTTTATTTCTACCAACTCAGTTTTTGAGCTAAATTTATTTAAAATATACCAAAATATGAAAATTAAAATACTGCTACTACTATGTACATTTTGTAGACTTATATAGTACTTTATTTTTATGAGTCAAGGATTTCAACCCACATAATAGTAGTGAACATAAAACCTATAAGCACAAAGTATTTCTCTATCTCACACATTGTCTCATCTGACTGTAGAACCAAGACTACTTTGATTATGTTAGACATAGGATACCTGGTAAACCTAAAAATAGTAGCCAATTAGTTAAATAATAAAGTCTTTCCAATGTCACAGCCTAGGTAGAGCACAGAAGGAATGCTTCCATATTACTATCATGTAACAATCTAACTAAACTGAGCATGGTTGAAAAACTTGAAAAAATCTATACACAACTTTAAACAAACTTAATATAGACTACTTATACACTTGAAATTATATACATTACACTTTAAAATAAAATTGTATATATTTTTAGTTATTAAAATTAGTATTATTTAGATTTTTAATTTTTGTTTGTTGTTTAATTAATGTATTTTGGTATTGCAATTAATTATTATTAGATTTTTTCTACATTCTTGTGATCTCTTATTTTTTAAATAATTTAATATTCAGAATGTCTGGAAACTGATGTTACTTTGTATATGTGTGTTGTTAGATTTAGTAAAGGAGATTTATAAGTTTTTAGGGTCATTCTTCAAAAACAGGGAATTTTCAAGAATTTTTTTTATTTTCAACTTTCTTCAAATTGAATGAAAACTAGGTTTTTGAAACAAAACAACAAAATCACGTTTGCATAGATCAAAATAAATGGTTTCTATATTTTTTTTACAAATTTATTATTTGCTTAACATGGAGTTGACACAAGGTTCCATGGAGTTGACAAAGATCAGAATGGAGCTGACATATAATGCATGGAGTTGATTTACTAGCTGATAAAAGTTATAATAATTGTTTTTTGTCAAAATAACCATTAATAAATTAATAGTAAATGCTAAATTCTAGTAAATGGAAAGGAAAAGATTCTTAGTCTAACAACACAGCTTTAATTAAAACTATAGAACACAAAAACATGACACTCACACTTAGTAAAATGTAACTTAATGAGGCACCCTGTTAAGAACTTAAATATTAGTGATTTTAAAAAGGCCTTACAATGAGAATAATTAAGAAATCTGGCCTTGATAGTACAATAACCTTACATTTATAACAAGTTTTTAAGAGTAAAATAGTAAATTAATTAACTTAGCGAATATTAAAATTTGAAAAATTCAAATCATTAAACAGATTTGTACTACGGCATGTTGCTTCTGGTTTCCCCAACACTTGTTTTATTTCAGACATAAAATGCCATGATTTGTCTTCATTTTTGGGGAAGGAAAAAGTTTTGTCACGATTTGAATGCATAAAGTTAACTTGAACCATATCACGGCCATCATCTGGCTTTTCTTCACTTAAAACTTGTCTTACAT
Source organism: Magicicada septendecula (assembly GCA_034769895.1). Classification (NCBI taxonomy): domain Eukaryota; kingdom Metazoa; phylum Arthropoda; class Insecta; order Hemiptera; family Cicadidae; genus Magicicada; species Magicicada septendecula. The sequence continues at coordinate 785,377,726 of CM068368.1, forward strand.
AATGATAAGTAGACTTCCCTGCTAAGAATTCAACAACAACGTGGCATCCATCCAAAGAGTCTACATTATCCACGGTAAAAGCAGGTTGTTGTTCTTCATTTGCAAGTTGAGGTCCTCTATCCGAGTCAGAGTAGACTTCTTCAAATTTTAGCCGCTTTCGTGATGAAGCTGTTTTTAAAAGTTAAGGAAATAAGACATTTTTATGAGCTACTTACTTTTGAATCCAACTTCAATAAACTGTTTGCTAAAATATAAGTACTATAAGAGTATTTAGTTATTGTTATTTCATTAAAAACTAAAGCTAGATTGTTTTTACTGTATTTTATTAAAGGATACATTCAGCTTTCTTTACAGTTGAGCCAACCCTGTTGTAATTCATAGTGCCAATGTCATAATGCAAGCACTTGTTTATTGGGCAATTAAAGCAACTTAGTCTTCTGAAATTTAAATTATGATGCTTTTCTTTTTCCCAAGTTACTTGATGTGTCCGAAGTGTCCCTTTAAAAGCGTAAGTTGTGTCGGTGTTTGAGAAACTTTGGGATTCTACAACTGATTTTTGCACAAGGCTTATTTCAATTCCTTTTATGTTCTTTTGTAGTTCCTCAAAAAACTGATCGAAATTGTTTATGTCTTTGCCTCTTGCTACAAGTAGACAAGTAGATCAGCTGTCCTTTTTAATGTGCCACCCAACCCATCAGGGGCTCCTTTTCCGTGACCCGCTTCACTGTAGTTCCATGAAAAACTTTTCAGAAAGGGAAATCTGGATGGAATCTCAGTAATCATGAGTTTAAACATATTATGGTTACGGTACTGTGTTGTAGGACCATCGCTAATAAAGTGGATGGACTTAACTTGAGGTACAAGCTCTTCCACTCTCTTAAAAATTGGATTCAAATGTGCAATGATTGCACTAGAGTCGTGATTTAAACTATCAGATAAAGTGCACATTCCAAGTGCCTGTGTTTCCTCCGCTTCTGTGAGCTTGTAATAAAGCATAACTGTATGGATACAAACTTGTTCTTGAGATCCTCCGAAGTGAAATGCTTGTATCTCACTAGAAAATTTACATGCATAATTTTCTGAAAAATCTATATGCAACACAACATCATGTGAGGACAAATTTTGTTTTAGTTCTTTTAGAGCCTCGTGTTGATGTATGATATTACATGTGTGAGCCATAAATTTTGGCAATTGATTCACTAACTCCTTAGCAAGATCATTAGCTGTTACACTTATTTTTTTTGGGTTTTCCTTTTACCAATATATTTTCAGTTTTTAAAATCCATTTACTGTAGGACACTGCTTCTACTTTATCGTAGTCTAAAAATTTAACTGTTTTTTCTTTACAGTTCTTACACTGCCTTTCAAGACAATTTTCTTTTCCTTCCACATTTTCACAACACATTTGTTTAATAAATGTCACTTGGAGTTTTCTCTGTTATCATATTTTTTTGCTTAAGTTTACTAACAAGCAGCCTTATGTTTTCATGTAATGTGCAGAGACAACTATCTCGCTCAGTAACTTTTCTTTGGACTATCCAAAAAGGTCTCGTTTTACAAAAAGTTGAATAACTAACAGAATAATGTGTTTGTTCTTTACAGTAAGTTTTGTGGAGGTTGAGCAAACTGTCATTGAGGAATCGTTTCTGTTTTTTGCATCTTTTTTTCCAGGGCACACTGTACTATGTAAATCATTTTGGAGAAATCTCTGGATATCTTCCCTTATCTTTTTCAATTGACTTTGTTTAACGTATTTAGAAATTGATAAGTCATTAGATTTAGTAAATACTGTAAAGTTAGATGCATTTTTTAAATATTTCATAACCCTGTATTTTTTTGTTATTTTACCAGCCACTAAAGAGGCAAAATTTCTTCTTGAAGCTTTATTTTGTCGAATTTGTGCAAAGTTACTTTTAAGCTGGGCTACTAAAACTTCATTGAAAAGCAGCTTCTTTTTCACAGCTTCACCTACTCTAATACAAGTTTCCGAACTGCTTTACGAGGTGTATCTTTTTTCTTGTCAGATTTTAATTCTCTATAATATCTAGTTTTGTATTTACTGCATCTCTTTTTGTAATAAGCCAATTGCTTTTCTAACTTGTCTATTTTTCTATCAGCTTGTTTCATGTCCCTTCTTACTCTTTTTCTTCCGCTATGTTTTCTGGATCTTCCAGAAGTTTGGATAAATTCAGAGGTAGGCCTATTAAGAGACCCATTTGCTGCATTTTCAGGAGTAGGCCTAGGATTAACTGAGGCAATAATCTGTACGCCAGACTCAGGGCTGGAAGGTGGACTCAAAGGAATACAATTTCCGATAGCCTTTGTCTTACTTCTATAATTTTTGGAATGTTTTTGCCAATTTTTCCTCTTTGCTCTTTTTTCTCTCTCTGTTTTTAGTTCAGAAATTATTTTAATTTTACCTAACTTTCTTCAGGCATGGTACCTCTCCCTTTCTTTTCTCTTTGCTTCTTCATAAAGTTCAGGGTCATTTTTTATTCTTCTCTTCTTTTTTGTTCACATTCTTTCTTCTTTTTTCTCAGGGCCTCAATAGACTGGCTGGATTTTTTACTTGTTTTCCCCATTCTAAAAGCAAAGAGGCAGAATTTATCTAATTATGTAGTACTGATCAATAACTTAAAACACTGTTGTGACCTATGTAAAATCTCTAGCCCTATAAAGTTTACAAAAATGTTTGCAAGAGCAGAAAAGTTAAAATTAAATGCTAGAAATATTAACTATTAACCTAGAATTTACAAAATTACGGCTAATACCAGTTTTAAAACAAATTAGTCAACTCCATGGAATGGCATCAACTCCATGGACACTCATTGTCCATGGAGTTGACAAACTTTAGTTTTGAATCAGTTATGGTTCACATGTTGAGGTTAGAAATTTGGCACTGCTTCCTTGTCAACTGTTCAGTATTTAAAGCATGAATATGTATTTTTTAATAGGAAATATGTGATATTATTAGTTAAAGTTATATCCATGGAGTTGGCAACAAATAACTGAGACATACCTGTATTTGGAATTCAATCAGTATTTGCAGATAGAAGTAGGTCATCAATCAACTCAAACAGCACAACACAAACAAGATGGCAGCTTCTTCAAAACAGTAAGCCAGCAAGATGTAGTAGTACCAACTTAGACAATTAATATACAAAATTCCCCATGTCCATGGAGTTGACCAGAAATTTGGTTTCAACAATAAGATAGCATTTTTCTTATAAGTTATAATATTTTTTTCAATGTTATGTGTTTTATTAGTTATTTCTCAGTATCATCTAGCTATTTCACTAGTAACTAAACGTAAGTGGCTTAATACAGCATCATAATAAACATACAAAGAGGTAAAACAAAGGAAGTTTCATTCCATGGAGTTGATTTTAGCAACTGTCTATAAATTTTTTTTCTTACAATTCACATAATTTTTTTAATTTAAAATTTAATAAATAATTGTTCTAGTATTTCTCATTGTATTAAAGTTAATGGAAATAAAAATTTGTAAAATATAATATCAAATTTCTGCCAGATTCACAAAATTCCCTCTTTTTGAAGAATGACCCTTTAGCTTCTACAAAGTATTTTGTGCTTAATGAACATCCTGTGGAATAATTACCAGTAATAATATATTATAATAATTATAAAAATTAGGTTTTGTAAGTTTTTTCTATATAAAAGTTATTCTAGTCAAAAGACATTCTACACTGACCATTCAGTGTATTCATAGACAGTATTCTGTATAAGAAGCATAACATTAACATACTGTCTGAACTTTAGAATATTTCTGTCTAAAAAAAACTATATTAATCATCTTTCCAGACTAAAGAGAAGTTTATCAATTCCTCTGTGCCTTCACGATACGTCAGAAGCAGCCATAGTCATTCTCATGTCATGAACACTGCTCCTAGGTATGTTCTGAATTACTGATTATTGTGTGATAAAAGCCAGAAGTTTTGTGAATTATTTCTACCATTTTACTTGTACACAGATAAGAATCTTTTATTTACATTAGAACATTTGTAGAATGCAACGAGTAGGAGTTAATATCCGTGTTTCTTTGGAAGGGAATGTATACATCCTATTGAAGTAATATGAAGTCTGTTACTCAGTTAAATTTGTCACATGCTATTTGATACAATACAGTTCAAGTGTTACAGTTTTATGTGTACATAATCAGAGACTGATGACAGGAAACTTGATTAGATTTAGGAGTCTGAGTGACCAGTGTACTCATTTCCAAGCAGTGATGTGGGTCCAGGATGGCTTGTTAATCATAACATGCAACTGAATTCTGAATTCATGTGATGAGCAGTTGAGGGGAATTAAAGGGAATTAGAGGGAGGGGGTCTAAGAATATCATTAACTCATTGGCCTAAGGCCTTTATTTATTACTACGCAACTGATTTCAAGCCTACGTGAAACTAGTTGCAGGTTAGTAAAAACAGGCTGCAACTGCTCTGCAGTCAGTTGCAGAGTAAGCATGTCACTTATACTACTACTAGCAAAATACCCGTGCTTCGTTACGGAGTTTCACTTTGTACGTAATTGTACAATTATTGCTCGCTTAATAGTATAGGATTAGATAGATTGTACAAATTCTCAACTCTTAGTTTGTTTATTTACATTCATAGCAACAGCTATTTATTATTTATTTTGAGAAAATCGTTAGAGCCGTTTCTGAGATAAAAAGGACATACATTTATTAATTAATTGAACTTCAAAATTTTCTCGACTATAAGAACCTGCAAACAACGAAGTTTTTTTCAATTTAAAACAATGGTTAAAAACTCAGGACTAAATGTATTCGGGGTTTCCAGTAAACTGAGATGTCAACCACTTACAAAGTATGCAATTCCCGTGATAAATTTCAGTATTTGGTTTTTTGCCCCTTAGGAGTGAAAGTTTTTAAAACCGTTTCTTAGTGAGCACCTAAGACCTATGATGAAGCTATGTTCAAAGTTTCATTGATATCCATTCAGTGGTTTCAGAGATATCGTGATCAGTGAGTCAGTCAGTGGTATTTGGGTTATATAGATATCTATATCTAGCCAATTTACCCAGCGTTCCTCGGGTTCATAATTTATTCATAGGCTCATAGGCACCTATTCTTGTTCTAACGTTATATTAGGCCTACTTGTATATTGAATAATCTTCCTTATATTGTTACGTTCGCATTCTCACTGGAGGAATACTCTGTAGCGCACCTGTTTAAGACCATGTCATAAACTGTATTCTTATATCTGGAGAAGAATTCTGTTGCGCGTGATGCTCCTGCTCGATTTGTAACTCTGGGAGAGGGCGAACAGCTAAATTAGTTTTCAATAAAATGTCTACAGTACTTGCACGCGCTGCGTATTTAACTGTCGTTTTATAATTCATTGTGTTAATGTTGAAATAAGGCATTTGTTAAATTAGTGTCTCCTAAACTTATTCTAACAATACAATACCTCTATAGATTTCAGCTTATCAATTTTTAAATTCAAACTGAAGCAAGTGCATTTATATTGTCTGAACACTATGATCTGAATATATTCGCTATCAAAACTTTGTTTTTTATACTCGCTTATAACTTACTTCGATCTTAACTTATCCACTTTTAAATTCAAACTGAAACAACTCTGAATTCACACACTATTAAGAAGTTTCTTAAGATGCATACACCACCTTTGATAGCATCTTTATTTATAAAAACCGTCGACTCTGGCCCCGCCGTCTTTCGCGGGATCCGACCTAAGACTCCCCGGGTTCCGTGGATGAACTCCGGGGACGGCCCGTCGGACGACTCCCGCGCTATTTCCTACACGGGAGACTTCCACTGATGCCATGGTAACCAGAATCTATTCTATTGGGTTGCCATAGTAACCAGATCCAATAGTTTTTTAAGACCCAAAGGACCCCCCGAAGGATCGTATCGAAAAAACACCTATCCTATGTTGGTTCTCCCATTGCGTAAAATATTTGTGCAAGTTTGGTTGAAATCGGTCCAGTGGTTTAGGAGATGTGGAAGACCCCAAAGGACCCCATCGAAGAAAACACCTATCCTATGTTGGTTCTCCCGTTGCATAAAATATTTGTGCCAAATTTGGTTGAAATCAGTCCAGTGGTTTAGGAGGAGATGTGGAAGACCCCAAAGAAACCCCCAAAGGACCCCATCGAAAAAACACCTATCCTATGTTGGTTCTCCCATCGCGTAAAATATTTGTGCCAAGTTTGGTTGAAATCGGTCCAGTGGTTTAGGAGGAGATGTGGAAGACCCCAAAGAACCCCCCAAAGGACCCCATCGAAAAACACCTATCCTATGTTGGTTCTCCCATCGCGTAAAATATTTGTGCAAGTTTGGTTGAAATCGGTCCAGTGGTTTAGGAGATGTGGAAGACCCCAAAGAACCTCCCAAAGGACCCCATCGAAAAAACACCTATCCTATGTTGGTTCTCCCGTCGCGTAAAATATTTGTGCCAAGTTTGGTTGAAATCGGTCCAGTGGTTTAGGAGGAGATGTGGAACATACATAAAATGGGGTGGGGGGTTTCCCCTTAGGAGTGAAAGTTTTTAAAACCGTTTCTTAGTGAGAATCTACGACCCCATAAGAATGTACCTTCAAATTTTGAGATCATTATCTTCAGTAGTTTTTGCTCTACGTTGATTCTCTGTCAGTCAGGACAAAGCCGCTTATATATATATAGAGATTATAAAGAGGTAAAATTTGTTTGTATTGTTGTCTGGGCTAACCTCAGAAACTACTGATCCGATAAAAAAAATTTTTTTACCACCATGTTCCTTGAAGTTTGAGGATGGTTTTAGACCATAAATTTGAACCAATAATTTTAATAATTTTCAAGAACAGAGATTTAAAACGGTCCCATGTCATGAAATTTTTTTAATTTGCATGTTTGTATTGTTTGTATCCAATAAACTTTTGTTCTATAAGAGATAGCTGGTATGGTGTCAGTGAGTGAAATTTACAAATTTTATTTTGGTTTTTCTTTCAGTAAAATCCCCCTTTTCGTTTTTGAGATATTGGTGGTTTGTAAAAAATTGTATATTTGTATCAGGCCCATGTAATCAAATTTCTTAGCTGTGTAGAGAGTATACATATACATAGAGTGAGTAAATTAATTGTTAATGGATTACAAAAAATTAAAACATTTATGTAGAAGAATACGAAAAAATTCTAAAAATATATGAATATGTTGCAAGAGAGATGCAGACAGTAACAAATGTAATGACTAATAAAGATATGGGAAAATGGCTGGCATTTGTGTTCACTTGAAAAGAAGGGTATTTGGCCTGAGACAAAAAGGTATAAGGGTTTTCATTGACTCTACATCTGAGGTTACATAATGATTTTTAGTTTGTATTCAGAGTTAATTAATATTAACAATACAATGTGAAATATTATTTGTCATTTAGGCTAATGGATGTATAAACAAGTTTTGTATTAACCCCTGATGGAACACAAATTTAGCGGTTATTTATTTCACTTTCATACTATCTTTTTTTTTACTTACGGTATAACAATCCATAATTAATTAAATCTTTATAATAATTTGTGTTTTTTTTTCATTGTAGGACTCGGACACAAACACAATTACCACCATCAGTTCTGAATAATATACATGCATCAACAACTAACACAGTAAGTTAATATGTTTGAAAAGTCAGTTATTGTTAATAGTAGTAGTATATTATTATTTGTGGTAGAGCATTATTTAGAACAATGATGCTGCTGGTAATTAACACTTTGCCACCAAATGATATACATGTGACAGCGCATGTAGAGAAACATTAACTGTGTATCATATTTGAGCTACTTGGCAGTCAAGGTGTTAACTGACCTCCTTTGAAAATTTCAAAGAAAACTGATAGAATTATAAACTACAAACTAATGTTGTGTATAGTGAGAAATTATTAATGTTTCTATATTGTGTTTGGAGGTGAGGTAGCTTGTTGTAGTTTGATTAATAAAGTTGTGTTAGTGGTTATAATCACAAAAGAATTATCACTGTTGCACACCACTATAGAAAAATTATTCCAATTAACGCTTTCAAGCTTCTCAGATCATCATCAGATCGGAAATAACAACAACAGAAATAAAACAAACTCTTCACACCCCCGCCCGCCACACTGTCCACACACACACCCCCGCAAACAAGCTATAAGTCAAATGTCCCTTCCCAACCTCCGAGCCCTGTCACCCCCTGTCTGTTAGACATGTTATCACGCTTATTACTCAACAATGACTGAAGGGAGGGAGTGCACCTATTGGTGTGTGGTAGGGAATAGTCCAATGCGCATGCACTGCGTGTTTCCATTCGAGTATCGCATGTGGGTCTCATCAGGTGGCATCTCGGAGGTTGAAAAAAAAAAATCCTTGTATAATACAATGCTAGACACACCTTTTTCTTTTTCTGTACTTTGTGTATTAGGCTGATTACAGTATTCAATTCTTCTTGGTTGAATCAACTCTGCAACCATCCAGTATGTACACCCATATTTTTGTGTACACCAACTTTTTTATTTTCTCAAAACATAGATTTATTTAACAATAGTTACAGGACTCATTAACATCAAACTTACAAAACTCATTTTAAAGAGAAATTTATAACAATGTCTCATATCTAATGTATATGTTTACAGTATAGTTTAGAAGCTACACTATTTTAACATCTACAAAAAATCCCAGGCTGACCACTACTTCAAGGGTCAGGCCTCAGAGTGTTAAACATTGTTTGTTCTTTAGTTTAAACAGGTAAATTTAAAATATTGTGACATATGACATATGTTATATCAATGTGAATCGTCTTTGAGAAGAAGTAAAGTCAGACACATTTAATTCTGTTCCATGATTTCAGACAACTCACACAATTCAAACTAGCAACGACCAGACTGGTGATGAAGAGGAATTAACTTCAGATACAGTAAATGATCATGTTACAGATGGAACCAGTAAACACAGAAAACCAATTCACATGCCAAAAATAAATCAGTCCAAGGTGAATAAAATATCTCGTTCAAATTATAAATTAGCTAATATTCAGAATCAAGTAAAACTCAAACCTGTGATAAATGATGAATCACCAGAAGATTACTCTTCGTTCTTCACATCTACTGATGATTCTTCAAAAGAAGTATCGAAGACAAGTGCAGTTAATTCAGAAAAAATAAGTGGAATTAAGAAAGAATTTCTGTTGAAATCATACCACACAAGAAGGTCATCTGATGATTCTCAAGCAACACACAGGTCTGAAAAATCAGTAACTAGCAATGAAACATCAGACACTACAAGAAATTCTAATAGTAGTGCAAAAAATAGAAGAAATTCCATGCCTCTTATCCAGGACCCTTTAGAAAATATGGACCAGTTTAAAGAATTCCTTATGCAAACTAACATAGAAAACAGGATAGTGGGTCAGAAGTCTTTAAGAGATGAATTACAAGAACTTGAAGAACAGTTAATGAGAGGAACAAATTTGTTCGGATCAAATAAAAAAGTTGGACAAGTTAAACATAAAAACAATAACGAATTAACAGAAATTCTGATTTCTCATCCAAGTGAATCTGGTACTTCTAAGGCTGAATATGACAGTCTGAATTCAATGCTGTGGACTAACACAAAAACTAGTGAGAAAAAAACAGAAGTTCAACAATATTCTGAAGAAGGAGAAGAAGTAGAAGCGACTATGGATCATGATTATGTTTCACCATATTCAACACTTAATCAAGACCAGAAATTTAAGTTATTAAAAGCGTTGGAAGATATTGACAGAGAAGTACATGGTGTCGGTTCAAGTGAAGAATTTGAAGATGGCAGACAGTCATCTCACATATCCAGAAACATTAATACAAATTTGGACTATAATTTCTCTCAAACAGATGAAAGTTTGTACAAAGAAAAACAACATGCTGGTGATAGATTCAGACTTCAAGAGAAAGTACAAATTGAAGAAACTCACAATGTCAAAGACAGTGACATTGTCAATAAGAAGAGTAAAGATGACTTTATGAAAGAACTGTTTGGTAGTTTTGAGAACTTGAAAATTGAAAGTTACAATACACAATTCTCAGCAGAGGTTAATAAATAACAGAAATCTGAGACCTGTACAATTATTATGAAAAAGGCTGTGCTGTACTAGTCTGTGTAAAATGTATGCTAATACTGGTGTCTGTAGTGTGTTGAAATTATATTTTTTGATAGAAAAAACAAATATCACTGTGCCTGCCATTAAAGTGTGCAAAATAATGTATTGTATGTATGCGTGAGTTTTGTTATAGAATCCAAATGTGAGTTTATTAAATTTGCTTGTCACTGTTACAAACACAATTAGAGCACCTAAAAGTGTCTAGTGGATAATAATTATACAATTATAAGTATGTCAGAGCTCCACTGCTCAGGTTCAGTATGGTAACAATAATGTGAGAAATATGAATTTCATATATAAAGTATAAATTATTTTCAGTATTTGTAAATTATTATACAATATTTTTATGGTTTCTCTTACGGCATAATACAATAAAGAATTTATATCAGGAGTATGACAGATTTTCTAAATTTTACAAGATTTAATTTGAAACTATTGAATGAAGGGAGTGCTTGTTATAAACTGTTCAAGTACACCATAATATGTTTTGTTTCATTTACTTCACTCATCCTTATCTAAAAAATGTGGTACCTTCAAACTGATACCAAGTAAGTATAACATTCAGATACATGTGTTATAATTACACCTGGAGTTTAGCTATACTTAGGCCTACCTAAATTAACTTGGGTTCAGTGACTCATCAAAAAACCATGCTAATTAGGACATATGCTGACAATCAGTTTTTGTACCAATCCAAGAATCTACATGTAAATATATTTGGAACATTTTCTCGTAGGTAGCACTACTTTGTACCAATTTGCCCTCAGTATCATGTGAATATTGTACAAAAACGTTTTACGTGGGTGTTTTTAAAATTGTCTTTGTCACCCGATCTTGTACTTGTATCGTAAATATGTGTGATGAGCGTTTTTATTTCGCTCGTTGCGTTCGTAGTATAGTATAAGCGTGTAATTGTGGGTATTACTCAGTTAAGTTACTTCTGTGAATGTTATTCGTATATAGCGAGTCAGGTTGTACTTTTTCTTAATACTTACGGGCAAACCGTATCTCTCGGCGTTCAATTTGAATCTTACCGCCTCGTCACCTGATTGGCTCACGCCGTCTTGCAGTGTCGACTTCGCTAACTGTGGTGTTTTGATGTTTTCAATTTAATAATTCTCTATATTACTTTATTTTATACGAATCAAACATACAGCGTTGAAGAACAATAAGATTTATTAAACCCTTTCAATTTTCAGTTATTCAATAGTACATAAATTTATATTGATGCCGGCTTTTACAATTGCTCAGTTGGTATGCTCAGTCGTTTGTAGAGACGCCAGTATGGCTGATATTGTTTATGTTTACAATTATTATTTTGTCACAAGGCGTGTTAAAGTCCTTTAGACTACAGAAGTTGGATTATCGGTTAAAATGCACAAAATTATAATATTTCTTAAAACTAGGTACACAATGTTTAATACACTAATACATACGAGTAAGTTATCGGCAATGAGAATTAGAATAGTGTTTGGTTAGAATTTTGACAAGTTATATTCATTAATAATTTATTATAAATCAGTTTCAAAGGTTGTTAATTGATCAAGTTTTATTAATAGTGATAATTTAATTATCTTCAGTTCTTGTTCAAAATTGTGATCAGTGAAGTGAAAATTTTAACTCGTTATTATGGATAAAGGGGAATTCGTTTTTAAGTGAAATTATTAGTTTATACTCATCGGGTTCTCGTTGTGGCTTCTTCGATGTTCGTCTACTTCTTCCGGATAGGTCTAGTCGTCTTCTGCTCCTCGGATGTTTCTTAAGTCCCGTTCAGCTGGTTTCGATTAAGTTCGGCTTCCCTCTTGTTCCGTAGTCGTTCGTATTCTCAGGTTGAAGTAGGTCGATCCCCTTATTCCTTCAGGATGAGTCGTCTGTTACGTTCCTTCGAAGTCTTCTTATTTTTACTGTTATTTTTATGTTGTGAATATTTTAATACTGGTTAATTCATCAGGTGTTCTATGGAATGCTTTTACAATACTTCTTCCTTCTTGGTTTTATTAAAATTTACGTTTTTATAGTTAAATTCGGATTGAGAGCTGCATACATCCGCTCTCCGCGTCGGTCAATAATGGATTAATTAGAATTCCAACGGTTTTTTGGTAATAAATTTCAGTTGCTATGGTTACCTATTAAATTATGCTAATTCTCATTGGTCGTTATTTAATGTCATTGTTATATTCTAACGTTTTATTTTGGTTTAAATCTATAAAATATCTTCAAATTAAGATTTCTTTCTTATTTTAGTAGTTATGTTAATTACATGAATACCATTGTTCTTATTTTTTGTTAAGGATTATTTTGATACCCCTCATGGTTACTTTTGCATAGTTAATCACATTTTCGTTATTTTCTTATTTATATTTCTTATATATTTAATCTAAAACTGGATGTTATTTATACATTTTTTGTATTAGGTATACCTACTTAACTGTTTAAACATTTGGTGTATTCTGACTGATACTGGGCTATTGTTTTGCTTTTAAATTAACAAAGTTCCTTCATTGAATGTTAGGCCTAGAGCCTAGATTTCCCCATACTACTATTTAACATTCTTTGTAACTTAATAACATTATATCTGGTACATTAAAACAATTTTTTAATAGAAACAAATAATAAAACATTGGTGACACTAGCCACATCACTTATCATAAGAATAAACATTTTCTTGCCAGGTTCAAGCCTGAAATTAAACTTCTAACTACTTTTCTGTTTTTTACTACTATCTGGTTTAACTTATAATTTATTACATTATATGGTTTTTTAAACAATAACAAAACTCTTATAATACTACTGTTAAACTGTACCTTACACAATATACTTTACTCACTAATTCCTTCACTAGAATCAGTGTCTATCTTCCTTATTTACCATTCATCCTAATAACTTAATTTTTATCTTATTTTATAATTCTTATTAACTCTTACTTAAATTAATCACAGTACAATTAGTTCATCTTACTGGCTAACATAAAGTTTATCACAGGTTGTTTAGATATTTTATTACAGTCTATATTTAAAATACCTTTTTCTGTTCACCCACTGCACTTTTTCCTTCATAGAAGGTTTTTTTTATTTATTCACTTTCACTTTTTTTTATAACATGCTATATCTGGCATGTCACCACTTATTTATATTGATACACTCTTTATTCCACTCACTTGATATTATTCACTATGTTGTCTAATTATTTTAACATCATCATGTGGTTATTGGTTATGAGTAATTAATTTATTTTCCATTCACTTTGATCACTTTTGATTATTAACTATGGCCTTTATTTGCCTCAGAGTATGGTTTACTGGTTTTGACTATGTTTATCACTATTCATTTGGGTATGTTTATTTTTAACTCCCTATCTTATACTTATAGGTACATTTTCTTCATTCATATAATATGCATAATATTACTATCTTATTTGTTATTATTAACATAGGTACATCTCTTAGTACGTAGGCTTTCACAGCCGGTGTCATTATGATTATTTTCTAAAACTTCCGGGCTGAAAGGCCGTGGTCAAGTGCTTGATGTACTGCTAAACGTTTCGGCCGCACCACCGGTGGCCATCTTCAGTAGCAAAAAAAATGTGTTCAAATAGATGACACGCCGAACACGTCTCCCAATGAACTGGGAACAAGCAACAGTGAGTTACGGCTACGATGCCTCTATTTATAAACTTTTTGGCCGCTTAAGGTGTATCACGCGGACCAATGAGAAGCCAGCATTCTTCTGTACAGACTCGGGAACCGTTCCTAGGTTCCTACGACAGAGACACATTTTTAATACGCCACAGGCCAATAGGATATACAGGAGAATGGAAAATGCCATGCTGCGTGAGCGCATACACCACACGAGGAAAGAGTTGGCACTAAACGATCAAGACCTGTTAAAGCTGCATTTACATCTCAGCAGTTCCCTCCAACGACATGATTGGGAGATGTTGGATGGGCTCACATATAATGCTTTCGAGTCGTGTTATGCCAGTACCAGCCAGAGACAGCATGACAAATTCGAGCGGTTTGGTTCCCAGAACATCGGGGGAAGAATACTAGATCGTGACAGGATGGACAGGATGGTTGTGAATCTATCGAACCATCAACTAACACCACATGAGACCTCGGTGTTAGCCGAAGGTGAGAAGTTTGCGGTTACCCCGAAGACAGTACCGGTGGAGGAAATAGTTGCGAGCGTGGAGGCAGGCATCCGAGGACTACCCCGAGACCAGGCAGATGAAATACGTTTGGAAGCTTCTAGGGCCCTTAGAAGGTCCGCTCTGCCAAAATGCAATCTTCTGTCGGCGGAGTTGCGAGCCTTGAGGGAATTGAAGAGGGATGACTCCATTGTCATTGTGCCGGCGGATAAGGGGAGCGCCACTGTGGTCTTGAGCACCGAAGACTACCAGCGGAAGATTGAAGGTTTATTAGATCCGGCCACGTATCGGAGGCTGAACAAAGATCCGACTACTACTGTTCTAAGAAAAACGGATTCTTTGGTTAAGCAATCTTCTCTGGCGCCTGATGTGAAGACGGCCGTCCGGTGTTCGGAGGCCCTTCCCCCTCGTCTCTATGGTTTACCGAAGATCCATAAGGAAGACGTTCCGCTGAGGCCCATCGTTAGTGCTATTGGCTCGCCTACTTACAACTTGGCAAAGCACCTCACTGGATTGCTCAAGCCGCACATCGGGCAGACGGATTCTTTCGTCCGGGACTCTTCTGATTTCCTCCGGAGGATCCGGGAGTTGGTGCTGGAGCCTGGCGACGTTCTCGTGAGTTTTGATGTGGTCTCTCTCTTCACCATGGTCCCTGTTCAGGAGGTCTTGGGGTATTTGGGTGACCTGTTCTCGGCGGACATCACTGCTTTGTTCCGGCAGGTCCTAACAACGACCTACTTCCAGTGGAATGGCGGCTTCTATGAACAGTTGGATGGCGTCGCGATGGGAAGTTGCAAACTTCCCTGTGGAAGCCCTGTGGTTGCAAACTTCTACATGGAGAAATTTGAAGAGTTGGCAATTTCATCTGCGCCTCTGAAGCCGAAGTGTTGGTTGCGGTATGTGGACGACACTTTCATGGTCTGGAGCCATGGGGATGAAGAGTTGGAACGCTTCCTTGGACATCTGAATGCTGTGCACCCGCGCATACAGTTTACGATGGAGCGCGAGAGTGGTGATCAATTGGCTTTTCTGGATGTGTTGGTCCTGAAAAGGACCGATGGCAGCTTGGGACATAAAGTTTATAGGAAGCCAACGCACACCGACAGATATCTGCACAAGTCCTCCAATCATCATCCTAGGCAGAAGAGGGCGGTGCTGAAGACTCTGGTAGACCGGGCAAAAAGAATCTGTGAGCCCCAGTATCTCAAAGATGTTTCGGCATCTTGAGGAAGCACTGCAGTCCAACGGCTATTCTGCTGCGGAGGTTAGGAGAGCTGCCTGGCCGAGAAGATCTGGTAGGCCAGACGAGTCAGTGTCGCCTGAGGTTGTTGGCTCTGCTGTCTTGCCCTACATCCGTGGCGTGACTGACCGCATCGGCAAGTTGCTGAGTAAGCGGGGCGTCAGAACGATCTTCAAGCCAACCAAAAAGATCCAACAGTTCCTGCGACCGGTGAAAAACGCCAGGGATCCACTCTCGTCGTGCGGGGTGTACAGTATTCCTTGTACGTGTGGCCAGGTCTACATAGGCACCACGAAGCGTAGTGTCCGGACGCGCCTCTCTGAACATCGGAGATACTGCCGCCTGGGCCAGCCGGAAAAGTCCGCAGTTGCTGAACACGCTCTTTCCCACGACGATCACCGGGTAATGTTCAATGAAGCCCGCGTGTTGTCTTCTGTCCGGGGTTACTTCACTCGCCTGCATCTGGAGTCCATCCATATTCATAAGAATGCGTCCGTCGCTATGAACCGCCGAGGTGAAAGCATCTCCTTAAATAGTGTCTGGCATGGTTTATTTTCCATGGCCAATCAGAATCGAGAATGACAAGCTGGCTTCTCATTGGTCCGCGTGATACACCTTAAGCGGCCAAAAAGTTATAAATAGCGGCATCGTAGCCGTAACTCACTGTTGCTTGTTCCCAGTTCATTGGGAGACGTGTTCGGCGTGTCATCTATTCGAACACAATTTTTTGCTACTGAAGATAGCCACCGGTGGTGCGGCCGAAACGTTTAGCCACTTGATGTGGAGGAAGGGGATTGGCGCAGGGATTCAACTTAATGTTTGTTTTTTGTATAATTGTGTCAAAAAGTGTATGTGATTTATATTGTAATTGATCGTTAAGTATGTTGTTTGGTTGTGTTGTGTGGTGTTTATATATTTCGTATTGTTCAGTTGTGTTGAAGGTTCAGTTGTGTTCGTATTGTTCAGTTGTGTTGAAGGTTCAGTTGTGTTCGTATTGTTCAGTTGTGTTGTGTTTACTCCACACACCACCCCCACTACACCTTCCACACAACCGTTACTAAATGATGGCAGTCTGGCTCAAAGCTGAAGAAGGCGGATACGTACGCCGAAACGCGTTCAACGAAAAACAGTAAGTTTCACAAGAAAAAGTTCATTTTTAGATAAGTGTTAGTGCTGTGAAAGAAGAGATGAATAATCAAGACAACTATGGTATTTGGTATTATTCTCTTTCTTTACTCCTTCATTACGAGTGTTATCCCTTGTATGTTCTATTTCCCTAAAATTTTCTTCTCTCCCATTCATATAAATTGGTACTAGCCAGAGGGCACGTGTGGCTCTATTACTCTGCTATCCATTTGTACACATTTTGAGTTCAGAGGTCTTGCCTATCTGCTCAATAACATAAAATAATTGTTGGACGTATCTCAACATAAAATCATCAAATAATAATATTCATAATAATCATAACAATAGTCGCTTATTTTCGACTCATATAATATCAATACAATAAAACACTTTTGGGATGAATTATTCTCTCTTTTATACATCTCATGACCTTTTCTTCTCAGTGACTTGTTTGGATTCCTTTTCTATGCTTATGGCGATATTTAATGGATATTTTGCATTGTTTCATCAACTTACTTCATATGATAGTGATTTCATTTGTTATCACTTTATTTCTCATTTATATTCAATATTAACATTGTAGCTGGTTTCTGGCTCACTTATATTTTTTCATCATTGATTGTCCAGTTAACATGTCAGTGTCATTTTTTATTTGATTGTCTTGTCTTTTCTTTTTGTGAATTCTTTATTATTCCCTTTTGCAATAGGGTCAGTTAATGATGTTATGTAGCGTCATCATTGTTTGTTTTATATTTTATTATTTTATGTCAGTTTTTTGGTTTTTTATTATATATATATTTTTTTTTCAAAATTACATGGGTTTACACATTTTGTTTCACACTTGGTTGTAAGTTTGTACTTACTTTGTTTTGAATTTAGATAATCTTTCTTCTAAATTCTTTTTCATTCATATATTAATTTCAATCAAATATTTATTTGTAAGTTGTACTTACTTTAATTTTTGAATTTAGATATGTTTACTCTCCAAATTCTTTTAATCTTCTGACACTGCCTCATAATATTTTTTCAAAGAAGACTGGTTGCAAGTCCCTTTGATTCTCTTGGTCGTTATCTCACTTACGACATAGGTGTTGTTGTGATTATCTTTGACAATGAGATAGGGGCCATTGTACAGTAACAATAATTTCTTTGTGATTCCCTCTCTAGAACTAGGTAACTCTCTGTTCCGTATTAGCACTTTTTCTCCTTCATGATATCGTATTGCTTTAGGTTGGATTTTGTGGTATCTTTCCTTCTTCTTTTCTACTTGTTCCGCTATCTTGCTGTAGAATCTTGCATTATCGAACTGGTATTCGGGATTGGCGGAGAAATTAACAAGTTCTTCTATTGCTCGAGGTGGTGGTTTTCCGTACATGATGGTATAGGGGTATCCTTAATGGATTCGTGGTAAGCGAGATTTATGAAATTTTCTGTGGCTTCGATATATTTACTCCACTTACGTTGCATTCGAAGAATTCTCCCAACTTCACGGAGCACTCTTTCAGCTGGATTGCTGTTCGGGTGGTAAATCGAAGTTTTGTATGTTCGGACGCCCAGATCCATCAATGTCTCCTTCCATTTTCTTCCTCGGAATTGGGTACCATGATCAGTGATAATATTTGTTGGACTCCCCACTTCTGGTATGTACCTCTGCGTTATAATGTTCAGTACTTTATTTGTGGTAGCACGGTTGATAGGGTATAATTTAACAAACTTGGTGTAATGGTCCATGATGATAACTATGAACAACTGTTTTCTTCCTCCACTGCGTGGCATGGGTCCACATATGTCTAAGAAAACTCGTTCCAGTTTGTTGGCAGAAGTTATTGGTTGCATTACTCCTTCTTTTTTGTCGTTATTGCACTTGACTAGTTGGCATATGTGACAGCTTTTTATGACCTTCCTTACTCTTCTGTTAATGTCCTTCAGGTAGGTATGCTCTTCTAATGCTTTGGTCACTTTTAGCGCTCCCATATGTCCATATCTGAGGTGGTACTCCATTATAATTTCAGCTTCAGTTGCTTTAGGTATTATTAACTTCCATGTATTTTGGTTGGGCTTGGTTTTGATAAACAAAGTATCTTCATGCGAACAATAGAAATGTGTGGCTCTTTCCTCTTGTTGGTTCAGCCGCTCTCGGATTTGGTTCAATTTATTATCCTCCTTTTGGTGTTGTTTTACTCTATTCAGTATCACTTCTAGGTCGGACTTGCTTTTCATAATATTAAACACTTTCACTATTGTCTCCTTCTCTCCATCGAATGTTTGCTGTTCGGTGTTAATGCGGGATAGCACATCAGCTGCTGTGTTCTTACTACCAGGGATATACTCCCAATTGATGTGGTATTCTTGGAGAGCAAGTATCCATCTGGTTAATCGACCATGGCTGAGCTTGCAGTTCTTTAAGAAGGATATAGATTTATGGTCGGTGCGCACTGTGATAGGATATCCAAGAATATAAGTTCGAAATTTGCCACAAGAAAAGACTACGCTCAACAGCTCTTTCTCGGTTACATGGTAATTACGTTCACACTGATTTAACATTCTGCTGGTGAAACTTACTACTTGGTGGTTTCCATCCTTGTCCTCCTGATAGAGTACCGATCCCAAGCTAATGTCGCTTACATCGCAGTTCATGTAAAAGGGTCTATTGAAGTCAGGGTGGTTTAGCATAATTGTGTCGAGGAAGTGTTTTTTAATGGTGTTCAAAATCGTTTCTTGTTCTGGACCCCACATCCACTTGGTCTTAGATGATAGTTGTGGTGACAGTTTGGTTGTCAGCTCAGAGTAATTTTGCTGAAATTTTCTGTAGTAGTTACAGATGCCCAGGAACGACTGTAACTGTTTCTTATTTTTAGGGGTAGGGAAACGTTGAATAGCACTATCTTGTCGGTTGATGGCGTTATTCCTTGTCGTGACAGGTTGAATCCAAGGAATTGAACTTCTTCTGCTATTAGCTTTGACTTTTCCAACTTCAATGTCACATTGTTTATGGATAATATCTCCAGTACCCGTTCTACTCTTGTACAATGCTTTTCCCAGTTGGATGAAGTGATCAGCAAATCATCAACGTACACAGTTGTATAATTCATGGTTTCAGGACCCAATATCTGGTCCATGCAGCGGACGAATATCGCTACTGAATTTACCAGCCCAAAAGGTAGTCGTTTGAACTGGTAGTTCCTACCTTCAAATATGAACGCTATATATCTTCTACTGGCTGGGTGCAATTCTACTTGCCAGTACCCGCAAACTGTATCCCAGGTACTGATAAATTGAGTACCATGAAACTTTTTGAGGATCTCCTCAATTTCACCAGGAGATGTCCTGTCGTTAATTAGGATCTTGTTTATTTCTCTAGCATCGAGACATAGGCGTACCCTTCCATCTTTCTTGGTAACAGCCACTATAGGACTGGTGTACTGCGAACAACTGTACTCAATTACGTCCTCTTCCAGCATTTTATTAATTTCCATACGTACTGCCTCCTTTGCCGCATATGCAATCGGATAGGATTTCTTATTGAAGTTTGCCACCTCTTTGAACTTCAACTCGCATTGATACCCCCGTACCTTTCCTGGTTGGTCAGAAAATACATGACGGTATTTGTTGTAGATCATTATTAATTTTTCTACCTCTTGATCCGTTAATGGATTCCCGTCTTGAGTACCTCAAAATTGTCGGATTTCTTCTAACTTCTGATTCCATAGGATGTCACTATTTATCTGATCGTCTGGTTTCTCTTCCCACCTTCGGTCTGGTGAATCACAGATCGTTCTTATATTATATACTGTACTAATTGGGATGACCCCCTTGTTAATTCTGCCATCCATTCTTTATCTTCATATCTCATAGTTACTTTGGATAGTCTCATGTCGATAATTGCAGAATACTTTCTTAGGATGTCACAGCCAATTAAAATTTCAAATGGTAAATTATGAGTGATTAAGAATATCATTGACAATGTCTCACCATTACTCTTTACTTCTAGAGACACTTGTCTCTTAATGGTTTTATTTTGCCTTCCAGTGGCTCCAATTAAAACAATGTTACTTACTGGTAACGTGGGTAAGCTGACCTTACTTTCTTTTTGAATTTTGTTATACATATTTGCGTCAATTAAGGACACATTGGCGCCCGTGTCAATCATGAATTTTACAGTTACTCCATATACCTTGGCAATAACATATGCAATTTCATTGTCAGGGTGTTTAATTAACGTGGTATTTTCTTCCATTAACTCCTCACGGATGTTCTTCAGATAGTGGTTTTGAATTATTGTTATTGTTTCGTCATTTTTCTGGTTAGTCAGTTTGGTTAATAACCCAATAGATCGGATCAGTGATGGGTCCTGTTGGATTCTCACTGCCGCTGTTCGTTTAAATGTTGGGCGTTGCCTTCGGCGCAGTCCTCTGATCTACTGGGGTGATTATCTTCAGTTGTTTGCATTCTTTCAACCGAGTGGTCATTGAATGTTATTCGCTCTTGGCTTCTCCTATTTTCTTCCGCACTTCTGCTCCTTGGTCCTCTGTAACCCCGTCTTCCGTCGTTTCTATTCTCAGCATTAATGTAATTTACCCGTCGCCTGTATGTTTGATTCGGCCCCTGATGGTTGTTATTGTTGTATTGATTGTTGGGCCTGTTGTAATTACCACCGTTTTGATTATTCCCCCCGTTATAGGAATTATTTTGATTATTATTGTTGTTGAAGTAATTTTGGTTATTATTCCTCGGATAATTATGGTTATTATTATTATTGAAATTTCTGTAATTATTGGGGTTGGTTGGCGGATGATTAGCAGGTGTATGGTTTCCTTGTGGCCCACTTGGATGATTTCTAGTATCATAGTTTCTGTAATTCGGGGTGTTCTTTTGCCTGTTTAATACATAATGCTTTTCTCGTTCGTATTCACCCAATAAAGCGGCCATCTCTTGAATTGTTTTTATTCTTCCACTCAATCGGCTTTTGGCAATTTCCCTATCATAGTGGTACGCTAGTTGGGTCACCAAGCACTCTTCTGGGATGTTAGGTTCTAGGTTTCTAGCCACACTGCCTTTACCTAAGAAGTAGGCGGTTGGAGATTGTCCCAGGTAAGGGTCGAATCGGCCGTTACTGATATTGTTTCAGACTACATGCTGCGTCGCCTCCGACCAGTATTTGTCCTTAAACAGTTTTTTAAATTCGTTAAAATTGTGTATGTCTGGTCGTACAGCCGTCCACCAATTATCGTGAACCTCCTTGAACATTTCATCAATCATGCCCTTGATCACCGTCCACCGTGTCTCCCTGGTTCTAGCTAGGTTCTCTTCTACCCGTTCAATGAACTCAATTGGGTTTCACTTGTAATTCTTGAAATTGATTGCCTCCCTATTCTCACTGCATGAGATGTGTGAGCTTATTAGTGGTCGGTCCTTCAATGCATTTATCTCTTCTTGGAGGTGTAATTCTCTTACTCTGAATTCTGCTATTTTTCCTTCTTGGGCTGTTGTGGTGTCCTTCACCTCATTTACCGATGCATCCAATTTGCTATACTTCTCTTCGACCCTTGTTTGTATTTGTTCTATTTTGTGATTTGTTTCCTTCTGGAGTCCTTCAACCCTCCTTTTACCTTCACCTTCAACTTCATTTACCTTGATCAAAATTTCTTCTCGGACTTGTAACACCACTTCGCTGGTTTTCTCTATCTTCTCTTCCGTCTCCATTACCGTCTGCTTCAATTCTTCCCTGTACTCCGTCAATTGTTGTTGTAATGTATCTTGGTTGTATTCAATTTTATCGTTTAGCGTTTCAATATCCTCCTTCATTAGCCTCAAGGTTTCGCTGGTTTTCTCGTTACTTCTCTCTATTTTTTCACTGATCAATTTATTCTCTTCCTTCATCTCCTGTCGTAATTTCTCGTTATTTCCATTAATGGTCCGCCTTAAATCTTCCTTAGTGCTGTCCAATTTTTCATTCATCTCCTTTTTCAACTCCTCGTTATTTTGTTTTGATAATTTTTTATTGTCCTCCTTCATTTCTTTCTTGGTGCTGTCCAATTTTTCATTCATCTGTTGAAACATTTCACTGGTTCTGTTATTCCCCTCCATTATAATTCTCATTAGATTGTCTAATTTCGTTTCTTCCGTGGTCCTGGTTGGCTCTGCTGGGGTTAATAATTCTTCCACATCTTCCACCGAAGTTATTTCCTTTTCTTCCATCCTGACACCTTTCTCGATCTCCTTTTCTAATCTCTTTGCTTCCTCTTCCGCCTCCTTCTCGCGTAGCTTAGTCAGTCTTGTACCGATTTTTCCCGACTCCATTTTCTGCAGTCGCCGCTAGAATCTGTAAGGTTTAAAGGTATAATTTCTTAATTATTCTAGCCCTACTAGTTGGCGCGTATAGAAAGGTTTTACGTGGGTGTTTTTAAAATTGTTTTTGTCACCCGATCTTGTACTCGTATTGTAAATATGTGTGACGAGCGTTTCTATTTCGCTCGTTGCGTTTGTAGTATAGTATAAGCGTGTAATTGTGGGTATTAATCAGTTGTTACTCGTAATGTTATTCGTATATAGCGAGTCGGGTTGTACTTTTTCTTAATGCTCACGGGCAAACCGTATCTCTCGGCGTTCAATTTGAATCTTACCGCCTCGTCACCTGATTGGCTCACGCCGTCTTGCAGTGTCGACTTCGCTAACTATGATGTTTTGATGTTTTCAATTTAATAATTCTCTATATTACTTTATTTTATACGAATCAAACATACAGCATTGAAGAACAATAAGATTTATTAAACCCTTTCAATTTTTAGTTATTCAATAGTACATAAATTTATATTGATGCCGGCTCTTACAATTGCTCAGTTGGTATGCTCAGTCGTTTGTAGAGACGCCAGTATGGCTGATATTGTTTATGTTTACAATTATTATTTTGTCACAAGGCGTGTTAAAGTCCTTTTGACTACAGAAGTTGGATTATCGGTTAAAATGCACAAAATTATAATATTTCTTAAAACTAGGTACACAATGTTTAATACACTAATACATACGAGTAAGTTATCGGCAATGAGAATTAGAATAGTGTTTGGTTAGAATTTTGACAACAAGTTATGTTCATTAATAATTTATTATAAATCAGTTTCAAAGGTTGTTAATTGATTAAGTTTTATTAATAGTGATAATTTAATTACCTTCAGTTCTTGTTCAAAATTGTGATCAGTGAAGTGAAAATTTTAACTCGTTATTATGGCTAAAGGGGAATTCATTTTTAAGTGAAATTATTAGTTTATACTCATCGGGTTCTCGTTGTGGCTTCTTCGATGTTCGTCTACTTCTTCCGGATAGGTCTAGTCGTCTTCTGCTCCTCGGATGTTTCTTAATTCCCGTTCAGCTGGTTTCGATTAAAGTTCGGCTTCCCTCTTGTTCCGTAGTTGTTCGTATTCTCAGGTTGAAGTAGGTCGATCCCCTTCT
Organism: Magicicada septendecula; assembly: GCA_034769895.1. Classification (NCBI taxonomy): domain Eukaryota; kingdom Metazoa; phylum Arthropoda; class Insecta; order Hemiptera; family Cicadidae; genus Magicicada; species Magicicada septendecula. The sequence goes on from CM068368.1 coordinate 785,401,824, forward strand.
TCCTTCGGGATGAGTCGTCTGTTACGTTCCTTCGAAGTCTTCTTATTTTTACTGTTATTTTTATGTTGTGAATATTTTAATACTGGTTAATTCATCAGGTGTTCTATGGAATGCTTTTACAATACTTCTTCCTTCTTGGTTTTATTAAAATTTACGTTTTTATAGTTAAATTCGGATTGAGAGCTGCATACATCCGCTCTCCGCGTCGGTCAATAATGGATTAATTAGAATTCCAACGGTTTTTTGGTAATAAATTTCAGTTGCTATGGTTACCTATTAAATTATGCTAATTCTCATTGGTCGTTATTTAATGTCATTGTTATATTCTAACGTTTTATTTTGGTTTAAATCTATAAAATATCTTCAAATTAAGATTTCTTTCTTATTTTAGTAGTTATGTTAATTACATGAATACCATTGTTCTTATTTTTTGTTAAGGATTATTTTGATACCCCTCATGGTTACTTTTGCATAGTTAATCACATTTTCGTTATTTTCTTATTTATATTTCTTATATATTTAATCTAAAACTGGATGTTATTTATACATTTTTTGTATTAGGTATACCTACTTAACTGTTTAAACATTTGGTATATTCTGACTGATACTGGGCTATTGTTTTGCTTTTAAATTAACAAAGTTCCTTCATTGAATGTTAGGCCTAGAGCCTAGATTTCCCCATACTACTATTTAACATTCTTTGTAACTTATTAACATTATATCTGGTACATTAAAACAATTTCTTAATAGAAACAAATAATAAAACATTGGTGACACTAGCCACATCACTTATCATAAGAATAAACATTTTCTTGCCAGGTTCAAGCCTGAAATTAAACTTCTAACTACTTTTCTGTTTTTTTACTACTATCTGGTTTAACTTATAATTTATTACATTATATGGTTTTTTAAACAATAACAAAACTCTTATAATACTACTGTTAAACTGTACCTTACACGATATACTTTACTCACTAATTCCTTCACTAAAATACAGTGTCTATCTTCCTTATTTACCATTCGTCCTAATAACTTAATTTTTATCTTATTTTATAATTCTTATTAACTATTACTTAAATTAATCACAGTACAATTAGTTCATCTTACTGGCTAACATAAAGTTTATCACAGGTTGTTTAGATATTTTATTACAGTTTACATTTAAAATACCTTTTTCTGTTCACCCACTGCACTTTTTCCTTCATAGAAGGTTTTTTTTTATTTATTCACTTTCACTTTTTTTATAACATGCTATATCTGGCATGTCACCACTTATTTATATTGATACACTCTTTATTCCACTCGCTTGATATTATTCACTATGTTGTCTAATTATTTTAACATCATCATGTGGTTATTGGTTATGAGTAATTAATTTATTTTCCATTCACTTTGATCACTTTTGATTATTAACTATGGCCTTTATTTGCCTCAAAGTATGGTTTACTGGTTTTGACTATGTTTATCACTATTGTTACAACACAAATAAGCCAACCCAGTACCAGGGATGAAAACCATATTTATAAATGTAAAAATACTTCATATCAAATAAAATGATTAATTTAAATAAAATATAAAGAATATGACTCGACAAACGACGACTTTGACCTAACCCAAGTGATTGACCCAACAACAGGAAACAAATGAAGAAGGGAACCACACAAATAACCAACGAGAATAAGAGAAGAAAGTGATTGACCCAACAAATACAACCAAAGAAGAAAAGAAGGTGATTAACCAAACCAAAGGAAGAAAGGAAAAAATTCAAAACCCAAACAAAAATGAAACAAGGTCATGGGATTAAACGACCCCAAAATACCCAAAGAAAAGGATGGAAAAACCAAAGTATTAATCAAATAATGAAAATGAAGAAGGAGGGAGATAGGTAGAAGTGAAAACCAATAATGATTCACAAACGAGTAATAAAGCACAGGAGAAGGAGAAATAAAGCACTCAAGAAGAATATTGGAACCAAACCAATGGTGATCCTGAGAAAGGAAAAAGTAACGGTTATTACCCATTAATGGACAAAATGATCTAGAGAAGAAGCCCTATTAAAAAATGTTAAGGATTAAGGTGATGAAAAAGCAACCTAAACCACAAATGAAATTTAGATGTAAAAATAGTATTATAAGAATATAAAATTGTTATTAGTATTAAGGATATATTGTGATGAAAGAGAAATAAGTATAGGGAATACCTACTAAAAAACACATAGTATAAACAGTGATACAGTGCAATAGTGTATGTGTAAAAACCCCAAAGTGAAGTGATAAGGCACGCTAATTAAATTATAATTAACTATAGATAATTTAAAAGTGAAGATGAGATATAAGTGGGAATAGTGTTAGATTTAGAATATAACTATTATAAGGAATAGTGAACAATGAAGAAAATAGACACTTCATAAATTGTGAAAAACACTAAAGGTTTAAAAGTGGAAAAATAACAGTGAATAAATAGCTGGTGAAAAATAGTATTAAGTATGAATTGTAGAATAAGATATGCTGAACACTAGAAAGTGATGATGACATTATTATTTAAGAAAAGATGTTTAATAAATTTAAGTTTAATTATAGCCGATAGTAATTAAAGAGGGAGGATTCCAGGAAAGAATAAATTGAAGGTGTTGACATGGAGAGAAAGTAAAGATTGTTTAAAGATTAAGAAATTAGAGACAGAACAAAGACACCTATGTTATAAGGGATAGTTATAAATTTCATAAAAGTGATGTTGTTTATCACAAAAATAATATGAATTGTAAACAAAAAATTAGCAAATAATAATAAGTTGGAAGGAAGTGATGATATTTCTCACTCAAAATAATAACTCTAATAACTTATAAAGAATTGTTCATGTTATGAATAGGATATGGCTGAAAGAAACTTGCAGCCCATAAGCCTAAATTGTTAAGTTTTAAATGTTAAGATAGAGAAAGCAATATTGACATGTAATCAAAACACCAACAGACTCAAAATACAACACAAACAATTATAATAACAAAATAAAGCCCATCAGGCTGAAGTGAAATGTAATTAAATGAAATAAGTAAAATACCATCATGGCTACTTATGCATATGGAAATGCATAACTGTCAGGACCAAACAACCAAAAATTATAACAAATTGACTAAGAATTTAGCAAATCTGAGGTGAAGGAATCACCAAGAATAAATTGTAAATCATTTGTAAAACAAAATATTATAATAAGCATTTTTATACAAAAAGAAATGTAATTAACAAGCATTAACATAATTGTAAAAAACATAAAATCTAAAATTACCCAAACTTGTGGGGTATCAAAATAATCTATGAAAGGAAATAAATACTATAGTGACAATATTTAATAACAAGGAAGGAAGATTGAGGAATAACAGCAATCAGAAGATATACGAAGAATTCGAATTTTGATAACAATACATCATCTCAAAATCAACCAATCAAATATCATACAGTTACCATGGAAACGGCAGTTGAAGAGGAAATTACCGTTGGAATATAAAGAGAAGCGAAGCATCATTAAGCGAATACAGATGCCAATATTGAGAAGAACGTTTTTATGTGAAAATAATGCAAAAAAGTATTTAAAGTTACTAACCACGATAGCTTAAGAAGCAGACGACCATTTGTAGCAGCCAATTCAAGACCCAAGGCCAATTAAACGGAAAATTATCAGAAAAGAACATCCAGATACTTTATGAAAAAGACGCCCAATCCATTGAAGCCCCAAAATCCATGAAAACCGAACTTATGCAGCCAAATCCTACCCGATTAAACGAACGAAGACACCGAGGCACGCTGAGGTGTTAAGTACAATTATTATTTATTTTCCAAAACCCTAATCACTTTAAATATTATTAAAAGGTAAATTTACCTCACTATAGAACCAATATTTCTCTTTCATAGAATATTTAAGCAAAATAACACTTAATAGAAACTTGTTAACGTTGAATATAACCTATTAATTAAACACGAAATTACAAAACACTTTTACGACACAACAGAACAGATTGTAACAGCACACATTATTATTTATGTACACGTAGAATAAGGTAATACATTTTTATTGTAACTATTGGAATTCCTTAGCTCATAGTCACAAGAATCCACGATTTGGGAAACAGAAAAATATTTGTAACACTTTAATGTACGCAGCAATGCAAGGTTGAATGTTTCCTAGATCGCTTTGCCAAACCCAGAGGCAAGAGTCTAATGTAATCAGTCGGTGCAAATTTATTATTGTATTATTGTCAAGGTGAATGTTTTCAATTATCACCTATTAAAAATAACTATTACAGGGAGTAACCATCGTTATCATTTCATATGGAGTGCTTTATATATTACTTGTGTTTAGTTAAGAATAAATTTGACGAGAAACGAACAAGTTGTCATTCACGCAGCAGCAACGACAATTGTGATGGCCGTGCGAGCGAGAATTATTTGAATGCCCTGACCGCCAACGCTGATAACTCGTCAGAAAATAATTTTAGTTGTTTTATAAAACGACTTGGCGCCACCCGGGATTAACACACCCCTATAAATAACAGGTAAGGTTACTGCCGTGTGATACAGGTGAATACCACAACGCTACGAACATCGCTAGCCACAACATTAATGTAACGACCCCGGTGCGAGGCGAACGCACTAAGCATAATTACACATACAAAACTGGTGTACATTTTACAGGTACGATCAGATCATCTCGTTACACTATTCATTTGGGTATGTTTATTTTTAACTCCCTATCTTATACTTTTCTTCATATCTTGTACATTTTCTTCATTCATATAATATGCATAATATTACTATCTTATTTGTTATTATTAACATAGGTACATCTCATTTATGCCCTAACTATTTTAGTGCATTTGTTTACATACATTTTGTAGTCATAATTTGGGATTACAATGTTCGTTATTATTTCTCGATTACATCTGGTTTCTGGTTCCTTCTTCCTTGTTCCATTTTATTTTCCTTGTGTTCATCCAATCTATTGGGTCAAGTCATCGTCAGTTTATTAGTCATTTGTCATTTTGTAATTTGGTCATTAATCTCTGAGTTATAAGTTTCTTGACCTTTCTTCTTGTCTTCAGCTTCTTTGTTTTATTATTAATTATCAATGTATTTTCACTATCTTATGTCATGTTACAATATTAGACAGTATTCTGTTGAATCCTGATTTGACCCAGTTGAACACATATTACCGGTAATTTGTTGAATGGCTGTGACAAAACTTAACACCCAAAAACTACTTAATTCATACTAGGTAAAACGGACATTTTTGTTAAGGCCAAAAATGTTTGAATTTTTCATTAACACAATGAATTATATATTTAAATTAAATGATAAAAAATAGTATGTTATTGACATGCTTTTGTAGAAAAAGTTGATAAGCATTTTTAAATTAACAGGTTCACTTTGTTTAGGTTTTCTTTTGTTGTGTATATTCTACAGAAGGTGTTGAATTCACAAGTTATGTACAATATTACAGTGATTCAGGTGACTTTTTGATGCCTTCTATCATAATGTTGGTTGGTTTTGTAGACTCTGGCCATGAATAACTTGAAAAATATGAATATCTCAACAGGTAGGCTACAGACAAGACAGACAAAATGATAAAGTTGCTATACAGAAACAGGCAAAAATCAATTTGGTGATGACAATACAATATGCCGTATGTTTAGCAAAGACACCTGCCAATCAAGAAACATCACAAGCTGGTATAATAATGTGTGTAGCCTGCAAAACTAACAAGATTGCTGTGTCATTAAAATGATCAAGACAGCTGCTGAAGGGCTACCACAGAATCACAGATGTAATGAAAACATCGAACTAAAGAACAGACCATGCCTTCAGCATCCAAAATGAAGGTTTTGTTGTATCCTGTACATTTTACTTTTCATCTTGATTACGTACAACACTTACGAACAATGCGTTTTGGTTATTATGGCACTATCAAATTAGTACTGAAGATCAAACAACAATATGCGTTGGTCTATTGTCCTCTCACCACATGTTAATATTGGCCTGTTGTTCAATAGTAGCAACTTCAAAATGGTGATGGTACGATAACCGAAATGCATTGTTTAGCAGTACCTATAGCAAATAATGTTTTTCATAAGTGCGTTGATGTGTATCTGTTACCTATAGTTTCCAAGTGCCCTTGCTATAATGGTAACTGTACATTTATGTTAAGAGATTGTTGTCACAATTACTCAAAGTCTCCTTTGTTCATACTGTTCTGACTACAATTGTGTGTTCCATAATTCTGATAGACTCAGAATTGTTTTGTTTTACTGACTGCACACTTTCAGAACTATACAGCCCATGAAAAAAGACCATACTATTAGTGTCATGTGATATTACACAATATACTTTGAAACTACTATAACTGTTTAACGTTTGACTGTGTTTCATAAGTTTTATAGTTGTTTCTCAATGTAATCTATGTCTTATGGAATACACTCTCTAATTTGTTTGTCCAACTACCACTCAGAAAAACAAGTCTTATCTGATTTGAATTAATCACGTCACGTCAGTACAATTGATCTAAATGTGTTCGTCAATGATTTTCTACACTGAAATGTTATAGTACTGTCTTGAACTTTAGAAGTCTCTTTAATCTTAGAAGATCCTTTCTGGAGAAGGCTGCCTTGTGTAAGCTGTTCAGCATACAAGAAAGGAGAGTGGCCAGCATTATGCATCAGCTGGTCGTTACTACCACTGGATATTGTCCACACATTCATTTCCATAGGGCTGTCGACCTGGGGGCTGAAAACATACCTTGATTTTATGGTGCACTTGGGAATCTAATGCAGGATCTCTAGATTAGTAGCCAGGGCAAAGAAAGATACCTTAACAATGCAATACACTTTATACCAGTACTTTCCAAAACCCTACAGCACATTTTCGATGTTTTGAGTGTGAGATATTATCAATATACTACAATGTGAAGAAGAGTGTACTCATTATAAATAATTGTATTGCAAATGTAATGCGAAAATATGTAATGCCATAATGTGTGAGGTGAGGTAATAATGTTTCACATTTTTAGTTTATTGTTTAAAGTAAACAAAACACATTGTTGACTAAATATAACATTTTTAAAGTAAATACAATGATCATAACAGAGTGATACTGGTGACAATCTCAACAAGTATTTTAAAAAATAACATAACCACTGTTGTGACATTCATCTTCTTCTTCGTTCATAAACATGCTGAACCTACACTTAAAATGTTGATCACAGCGGATATATTTTATTACTATAGGATTATATTTAAACCTCACCTAACAAACCTAACCTTGGGACAAAAAGATTTTTTTTTTTTTTGCAAATGCATAGAGTTTAAGACAACCTATATTATATCTTTATGGACTGTATTGTAACTGTAAACATGGTATACTTAAAAAAAAAATTGTAAATGTAGTATGGAACAGGAGAAAAGCAACAACCACAAATAGATTTCGGTGACCAAAAAAATACATGTGTAAATTTACTGTTCAAAGCAAAAATGTGAGTTCTGTCGCATAAAAGGAGGCATGTATAGTAACCCGCAAATAGCAACCTTACTTTGTGTTGGGAGTTTTTACATGGTTTTCACAAAAAAGTGATATTATTTTAAAGGCATATGGTTTTCATGTGTACTTTTAGTTTGTATGTTAACCTAACAATGTAAATTTTTGACAAGCACAGATAAAAGAAAAAATTTTTATAAAAAATATAAAAAAGGAAAGTGACTGCAATTGTCAACAAGCTATTTTATATACAAAATACACAAATACATTTTCACGATTACTATTATCTAGCTAAAATTATATGCAATATTCACTAAACATCGAAGCTATCGCATAACTGAAAATTAATGTAGTAATGTAGGTATTGGGAAAATACCGTGTATACCTAATGACCAGGTGTTCTCACATTCTACCACCAATTCTGTTTAGCCATAATATCTGAGTTTATAACACACTCAGAGAGGCATGAGTGTAACGGTACAGAATTGGGAGGCACAGAATGTGAATAAAATTTTGTCAACTCATACAGTATACCACCTATTGGGAACCCCTGCTTTTACAAAACTGCACAATGTTATTGCAGACTGTTATGTCTAGACAGCCCGGCTAGACGTATTGCGTAACCACTGGCAAGCCAGTCTCTCTGTGAAGTACAGAAGGAATGAGTAATTGGCACCCCAGTTTTCATCAGGAGGCCACAGTAGTCATTCATTGTTGAACCAGTCGTTGACTAACAGCAGAGCTGAAAACAGTACAGAGTAATTCAACACAAATCATCAGACCGCGCAGTTATAATTTTAACTGGTGCCTCGGGAAATTTTCGGGTAGGCCGAAAATAGTATCGTCGGTGTACCAAAGAGTGCAGTTAAACTATCATGGAACAGGGAGTGTGGAAAAAAGTTAACATGTGTATTTTGGTAACTTCATGAAGAAGACGGAAGCGACGCCATGCGTACTAACGGGTACCGTGTGTAGTGAGTACAATTACTAAACTAATTTAGCTGTTGGTTGCATAAATAACGATATTGTTAAGTCAATTTTTGTAGTAGTTTATAAGGAGGGATTAGATATCCCTGTATTCTTTTTTGTATTGAAAGTTCAGTGGAGGTAAAGAGAAAGAAAAGTAATTCATTTTAATAAAAGAAACCTAATTTATTAGAATACAAAAAACCATGCGTAGAGAGTAGTTATTATGCCCGTTTAACATAACCTGTCCTGTATAGAAAATCTCGCCTAGACGAACCTGGTAAGTAAGTAAAGTAAAAAAGGGGAAAATGTATTAAGGTTTCCATATTTATCCTTTTGTTTGAAAATATTGGTGGTGACCTATAAGTATTTTGGAATCTTCTGTTTTTGATAAGTCAGGGCGAGTGCGTAAAAAGGTAAGTAAAAGTCATGTGGGGGAAAGTAATAAAAACGTTACAATGGCGTATCCCTGCCAGGATTACTCATATGGAATCTTCTGATATGGGTTTAGGCCTGATTGGAAGTATGAGACAGGCTGTGGTAATGGCGTATGAAGAATTAGCGTATATAATTACGTTGTGTAAACTAGGTTATGTTTTGGTAGCATAACGTGCTTGTGAAATTATTGTGTTTACTTCTATATTTGGATAACGAGTTTATGTGTGGAGTATTTTGATTGGGTATGTATAATTATTGTAAAAAAAAAACATGGCACAAGGAGCCAAAGTAGGTGTAACAATGGAAGAGGGGTTTATGTATTGTATGCAAGTGCTTTTATAGCTAAATGCTACGTTCGGAGGTAATTTGAATAAAACAAGGGAAAAAATGAGTCATCTCAATGAGTCACAAAGACAAAGTATTGAGAAAATGATTGGGAAAGTGGAAGGGAAAATAATTACAGTTAAGTGTAGTGAAAATGAGAAGAACAAAGTAACAGACGACAATATAAGTAATGATGGTGTCAGTACAAGTGATAATCAGAAAGAGGTTAGTTTAAATGCAAAACAGGTGGTGAATTATAAGGTAAGTGGTGGTGTTAAAATAAGTAATGATGAAATATTATTGAATAAAAATATTGGTGATACATTAAGTAATAGTGGTGATAATGAGAATACAATGAGAGTTGAGGTTAATCAAGGATTGCTAGTTAGTGTTTATGACTTAGAAAGCGAGTATAGAGATAGGTTAAACGTAGAGGGTGAACAGAGGGCAAATTTCTTTTGTGGTATATGTGAAGGAAAGGCTTCACAAGTGGTGTTGGAGGACAAAGGTTCCTCGAGAGTTTTTGTGGGAGGCAAATGGTCTCCAAAATGTCCCTTAATTTTTTGTGGTCTATCTGGTAGGGCCAGATTGTAACGGGGCAATTGAAGGGGAGTATCTATTTTTCAATTTTAATAATAATGTGGGGCCAATATGTTCGGACACCATTTATTGCCACGAAAACTTGATTCATGTAACACCTTGAATTTAACTCTGTACCAGTCAGAGCCCGGTACGAGATGATGATAACATTGGAATGTGGATGTGAGCGCGCGCGTGTGTGCCGCTGTCTGTACTTTTGGGCCCAAAGTCGCTGACGGAAGTGAACCAAAAAATAACTAATTAACCTGTCACGTGAGTGTATTGACGAATCACAGCGCAAGCTGGTGAACATGTAGCGGAAGTAGCCATGAGAGACGCTGAGGGTAGCGTCAGTGAGTCGACTAACAACCATGGCCGCAGCCGGATGAATACAACCGGCTAGCAAGCCGAATATTTATTAAAAATCTTAAAAGTGAGTTTAAAAATAGCAGATCAACATGAGCAAATTGTGAGATAGTAATTAACCAGTGAAATCAAAATTAACAGTGAACACTATTCGGACAAAAAGTGAAGAAAATTCAACACGTGGTCTTCATGGATGCAACTCCAGGAAAGTAATCATTTAAAAAACCAACTAACAAATTTTAATCAATAAAAGCGCTAAATCCAAATAACGGGTAAAAAGTGTGAAAGAGTGTGTGCGAGCAAATGCTGGGTTGTTTTTCATAGGATTTAAGTAACTATCTACTTTAAGAATAAGAGAAGTAATGTCAACTTTTGAGTGTCTTTGTTAAATGGGGTATATGCCTCAAAATTAAAATCTGTCGGATTCCAATTCCGAAAGTTATTCAAGAAAGAATTAGTATCATTATATTATACATAAAAGGAGAATGCTAAACAGAATGTTAAATAAAATTTGAGCTAGTTAACAAGAAATGAGAGTTGAATTTCTTAGTAACATGTACCCTAAATCACGTTTATGGGCCACTAGTTCGAGTGAAGAACCTGGGACCCGATGAAAGGTAAGAAGTGTGGAAAATGAGTAATTTTATTAATTATTAATTTGTATTGTGAAAATTATAGCACAAATGGCCCCCGAACTTGGAGAGCTTTTACAAATTAAATTTTGTACAAGCCACACTTACTCGTGGGTATAAGCGTGATTTGGAGGTTAAGTGGTATGCGTACTAATTACGTATAAACGATAATAAGTTAGAATTAAGTGATACTTATGTTATACTATACTGAATACAGTTAAGATTGATTTTGTGTAGAGGAAAACCTCATAAATAAGCTAAAAATGGATAATGAAAGTAAAGCCAGTATGAGTGATGTAACTGTCACGGGGGAGATAGAAATTCAGTCAGACCCGAATGGGGTCAAAGAAAATGTTTTATGCGAAGTAGATGACGTAAACGATTCAGGAATGGAGACAACTCCAAGCCTGATAGACGAAAATAATTTGACACAATCCGTAATAATTAGTGAGGCGGGAGCAAATTCCACTCCAGTAGCAACTAAAATAAGAGAAAAAAGAGTTGTCAATAAAATGACTTATTTAATCTTATCAATACACGTTTCGATGTTAATGATATTAAATTTGACGTTCAAAATAATGAAATTAAAGAAATAAAGAGTAGTTTCGAAGTACAGAATAACAAATTTGATGAGTTAAGAAGCGAATTACATGAACAAAAATTAAAATGTGAAGGGAGTTTCAATGAATTAAAAAAGCAAAATAATGAATTAAAAAACGATATTAATGAAATTAATAAGCATTGTGAAAGAACCAATGAGATATTTGCCAGTAAATTTATGAATTAGAACAGAGTATTGAGAAAATGGGGGAGTGGCGAACAGATATAGGTAAGTGCAAAATAAATGAAAATAACGGAAATATAAGTGTTAGTTTAAATGAAAAACAGGTGGCGGTAGACAAGGTACGGTAAGTGATAACGGTAATTCTAATAATGAATTAATAAGTAGTAGTGATAAGATAGTGGAAAACGAGCTATTTAAAGGGGATATAATGAAAATAGATAGTGATGAGGTGGAGATAGTTAGTGAGAGTGAGGGAGTAATGGGTTGTAAAGGGGTAGAAACAAATGTTTATCAGTTAGAGAGAGAGTATGAAGAGAGTATACAGGTAGAGGGGTGGCAGAGGGTAAAATTTTCCCGTGGTGTTGTGGGGGGTGAAGAAAGGTCTTCACGAATGTATTGGGTAGATAAATGTTCTACCAATAATTGTCCTTTGAATTTTTGTGTTGTTCCTGGAGGAACTAAGAGGTGTTTTAATATAGCAGTACCCTCTGCATGGAGTGAGAGAGACAAAGTGATATGGCGTTATGGTGAGAGATATTTAGAGAGAGAGTTGTGTGTAGATGAGGAAATAGAGTTATTTAAATAGATGGTTAAATTAAATTGCAATAACTGCAATAGTTTCTACATAGGCCAGACGGGAAGATCTTTTTCATTCCGTTATTCTGAACACTTAAAGGCCCTTTCCAACAACAATATACATTCTGCGTTTGCCACGCACATTCACACACATAACCATAGCTACACCAACATAGATACTAATCTTGAAATATTACACCTCTTACCCAAAGGGCGAGAACTCAACACAGCTGAACAGTATGAAATATACAAACACCACACAACACAACCAAACAACATACTAAACGACCAATTGCAATATAAATCACATACACTTTTTGACACAGTTATACACAAAACAAACAATAATTCGGATCCCCACGCCAATCCCCTTCCTCTATACACCACCCCCACTATACCTTCCAACCAACAAACGTTACTAGGTACTGGCAGTCTGTCGCAAAGCTGAAGAAGGCGAACACGACGTGGAAACGCGTTCTACATACAAAACAGACAAGTAAGTTTCACTTGAGAAAGTTTTCAATATTATATAAAGTTATTTACGTTAAGTAGGAGTTATCAAGAGTTGAAAGAGAGGTTAGAAATGAAGGAAATAAGCGATATAAAATACTTACCTTGTGAAATAGAGATGGATGATTATTTTGATGATACTGTTGTAGATGATAAACACTTACCTAATGATGTAATTGATATAGCGGAGGAATATGCTGATAGAATGTACCTTATGTTAACAAAAAATACTGATGGAGACAGAACTAAAATCACCAATGTAGACAGTCTTTATGAAATAATGGGAGACAAATATGTAGTTAATTACTGTGTCAATATAATTAACGAAAGTAGTCATTACAATAATAATTATAATGTAATGTGTGTCGAGAAGAATGAGTTGTGTTATAAATACATCAGACTAATATATGATGATGGGGGTTAAATAAAAATCAGTGAATGGACACTTTAAATATTTTAGTTTATGGTAATGATCTAGCTAACTTATGAAATGAGGTGTGGTAAACAGAAAAAATTGATGACGAAGAATTGTAAATAAATTTATAGTGAAATTAATTATGTTGTGTTGTAAAATGTATTTGATGTAAACAAGGTGTGTATGTAGTAGAAATTGATGTAACAATAATAATAATATTGTAATAATATAATAATAATAAATTTAGTATGCCAACTAAATAAATAATGAGAATAATTATGAAGGTGATAATAAATGAATTGTAATTGTTTTGGAGTAAGATAATTAAAATAACTTGTTTTTTCAATACTTGATTGAATTAAATAATTTGAGAAGTATTAATTGATTCATTTAAAATGTTGTATAAAGAGATTTTGATAATGAATTTAAATGATTTTAGGAGATTGGAACTTGATAATAAATAATAAATGAGTAAATGTAAAGTGTATTTAGTTGTGGAAACATGTGATTGTTATAATGTTTCAGAAGATACATGGAGTTATGTACACTATATTTGGTGGTGATAAATGTTTATATTTTTTGTGTCTATGACAGTAATCATGTTGTATTCAAGTATATGAGTGATGTAATGTAAGTATGAAGTTTATAATGCAATTTAAATAAAGTAAAATGTTCAATGTTTGAATAATAAATTTTAAATGAGTTTTTTAAAGGTTTAAATTAAATGATGAAACTAATTTGAGGTAGTTAGGAGTTTTATAATGTAATTTTCAATGGTTAACTTAATGTAAAATGTTTGGGCGATAATAATTATTTCAATAAGGCATTTGAATCAGTCAGGTTAATTTTTAATGGGTGTTGGAGAGAATAAGATTTTTGGGAATATAAGTAAGACAGAAACGGATTAATAGTAGGGACACAGTAGCGATAGGGCATATATGCAGAGTAATGGGAATAATGTAATTGGAGAGTAAATAGATGATGGTGAAATTTTGTAAAGAGGGTGGTGTGGTAAGGAGTCATCAACGACAGGCGTTATGGCGGGAGGGGAACGATTTAAAGAGCCATTTAAAGCTGGTAGGTCGGGTACACACATCCTAGGTACAAAGAGGGTATATAATTGGAGAATAGTTTAAGTGGAAGTTAGAGAATTAGTGGAGGTAAACATTTTGAGAGATTGGTGTCACCCTATGTAAATCTGTTAGTGAGTGTTAGAAGGGTGCAGGGGGTAAGGTTATATTGTAATGCCATTTTAATAAATCGAATTATTATGAGTAACTAAGAATCACCCAAACCCATTAATGACCAACAGGTTAAATAAAAGAATTCATAGTTAAAATGTAATAATAAATGAAACAAGTGAAAGATTTAATAGAATTTGAAAATAAAATTAAAGCTGTAAGGTGTGTAATTTATGATCAAACTTATATTATACATAAAAGGAGAATGCTAAACAGAATGTTAAATAAAATTTGAGCTAGTTAACAAGAAATGAGAGTTGAATTTCTTAGTAACATGTACCCTAAATCATGTTTATGGGCGACTAGTTCGAGTGAAGAACCTGGGACCCGATGAAAGGTAAGAAGTGTGGAAAGTGAGTAATTTTATTAATTATTAATTTGTATTGTGAAAATTATAGCACAAGATGGGGTTCTAATAATGTGGTATTGCCCTCTGAGTTCAGTGAGAATGTGAAATTGGGTTGGGAAAGTGATTATAAAGAGGGAAATAGTATGATAGAGTTGTTTAATGTAAGGAAAGGTTATAGAGAATTGGTAGAGAGCATAAATAATATTGAATATTTACGTTATGAAGGAAATAGTACAGTAGTAAACGATAATTATATCAATAAGGGTGATGAACACTTACCTGTTGTGAGGGTTAGCCGTTAGCGTACTAGTAACAGTTGACAACTATAGTGATGAAAAGATAAATGATTTAATTGTGACAAATGATACTGACGGACACTTGACAAAAAATAATGATGTAGACATGGATTATGATAAAATAATAATGGGGGACAACCCTAGGGATTATTATTGTGGTAAAATGGATAAAAAAGATTTAAATGGTTATTACACAAATGATAGCCATATGATGTATGTAAATAAGAAGGAAAAATGTTATGTAAAAATAAGACTAATTTTCGACGATGGGGGTTAGATAAATAGTGAATGAACATTTAATTATTTGAGTCAATGGTATAATTACTTGGCTGATTTAGGTAATGAAGTGTGGTAAACAATGAAATATGACGAAAATTTGTAAATAAACTTGTATTGTGTTTATTTGTGTTAAAGGTATTGTGTTAAGGTTATGTTGATATTTTGGTAGTGCATCAGCTGATATGCTGGTATATGTATATTGTATTTTGTGTGACTAATGTTTCCAGTTATCATGGAGATAACAACAATAATGTTTTATTTTAATGAATAATTGCTATAAATAAATTCTGTTCTGAAATTAAATAAATACAAGATGTAATTAAATTGAGTTAACTTTTGGTGAATAATATAATGAATACTTAGTGTTTTGATTATAATATAGTTAAAATTTATGTGAGAGGATTTTATTAATGTAGAATAATTTTGGAGAATGTAATTAAAATAATTTAAACTGTTTTGAAAAAAGGATGAAATTAAATTAAATTTGAGTTGGAATTAATTTAAAATGTGAATGCCAGTAATAAATTTAAATTAATTTTGATTTGAAGTGTGATTTGAATTGTAAAATAAACAGTAACTGATTAAAACATAAAGAATAAAATATTTGTTTAAATTGAAGGAAATGTTTGTGAGGAATGTTCATGCTGAGTTAGTATTTGTAAAAAAGATGTGTACACAACTGATGATGTAACCTGGTATAAATAATGAACCTATGTTATGTTTAACCGTAGATTCCCCGTTTAAGTGCAGTCATGACCTCACCGGACCATGACCGTGAAAGTAGTTAATTATAACAAAACATAAATTTTAATTATTATAACCGGCTTGTGGTTTGTTTTTGTTCTGTTAACCCGGTGGTTTGTTAAATGTAGTTGGGGGGTTATTTTTAGGGGAATCTACCAATTTTTGGAACAGGTCTATTTTCACCCATATAGGGGTGGTAGTCCATTAGGGGTGTATTCATAACTGTTAGTAAGTATGTTATACTGAATTTTTATTGTAACGCCGAAGCAAGGAAGGGGATGGAATAAAAGAAAAAATGTCCACCCCTTCCGCATCAGTCCTTGTGGGCGCTACAGTCCAGGGGGGGTCATAGTGAGTGTGGATGGGGGGGTGACCAAGTTACAGGCCACGAGGGAGATGTGGTTTACGGCTAGGATGAGGCCGGCGATGGTCAAGAAGCCTAGTGCAGAACACAGTAAATTGTAACGGGTATCAGGGGTTAAGGGATTTGGGGGGTAAAAAAAAAAAAAAAAAAAAAAAAAAAAAAAAAAAAAAAAAAAAAAAAAAAAAAAAAAACTGCATTAGGAGTTAAGGACAAGGCATTCTTGAGGGTGTAAGCTGTATTTTATAGTTATGATTTACTTATATTTTATGCAATCCATGTGTAATTTTGTGGGGAATAATGTTTTGTCAAAGGAAAAAAAAAGTACCAATATTTAATTTGTATGGAATTTATATGCACTAGATTTAAGTATACAGTAAGTTTATATTGCCATGTGGCATTGTATTTTATGTAGGCCAGTTACAGGGTTGTTTGAGACTAATGTAAAACGTTTATGATGAATTGAAATTGTTGCAATAGTGTCGGGGTGTGGACTTAAATAATTGGAGTTGGGTTAACGGATGGAAAATGTAATAAATTTGAATTATTAATTTTTGACTTGCAGTGAATAAGGTGGTAATGTTTTGTTTGTAACTCGATGTAAAATCCAAGGTGAAAGATTTAGTTCAATGTAAACATGGTAATGTTTATTTAGAATGTTTATTATGTTGTATCCTGCTTATGTAACTGCATCTGAATGTAGAACAGCTGTCTTAGTCTATTAACAAACTAAATGAAAAACCAGTACTTTATAAAAAAGGAACCAGTACTTTGCTAACAATGAACCAGTACAACTAAGAGGAAACGAATCAGTGGGGGATAAGGCCAGTTGTTGATATTTTAATTGAATGTTTCAGAGTCAGGTGATACTGTGCTGACTTGCCTGTCTGATTTTATGGTGTTGGGATCTCGAGAGAGAAGTCCAGTAAAGTCGGATGGGTGCAGCCACAGTCACCAGACTAGGGGGGTAAATAACCCATGATATTAGTAAAGAACTAAGGGGGGTTGTGGCGCCGTATCCTCGCTGATCCTCTTAGGTTTTAGGCAATGAGAGTTTTTATGCTTCGGCATAAAACCTCTCATTGGGGGGGGGGTATTGTAATGGTACAGAATTGGGAGGCAGAGAATGTGAATAAAATTTTGTCAACTCGTACAGTATACCACCTAGTGGGAACCCCTGCTTTTACAAAACTGCACAATGTTATTGCAGACTGTTATGTCTAGACAGCCCGGCTAGACGTATTGCGTAACCACTGGCAAGCCAGTCTCTCTGTGAAGTACAGAAAGAATGAGTAATTGGCACCCCAGTTTTCATCAGGAGGCCACAGTAGTCATTCATTGTTGAACCAGTCGTTGACCAACAGCAGAGCTGAAAGCAGTACAGAGTAATTCAACACAAATCATCAGACCGTGCAGTTGTAATTTTAACTGGTGCCTCGGGAAATTTTCGGGTAGGCCGAAAATAGTATCGTCGGCGTACCAAAGAGTGCAGTTAAACTATCATGGAACAGAAAGTGTGGAAAAAAGTTAACATGTGTATTTTGGTAACTTAGTGAAGAAGACGGGAGCGACGGCCATGCGTACTAACGGGTACCGTGTGTAGTGAGTACAATTACTAAACTAATTTAGCTGGCCAGAAATCGAGTTTCAATAAAAATAGAGATCTCAGTAAGGGAATCAAAAGAGTATGTAAGGGAGAGAGTGGATGCAAAGTGTTGGTTGCATAAATAACGATATTGTTAAGTCAATTTTTGTAGTAGTTTATAAGGAGGGATTAGATATCCCTGTATTCTTTTTTGTATTGAAAGTTCAGTGGAGGTAAAGAGAAAGAAAAGTAATTCATTTTAATAAAAGAAACCTAATTTATTAGAATACAAAAAACCATGTGTAGAGAGTAGTTATTATGCCCGTTTAACATAACCTGTCCTGTATAGAAAATCTTGCCTAGACAAACCTGGTAAGTAAGTAAAGTAAAAAAGGCGAAAATGTATTAAGGTTTCCATATTTATCCTTTTGTTTGAAAATATTGGTGGCGACCTATAAGTATTTTGGAATCTTCTGTTTTTGATAAGTCAGGGCGAGTGCGTAAAAAGATTGCACAATAAGGTAAGTAAAAGTCATGTGGGGGGAACAGTAATAAAAACGTTACATGAGGTACACTCCAGTAATATTCAGAACAGGCATGTATCTGACCTCTTCGCTTAACCATGGAAAAAGAGACTTGTAGAGACCAGAAAGTTGAGCTACCATATCACTTTGATGTTCTCTTATTAAAAATTGTATCAGTTTGTAATCTAGAGAGGCAAAGAATTTTCCATGTTGTAGGAAACGTCTCCTTCTGAACTATGGATTATTGGTTGAACTTCACTCAAAGAAAGCCATGTTGTTGAAAAATCCATCTATGAACTTGTTGGCACTGTTGAAATATACACACCAAAATAAACAAAACATAGTCAACAGTGCAAAATCTTTACAACCACTCTCCACTGTGATAAGGTGAATCTCTTCATACCCCTCCTGCTATGGTGCTACAGCCCGAGTCGGTCCCTGGCCTCCACCAATCTACTCTATTCATTGCAACCCTCCTCCAGTTTCTTATCCCCATGCCCTCGCATCCTCTGCAACACCATCTTCCTCGGTCTGCCTCTAGGAGGTCTCGTTCCTTCCCATGTACCCAGCAAAGCCCTTTTGGGGTTCCTCCATTCTCATAACACATCCAGCCCAATGCAATCTTTGTATTCTTATAAATTTTGAGATTGGTATCTCTTTATATACAAGGCTTATCCAGAAAGTAAGTACCGTTGGGGCATTAAGAAAATGATACAAATTATTTTAAAATTAATTTATTTTTCAAAAATTCTACATAACTTAATCTACGTTTCTACTTAGTCACCATGCAAGTTGAGACATTTGTCGTATCTTGGCACTAATTTTAATATGCCTGCTTCAAAGAATTCGGCCGCCTGTGACTTCAACCACTGCTGGACGTTTCCCTTTATCTCATCATCAGTTTCAAACTTCTGGCCGGCAAGAAATTTCTTCAGATGCAAAAACAAATGGAAATCGCTGGGAGCCAAATCTGGACTGTAAGGAGGATGACTGAATTGTTCCCAGTGAAATGAATCAACAAGTGCCGTCGTTACACATGCGGTATGTGGTCGCGCGTTGTCATGCACAAACACCACTCCGGAAGTCAGTAGTCCACGCCTTTTGTTTTGTATTGCTCGCCATAACTTTTTGAGTGTTTCACAGTAAACGTCTGCATTGACTGTTGTGCCTTGTTCCATAAATTCCACTAACAAAATTCCCCGACAGTCCCAAAAAACGGTGCATATGATTTTTTTGTAGAAAGACGTGGCTTTGCTTTCTTGGCTTTCGGGGAACCAGTATGCCGCCATTGCAGTGACTGTTGTTTAGTTTCTGGTGTCTCGTAAGAAACCCATGTTTCATCACCAGTGACAATTCTTTTCAAAAAACAAATTCCATCTCTTTCATGACGCTGCAAAAATTCCAAGGCTGCTCCCATGCGTTTCTCGTTTTGTGACTGTCTGTTAGCATTTTCGGCACCCATCTCGAACACAGTTTTTTGTAGTGTAAATGTTCAGTACAATTTCGTATAATAAAGATCTAGAAATGTTTGAAAAATCCATTGACAAATCAGAAATTGTGAATCGCCTATTGGAACGAACCTTCTCGTCAACACTCCACAGCAATTTTTTGTTGACTAAGGACAGGCGACCACTACGCTCCTCGTCATGGTGACCACTACGCTCCTCGTCATGAACATTTTCTCTTCCATTGTCAAACATCCTAACCCACTTTCTCACCATACCTTCACTAATCGCATTTTGTCCATAAACTTCACAAATCTGATGATGAATTTCATAAGGACGAAGATTTCTCGCATTCAAAAACCTAATAACTGTTCTTATTTCACAACTGGGGCGCTGATCGTTTTTTTTAAACATGATTACTGATGTGTAGTAAACATATATCGGAACGTAAACAAACAATATAGCTTGTCTACTTTGTCGTCGAATAGAAGGAAGTAACTACGCATGCGCGACCTTCGTACTACAATATTCGCGGGATATATGCGCAGATGGTACTTACTTTCTGGATAAGCCTCGTATTTGATACAGTTCATTGTTGTATCTCAGTCTCCATGAGCCATTTCCTTGTATTGGGTTATAATGCGTCTGAGGATTTTCCTTTCAAAGGTGTCTATTATGTCGGCTGTTTTATGTGCGATTGTCCATGCCTCACACCTGTAGCATAACACCGGTCTGATGACAGTCCTATATATTTTCATTTTTGTTTGAATCTCTTCATACATCAAGGTTAAAAGGATGTCAAGAGGAACGTAAAAGCTGGAGAGAAAGAGAGAGATGTATGCTATTTGACCAATTAAATAACTAATGCCAATGATACAAATTTTTACAAGTTTGTTTTCTTTTTGTTTTACATATTACCCTGGGCAAACCAGCAATAGGTATCCTACCTAGTATAAGCTCTCCCCAACTATGCCATTTGGATATGGCATTTAAACCATAGGTCCCATATACCTGTGAGAGACTCAGCAACACACACACCATGGGTATATGTGGGGAGGGTATAAACCAGTCGAAAGACTGGCGACTCCAGGAGGAGGATTACCTTATGTGTGTTATTTATACGCCTTTAGAATTGCTTTTTTACAAGCAACTACATTTTCCATATATCACCTACATTTTGTGAGTATGTTATAATCACTTAGTCAAGATAATCAGAAATTAAAAAAAAAAAAAATGGCCTGCATAGAGATCTGCTAACCAATCACATTACCTTGAAGTGTGTGAGGGAGAAAATAAATTCCCAATCTATCTGTCAACTTTACTTTCAGTCAGAGAAGAGCAAATCCCAGCTTTGTATTTAACATAATCTTATGCAGCTGTACAGTAACGTTCACTATAAAATCAGTTATCGCTAAAAATTATATAAACATGTACATGAAGGATAAATGACCAATAAAATAAAAAGTTTAATTAAAAAATATAAAATCGAAAAAATCCTTTAATGATTGTATATAACAAGTCACATATAATTAAAAAATGGGTTATAAAATCCCACAATTACTTCTAACAGTTATATATATATTTCAATCACTTTCTGCTACAGTCCGTTTCTTGATGTATAAAATACTATAATACTTATAACTAATTTACCTCAAGATATATTTTTTCCTTTAGGAACATGTTTCGGGAGATCCTGTTCTCCCATCTTCAGCCTTCGCCATCTTGCTTCTGGTGCAGTATTTGTGTGTTGGCTTCTGGATGTTATTAAGGTGGTTTGTTGGTCTTTGGTCCTTCAATGTTGCATTATTGTGTGTGGTTGTGGTATCTGTTTTTGTATTTTGTGTATTTTCGATGTTGAGTGCTTTGAATATTGTGTCATGTTTTGTATTGATTTGTATTTGTTCTGGTATTAATTTGTTTTGTGTTTTATGTTTGTAAATCTGTAAATTTTCCCAAATGTTCATTATGGTGCCTTTGTGTGGTATATGTTTTATTAGTGTTACATTGGTTATGTCTGGGAATTCATGTCCTGTGTTTATTGCATGTGTGGCTAAATTGGATTTATATATATTTGGTTTTTTGTATGCATTTAGGTGTTCAAAATAACGTTTTTTCAGCTGTTTTTTAGTTTGTCCTATATAACATTTATTGCAATCTTGGCATTCAATTTTGTATATACCGTTGGTTGTTGTATTATCTTTGTTGTGTGAGCTATTTAGATTTTGTAATTTATTTTTATTAGTTTTGTATGCTATTTTTATATCTGTGTTTTTAAATAGTTTTGTTAGTTTTGTCATTTTATTATTTATATATGTGAATGTGGCCCATTTGTTGTTGTTGTTATTATTTATGTGTTGTTCAGTTTGATTAATTCTTAATTGTTCAGTTGTCTTGATTATTCATCTCTTCTTTCACAGCACTACACTTAACTAAAAATGAACTTTTTTCATGTGAAAAACTTACTATTTTATCGGACGCGTTTCGGCTTAGTATCCGCCTTCTTCAGCTTTGGTAACAGACTGCCAGCATTTTGTAACGGTTGTGTGGAAGGTGAAGTGGGGGTGGTGTGTGGCGGAAGGGGATTGGCGCGGGGATTCAATTTATTGTTTGTTTTCTGTATAATTGTGTCAAAAAGTGTATGTGATTTATATTGTAATTGATCGTTGAGTATGTTGTTTGGTTGTGTTGTGTGGTGTTTATATATTTCATATTGTTCAGTTGTGTTGAGTTTTTGACCTTTGGGTATGTAATGTAGAATTTCAAGATTAGTGTCTATGTTGGTGTAACTGTTGGTATACACTCTGCATTTGCCACACACATACACACAGAAAACCACAGTTACACCAACATAGACACTAATCTTGAAATTCTACATTACATACCCAAAGGTCAAAAACTCAACACAACTGAACAATATGAAATATATAAACACCACACAACACAACCAAACAACATACTCAACGATCAATTACAATATAAATCACATACACTTTTTGACACAATTATACAGAAAACAAACAATAAATTGAATCCCCGCGCCAATCCCCTTCCGCCACACACCACCCCCACTTCACCTTCCACACAACCGTTACAAAATGCTGGCAGTCTGTTACCAAAGCTGAAGAAGGCGGATACTAAGCCGAAACGCGTCCGATAAAATAGTAAGTTTTTCACATGAAAAAAGTTCATTTTTAGTTAAGTTAATTGTTCAGTTTTTATTTTGTATTTGATTTTATTTTCTATTTTGATCATAGTATTTTTATTGAATCCATTTGCATAACCAATTTGGTATATTATTGACAAAGAAAGAAATATAATATACCAAATTGGTTATGCAAATGGATACAATAAAAATACTATGATCAAAATAGAAAATAAAATCAAATACAAAATAAAAACTGAACAATTAAGAATTAATCAAACTGAACAACACATAAATAATAACAACAACAACAAATGGGCCACATTCACATATATAAATAATAAAATGACAAAACTAACAAAACTATTTAAAAACACAGATATAAAAATAGCATACAAAACTAATAAAAATAAATTACAAAATCTAAATAGCTCACACAACAAAGATAATACAACAACCAACGGTATATACAAAATTGAATGCCAAGATTGCAATAAATGTTATATAGGACAAACAAAAAAACAGCTGAAAAAACGTTATTTTGAACACCTAAATGCATACAAAAAACCAAATATATATAAATCCAATTTAGCCAACATGCAATAAACACAGGACATGAATTCCCAGACATAACCAATGTAACACTAATAAAACATATACCACACAAAGGCACCATAATGAACATTTGGGAAAATTTACAGATTTACAAACATAAAACACAAAACAAATTAATACCAGAACAAATACAAATCAATACAAAACATGACACAATATTCAAAGCACTCAACATCGAAAATACACAAAATACAAAAACAGATACCACAACCACACACAATAATGCAACATTGAAGGACCAAAGACCAACAAACCACCTTAATAACATCCAGAAGCCAACACACAAATACTGCACCAGAAGCAAGATGGCGAAGGCTGAAGATGGGAGAACAGGATCTCCCGAAACATGTTCCTAAAGGAAAAAATATATCTTGAGGTAAATTAGTTATAAGTATTATAGTAATATATATATATATATATATATATATATAATCTTTCAGTCTTAACAATACTATATACATGTAAGGTATGCAAAAATAAACTATATAATGTATCAACATTTCAGATTTTCAATAAAAAAGAATACACACTCACAAAAAACATTCATTCATATCCACTTGTTCAGTGTTTAATATATATTAATAATTGGTTACATTATCAATTATTTCAAAGGTATAATTGCATTCACAAACCACCTCACAATAACAAATACATTAACAATTCTACCCAATGAATTATTAACCCCTTACCCTAACAAGAACTAAAATTACTGGACACTTGTGTAAAAACACGATGCTTATAAAATATTAGTATTAAGATTATATTCAAAAATGCCCTACATTTTTGTTAGTTTTCTTCTTGCACTACATGGAAGTAAATAATGCATCTGGTCATGCACAGTTACTTCCTCTTTACTTGCATACTGCAATATTTAAATTAAATATAATTTTTAGTTTATTTTTGGAAAGTGGTATTCAAACTTAAGAATTATGGCAATTTTTATAATACACAGATTAACACAATTGCAAGCAAAGAATAAAACTATAAAAGCTTCAAAAATAAAACCTATTAAATTCTTAAAAACAATATCTTCTGCAATACATCTTTCTATACTGCAAAAAAAGACTGTATAACTAAATATTATACTAGCAAATTTCCATCAAAAAAAAAAAAAATCATCAGTTTAAAAACTCTTGATGTTAGTTAATTAGGCAAATATTAAAGTGAACTTTGTCCTTAAAAACACTGGTCCTTAATAATGAAGAAATCACAATCCTTTAAAAATTCTAAAATAATTTTGTGGCCTCCATTGTTGTAACATAATAATCATTAAGATCTGAAGCCAACCTTACACTCCAGAATTCAGATACTATTACAAAACTACATTAGTTTGAAAGAAAATTTTAATGAAAAGTATATTCTCTAAAGAATGCATTTCTAAAAACTAGGGTAATTTTCCAACACACTAACCTTTCATCCCCACAAGGTTAAGAATCACTGATGTAAAACATAAGACATACACAAAATCACCTTTGATCATTTAATGATAACCAAATTCAAACTACATTAATGTTACTGCCCATGAAATGCACATTACAGGCTTTAAAAACACTTAAAACTTTATATTTCACTGGTTAATGTAAAACGTTTAAAATTTATTAGTCTGTACTCCTTATACTGTTTCTAACTGAATATATTCTTAGTTTTTAGTAATATCACAAATGAAGAAAACTGCTCCAAGTTGTATAAAAATACAGATTTGACAAATGGATTCCTATTTTCAAATGGACTATTTAAAACTGTACATAATTACATTAGGATTTACAAAGGGATCACTAGACTGCAAATGACATACTTAATAAATGATACAAACCCATTACTTATAAATGACACAATTTATAAATTTAATAGCTGCCTCTGTTGTGTGTGTGTGTGACTGCCTTTGTAAAGCAATTTGTACGAGCAATTTGAAAACCTGACCTATGTAAATATTACTCTGTTCTGGGCATTTATCAATAAACATTAACTGAATGGCTACCAAACTGGTATTCACATAAATGGTGAGTTTTATTTTGACTAGGGAATACTACATGTCACATTCCTGATTGATCTAGACAACTCACGGTGTAGTTTGCAAAATTTATCTCACTAAGTATTCTTAAGTAATAAATTAACATGCGATTGTAATTTACTTTTCCACTTAATATCACTCTTCAACTGGTTCGAGTATTATCTATATTCTTCCTTATATTTTCTTGACATCAGCATATTACTGCTGATAAAAATAACAGATCCTAAACAGAAATTACTATTAACACCAGGCACATATGCTATTTGAAGCTATGCAGACATCATAGCTCACCCATTGCAATAATAATATTGGATAAAGCAGTACGAGCATCACTTTCTTGGAAGACTTGAAGAACGTCCATTGCTTTTTGTGCATGCTTTTTCCTTAACGCCTTAGTAAGGCCAATCCCAGGTCCTCTTGATACAATTTCGTGCACCTGAAATCATCAGTAGTTATTTAAATACGTACAAAGACTCATGTTCTGTTAAATGAATGTAAGAATTAAAAAAATATACGTCCAACCTTGTTGTACAATGTTAACGAACTGCTTTATGTTGAACAAGTCCTTTCAGTATCATCACCTATTCAATGGTCCTGGGGGGCTCAAATGGGGGAGTGATGCGTAATATATGGCCTGCATGCAAGAGCTGATCACTAGCCTCTCCTCTCCAACTCCAACTCTCACCTACAAGTGGTGGGCCCTGTTAAGTCGAGCACCCCATGCTACGGTTATGGTAACCAATCGCTTCGGCAGCTTGGGTCGGCGAGCCAACGAGAGATGAGGGTCTGGGCGAGGCGCCCCTGAGGTAATCAAGGGCCTGGCTTACCACCAAGATGTAGTGTGTCGGCAGCAGGATGCATGGCGGGGTTGACGGCGGAAGTACATAAAAATGTCAATGGCGGTGCCCATTGATCTAGTGAGTATGGTCTACTGCGGACGGGTGGATGAGACTCGTTAGCTCAGTGAAGGCAACTCATCTAAGAGACAGGAACTCTAAACATAAAACCCCTGGTCCTCCAGGTTGGGGGTTGGGCGTAGGGTTAACAACCCACCCCATAAAAAAAATATTGTTATGAAACCAAGAGAAAAAGGAAAAGCCGGACGGATTAATGGAATTGGGACTGGATCGTGAAAAAGGGACAACGATTTTAACTTGTAATGGGGCGAATTAGGAGGTTTTTTTTTTATTAATTTGGGTTTGATTTGGTTAAAATTGCACAATTCACTTCATATATGTGGCCAGCCCCAGTTTGAATATAAAGCATAGTTCTAACCAAGGAGCAGTACGCAATAGCTGTTATGAAATATTTATAAAGGAATGTCATGTTGTCGACTGTCACGATTCTAAGAACTTTGCGTCTGTGTGACGTCCACTCACAAACGCACAGACGCCAACATCTGCGGAGCGCCTAACTTTACATAAACGAAAGTAAAGGCAGTGAAATTTCGTCGCCATCCAACACACATAAAAACCCATGTGTTATGAACAGTGACGAACGATTCGATCATGAGGGATTGTAAGTTCCGCTATGCCTAACTTATGGTGGGAGACTTTGTTAGTAACTCTCACCCCATTTGAACAAAATTCTCAGCCCGGCCGGGTGCGTGAAAAATCGTGTGCACATAACAGTTTAATTTCATCATGTAAAAAGTGGTAACCAAGATATAATATTGCAGAACAGAATTAGTGAAGTGAGCGGGCCAAAATAAACTTTCGGGCATTTAAAGAATACGAGCCACGTGGCAGCGAAAGGAGTGAGTCGTTGGTTAACCTGTAACCGGAATTTCAACAATTTTTTTATAAAGGGTTTTTTGTGCAAACATGTCAATTAAATAATAGTAGTTGGTTTTGTAAAGGTGTGAATGTGAGTGTAAATAGCAGAGTGGGCTGTCTAATTAAGGTAAGGTGTTTATTGTAATTCTGTAAGTATAAGTGTAATACCATCATGTAACTAACAGTAAGGGTTTCATGCATTTTTCATGATTTGAGCCAAGAGGCCAAATAAATAACAATTTAATACTTAAAGAAAATTTTGAAGTAAAAAATAAAATTTTAATTAATTTCTCTTTAAAAATGTGTTGCGTAAGTTATTACGATAACCTATAATCATATTTGCATTTTAAAGTTCGTGTTGCGGATTCTGGCAGAAGACGAAAGGTAGGTGGAAAATAAAATAAATTTTTGTATTTTGTAACATAACAAAATGTTACCTAACCTAAACGTATACTATCAGGTTTAATAATTACATAACAGTAATGTAATTAGTGAATATAGTGATAAGAATAACCAAGAAGAGAGAAATCACATGGAAGAAGAATGAAGCAGAAGTACCACATGAAACAGTAAACCCAAATACTGTTTGACACTACAACCAGACAATGACTAACACAAACTGATGGACAGAGCAAATTTACATTAAGCTGTCAATCAAGTCAGTAGATAATGTAAACAGAATATGATATGTAAATAAAAAGTGAATCAATAAGAATCTGAATACTGTGAAATCAGAATTAGCATTTTGCTGATAATAAATTTAACCATGACTAGTAAATTATAAATGCCAAAAACTAAAATTAGCAATGGCTACAAAGTGAGAACAAAGATATATTTCAATATCAAATATACTATGAGAAAGAAAAACCATTTGTAAGAGGGAACCTTGTACAAACAAGGTACCTCAGCAAATTAACGAATTGTGAAATAATGAAAGCTTTTAAAGGCAGAATTCCGATATGAGCGATATGTCTTAACAAGGCCTATACCAAACAATAATCAGTGAGTTGATTATTGGGAAGTAACGTAAGTGTAAATTAAATACACAGAACAATTGTTATGCTCCAACATAGCAAAAAACATTATTAAAATGATATATTTAATCATAATTCAATTGTTAAGTAGTAGAATAGAACGAGTTAGAGTAAAACGAAATGTCATAGTAATAAGAATCGTTCATTACAATGTATAAAGTTAAGGTGTATCCATAATGTTCAGTAATTGAAGGTCAGTACAGAGTTAATAGTGTTCCCACATAAACGTTTGAGTAATAAAATGCTATGTGAACACAAACAATATTAATCAAAGTGTAAAATCGTCGATTCAGGTAAACAGACGACTGTGCAAAATACTGTACCTGAACATTGTTTATGTAGCAATGTCAGTAAAAGTGAAATTAACTCGGTATCAAGTGATATCAAATTAAAGAGGACAAAATGATCTTTAATTTGATGGTAATATCGCCCCAATCGCAACTGTATCAAGTGCGTGAAAGGTGTTAGCATCATTTACGAAATATGCATCAGAAATTTGTTTACTAATACCAACAACATTGAAAGCTATCTGTCACCTCAGAGTTTGGCAGTTAAAAAACCGTTATTAACGGCTATACAGTCAATACGTCATACTCATCACACCTGCAAGAACCAATCACAAAATTAGTTAGTAATTAACATTTTTCCCTAAGGCCGATCGAAGAGGCAAGTATATAAGAGAATGCAACCGATTCTCGACAGACACTTATCAACTTCATTCAGTGCAGAACGTGTGCCCGCCATCTCAACATTTTTTAATAACCGATAGCGTCATCTCCAGAACACATCAAAGGAATCAATTCGACAATAACCTACAAGTACTTCAAATTATCCTACAGAAAACAATAGTGATTATGTGCAGTATTATTTCATTTTGTGCGGGAAAATAATGAACAGAAGTAATTAAATAATGTTATCCATGATCCATTAAGTTAGAAGAGGATCGAAATACTCTGTTCTTGTGCGTGTGCAGTGAATAATGATAATCATTATAATCCGATTATCAAGGTGCTAAAATGAGTTTTAATTAAATAATTAAAACCAAAAGGTAACAGTGTAACCATTATTTCATTTTTTCTACGAGCGCTATAACCTGTACGTTTTTATACACTGATCTGTACTGACGCAAACCACAGAAACATTTCAATATTACACCATGTCTCAATTTATTTGATGAATTTGTCATTAGTAATTAAGCTGAATGTTAGTTATAAGTGTTCTCAATTTATAAACTTTGTAATTCATAAATCAGGCGTGACGAACGCACAACCTATCAAATAGGTTATTTTTATTTGTTTACTTTATAAAAGTAACGTCAAAAAACATTATTGATCAATATTATATCAGAAAATTATTAGATATTGTGTAGGCATGACTTTCTTTTTCGTGTCTCAAAGAACTCACATCTGAGATTTCAATAATATTAATGTTAAAAATAATAAACATCTGGACTTAGCCAGATTTGTCACTTGTGCTCTGAGCAAGCCTTATAAGGTATATAATAACTTATTTACAATTGTACATCATTGTATGTTTTAATTATATTTGTTTTGAATTCTCTATCAAGGGTATGAATAAAACCCATTATTAACAGCATAACCCGACTTAATTTATTTCTAACAGATAGTTAAATATTTTATTTAGAAAACTCAAACAACCTTCAGTTGTGACTAAATATTTTGGAATAGCATTGCCATAAAGGTAATAAACAATTATTTTAAATTTTTTTAAATCATTCAGTGATTCTATTTGTGGGTTTTACATGGGATTTTCCCTAAATAAATCCGTGTGGCGCCCACTAACAAACAAGGCAATCTAACCTTGCAACTAAAGTGAGTTGGTTTTTGTAAACTGAGTTGACAGCTTATTGAACTTCTAGAAAACACGACCAGGTACGTGAAAGTATATTGTATTTATTCTATTGTCCAGACATTACTAGACGTAACGTACTTAGACTATCAGCGACCTGGAGGCGAAGTTTCACAGTCAGCATCAACAAGACGATCATCATCATCATCAAGCGACCAACTATTATACTTTACTTTTAAACCTAAGCAAAATTAGTATTTAATTATTATCAACCCGACTATTTTATTTGTTTCATATAAGGGAATTCTTTTCAGACAATTATAATTACACAATTGTAAACACACTTTGAGTAACCTCGAATGTTACATTTTAAATCATTTTACAACATTAGTAACCTTCAATTAGAAACAACTACAAAAGTTAATACATGTCAAACTAATATATCAAACATAATTAAATTTTATTTAAACCATACTTTCTTGTATTACAAATACGACGCATACACCGTGTGGCAGAACCACACACCGTATTCGATCGATTTATTTACAATATAAACCTAATTTTAAACAATTCCTTTTTTCGTTACGATACAAATTGGCGCACCAACTAGTGTGGCTTAAAAATATTAAATAAAAATATTTTTTATACTTTATATCAGCCCGGTAGACACAAAAGAACTACCATGCCTGACACACGAATAGGTGACACCATGGAAAATCAACCAGTTTTTTCCGCAGGATGGATAGACGAGTTTTTTAAAGAATACGGCCAGACACTAAGAGAATATGATAAGAGAATGAGTGATGACGAACGACAACGAATCGGTCAGAGGGTAGAAAAATTCCAAAGAGACAGTGAGAGATGGATACAGGAATTACGAAACGACAACAACTCAGAAACTGGAGAAGTACCCAATGATGAAACCGTAGAAGAATTACAACCTGAAGATGAGGTCAAACAAACCGAGAATGAAGATTTAGAACCCAATAATCTACAAATGAATGAGAATCAAATGGAGGTAGAAGAGTTAGTAGCCGAGAATGAAGAATTAGGACAAAATAATTTGCCAATGTGTGATGATCAAGTGGAGACAAGGGAATTACCCAGAAATACAACTACCAAACAAGTGAATTCGAAAAATAAAATTCCTGAAGAAAAGAACAAAATAATTAAGAAAACAGGAGAGAAAGAGACAGAGATAGAAGGAATAATACGCTCTAAGAAGACAAGGGTTACAAAGGAAATATTAGAGATGACTAGGAGTGGATTAATTAACTTCGTGGACAACCCAATTATTCGTCATAGAGCAAGAATCAACGGTAAGAAGTATGAACAGGACTTCATAAAAATATTAAAAGTAAATCACCATAAAACCGTGGGTAAAAAATTAAATAAGAGTCCAATTAAATTAAATATACCAACAAATGAAATACACCAAACAAGGTCAATTGATTCCTTAATGAATAACCAACCATTAAACTATTTAATTAATAACCCAGATGACGGAACGATTAAGACAATGTTACATGCCAGTGACTATGTTATGACGGAGAAGGTTATAAACAATGAGGTATTTAAAGTGAATACTCCTAGAAGAAAGATGCTTCACAAGAAGAAGGAAAATCATCAAGAACAACTGGACCAGATCATTGAAGGGTACGCCCAAAGAATAAGGGAAATGCGGAAGAAGAGGGACCAATCAATGGAAGAATCCAACCAGGAAATGAACGGAGGTCAACCCGGATTAGAAGAAGGGCCAGACGTCAATAATAGCCAAGGCCCGGAGTACACTGGACACATGGATACCAAAGATGATGAGAGGAAGAAGGCAAGGAAACGGGGAGCCAACGACTATCTGGTAGCCGCCAAGTGGAAGAACCGCATGATAGGAATAGAGTGGAGAAGCACAAAATAATCCCATGTATATCAACCATAAAAAATGATTACTATTAAGAGCAGATAATATGTAGTAGTAGGCGTCACTTATCACCCGAATGTTTAGGGTATAAAAAAAAAAAATATGTTTTAAAAAAAAAGAAATCCTATAAACGGACTCATTTAGTGTTTAACAGAATCACATACTAGGCTCCAAATTATTGAAGGTAACTAATTGACTATAACAAATCGATTTGCCCTATTGAGTTACAAAAGTGTGTAGGATTAAGATATAGGCCAAACTATTTGTTACTTGTGAAAAAAAAAAAGAGAGAACCAGATCTATCACACCAAAGGATAGAAAATTATGTAATGCTAACTAAATGATTTAATAAGAAAAAAGACATCTATTATGTCATAAAGAGCCAGTAGTGGCATACAACTAACATTACTATGCTATACTTAGAGAAAAAAAATGTTTATCCAAATGAATATTATATGTAACTTAATGTTTATCAAATGATTATTGTGTACCTCTTGTAAAACTAAAATATTATTTAAAATCATCCAGAATAAAGGTTCACCCAACTAACCTTTGAAGGAGTAGAGAGGCAGAATAACAAAGTGTGTAAAATAAAAGAAGGATATTATTATGGAAAGTGTAAGGAGAGAGAAAAAATGTTTATTAAACGAACTATGTAACCCCAAGAATGTCTATAAAATTAGATATTAATATGTTATTATATTGTCACATGAAATTGTATTTATCAAATATTGTATACTTCATAACTTAGAACTAAAATCATCCAGAATAAGTGAGAACCACCATCACTTGAAGGAGTAGAGAAGAAGAATAACAAAGTGAGTTAATTGTAAAGATAGCTATAGTTATAATGGAATGAAAAGAGAAAAATGTTTATTAATTATCTAATATTGTACATCACCAGATATGTCAGAGAACATCTAACAAAAAACCAGTCAGTATATGAACAGTGTAGATCCTGATAATTCAGGATAAGTATAAATGATTAAAAAAAAAAAAAAAACAACTTGTAAACTAATGTAAGAATAAAATGCTGTAGACTGTGTATGTGAAAACCAACTGCATAAGTATATGAGCAGCAAAATAAGTGTGTAATCTAGAATACTCAAGTGAACCAAAGCAAATTATCAACTAGTATAAACAGTAACAATACGGCTGATAAAAAGCATAGCTGAGAATGTCAAGTCTGAAAAGAAATAATTACCTGTAAAAAAGAAAGCATGTTATAAAGTATAAAGATGGAAATGTGATCTAAATGAAAACCTCTGATACCTTGAATATTATGTTGAAGATAGTATATTATTGAAAATGAATGATATGTGTTATATTTTATGAGTTGTGATAGTGCAACTATTGCCTGGTGCAATGTTTATTTTTTTCTCAGACAGAGAAGAGTAATGCCTCTGAATCTGAGTACGTGTACTGAGGAACGGCAGAGAATGTAAGCCACAGTGAGCCACTCTGATTCCGAACCCACTACAAAAGTTAGGGAGTTATATTGTATTAATGTATCAAGGATTATTATGAAAGAATCTGTGAGGTATAAATTATAATAACCATTAAGATAATCACGAATGTAAAGATATGTAATAAGAAAGAAGAATGTGAATAAGACAGGAAATTGTTAATTTAAGAAATGAGATCTATTGTAGTTAAATGACTTAAAAAGTAAGCGACTTGAAAATACTAGTAAGTTAAGAATTATATCACTAGACAAAAAATCAAGCTAGAGTAATACACTAATAGTATGTTAAAAAATCAAAGAGTACAAGAAAAAAAAGAAAGACCATAGAAATATACTAAGAAACTGACATGAAATGATAATTTTATAAAAAATAAATTTTTTCTCAAATGATCAATTTTGAGGAGGGAGTATATGTAACATAACAAAATGTTACCTAACCTAAACGTATACTATCAGTTTAATAATATATATATACTTTCACTTATGAACTTACTATTGTCACTTCCCAAACGTTTCAAGATGTTGTTTCTCTTCTTCAGTGGGTTGAGTACTAACTGTCGATTACAGAATAACCGTTACGGAATGGAGTGTGTGGTGGGGGTTGATGGTGGGAAGGGGTTGGCGCTGAGGTTCGAATTATGTGTGTGGATCAGTGTGTCAAATAGTGTATGTGATTTGTAATGTATCTGTTCATTTAATATGTTGTTTGGTTGTAGTGTGTGATATCTGTATATTTCAAATTGTTCAGCTGTGTTTAGTTTTCTACTTTTTGGTAAGTAGTGTAATATTTCCATGTTGTGTTCTATGTTTGTGTAGCTGTGGTTTTCGTTATGTAAATGTGTGGCAAATGTGGAATGTATGTAGTTTGTGGTGAGGGCTTTTAAATGTTCAGAAAACCTGGAAGAAAAAGATCTTCCCGTCTGGCCGATGTAGAATTGTTGACAATCATTGCAATTTAATTTGTAAACCCCTGTTTTGCTGTATGTGTCAATAATGTCTTTGTTAGTATTGTTTATGTGTTTTCTAATGGTGTTGTTGGTTCTGTAAGCTACTTTATAATTTTGTTTCCTAAATTTGTTTGCAATTTTATGTGTATTGGAATTGTAGTATGTAAGTGTTATGTATTTACTGGGTTGTGTGCTGTTGGTCAGATGTGTTTTACTTTTTGTGTTGAGGATTCGTTTATGTAGTTTATTTATTAATTCAGGGTTGTATCCGTTTTTGGCTGCTATGTATTTAATTGTGTTTAATTCATCTTGGTAGTCATGTGTGTTTAGGGGTATTGACGTGAGCCTATGGAGCATGTAGTTGAAAGCTGCATGTTTGTGTTGAGTTGGGTGGTTGGATGTGTTGTGTATGACCATGTCTGATGTGGTGGGTTTTCTGTATATTTTGTATATGTGTGTGTTGTTTGTTTTGGTGATTGTAAGGTCTAAAAAGTTTATGCTGTTGTTTAATTCTATTTCAAGTGTGAATTTTAATTTATGGTGTAAAGTGTTAATGTATTTATGGAAATTTTCTATTTGTCTTTTGTTGCCGTTGTAAAGGAGTAAAATGTCGTCGACATACCTGTGCCAATATATTATTTTGTCGGTGTATTTGTTGTTGTTCAGTATGTGTTTCTGTTCTATGGTGTGTATGAATATTTCTGCTAGTATACCTGATATAGGGGAGCCCATGGGTAGTCCATCTGTTTGTGTGTAATACATGCTATTGTGTGCGAAATAATTTTGATCTGTGATAATTTTAGTTAGATGGATGATCTCGTTTATGTGTGTTTCGGGTGTGTTATTTATTTTTAGTAATTGTTCTAATGTAATTATGGTTTGCCATAATTACATTCCACATTTGCCACACATTTACATAACGAAAACCACAGCTACACAAACATAGAACACAACATGGAAATATTACACTACTTACCAAAAAGTAGAAAACTAAACACAGCTGAATAATTTGAAATATACAGATATCATACACTACAACCAAACAACATATTAAATGAACAGATACATTACAAATCACATACACTATTTGACACACTGATCCACACACATAATTCGAACCTCAGCGCCAACCCCTTCCCACCATCAACCCCCACCACACACTCCATTCCGTAACGGTTATTCTGTAATCGACAGTTAGTACTCAACCCACTGAAGAAGAGAAACAACATCTTGAAACGTTTGGGAAGTGACAATAGTAAGTTCATAAGTGAAAGTATATATATATTATTAAATTAATAAGTGAACGAAGAGGATGCAACAACAAGATAATTTGTATACTATCAGGTTTAATAAGTACATAACAATAATGTAAATAGTGAATATAGTGATAAGAATAACCAAGAAGAGAGAAATCATGGAAGAAGAATGAAGCAGAAGTACCACATGAAACAGTAAACCCAAATACTGTTTGACACTACAACCAGACAATGACTAACACAAACTGATGGACAGAGCAAATTTACATTAAGCTGTCAATCAAGTCAGTAGATAATGTAAACAGAATATGATATGTAAATAAAAAGTGAATCAATAAGAATCTGAATACTGTGAAATCAGAATTAGCATTTTGCTGATAATAAATTTAACCATGACTAGTAAATTATAAATGCCAAAAACTAAAATTAGCAATGGCTACAAAGTGAGAACAAAGATATATTTCAATATCAAATATACTATGAGAAAGAAAAACCATTTGTAAGAGGGAACCTTGTACAAATAAGGTACCTCAGCAAATTAACGAATTGTGAAATAATGAAAGCTTTTAAAGGCAGAATTCCGATATGAGCGATATGTCTTAACAAGGCCTATACCAAACAATAATCAGTGAGTTGATTATTGGGAAGTAACGTAAGTGTAAATTAAATACACAGAACAATTGTTATGCTCCAACATAGCAAAAAACATTATTAAAATGATATATTTAATCATAATTCAATTGTTAAGTAGTAGAATAGAACGAGTTAGAGTAAAACGAAATGTCATAGTAATAAGAATCGTTCATTACAATGTATAAAGTTAAGGTGTATCCATAATGTTCAGTAATTGAAGGTCAGTACAGAGTTAATAGTGTTCCCACATAAACGTTTGAGTAATAAAATGCTATGTGAACACAAACAATATTAATCAAAGTGTAAAATCGTCGATTCAGGTAAACAGACGACTGTGCAAAATACTGTACCTGAACATTGTTTATGTAGCAATGTCAGTAAAAGTGAAATTAACTCGGCATCAAGTGATATCAAATTAAAGAGGACAAAATGATCTTTAATTTGATGGTAATATCGCCCCAATCGCAACTGTATCAAGTGCGTGAAAGGTGTTAGCATCATTTACGAAATATGCATCAGAAATTTGTTTACTAATACCAACAACATTGAAAGCTATCTGTCACCTCAGAGTTTGGCAGTTAAAAAACCGTTATTAACGGCTATACAGTCAATACGTCATACTCATCACACCTGCAAGAACCAATCACAAAATTAGTTAGTAATTAACATTTTTCCCTAAGGCCGATCGAAGAGGCAAGTATATAAGAGAATGCAACCGATTCTCGACAGACACTTATCAACTTCATTCAGTGCAGAACGTGTGCCCGCCATCTCAACATTTTTTAATAACCGATAGCGTCATCTCCAGAACACATCAAAGGAATCAATTCGACAATAACCTACAAGTACTTCAAATTATCCTACAGAAAACAATAGTGATTATGTGCAGTATTATTTCATTTTGTGCGGGAAAATAATGAACAGAAGTAATTAAATAATGTTATCCATGATCCATTAAGTTAGAAGCGGATCGAAATACTCTGTTCTTGTGCGTGTGCAGTGAATAATGATAATCATTATAATCCGATTATCAAGGTGCTAAAATGAGTTTTAATTAAATAATTAAAACCAAAAGGTAACAGTGTAACCATTATTTCATTTTTTCTACGAGTGCTATAACCTGTACGTTTTTATACACTGATCTGTACTGACGCAAACCACAGAAACATTTCAATATTACACCATGTCTCAATTTATTTGATGAATTTGTCATTAGTAATTAAGCTGAATGTTAGTTATAAGTGTTCTCAATTTATAAACTTTGTAATTCATAAATCAGGCGTGACGAACGCACAACCTATCAAATAGGTTATTTTTATTTGTTTACTTTATAAAAGTAACGTCAAAAAACATTATTGATCAATATTATATCAGAAAATTATTAGATATTGTGTAGGCATGACTTTCTTTTTCGTGTCTCAAAGAACTCACATCTGAGATTTCAATAATATTAATGTTAAAAATAATAAACATCTGGACTTAGCCAGATTTGCCACTTGTGCTCTGAGCAAGCCTTATAAGGTATATAATAACTTATTTACAAGTGTACATCATTGTATGTTTTAATTATATTTGTTTTGAATTCTCTATCAAGGGTATGAATAAAACCTATTATTAACAGCATAACCCGACTTAATTTATTTCTAACAGATAGTTAAATATTTTATTTAGAAAACTCAAACAACCTTCAGTTGTGACTAAATATTTTGGAATAGCATTGCCATAAAGGTAATAAACAATTATTTTAAATTTTTTTAAATCATTCAGTGATTCTATTTGTGGGTTTTACACGGGATTTTCCCTAAATAAATCCGTGTGGCGCCCACTAACAAACAAGGCAATCTAACCTTGCAACTAAAGTGAGTTGGTTTTTGTAAACTGAGTTGACAGCTTATTGAACTTCTAGAAAACACGACCAGGTACGTGAAAGTATATTGTATTTATTCTATTGTCCAGACATTACTAGACGTAACGTACTTAGACTATCAGCGACCTGGAGGCGAAGTTTCACAGTCAGCATCAACAAGACGATCATCATCATCAAGCGACCAACTATTATACTTTACTTTTAAACCTAAGCAAAATTAGTATTTAATTATTATCAACCCGACTATTTTATTTGTTTCATATAAGGGAATTCTTTTCAGACAATTATAATTACACAATTGTAAACACACTTTGAGTAACCTCGAATGTTACATTTTAAATCACTTTACAACATTAGTAACCTTCAATTAGAAACAACTACAAACTTTAATTTTAGTTAACTATAGCAGAGTTTTTATATTTAGTTACAAATTGACGCATCCAACGTGTGGCAGAATTACACCCCACGCGAACACCCACTTTTATAATTCGTTACAATTTGTACGTGAATAAAATATCACAAACTATAAAATAGGTTAATTACCTTCTGTCAACGTTTATCAGAATCCTATACTGGATTACTCGAGTTTTGACACCAATGGTGTCATCATCAGATCCAATATGATTAAGGTTAAAACATTAATCGATGTATATTCATCTCATCAAATATTAAAAAACAACACATACATTGTACAAAAATAATAAATAACACATATTAAAACGAAATAAAACCGACATGTGGCCGTAACGAACCTGCACAGGAACGCTGCCACGGTAAAACTAATCAATACCGGCTTGACCTTCGTTCAATTTTATCGATCTGATATAGCCGATTTCTCGTTCTATATGATCGATTCTATTAAACAAAATATTATTTGTATGTATTGCTTTTTCGTTTAGGACACGATTGTAAACCTCCTTTATAGCTTTATATATCTCGAACCGTTCGAGGGTGTCTAGCCTTAGTGACTTTTTACATTTATGTAGGATATCTAAATTATCACCAATACTCTTTAAGTTATGGTCATGTAAGCTTAAATGTTCTGCAAATGTAGATCTTCTTACATTTGCCTTGGAGCTTGGGATATGTTCTTTATAACGTAATTTGAAGGAACGACCCGTTTGTCCTATGTAGAACTGTGTGCAATCCGAACAATTAAGTATATACCAGTACCGTCAAATATATCGGAGGTTATATTTTTGTTTGTAAATGTAAGTTTTTTCTCAAGCTTATTATTCACCTTTGAAGCCAAAGTAATATTTTGATTTTTTAATTGGTTTTTTAAAATATGATGTAGAATTTCACCATATTCTATTGCAATATATTTGTTTACTTTTTCTTTGGACACATTAATATTTATTGGTTTATTTTGTTTTTTACTGATTATTCTATCTACTATATGACTTTTGTATCCATGGCTATCGCTATGTGTTTGATAATGTCTAGTTCATTTTTATAGTCTTCCGTAGATAGGGGCAATGCCAGCAATCTATGAACCATACAATTAAAAAATGCCATTTTATGTGAAATAGGGTGATAAGATGAGGCGAGAATAGCATGATCTGTGATTGTTGGTTTTCTGTAAATATTATAGTTAATTTTATTATTTATTTTTGTTAAAGTTAAATCTAAAAAATTAATTGTATTATTCATTTCCGTCTCTATGTGAATTGCAAATTATTTGTAATAGTATTCATATATTTTTTAAGCATCTCCAATTGCCTGCAATTGCCATTATAAATCATTATTGTGTCATCCACATATCGTCGGTAAAATAAAATTTTTTTATAATGTTTGTTTTTAGTTGATAATATTTTGTTTGTTTCAATGTGATTTAAGTAAATTTCCGCCAGGATGCCTGATAATGGGTATCCCATCGCCAATCCATCCCGTTGTAAATAATTTTGTTATCGAAAGTAAAATAATTTTGTTCCAATATTACTTTTGTCAAATTGATTAACTCATCGATTGTTTTATGATTTAATGTGGATTTAGAGAGTAATAAACTTTTTGCTATTTCTAACGTTTCACTAATTGGTACGTTCGTGTATAAATTTACTATGTCGAATGAAGCGAGAGTGTATCTCGGTTCGATTGTAATTGTTTTTGTAAGTTTGACCAGTTCTAAACTGTTTTTCAAACTATAGTTTTTATTGAACGCTATATGTTGTCTAAAAATTTTTTCGAGTTTTTTGGCAATTTTATATGAAGGTGCAGACATGAAATTAACTAAAGGACGGACAGGCATATTATTTTTATGTATTTTTGGAAGGCCCCTAAGTCTAGGTGCCTTGGGATCTATCATTTTTAAGTGTTTTTTCTCATCATTCGTTATGATGTATTTGGTTTTATATAATACTGATTTCATGTTATTATTAAATTTAACAGTGGGGCCGCTTCGAATCTCAATAATGTTATTGTTTTTAATAAAGTCCTGTATCTTGTTTTTATAATTTTCATAAGTTAAAATTACGAGAGTTTGACCTTTGTCCGCTTTGGTGACGATTGCGTTATGGTCTATTAATTTCGTCTTTATCTCATTAAACACCCTTGTTTCGTTATTGTAAATAGTTTTTGTATTAATTGTATTTTCGGCCTTCATAACTTTTTTTTATTTTATTATCAATTGCATGTCTTATTACTGTTTTTGTTTCTTCGTCAGATATGGAATTTATTGCACTTTCAGCGTTCAAAATTTTATTAAAGAGTGATTGTTTGAAACCATTGTTTTTAAAATTGTATTTTAAGCCTTTGTTCAGAAGGTTGGTTTCTTCATTGTTGAATTTAATTCCAGTAAGATTAACAATACGAGGGTAAAACTGATGACTTATTATATTGTTCTCTTGTGTGTCATTCTGTTTTTTCAATAAGTTAAGAATTTTTTTATTTTGTGTTATCTTTTTCTTAATAATGGTATTGTTTATTTGTTTGTCTATCGAATATGTTACATTGTGGACTTGTGATGGGTGCAAGCTTTGTAACAGTTTGAGATGTTTTTTCATGAGCACCCTATTGAATAAGTTCTTTTTACTATGTAATTGTTTTATTTCGTTTTTGACCCATAATTTTGTGGCCATTTCTTTAGTTTTTTAAGCACTATAAGATTTGGATGTTATTTTTATCTGGACATAACTCGCACAATTTGCAAACCTAAACATG
Source organism: Magicicada septendecula (assembly GCA_034769895.1). Lineage (NCBI taxonomy): Eukaryota > Metazoa > Arthropoda > Insecta > Hemiptera > Cicadidae > Magicicada > Magicicada septendecula. The sequence goes on from CM068368.1 coordinate 785,443,386, forward strand.
TTTTGTTATATCTGATGTTTAGTGCTGTTTTCAATAGTTTTAACCTAATGTTCATATGTTGAAAGGCAATTTTTACCTGACTGGCATCCAATTTAAACATTTTATTTGCCTCCAGAAACGGTTAAGACTATAAAATAGGTTAATTACCTTCTGTCAACGTTTCTCAAAATCCTATACTGGATTACTCGAGTTTCGACACCAATGGTGTCATCATCAGATCCAAGGTTAAAACATTAATCGATGTATATTCATCTCATCAAATATTAAAAAACAACACATACATTGTACAAAAATAATAAATAACCTAATTTATAAGGTAATTAACCTATTTTATAGTCTTAACTGTTTCTGGAGGCAAATAAAATGTTTAAATTGGATGCCAGTCAGGTAAAAATTGCCTTTCAACATATGAACATTAGGTTAAAACTATTGAAAACAGCACTAAACATCAGATATAACAAAACATGTTTAGGTTTGCAAATTGTGCCGAGTTATGTCCAGATAAAAATAACATCCAAATCTTATAGTGCTTAAAAAACTAAAGAAATGGCCACAAAATTATGGATCAAAAACGAAATAAAACAATTACATAGTAAAAAGAACTTATTCAATATGGTGCTCATGAAAAAACATCTCGAACTGTTACAAAGCTTGCACCCATCACAAGTTACAATGTAACATATTCGATAGACAAACAAATAAACAATACCATTATTAAGAAAAAGATAACACAAAATAAAAAAATTCTTAACTTATTGAAAAAACAGAATGACACACAAGAGAACAATATAATAAGTCATCAGTTTTACCCTCGTATTGTTAATCTTACTGGAATTAAATTTAACAATGAAGAAACCAACCTTCTGAACAAAGGCTTAAAATACAATTTTAAAAACAATGGTTTCAAACAATCACTCTTTAATGAAATTTTGAACGCTGAAAGTGCAATAAATTCCATATCCGACGAAGAAACAAAAACAGTAATAAGACATGCAATTGATAATAAAATAAAAAAAAGTTATGAAGGCCGAAAATACAATTAATACAAAAACTATTTACAATAACGAAACAAGGGTGTTTAATGAGATAAAGGCGAAATTAATAGACCATAACGCAATCATCACCAAAGCGGACAAAGGTCAAACTCTCGTAATTTTAACTTATGAAAATTATAAAAACAAGATACAGGACTTTATTAAAAACAATAACATTATTGAGATTCGAAGCGGCCCCACTGTTAAATTTAATAATAACGTGAAATCAGTATTAAATAAAACCAAATACATCATAACGAACGATGAGAACAAAACTTAAAAATGATAGATCCCAAGGCACCTAGACTTAGGGGCCTTCCAAAAATACATAAAAATAATATGCCTGTCCGTCCTTTAGTTAATTTCATGTCTGCACCTTCATATAAAATTGCCAAAAAACTCTCTGAAAAAATTTTTAGACAACATATAGCGTTCAATAAAAACTATAGTTTGAAAAACAGTTTAGAACTGGTCAAACTTACAAAAACAATTACAATCGAACCGAGATACACTCTCGCTTCATTCGACATAGTAAATTTATACACGAACGTACCAATTAGTGAAACGTTAGAAATAGCAAAAAGTTTATTACTCTCTAAATCCACATTAAATCAAAAAACAATCGATGAGTTAATCAATTTGACAAAAGTAATATTGGAACAAAATTATTTTACTTTCGATAACAAATATTATTTACAACGGGATGGATTGGCGATGGGATCCCCATTATCAGGCATCCTGGCAGAAATTTACTTAAATCACATTGAAACAAACAAAATATTATCAACTAAAAACAAACATTATAAAAAAATTTTATTTTACCGACGATATGTGGATGACACAATAATGATTTATAATGGCAATTGCAGGCAATTGGAGGTGCTTAAAAAATATATGAATACTATTACAAATAATCTGCAATTCACATTAGAGACGGAAATGAATAATAAAATTAATTTTTTAGATTCTGTAACGGTAGGCCTACAGTAGGTCCGTAAAGGAATTTGTGGATACATGAAAATATAATTTTATTGTAATTCAAATGTAATCAAATATGTGAGGATAAAAGTTTCCCAATATACTACAACGCAATGAGTAACGGAAGAGTTGTCTCAAGGTCAACTGGCCTAAGTGACGAACGACTGCGAGTTTACTAACAACGAGCTGGCCACTCCTAAAAACGTCATCATAATAATGCCAAACGTAATAACTGAACTGTAAAACACAGACATCATCGCCAGAGAACAATAGATTTGATGACGCATTAACCCTTCCACTCGGGGAAAATACGCCATGTTATCTCCCCAGTCGAAACAACACCGTCCGTGCAACAGCACGCTGTAATGTGGCATTTGGGCCTACCTGGGATAATATAAATAAATTTGTATTTTTTAAATAAAGTAAATAACATTTTTACAATGATGGGGACAAAACGAATAAACGAAAGGTAAATTCAGTGATTGCGACAGTAGAGACGGTGCAGCACTGCTGTGTTAAAATTATTCAGTAATATTTTCTAAAATGAGTAAACAACCGACGGAATTGTGCCAAGGTCAACTAATGACACACAAAACAGCGTCAACAAGTTATGTAACGGAACATCAGACCATATTACGTCAGCGCATTACATAACGAAGAATGCAGGGTGTGTCAACACCAGCAGCTTTGTGACCCACACAGAACAAAATTAGTCGGAAAACAACATTTCAACACACCGGACACGAGCAGTGTGTGTGTCCGCCGGCTGTGCGTGATTTTCGCGCCCGCATACACGTAAAAATGTAAAAAAGTGAAGTATTGAAATTTTAACGTAAATCAGAATGAAATAACAGTTTAAAAAACATGTAACAGCAGTGAAAGTTAAGAATAATCTATGTAGTGCGTGTGGAGCAATATGACGTCTTTTGGACTGATTTGCAAGATAAGTAACATAACGGGGGGCAGAACAATCTTTAAATAAGGGCAAACACTCAAAATTTTAATATGGTTATCATATTTCAATAAACGAGATCTCTAGGGGAATGGGATGATTGTGTGCGTGTCTGTGTGAGAGTATAGAATCTACATAATTAGGAAGTGCTGGTTGCGTAATTATTTATATAGTAATTAAATTCATTTGATTTGTCGTTTTACAATTAATTAATAATTAATTAAATAATGAGTTGTTTTATTAATTGAGCCTCGTGGCCAAATATATTCAAAATAGTATAAAAGAAATTGATGAGATGGGAGTTAGTCGGATATAATAAAAAGTGTTTATTAACCACATAAAGGTGTGTTGGTCATTTGCGTCCACCTGTTTCTCTCTGCTAATGAGTACACCTGACGAGACCCTGGAAGTTTCACGAAAAGTAGGTAACACAACAAAAAAGAAAACTGAGCAATATCAATATTTCAACATTAATAATTTTTAATTAACTCGTAACGTTTTAATGGCGCCCGAACAGGGACTTTGTAAATTAAGTTAACAAAAATTTACAAACGGGTCGAAAAATGGCAGAGGGAAGTAAGAACGCAGACTTAGGTAAAAGTAGCGTAGAAGAATCTATTTTAAATATTACGCAAGATCATATGGTAACAACCAATGATTTTGCTGATGAAAGTGTTGAAACAAATGTAGACGAAACTGTAGTAGCGAGGGGTAGTAAAGACAAGGGGGTAAATATATTTAACCAATTAGCATTGATGATGGAGATGATGTCAAGAATGAAAACTGAGATCAAATCAGAAATAAATATCGTAAATATGAGTTTAAATGAAATGAAAACAGAAAATAATAATCTGAAAACGAGTTTGAATGAATTTAAGATTGAAATAAAATCAGAAATAATTGCTAGTAACATAGAGTTGAAAACAGAAATAAACAAACAAGACCAAAAATTAAGAGAAATAGACAATAAGTTAGAAGAACAGAATAAGATTATTGCGGGAGTGAGAGAGGAACTGACTAGTGTTATAAATAAGGTACAAGACGAAATGAGAAACGATAGAAAAATAATTAACGAAAAACAAAAAGAGAAAATATTAGAGACAAATAAAAAATTTGACACATTGACAGATAAGTATAATGATAAAATTAAAAAGCCAAATGACAAAATGGACTGTAATGTTCAATGTATAATTAATGAGTGTGAACAAATCAAACGAGCAAGTGAGATACAAGAAAATATAAATGATGAATTCAGAAGTAACTTTGAACAAGTTGATGCAATTATAATTAATGTAACTAGTTTAAAAAATAAACAAGCAGAACATGAGCGTGAAATAGTTAAAGTCAGAGAAGACTTAAATGTAACCATTAATCAGATATTAACTAATGTGAGTGAGAGAGATTTAGATAGAGAGTTGTGTGCAGATAGAGAAATAGAATTGTATAAGTTAAAAAGAAATTATGATGAATTGAGAAAAATATTAGAAGTGGTGAAGTCATAGCATAGAAGTGGTTCATACCATATAAAATACTTACCTGTCGAAAGAGAGATAGAGAATTATTTTGAGAATATATTTATAAACAATAATGACTTACCTGACGTAATAGTAGAGGAATACAAAAATGATAAGACAACTTACCTGACATTGACCAATAATACTGATGGAGACTGGACATTAATAACTTATGTTGACAAGTTGTATGAAATATTAATAGGGAATAACCCTATAAATTATAATGGCATAATGAATGGAATAAAGCTAATGGATTATTATTATAATAATAATGATAATAAATGGTATGTGAATAACAATGATGCATGTTACAAATATATTAGATATCTATACGATGATGGAGGCTGAACTAAAAAATCAGTGAATGGACATTGTTAAATATTAGATACAAATATATTAGATATCTATACGATGATGGAGGATGAACTAAAAAATCAGTGAATGGACATTGTTAAATATTGTAAAAGTAAATAACATTTTAACAATGATGGGGACAAAACGAATAAACGAAAGGTAAATTCAGTGATTGCGACAGTAGAGACGGTGGCAGCACTGCTGTGTTAAAATTATTCAGTAATATTTTCTAAAATGAGTAAACAACCGACGGAATTGTGCCAAGGTCAACTAATGACACACAAAACAGCGTCAACAAGTTATGTAACGGAACATCAGACCATATTACGTCAGCGCATTACATAACGAAGAATGCAGGGTGTGTCAACACCAGCAGCTTTGTGACCCACACAGAACAAAATTAGTCGGAAAACAACATCTCAACACACCGGACACGAGCAGTGTGTGTGTGTCCGCCGGCTGTGCGTGATTTTCGCGCCCGCATACACGTAAAAATGTAGAAAAGTGAAGTATTGAAATTTTAACGTAAATCAGAATGAAATAACAGTTTTAAAAAACATGTAACAGCAGTGAAAGTTAAGAAATAATCTATGTAGTGCGTGTGGAGCAATATGACGTCTTTTGGACTGATTTGCAAGATAAGTAACATAACGGGGGGCAGAACAATCTTTAAATAAGGGCAAACACTCAAAATTTTAATATGATTATCATATTTCAATAAACGAGATCTCTAGGGGAATGGGATGATTGTGTGCGTGTCTGTGTGAGAGTATAGAATCTACATAATTAGGAAGTGCTGGTTGCGTAATTATTTATATAGTAATTAAATTCATTTGATTTGTCGTTTTACAATTAATTAATAATTAATTAAATAATGAGTTGTTTTATTAATTGAGCCTCGTGGCCAAATATATTCAAAATAGTATAAAAGAAATTGACGAGATGGGAGTTAGTCGGATATAATAAAAAGTGTTTATTAACCACATAAAGGTGTGTTGGTCATTTGCGTCCACCTGTTTCTCTCTGCTAATGAGTACACCTGACGAGACCCTGGAAGTTTCACGAAAAGTAGTTAACACAACAAAAAAGAAAACTGAGCAATATCAATATTTCAACATTAATAATTTTTAATTAACTCGTAACGTTTTAACGCTACTTAAGTTGCTGGCCAGCAATTGCTAGTAAAATTATTCAAAAGTGGTAAAAATGTAACAAAATGTGAACAGTTAAACCAGTTAAAGAACGAACAGTAATAAAAATGTAAATTAGAGTCAGTGGCAGTATAAAAGGAACCAGTAAAGAATCCAGCCGAACACCTACTGGAACATGAGGCACGTCTGAGTCGATCTTCCAACACACGAACTCAGGAAAGTAAACCTTTTCGAAATTCTAACTACAACCAATTAATTTTGAGCTCAAACAAATTTATAAAAAAGAATGTACCATTAAAATAATTTGTGGGAAGCATGTGAGCGTGTGTGCATGTGCCAGCACATATAGAGAGAATCACGAGGCATTGGTTCACGTTACGTGATCCAGTTTACGTAACAATATAAATATTAGACTGCAGTATGTTTCTAACTTCATTTAATAATAAATTAGGAAATTGAAGATGAAAAATATGTATGTAATTGTGATGTACTTAGAGCTAATGCAGCGAAAATACTTCGCCGCCATTTTGTTTTGTATTTAATCAAACTCCATCTTGTTTTGTGCTTTCAAATATTAAGGTCAGTAAAACACAAGTTTTTTCACCAAATGATATCTGAGTTAATTATTTCTAACAACCATTCAGTTTCTGATCACGCTTATAAAATCCTGGAACCCCTTAGGTATAAATAACTACGTAATGTTGGTAACACAACAATGGCGCCTGAACCAGTATGTAAACAAAGTTGGAAGTATGAACCAAATTTAAAAGGTAAGTTAATTAATAAAAAATAATCAGTAAGTTTGTTAACAAATGATGGCCCGAACTGGGACATTGTATAAAGAAAATTTTATATAAATAAGCCTGATACAGAGACGAAATGGTTGTTGGAAAAGGGGGACTTAATACGTAAAATATACTTAGTACGTAAGTAAGAAGGTTATGTTGTGTTTGATTATATGTTAGATATACAGCAAAATTTTGATAAGGAAAATATTTAAAAATGGCAAACAATAACGAGAATGTCACCCTAACTACCAGTGTAAATGAAAGCCAGATAAATGTCGAATTAAGTGTGACTGAGTTGCAAATTATGAGCGAAGGAATTCACTCAACTGTTAGATAAAATGTTACTTACCCGTGATATTACTTTACCTGGGCGCCAGAACAAATCCCAGATACAAATGACACGGTTTCAGCTTAGCTCAGCGCATGGAGACACTCTTTCTCAGGATTCGTTCAGTGATTGTGGTTTTCAAGGGGAATCGTTACAAATAACACTTTAATATTTGCTTGATTATTTTAATTAACATTTTAATCAATTATTTTTAAACTCGATTAGGCTAATGGTAGGACTTATTTCTACCCTAACACTTATAATTACTGAGTGAGTGTGAAAAGTAACGATTAAGACGTTCAAACGACCTATGGCTCTTATCTGGTTTGATTAAGAGATTGCTATCTCCCAAACCAGTGCTAAAGAACAGGTCTGCAATAATTTGCACGTCTAATACTACACCCCACTTTCCATTCAACACTCCTATACTATGTTAGAGCTAATCTTATAGTTAAAATACAAAGTGTGCAGTTCTTAGTGTCTTTTAAAAATTGTTTATTGTTTTATTATTTGTTTAGTGCTTATTTCATTGATCAATTAATCTATTTCTTACTGTTTGATGCGTTGACCGAAGATAGGAATCCGTAGAGGTCCTCCTTTTGACGGTTTTGCACAGAAGAATTGATGTTGATCAATGCTGTAGAAGATGCCTGGCAATTACAGATGCTGTAGCCTTGTGTCGCACAGGTCCTTCACGGCTGATGATTAATTAATTAATTATCGTTGTTTTACGCAGCGAGAGTTGTTGAACGGTATTAGTTCATCTACACTGTGGGCTACTTCTCGAATTTGATGCTTAAATTACACTTTTGCGTGATTGAAAATTTCTGTACGTAATTTATACACGTCTAGCGCATTGAAGATCCGATCGAAGAGTGATGCTACCCCTCGCTTTGAGTTGGCGTCAGTTTTAAATACTGGGTTCTGATTGGCTGTTCAAATAAATCATGCGTTTTTCCAGTTTTGACAATCTCGAACAGGTCGAGCAAACACCCCTTGACAGGTTTCAAACTGCAGAGAATTTCTAGTTAAAATCGTACTTCCTGTGTTTGCAAATCGATTGATTACAGGTATTTGCAAACGTGTTTTCAAAGATCTGACCACAGAATATTGTTGCTTAGGCCTTTATCTGTGTGTGTGAAAACACCTAATTCCTACATAGCATAATTCTCTCGTTATTCCTTTTGGCGTGCGTCATCCATATAACTTCTTCAATTGTTAATATATTAACTGCCGTATAGAATTGCCGTATATTTATAACTTTTGAAGTTATCGCAGGTTGAACTGATAATTTGCTTTGAGTAAAATTACATGTTTGTACTGGTTTCTGATGTCGCGGTGATGTGGTTAGAGCGAGATGGCTGCGATTATACGCTCTCTCTCTTGCTTACGGCGCTACACTCGTACCGTCTATCACTTTCATATAACGCTCAGATAGGACACTATTATGAATCGTTATACACGATATATGTCACTAAATTATACAATGAGGCCAAGTATTTAGAGCCACCTATACCTTTTAAATCTGTTGTAAGACACGTAAGGAAACATCTGCCGCGGGAAGTTCAGATAACTTTAATGACCAAGGAAATCAATGATATGAATGAGTTGGAGAGAATTTTAGACATGTTGCAAAGTATTCGAGACAGAGAAGTGGGTAGGCAGCCCCAACAACAGAATAATAATAATAATAATTCTGAATATAGTAACCATAGAAGTAATCATAATGGGCATGGAAATACACATGTAAATAATTTCAATAACTCAGGGGATTGGAGATGTTCCAGGTGTAGATGTGAAAATTATGCCAGCCGGCAGAAATTTTTCAAATCCAGCCTGGCGAGAGACAATCAAAGGAGGAGAGAAGGACCAAAACAGTATGTCCAGCAGCAGAGAGGAGGACCAAGCAACAGGGGAACGGCCGGCAATAACCATGGACTACCAAGGGGTCACCAGGGACCAAACACCAATAATAACAGAAACCAGACGGAAAACTAGAGAAGACAGTGGTAGCACGGACCAGACCACTGTCCAGGGAAGTGAATGAGGTCCGACCGATGGAGGATTTCCAAAGTAATGTCATTAAAACGGACATGGTTACAGATTTATTGGAGGAGGAGAACCATACCACAATCGAGATGAGAACTGGATTAACCGAAGTACAGGTAACCATAGCAGGTAAGAGTTACAGAACACTTATAGATACAGGTAGTGAGATTTCTGTAATTACTGAGAACATTTTGGGAGAATTAAGGGAGACTAACAAAAATATAACGATTTTACCAGTAGCAGGGGTTACAGTAGTGGGAGTTACAGAAGTTCGTAGTAAGAGAGTAACCAAACAAATACATTTAAGTTTCCTGATAAATAACGCAGAGTTTGAAAATACATTTTTAGTGGTGAAAGGGCTAAGTCTAGACATAATTTTAGGTAATGATTTTCTACAAAGAAATAAAGCTGTCATAAATTTTAAAGAGAAAGTAGTCGAGTTAGATGAGGGTGATCGGTCGATCAGGGTTAATTTTGAACAGGTGTTAGATAAGGTTAGAGTAACGGGGGTAAAAATATTATAGAAGCGGGTAGGCGAGAGTGACACAGAAGCTAGAGTAAATTCATGTAGAGAGGGAGAGTATATTGTAACGTAGCGGTTTTTGTAGAGGTTTTAGCGAAAACTTTGTATGTTGCTTATTGGGTGTTCGTCTTATTTAATTAAACTCCCAATGTTGTGTACGCCAATCTGTAACGTAGCGGTTTAGAGGTACTAGTGTACTACAGTTACAGGTATATAGTTAATTCAGCCCCACTGTTGTAAGCACCAATTCTATAACGTACTGCTTTTGATATAGGAGAGTTATATTATATGCCCCCCGTTGTTATGCGCCAAGCTGTAACGTACTGGTTTTGAGATATTAAAGTTTCCGCCTCTCCGCAGTCGCCACTTATGAATTATAATAACTGAAGTTTAAAAAATAAAGTATTTTGTAATGTTACTCAATCTAAGCAGAAATCGAGAGTGTGTGATTTGGGGTCAAGTAGGGAAGTTGTTCAGCCTTATGAGGAAGAGAGAGTAAGTACCGATTATTTACACTCGGTTTAGGCGATTTCTGAAATTTTTCCAAATTGTTCGCTGTGATTTAAATCAGCGGATTGTGAGACGAGTTTCCACGCCTAGTTCAACCAACCTACACTATGGCAAAATATGACCCGATGGATTGATCTCTTCTGTTTTTGTGCTGAAATCTATTACAACTACCCACTACAAAAATTATAACACATTTTTATTATTCAATATCATTTTTCAATAATATTATTTATTCATATTATTGGTTTTTGTTTCCTGCCACCAAAATACAAGTATCACAATTGATCTTTCTTTAAATAAAACATAAGATCGACTTCATCGAGTAAACATGGAATTGTTTAAAGAAAAAAAAAAACATATATGGTTTTGTTTACCAAACTTTACACTATTTTTTAAAACATCAATTAATATATAATTCTTTATAATTCCCCAGGGTTAAGGGTAAGTTCTTTTTGTTATGAGATGGTCAGAAATGGATAATTACTAAGCTTTACAAATACCGAAAAAATATTAAATAAAATTTGTTTTATTTTTTTTATTTAGTATGTAGTTCCAGAAATGTCCGTAAGAGAGCAGCGTGCGTTTGTTTACTTGAACACATGTGATTAAATTTGACTAGTTTTGTGTTCTATATCACCATTCGGAATGCGTTTTCTTCGTTAACTATTAGACAAAATGTTTATATTACCTCTCTTCTTATAGCTCTTACTGGAATGAAGCCTTTTCTCTGGTGAGGTCCGTCTTGAGTTATAATTTCATTACCGTCTGGCTCATATTCTATCGTTAACTTGAAACCTGGCGAAACTAGGCCGAATCATCAGAAGGTTTTCTTTCACTGTTTATTAGGGAGTATAACCATTTAGTTTTGATAAATAAGGTATGATTATATAATGTTCATATTGCTTTTTAATTTTGTACTAATTTTCACTTCTCCAAAGTTTCAGAAAGGATATTTTATTAGAATTATAGTAGCATCATTTTGTCAACTCGCCAGGTTTTTTCTTCAAATTTTATTATTAACAATACTTGTTATTTCCGTCACTCTTAGTAACCCATAATATTTTTATTATACAGGTAGTTTGTAATTATTATAAATTTATATTTTATTTACCGAAAAATAATTCTTTTCCATTCCGGTTTCTTTACCAATTTGGTTTACATAATAGATTTTTGTTCATTTTCTTATGACCTTGTATATAAGTATTTGATATTTTTATTATCTTTAAATAAATTTATATATTATTTATCAGTTTTTCATAGTATTCCTACACTGCACTACTTCCTGTTGCCATTTCCCTCATATAGTATTATTTTAATTTTTTATTATCCTTTGACATTTAAACTTTTTATGTTTTTTAAAACGAACCCTGGGTTATCTTATATTATAACACAAGTATTTGAAAAATATAAAATTAACTTAGGTATTACAATTGGTTGTCTACACAATATAAATATTACAATAAATAAATAAAATACAGAATCAGTTAGTAGCATTATAGTCTACTCTCATAGTTTTATAATTCCCAAACCTACAGCACAATTCTGTAAGAAGTTCATTCACTTTCACTTTTACCTCCATGGGTACACTATAACTCACTTGTCACTGTATATCACTCGAATTGTTTAGCATGTTTAGTGATATACTTTAATTTAGAGCTAGTTATAGGTTACCTATTTCTGACCTTTATGTTCTTACATGATTTAATTTATTGGGACCGGGTTATGTAACGTTACAATATTGAGAGTTTTGAAAGAGAAACGAGTGAAAGTAATGAAGCAGTGTGGGAGGTAAGGGCGGATGAATTTTTCAGTGGAGGTGAGGTGGTAAGGAGTGATCAATGTGCGTCGTTGTGGCGGGTGATTGAGCAGTTTCGAGGAGTGTTTGCCGATATTCCGGGAAGGGCAAAGGGTTATGAATGTGTATTGCAGGTACGGGAACACACACCTTTCATGCATCGAAGTTATCCAGTGCCTTATTCCAAAAGACGAGCGGTGCAAGAGGAGTTAGACAGAATGATGGAGGGAGGCATTATAGAAAGGTCAGTGTCACATTACTCAAACCCATTAGTTGTTGTCATAAAGAAGGATGGTAGGATTAGATTGTGTTTAGATGCGAGGAGGATTAACCAGATAATAATACCAGACCGTGAATCACCAGAGTCTATAAATGAGATATTTCAGAAGTTTAGTGGGGTGCGATACATGACGTCGCTAGATTTAACAGCAGGGTATTGGCAGGTACCATTGGCAGAAGTAAGTAGAAAATATAAAGCATTCTTGTTTAACGGTAAGAATTACCAGTTTCGACGCTTACCATTTGGGTTGAATACCAGTGTAGCTAGCTTTATCAAATGTTTAGACCAGATTTTAAAACCAAAGGACTTGAGATTTTTTAACAGTGTATGTGGATGATATTTTAATTGCCTCTAGGACTTTTCAGGAACACTTAGAGCATTTGGAATACGTTTTAGCTAAATTAGAAGAAGGAGGACTCACCGTCAATTGGGACAAATCGAAATTTCTACAAACGAAAATCAATTTTTTGGTATTTATCATTACACAAGAGGGAATCTCCGCAAATCCAGACAAGGTGGACTCCATTATGTGCTTCCCTGAGCCGAAGAACATCAAGCAACTACAGAGCTTCCTAGGACTTTGTAATTTCTATCGTAAGTTCTAGAAGAATTATGCACATTGTAACGCATCAAAAATATCATTACATAAATATCATAACAAATACCCAAATGAAGATCTACCATGAACATATCTAAGCTAATATAGCCAAACACTAACAAGAGGAAAGACAACACTAAAATGTCAAAGCCAAACTTGTATATCCAGGAAGAAATAATGTTAAAGAAACTAAGCACCCAAAGGAAGGAGTTGTAATTAAATAAATCATCAATGATATAACAAAAGGAAAAGTGAACCAAGCAACTACGTTGGCAACCAGGACCCAATAGATCCAATAAGTGAGGGAAAAATATATAAGAAGAGGTAAAATATATAAGAAGAGGAAAAATATATAAGTGAGGGAAAAATATAAAGAAGAGGAAAAATATATAAGTGAGGGAAAAATATATAATAAACAAATAAAATAATATTACCAGTGTGAAGAGTACACAACAAGTGAGGAAAATATATTATAAATGAAGAAAATATATGACAAATAAGGAAATAATATTACCAGTATGAAGAGTACCAAGTACGTGAGGAATAATACCACAACAAGGAAGAACTTGAAAGAAAACAAACTGACCACGAACAAAACTATGGACAGTATGATAATTCAATAAGCAACCACAGACAATAATAGTGTGCTACTTACAGTGAATTAATTAATACTAATATACCACAAGCTGAAATAAACTAACACAAACAATGAAAGTGTACTGTTTATAAAAAGTGAAACTAATAAGTGATAACAATTGTATACAACAATCTCAAATAAAACAACAGACAATGAGTGTATTATTTATGAGACAAAAAGTATAATATAATAAAACATAATAAAGACTGCAAGTAAACTGAAATTAAGTAAAGAAATAATTGCTCAATTATGAAAGTAAATGGAACTGCTTACCAGTAACTACCATGACTGACCTTAAATATAAAATCATTACAAAATATACATTTAAATATCAGGAGAGTGGAAAGTAAAGTCAATACAGAATATAATTAGTAGTATATCAGAGATAAGACAACCTGTAATAGATTAAAAAACATTCAACCCAAACCAAATGTAAACACACAATATGTATGTCAATAACCAATCAGAATTAGATAATAATATGTAAACAAATAGTATATAATAGAATTAAAATAAAGAAAACCATTGTACTAGATAATAGAAATACCAATCATGGTAAATATTTAAGAAAATATGCAAGAAACCAAACTAACACATATAGACATTGTTGTCATTCAGTAGTATACACATAACTTCAACTGAACAGAATTTGCAACAAAGAATCATAATTAACACTTAGAAAAACACTGATAAAAGTATTTACATGATGCAACAACCAAACTAGAATAAATAATGAACAGAATAAACCCAATATGAACAAAGAAACACAAATATATACTTTAAATTTTATAAACAAATAATAGCCAAAATACCAAACCACAGAGTGAATGACAGAATTACATAAAAAACTCAGTCAAACCTAATCAGAAAGAGGAAAATAGCATAACAGTAGTTTCAAGGATACTCAATACCTCTTTGAGAACCATTACCAAACAATAAATGTATAAATTTATGTAATAATAATGAAAACCAATAATACATGTCACATGAAACTAAATGTAAGTAACAGTTCAACAGGAAATTGTGAGTAATTAGCACAGCAGGGAATACTAAATACCCAAGATAAGATGTAGACAAACACTAAAGACAAATTAATGGATGAAAATACATCCCTGATAACAGAACTATTAATAAAATAAGAGTGTCAATATGACAGGACACCTAACATGGTGGGATAAAACCATTCAATGTAAATAAACAAAGCTATGTTAATAAATACAAAGCTGCACAAAAGGTGTAGCATCATTTGATGTACAAACCAAGAACAATAGAATTGTGTTAGAATAATATATATGTTAGAACTAATAAGAAATAATGCATGGACATTTAAGGCCTACTCGCCTGAAAATGCATTATGGAATATTGTAAATATTTAGTATTTAAGGAATAATTGATAAGAATAATGACTTGAACCATTATCAGTGAGTGATATAAAGTGGAAAAAACTTATATTTAAATAAGAACCACCAAAAGTGCATCGACGAAAGGGTAAATAAGTTAATCATGGACGGAATTAGTGCTTGTGTGGACTCAAAATAAAGAGCAGAGCATCCGAAATAACGTGATACCTTTAGTTTCCAAATCGGAGATGTATTAACAAAGTTATAAACAATCATAATTTTTCAACCAATTCCAAAAGAATTGATAGCGTCACTTTTAGACTCTCCAACCCAAAGCCAAACGCTGAGAAATAAAATTTAACAATTTCTTATGGCGTATGGGTACGAGATTAATCGATTTTCAGCCAATAAGAAACGCTGATTTCAGCAGACGCCAGTCGAGGTAGCTAAGGAGAGCGACATTAAGAAACTGATCGTCAATGCTGACAGAACGTATCTTCGACGAGAGTATTTTTTTTTCAAAATGTGCGCGTTCCCTAGTTAGTAAACAATTTTATCTAACCTAACTTATGTGTTAATAACCTTAAACATGTGAAGTGTAAACAGTGATATGAAATAGTGAAATATACCATTGCCAGTGTATAATATCGGCAATGATGAGTGAAATAATAAGGGAGTATTTAGAATTAACAACATTTAAATGAATTTTAAACCATTATCAAATAATAATTTTTGTGTTGATACCACGTTAGTCAAGTGCATTCATACGTGACTAACCTCAATAATGATTATGAATTAACACATTATTGAACAAAAGTTTTCAGTTTTATTTTTTATATAAAATACTATTAATTTTAAAGAAGAATTGCAAATCAAATTATTACTTAACCAATACTAATGTACTCGCACATAGATGCTGATTTGACTAAAACAATAACGAAAGACAATTTGATTATCAATAATAATTGAGAACTGTCAATAACGTTAATGATTAATAATGTGTCATTAGCTAATATTATGTGTGACAATAAGATTTTATGAAGTTAATTTAAATATTTTTAACAATTCACTTAGAGGAATTTTCACTCTAACCTACCTGTTATTGAAAGGTACACAGATAATGCAGTGCTATGCTTTCAATTCAACAAAGCCTAAATATTCTTAATTACACTGAGATTATAAATTAATCATTATATTTTAATTGTTATAACCATTAAAGGAATTTTATTCTGATATACAACAATATTAATCGTATTGCACATACTGTACCATAACCTGCAAAGTTGAAAGCAGGCGTGCCTGATACGATAGTTTCCAATATTATAATTAAACTTTTTTCTAATTTTGTAATCACTCTCCATAATACGTCATTACCGTATTTAAGCATTTTTGTAGTTAGTATCTTGTATACTGAAAGAATTCACGATTTTTGTTAACTATAAATAAGAAAACTAACCAAATCAGGTTAGCGAAATACAATATAAAAAACCAGTGTTACCAGCCCTGAGTTTTAAGAATCTCTGTAACGAGTTAAATTGTTTTTAATGTTTTATGAAATGTTTTAAAAGGTTTTAAATGAACTTTAATTACTGTTAATAAATTACCATTTCACATATAATCGAGTCAGTCTGTCATTTCAAGGTAGATTATAATAACAACAACAGAGCATTTATTTTACAAATTGGCAGTAAGGCAAATAAGCGGCCAAGATTTTGAATAATTTCAAAAGTCTCATATACAGAACAACTTTATTTACTTTATATCCATATATACACTAGTGGTAAATATTGTATGAACTGTGTTGTGTTATTTTCAGTATATTACAGGAAGAAAGGATCTACTTTGGAAGGTTGACACCAGTAAGTAAGTGGTAAGTGACAGCAAAACTTACCAGTGCTTCGGAAAGGGAACTTAAACATTTTTTCAGCTTTCTAAACCTTTTTGAAACAAACAAATCATAAATAATAATAATACACCTAAACTCGTCTAGTCATTGAGTGACATCAACAACGTGTGATTTATTACACAATTGAATAGAAGACATCTATACACCTCTAGCTATCATATTATAGAGTGACGCTCCATCGTGGGGCTTGATTGAATAAACACACCATAACTCATCATATTATAGCACACAACAGCGAAGCTAAGTGCAGTACTCCAGAAGAATAAGCAATGGAGATGGGGAGAAGTGGAACGTGAAGCTTTCAATGAAATTAAGAGGAAATTTAGTCACATGATAATAATGAATGACCCTGATTTTAATAAAACATTTTACTTACAGACGGATGCGAGCAACGTAGCGTTAGGGGCGGAGCTCTACCAAGAAGACTGTGGGAAGGAACACCTGACCATCGCATTCGCAAGTAGATCGTTGCTGTCTGCAGAGAAAAACTATACAACTACTGAAAAAGAACTTTTAAGCATTGTGTTCACCGTGGGGAAGTTCAGAACCTACATCCTGGGAAACACAACGGTAATCAGAACGGACCACAAGGTACGTATTCCTTCTTGAATACGTGTAAGCTTGCTCACAGCCGTCTAACCAGGTGGGAACTTGTTTTACAAGAATACAATTTTGATTGGGAGTATATCAAGGGCACAGATAATAAAATACCTGACACTCTTTCCAGGGTAGACATGTTAAACAATAAAACTGGTAGGGATTTGAAGGAGATTGAGATTTTTCAGATTAGCAGAGAGGATAGAATTTTTGGGGAAGAGCTAAAAGACATTAGAACCATGCAAAGAGCAGATGGTAAGTTGAGTAAAATCATAGATAGTGTAGAGACTGAAGTAGCGGGATCAGTGTACAATCAACATTTTCAAATTTATAAAGGGTTGCTATTTAAGAAAGTAGAAGGGGTGAGCGTGATTGGAGGTTAGTTGTGCCAGATGGGTTAGCAGATAAGATCATTTGGGATTGTCATTTGAGATATGGTCATTTTGGGGCAAAAAAATGTGTCAATGTTTTGAAAGAGTCGTGTGTTTTTAAGAATATGGAAAGGCGAGTTAGAAAGTTGTTAAGGGGTTGTGATCTGTGTCAGAAGTCTAAGGTAGTAAACTATAGGGTTGAAGGGGAGATGAATTTTATAAAGGTAGGAAGGCCATTTGATTTAGTTGCGGTAGATTTGTATGGACCATTGCCGAAGGGTAGAGGCGGAGTGATGTATATTTTTGTAATGGTAGACACTTTTTCTAAGTATGTAAAATTATATAGTGTGAAGAGAGCTACCAGTCAAGTGTTGAGTGAGAAGGTGACAAAGGACTACATGATCCACGTGGGTAAGCCAAAGGTAATTTTATCGGACCATGGGCCACAGTTCATCAGTGGGAAATGGCGCCAGACCCTAGGATGGGAAGGAATCATCCCGAAGCACACGGCAGTCTACCATCCTCAGTCCAACCAGGCGGAGCGTGTCATGAGAGAGATAGGCAGGATTTTTAGAGCCTATTGTCACGCAAAACACAGCGAGTGGCCATTATATGTCAGAAGGGTAGAAAATTGGCTGAACAGTACCACCCACGAGTCCACAGGATATACGCCTCACGAATTAGTTAAGGGAACACCCCCCCCCCCCCGAGGATTTTAGAACAGTTATTTGACTAACCACCTGAGAGCGAGAAAACGGATGTGAGTATTAAAATCAGGTTGGCTAATGAGAATTTATTAAGCAAGGCTGAACAACGAAAACGTAGACACGACGCAAAAGGTAAGTGGATGAAGTACGAAGTAGGACAGTTGGTATTGGTGTGGAGACACAACTTGTCAAGCGCTCAGGATAAGGAGATCAAGAAGTTCTTCTTACTCTATGAAGGACCTTATGAGGTAATAGAAGTTAAGATGAAGAATTCATATGTATTGCGGACCAGGGAGACAAGGGAGATAGTAGGGACACACAATGCTACAAATTTGAAGTTGTATTGGTCATTGTAGGAGTTTTAAATAAGGTTTATTTTATATTAATGTATGTATGAAATTTTAATTTGATATTATATGTTTCCAGAAGGGACTCTCCCCCATTTTCGGGCGATCACAGACTCACCACCTCTGATCGTGGATTTTGGCAATCTGGAGGTGGACCATGGTTGGCGGTAGCCTCAGCCACGGGGTGAAAGCAACGATGGTCTTACTCCACAAAAAGGTGTTAGTAGATTAGTAGAAATTCTTTGCTTACAAGAATGGGGAGGGGGACCCATAGTTTGGTGGAAAGGTAAGATAGAATCATATAAAAAAAAAAAACTTTGATGGTGGTAGTATTTTTCCACGAACTACAGTAGTTTTGTTTTAGAAAATGTGAAATAAAACGACACAAAATTTTGTAACTTAAAATTAAATTTTCAAGGAGTTATTCTCCTTTAGAAAACAGAAATGTACGAGGCGTGTCCGGAAAGTAAAGACACAAAGGTTGTAATTGTTCTAAAAATATTTGTTTACAAATCATTAACTGACAATTACGTAAATACATATATCTTTATTTCTCTACATAATTACCGCCATTATCCAAGCACCTATTAAGTCTGGGAACCAGCTTTTGTATCCCCGTGTCATAGAAGTCTGCCCTCAACCCTTTGAACCATGTCATGACCTCTTCTTTTACCCCCGTCATCGTCATCGAACTTTTTTCCGCCCAGATATTGTTTCAGGTGAAGGAACAAGTGAAAATCACTGGGAGCAAGGTCCGGGCTATGCGGCGGGTGATCCAAAACATCCCATTTCCAACTGCACGCGTGACCTCTGCGGTGCTCGGCAGTTGGAAATGGGATGTTTTGGATCACCCGCCGCATAGTCCGGACTTTGCGCCCAGTGATTTTCACTTGTTCCTTCACCTGAAACAATATCTGGCCGGAAAAAAGTTCGATGACGATGACGAGGTAAAAGAAGAGGTCATGACATGGTTCAATGGGTTGGGGGCAGACTTCTATGACACGGGGATACAAAAGCTGGTTCCCTGACTTAATAGATGCTTGGATAATGGCGGTAATTATGTAGAGAAATAAAGATATATGTATTTACATAATTGTCAGTTAATGATTTGTAAATAAATATTTTCAGACCAATTACGACCTTTGTATCTTTACTTTCTGGACATGCCTCATATTTTATTTTAATGTAAACTTGTAAGATGATCCATTGTTGTACTTATGATCTTGTCATAAAGAAGATGTTAGTGAAAAGTGAAAGCTGGAACTTGCAAAAGTGTCTATATGAAATTTTTTTATGAAAATAAAAAGAACTTGTTATTATACAAGATTAAAGGGTGATTTTGGGGGTTTGTTTGGTGTTAATAGAAGTGTAAATCAATTGTGGATTGTAGAGACAGCAAAGGTAGAAGGACATAAGTTTAGATATAAGTAGGCTATTGCAGTGGCGGCATGTGCCACTGTAGATAGCAGTACGGGTTGATGAGTAACGTCAAAGTACGTTACCATCATCGGAGGCCGATACCGGAGTATACACACTGCACAACCACTTATATAATTTTATTATATGTTAATTGATGCCGTGCAGTGTATTCTAAAGACGAAGTGGAAACATGCGAATGAAGATGATTTCCCCACCTTTTTGGGCAATTACTGTCTTACCAGCACTAATTGTGGTTTTGGACGACAACCAGCTGTGGGCAGCAATTGTAACACTGACCATAGTTGGTTGCCCATGAAATTGGTGAAAATTGAAATTAACGGGGGGCCACTTAGGGGAAATCCCGGAACTATGGAACAGCGGCTATCACCTTGTTCGAGTAGGAACAGCAAAACAGGTGATAGACCCATCTTAAGGGTATAACTATGTAACATTCAGGTATGATGATATCTGGCAATTTAAAAATGTAAAGCTGAAGCAAGGACAGGACAGGAGATGCCAAAATCCCTCCATAAATTCAGTCCTTGTGGACGCCACAGTCCAGTGGGGGGTCATAGTGTGTGTGGAAGGTGGTTACTACAGGGGGTAGTAATGTTAAATGAATATTAAATATTAAGTATATGACATTGATAATGGTGTCAAGCATAAATATAATTATGATTTTGCTTTGAAGAAGTATTAGTATCAGGAAAACTGATCAATGAATTTTAAATAGCTAGATTGTTTGCCATAATGAATTTGTGTTTTGGATTCTATATAATAGATATATAGGTAAATTGTTGTTGATTCTTTTAAACTTAATGAATTATTTTACATGTTATTGCCTTAGTGTAAGAGTATATTTTTTCTTGTGTTGGAAAGAGTTAAAATATTATTGACTGGAATCAAAATTTTGATAAAATGTAGGAATGCAAAAGAGAAAGAGACCTCTATCATAATTCTTGTTTTATATCTGTATTAAAGATATTAGGAATTAAGTAAAACCAATGTCTATTAACGTAAACCAATGCAGCTAAGGGGAGACAGATCAGTTGGGGATATGGCATTATACAAGGCCACTCTTTGATTTTTTATTCGATGTTTCAGAGTTTGGTGCTGCTGTGGCGGCGGTCCTGAGCTGGCCAGCGCGTCAGAGCAGGAACGTCAAGTGCCTGACTGACCTTGCGGTGTTGGGATCTCGCAAGAGAAGTCCAGTAAGGTCATGCAGGTACTGTCACGATCACTGGACCAAGGGTAAGTTATCTATATCTTTTTATATAAACACTACAGGGGGTTGTGGCAACATATCCTGGCTGATACCTTTTGGACAGTGGTTCCCAACCGGTGGTCCACGGACCACAAGTGGTCCGCGAGAGCCTCGGGAGTGGTCCGCAGGAGGGTCCGACAGCACATATAAAAAAGTTGCCAATAAATGGGGATTTTGAAAGCAATCTGCGTTGAATGAGATGTGGTGAATATATCCATGCCGATGACTATCAGCTGTTGAATTAAAATATCTTTAAAATAATTATTATTAGAATATGATACAAAATAATTTTCATAACTTTTGTTTGAATGTGGCAAATGAACTCTCACCAACATTAAACAACCAGAAAGGCACAGGGCTCTATCTGAGCTCTATCATGTGAACACTTCGTGGTTATGTCTGCCTGTCTGCGCGTGCCGCGCAATCACGTGCTCACTGGCTGTCAGTGCTGAGTGTGTACTGTGTAGTCATGTAGTGATGAGACGGCAGTCTGCAACTCAATTGATCAGTCTGTATCAGTGAGTCTTGCAGAGCAGTGCGATTCATTTCGGTAGTTTTTGCTGTGTTTCAGGTAATATTGCCCGATATTATTGTGCGTGTTTGTACTTTTTCTGTTGAAAATGGCTCCAAAGCGGAAATATGACAGTGATTATATCAAGTTCGGATTTACAGCAATTGAGGTAAATAAGGAGATTAGACCCCAGTGCGTGATTTGTGCTGCTGTCCTCGGCAATGAAGGCTTAAAACCTGCAAAACTAGAACGTCATTTAAAGACAGTTCATTCTAACTTGAGTGACCGGCCACCTGAATTCTTCGCTGGAAAATTAGAAAACTTAAAGAAAATGAAATTAGGGAAAACTGGTACAGCATATGAATTGTCTGAAAAAGCCTTCTCAGCTTCATTTGAGGTTTCACAATTAATCGCCAAGGCAAAGAAACCGCATGCTATTGGCGAAACCCTATTGAAGCCATGTTTGATCAAAGCAGTCTAACACGTTTTAGGGGTTGAAGGTTCTATGAAAATTCAACATATTCCCCTATCGAACAATACTGTGAAGGCACGGATCGATACAATGTCTAATGACATTGAAGAGCAGCTGGTTTGTGAAATTAAAAAGTCTCCATATTTCAGTTTGCAGTGTGATGAAAGTACCGACGTTGCTCAATGCTGCCCGTTGCTAGTTTTTGTTCGGTATTTAGGAGACAACAACACAATCAAGGAAGAACTTTTAATATCCCAAAAGTTGAAAACAACATCGACAGGAAAAGATATCATGAAAATCATTTGTGATTACTTTGAGAGGCATGGCATTGAGTGGAAGAGGCTGGCTGGATTTTGTACCGACGGAGCCCCTGCTACACTAGGATCACGTTCAGGATTAGCAACGTTGGTGAGAGAGAAGAACTCCACAGTGACGATGCACTGCATAATTCATTGCCAAGCATTAGCATCAAAAACATTGCCGGAAGACTTGTCGAATACAATGAAATTGGCCATAAAGATGGTGAACGGTGTTACAAGTAGTGCGTTATACACTCGTATTTTCAAAAAGTTATGTGCAGCATTAGACTCTGAGCACGAGACACTCCTTTTTCATACTGAGGTTCGTTGGCTGTCAAAAGGCAATATGTTGGCACGCTTATATGAGTTGAGAGAAGAGCTAAAAGTATTTTAAATTGAGACGAAAATGCAGCATTTCTTGGAACAATCGAGTGAACCAACTTTTGTGATGCGACTCGCATATCTAGTAGATATTTTTGGCCATTTGAACCAGCTGAACTTACAACTTCAAGGTTCTGGAAAGGAAAAGTTTGAAGGTGTTGGTAATATATTTGTATTCGAGGACAAACTTCGTGCGTTTTTATGTAAAATTGATCTCTGTATAGCCAGAGTTGAAGAGAAAAACTTTCAATCTTTCCCGACTTTGAAAACCCTTGCTGACAACGGGGACTATGCCACTGTTACAGACAAGGTACAACATAACGTACTCAGTCACCTAGGCACTCTCAAGGATGAATTTGATCGTTATTTCCCTGAATATGGTAGCAGTGAGACTCAAGCCATAAAAAACTGATTCGAAATCCTTTCACTGTCAAGCCTAAGGATCTCCCTGATAATATTCAAGAGGAGGTTATTGAACTTCAAAATGACAGTAACTTCAAGGACTCGTTTGAATCTGGTGTGAACCTAGAAGAGTTGTGGTGTAAAAAAGCCATATCTTACCCAAACATTCGGCAAGCAGCTTTGCGGTATCTCATGGCGTTTTCGACAACATTTTTGTGGGAGCAGGGATTCTCGACTTTATTGTTGATTAAAAACAAACAAAGAAATCGGCTAGGTACAAGCAGTGATTTGAGATTAGCTCTAAGCAAGAGCCTAACTCCTAGAATTCCTCAGCTTGTCAAATTCATGCATAAAAGTCACACTGAGAAAAACATTGAGGTACAATTTTTTTTCAACGTCCTTTTCAAACAAAATTGTTGTTTCAACATAAATTTGTAATTGAGACTTTTTATAATATGTAGTACGCTATACATTATAAAAAAGTAATTTTTATTTATTAAATAATTTGTAATTAAGTTGTACTGTATACTAATTAATAGTAATAATAAATAATGTGTTCTAAAAAACTGTTTTACTTAATCACCTTTGAATTTGGTTATGGGGAAGGCGCTGAGGAAGGGTTACAACTGATAGGTGGTTTGGCGGGGGGTGGGGGTGGTCCGTACATGATTCAATTTCAGGCTGAGTGGTCCGCAGACTTCTACGGGTTGGGAACCACTGCTTTAGGAAGTATGAATGTGTCAATGAGCGTTTTTATGCTTCGTCATAAAACCTCTCATTGAGGGGGTTTTGTAACGGTAACGGTACAGTAGGTCCGTAAAGGAATTTGTGGGTACATGAAAATATAGTTTTATTGTAATTCAAATGTAATCAAATATGTGAGGATAAAAGTTTCCCAATATACTACAACGCAATAAGTAACGGAAGAGTTGCCTCAAGGTCAACTGGTCTACGTGACGAACGACTGCGAGTTTGCTAACAACGAGCCAGCCACTCCTAAAAACGTCATCATAATAATGCCAAACGTAATAACTGAACTGTAAAACACAGACGTCATCGCCAGAGAACAATAGATTCGATGACGCATTAACCCTTCCACTCGGGGAAAATATGCCATGTTATCTCCCCAGTCGAAACAACACCATCCGTGCAACAGCACGCTACTTAACTTGCTGGCCAGCAATTGCCAGTAAAATTATTCAAAAGTGGTAAAAATGTAACAAAATGTGAACAGTTAAACCAGTTAAAGAACGAACAGTAATAAAAATGTAAATTAGAGTCAGTGGCAGTATAAAAGGAACCAGTAAAGAATCCGGCCGAACACTTACTGGAACATGAGGCACGTCTGAGTCGATCTTCCAACACACGAACTCAGGAAAGTAAACCTTTTCGAAATTCTAACTACAACCCATTAATTTTGAGCTCAAACAAATTTATAAAAAAGAATGTACCGTTAAAATAATTTGTGGGAAGCATGTGAGCGTGTGTGCATGTGCCGGCACATATAGAGAGAATCACGAGGCATTGGTTCACGTTACGTGATCCAGTTTACGTAACAATATAAATATTAGACTGCAGTATGTTTCTAACTTCATTTAATAATAAATTAGGAAATTGAAGATGAAAAATATGTATGTAATTGTGATGTACTTAGAGCTAATGCAGCGAAAATACTTCGCCGCCATTTTGTTTTGTATTTAATCAAGACTCCATCTTGTTTTGTGCTTTCAAATACTAAGGTCAGTAAAACACAAGTTTTTTCACCAAATGATATCTGAGTTAATTATTTCTAACAACCATTCAGTTTCTGATCACGCTTATAAAATCCTGGAACCCCTTAGGTATAAATAACTACGTAATGTTGGTAACACAACAATGGCCTCTGAACCAGTATGTAAACAAAGTTGGAAGTATGAACCAAATTTAAAAGGTAAGTTATTTAATAAAAAATAATCAGTAAGTTTGTTAACAATTTAACTTTAACAAAAATAGATAATAAAATTAACTATAATATTTACAGAAAACCAACAATCACAGATCATGCTATTCACGCCTCATCTTATCACCCTATTTCACATAAAATGGCAATTTTTAATTGTATGGTTCATTGCTGGCATTGCCCCTATCTACGGAAGACTATAAAAATGAACTAGACATTATCAAACACATAGCGATAGCCAATGGATATAAAAGTCATATAGTAGATAGAATAATTAGTAAAAAACAAAATAAACCAATAAATATTAATGTGTCCAAAGAAAAAGTAAACAAATATATTGTAATATAACAACAAATATTACTTTTTGCGAGTGTAATACAGTTACGGGTTTATCGTTAATTCAGCCCACGTTGAATTAACCAGTCTGTTTATAAGGAAAATGTTTATTATGTTGTTGTAGATGAGACCTCCTGCAACTCAATATTAATTTATAAAAAGAAAACAATTTTTTATTATATCGTTGCTGCAACTCGTATGTTGAACATCGTCCTGTGTTAATCAATTACTAAGTGTTTTATCAGAGTATAACGCTATATTACGGGTATTATAGTTAATAATTCGGTAATTCTCTCCAACCCTATTCGGTTCGTATTATTTAAATTGATTCAAGTGTGGCGAAGAGAATACGTTAGTTCGGCACTCTCCCGTTTCCACCAGCTGTCTGCACTGGCGCTGCTATTAGTAACTGACTGGTTTTTATAGGTTAGTTAGTTTCACTTGACAGTTTAATCACCTTCTTTATCTGTAAATTACTCCCCAATCAAAATACAATACCTATTCTACAATAATACAGAACATCATCACATACAAGAAGGATTCTTTATTTATATTATTTTTTAAATTCCAACAGTCTTCCTCACAGTTTATCTGATCGTAATATCGATCGTACAATGCTGAATCGATTTGTTAATGGACTAGTACTGTATAATACAATTTTAATATAATTTTCGTTTTATCTCTTAT
Organism: Magicicada septendecula; assembly: GCA_034769895.1. Lineage (NCBI taxonomy): Eukaryota > Metazoa > Arthropoda > Insecta > Hemiptera > Cicadidae > Magicicada > Magicicada septendecula. Next base: position 785,469,855 of record CM068368.1, read on the forward strand.
CCCAGGGTACGTGTGATTCTTTTAACGATTAGTAAGGCCAGGTAATGCAAAATTAAGGTTACTAAGTATTACAAATTGTTATTAATTCTTAATGTATAAAATTAAATATAAGCTGGTGTTACCGTACAATGCGATACTCAAGATAGCCGTGTCTGTTTACAACCGCATGAAGACGTACTGATGAGGTTACTTTTGACCAGAAAATGTGTCCAGATTATCAATAAAGGTGAAAGGTGATGTCCCGGAGTGTAACAGGAATTCTTCTGTTCTTCGTTCTTTGCGATCCTCGTGGTTGCCGGTCCCAGTGGAATTGGTGTAGTATTACAATTTCTTCAGTCTCTTGGAAGTGAGGTTTATGTCTTCAATTTCCAAAGGTTCTTGAGTACATTTGGTTTATATTTGCATTAATTTTGACTTCTTGTCCATTCAAGAAGAATCTTGGTTTAATTGTAAATCGGGTTCATCATCATCTTTAATGGAATTAGTTTGAAGAAGAAATTATTAATTCCGCTACTTTTGGGAGGTGTATAATTATCTTTCCTGAAATCTAATTCAGTGATTATTACTCAGTTCTGTTTTAATGGATTGGCTTTAATACATTAGATTTATTAAGGTTGATTCATTTTTATTTAAAATTTTTTTTGTTTTGTTTAAATTTGTCTACTGAACTGTTCCCAATAGCATATAACAATCAAATATATAGGTTTTTATATAAATTCTTTTCTGGATTCGTATGAATTCAACTTAACCCATTGGCATATAACAATCGAATGTTGAAATCAACAAAATTTCTTGCATTTCAGTTACCCTAACAACCATTACTTTCTGTCATTGGATAATATTTGATATCCTAGAGCCAGAATTAGAAAATATTACTACTCTTATTTAATAAAATACTCCATGCTTGGAATTACACCAAATTACATAAAACTCTCACTTAATCTGCCTTATTAAACCATATACATTTTACTACAATTTCATCTGACTGGACTTATTAAAAAGGTATTAATTTCCTTTTACAAGTATTAAATTTAGGCCTACTGGTTTTATTACACCTGTTATAATTTTGTTTTGTTTTTAACTTAATTTTTCTTTACCTGACCTACTGCACAAATAGTCACTGGCTTATGGCCACTTACATCAATTTTAATTTCCTGGTTGCAATTCATTATATTATTTAGTTCATCATTGAACCCTTCATTGTTTTTTAACATAACTATAAGAACTACTTGCCAACTTATTAACACTTATTGCCTTCCTGGCCAAGTTTACAAACATTATTTTAAACATCTTCATTAATCAATTAAAGTAAATACATTTAACATAATATCATAACTAATAAATGTACTTATACTTAATTATTTAAATACAATTTTAACATGAATAAATTGAGTACCTAGGACTTAGTACTTCCTTAAAGCAACAGCTCCACACTTACTATCCACAAAACATAAAATAAATATCCTGTAAACACTATATCATGCTACAGTACAACACCAAGTACATTTTATAACACATTAAATATTAATTGAACAGTATATTATACGCAACTCCTACACATTAAACTCCTCCCACTAGACACAATGTTTATGTTTTACATCTCATACTACTCATTACATATTTTAGATTTAGGTACACTTTTGATGTTTTATTACTTAGTAACCTTACTAGGTACCTCTAATGCATTCTTCAGGTGAGATGGGCCCTCTTGTATTTAATTATAACATGCTTTGGGCATTGTTTTAAATCATGTTTACACAATTTTTTATGTAACGTCGGGAACCTCAACTCTATTACGTTACAATATTGCAATATAATATGGTGAAATTCTACATCATATTTTAAAAAACTAATTAAAAAAGCGAAATATTACTTTGGCTTCAAAGGCGAATAATACGCTTGAGAAAAAACTTACGTTTACAAACAAGAATATACCCTCCGATATATTTGACGGTACTGGTATATATAGACTTAATTGTTCGGATTGCACACAGTTCTACATAGGACAAACGGGTCGTTCCTTCAAATTACGTTATAAAGAACATATCCCAAGCTCCAAGTCAAATGTAAGAAGATCTACATTTGCAGAACATTTAAGCTTACATGACCATAACATAAAGAGTATTGGTGATAATTTAGATATCCTACATAAATGTAAAAAGTCACTAAGGCTAGACACCCTCGAACGGTTCGAGATATATAAAGCTATAAAGGAGGATTACAATCGTGTCCTAAACGAAAAAGCAATACATACAAATAATATTTTGTTTAATAGAATCGATCATATAGAACAAGAAATCGGCTATATCAGATCGATAAAACTGAACGAAGGTCAAGCCGGTATTGATTAGTTTTACCGTGGGAGCGTTTCAGTGCAGGTTCGTTACGGCCACATGTCGGTTTTATTTCGTTGTTATTTCGTTTTAATATGTGTTATTTATTATTTTTGTACAATGTATGTGTTGTTTTTTAATATTTGATGAGATGAATATACATCGATTAATGTTTTAACCTTAATCATATTGGATCTGATGATGACACCATTGGTGTCGAAACTTGAGTAATCCAGTATAGGATTCTGAGAAACGTTGACAGAAGGTAATTATCCTATTTTATAGTCTTAACCGTTTCTGGAGGCAAATAAAATGTTTAAAAAAGATTTTAAACTTGCAACGTGGAACTTGCGTTCCTTATACAGACCTGGAGCCTTGAAGATATTAACAGGAGAGGTTCTCAAATATAAGATAGATGGTTTGGCTATGCAGGAGATGAGGTGGACTGGCGCTGAAATCATGGATCGAAGGGACTACTCAGTGTATTACAGCTGTCAGAACCGGGACCATGTGCTTGGAATTGGCTTCTTGGAAAGCCGTAGGATGGAAGAAAACATAATTGATTTTACACCCCTTACACCTAGAATGTGTAAAATAAGACTTAGGGGAATCTTCTTTAACTATACTATAATAAACGTGCATGCCCCAACTGATGATAAGCCTGAGGAGGAGAAAGATGATTTTTATGACTTGCTGGAGAATGCATATGCCAGGAGCCCTAGACATGATATAAAAATAATCATAGGTGACTTAAATGCCAAAGTGGGAAGCAGCCATGCTTGTAGTAATATAGGAAAGTATCACTCTGAACACTCAGACAATGGTTTCAGACTGTTGAACTTCGCAGTTGTTCAAAATATGATCATAGGAGGGACTTTCTTCGATCACAAAGACATACATAAGGGCACATGGATCTCTCCAGATGGGAGAACGGTCAATCAAATAAATCATGCATGTCCTATTGGATGGCCGCCATAAGTCAGACTTACAAGATGTTAGAGTTTACAGAAGTGCCAACATGGATAGTGATCACTATCTCGTAGTTGCAAAACTGAGAGCTAGAATCTCCAATAATAGAAATGAAAAAGGAATAAAGACTGTTAGGTACAATACAGAAATACTAAAGGAAGAAGAAATAAAATGGAGGTTCGAGGAAGTTGCTAATGAGAAAATTAGACAGTGGAGAATTGAATGCCGTGAGGAACAAGATATAGAAAACCACTGGCTTAATCTAAAAAACAAATTAGTGACCACGGGAGAAGAAATCGTTGGTTTGAAGAAGAGACATGGGCGAGATGAGTGGTTTGATAAGGAGTGTGAAGAGGCAACTGAATTCAAAAACAAGACATACAAATTAATGATCCAAAGGAAATGCACTAGGGCTGTTCAAGAGGAATACAGGAAGGCCAGGCGGATGGAAAAGAAGATTCATAGAGGAAAAAAGAGGGAGTATATGATGAGACAGATGAAAAAGATAGAGGAATATAAGAGTAAAAGGCTGAGCCGAGATATGTACAGGAAGGTGAATGATATGAGACAGGAATTTCACCCTAGAACAAATGCCTGTAGGGATAATAATGCTGGCCTTGTGAGTGATACTGCTGGCGTAATCAGGAGATGGACAGAACACTTCGAAGAGTTGCTAGGCTCAGTTGGGGAGGCTTCGATGGAGGCATCTGAGAATGAAGAGGAAGCAGGAGAATTCGAGGATGATAGAAAGGAGTTGGTGCCATCCTATGATGAGGTGTATGAAGCTCTAGAAAAGCTTAAAAATAACAAGGCAGCAGGTTCCGATGGTTTACCAGGGGAACTATTAAAGAGTGCAGGAGGAGATTTCATAAAGGAATTTGACCAACTCATAGAGCAAATATGGCTGGAGGAGGTAATGCCTGATGAGTGGAACAATGGGGTGGTGTGTTTAATACATAAATATCGGTATGGAGAACCATACATGACTTCCATATTCTAAGATTTATATTTAAAATCATTTTCAGCCAAACAGCCAGGCTGTGCCTTACCTGCCTTTTTATTGCTGTATTAAATGAAAAATATTATATTACATTAAAATGAAAAAATTATAATTTTATTGCCTGGCAACAAAATTATTTTATTTTTAACAATTACCATTGTTTCAAAAAGTTTAAATAAATTTTCAAGTACTTTACTCTTGTTAAAACGTATAAGGTTGCAGGTAAACTACCCCTTCCCCTTAACCGATCTTCACCAAAATCGAAAGTCATTGAGACCTCTACAATTCAGGGACGTATGCAAAAAATTATTTGATTCTGTTTGAATTTGCGGCTGTTATCGTTTGCCATAGAAAATACGCTTGATAAAAAAACGTTGCAGGTAAACTACCCCTTCCCCTTAACCGATCTTCACCAAAAACAATAGGTCTTGAGTACTCTACAAATCAGGACTGTATGCAAAACATTATTTGATTCTGTTTGAATTTGCGGCTGTTATCGTTTGCCATAGAAAATACCCTTGTTAAAAAAACGTTGCAGGTAAACTACCCCTTTCCCTCAACCGATCTTCACCAAAAACAATAGGTCTTGAGAAATCTACAATTCAGGGCTGTATGCGAAACATTATTTGATTCTGTTTGAATTTGCGGCTGTTATCGTTTGCCAAAAAAAAAAAATTTCCCTTGATAAAAAAAACCGTTGCAGGTAAACTACCCCTTCCCCTCAACCGATCTTCACCAAAAACAATAGGTCGCGAGTACTCTACAAATCAGGGCTGTATGCAAAAAATTATTTGATTCTGTTTGAATTTGCGGCAGTTGTCGTTTGCCATAGAAAATACGCATGATAAAAAACGTTGCTGGTAAACTACCCCTTCCCCTCAACCGATCTTCACCAAAAACAATAGGTCTTGAGTACTCTACAAATCAGGGCTGTATGCAGAAAATTATTTGATTCTGTTTGAATTTGCGGCTGTTATCGTTTGCCATAGAAAATACCCTTGTTAAAAAAACGTTGTAGGTAAACTACCCCTTTCCCTTAACCGATCTTCACCAAAAACAAAAGGTATTGAGAACTCTACAATTTAGGGCTGTATGCAAATAATCTTTTCATTCTGTTTGAATTTGCGGCTGTTATCGTTTGCCATAGGAAATACCCTTGTTAAAACATAAAACGTTACAGGTAAACTACCCCTTTCCCTTAACCGATCTTCACCAAAAACAATAGGTCTTGAGAACTCTACAATTCAGGGCTGTATGCGAAACATTATTTGATTCTGTTTGAATTTGCGGCTGTTATCGTTTGCCAAACAAACAAAATTACCCTTGCTAAAAAAAAACCGTTGCAGGTAAACTACCCCTTTCCCTCAACCGATCTTCACCAAAAACAATAGGTCGCGAGAACTCTGCAAAACCGGGCTGTATGCAAAAAATTATTTGATTCTGTTTGAATTTGCGGCAGTTATCGTTTGCCATAGAAAAAATATCGGTATGGAGAACCATACATGACTTCCATATTCTAAGATTTATATTTAAAATCATTTTCAGCCAAACAGCCAGGCTGTGTCTTACCTGCCTTTTTATTGCTGTATTAAATGAAAAATATTATATTACATTAAAATGAAAAAATTATAATTTTATTGCCTGGCAACAAAATTATTTTATTTTTAACAATTACCATTGTTTCAAAAAGTTTAAATAAATTTTCAAGTACTTTACTCTTGTTAAAACGTAAAAGGTTGCAGGTAAACTACCCCTTCCCCTTAACCGATCTTCACCAAAATCGAAAGTCATTGAGACCTCTACAATTCAGGGACGTATGCAAACAATTATTTGATTCTGTTTGAATTTGCGGCTGTTATCGTTTGCCATAGAAAATACGCTTGATAAAAAAACGTTGCAGGTAAACTACCCCTTCCCCTTAACCGATCTTCACCAAAAACAATAGGTCTTGAGTACTCTACAAATCAGGGCTGTATGCAAAACATTATTTGATTCTGTTTGAATTTGCGGCTGTTATCGTTTGCCATAGAAAATACGCTTGATAAAAAAACGTTGCAGGTAAACTACCCCTTCCCCTTAACCGATCTTCACCAAAAACAATAGGTCTTGAGTACTCTACAAATCAGGACTGTATGCAAAACATTATTTGATTCTGTTTGAATTTGCGGCTGTTATCGTTTGCCATAGAAAATACCCTTGTTAAAAAAACGTTGCAGGTAAACTACCCCTTTCCCTCAACCGATCTTCACCAAAAACAATAGGTCTTGAGAAATCTACAATTCAGGGCTGTATGCGAAACATTATTTGATTCTGTTTGAATTTGCGGCTGTTATCGTTTGCCAAAAAAAAAAAAATTTCCCTTGATAAAAAAAACCGTTGCAGGTAAACTACCCCTTCCCCTCAACCGATCTTCACCAAAAACAATAGGTCGCGAGTACACTACAAATCAGGGCTGTATGCAAAAAATTATTTGATTCTGTTTGAATTTGCGGCAGTTGTCGTTTGCCATAGAAAATACGCTTGATAAAAAACGTTGCTGGTAAACTACCCCTTCCCCTCAACCGATCTTCACCAAAAACAATAGGTCTTGAGTACTCTACAAATCAGGGCTGTATGCAGAAAATTATTTGATTCTGTTTGAATTTGCGGCTGTTATCGTTTGCCATAGAAAATACCCTTGTTAAAAAAACGTTGTAGGTAAACTACCCCTTTCCCTTAACCGATCTTCACCAAAAATAAAAGGTATTGAGAACTCTACAATTTAGGGCTGTATGCAAATAATCTTTTCATTCTGTTTGAATTTGCGGCTGTTATCGTTTGCCATAGGAAATACCCTTGTTAAAACATAAAACGTTACAGGTAAACTACCCCTTTCCCTTAACCGATCTTCACCAAAAACAATAGGTCTTGAGAACTCTACAATTCAGGGCTGTATGCGAAACATTATTTGATTCTGTTTGAATTTGCGGCTGTTATCGTTTGCCAAACAAACAAAATTTCCCTTGCTAAAAAAAAACCGTTGCAGGTAAACTACCCCTTTCCCTCAACCGATCTTCACCAAAAACAATAGGTCGCGAGAACTCTGCAAAACCGGGCTGTATGCAAAAAATTATTTGATTCTGTTTGAATTTGCGGCAGTTATCGTTTGCCATAGAAAAAAAATCTACAGACAGACAGACACACAGACACACAGACACACAGACACTTTTCGGAAAAAGACTTTTTTTCATGTTTTGAGTGTAGTAGAATCAGAATCTGCAATAATCTCGAACACGATTTTTTTTGCCATCACCATACTTCCATTCCTTAAGGAATATGGAAGTAAAAATCTACAGACAGACAGACAGACAGACACACAGACAGACAGACACTTTTCGGAAAACGACTTTTTTTCATGTTTTGAGTGTAGTAGAATCAGAATCTGCAATAATCTCGAACACGATTTTTTTTGCCATCACCATACTTCCTTTCCTTAAGGAATATGGAAGTAAAAAGGGTGATCCGCTCATATGTAAAAATTATAGGGGCATCTCTCTACTTAATACAGCATATAAGGTATTGTCCAACATCATATTTTCTAGGCTGCTTCCCTACGCTGAGGAACACATAAAAGAATATCAATGTGGATTCACTAGGAATAGGTCAACAACAAACCAAATATTTACACTAAGGCAAATCCTGGAAAAAACGTTGGAATATGGAGTGGCCACTCACCATCTCTTTGTGGATTTCCAGTCAGCATATGATTCAATCAACCGGAAAATGCTATATAGAATATATTATATATGATATATTGAATATACCATCTAAGTTGGTGAGTATGGTTGGAGTAGTTATGTCCAATTCTAAGTGCCAAATCAGAATACAAATCAAATCTATCTAACTCCTTAAAAACATTGAATGGGTTGAAACAAGGAGATGCTTTAGCATGTCTGTTGTTCAACATAGCTCTAGAAAAGGTCATCAGGGATTCAGGAATTCAAACTAGCAGACACATATTTCATAAGGAGGTACAGCTTCTGGCCTAAGCCGATTACATTGATCTCATAAGTAGGTCTGAGTCTGGCTTAAAGGAAGCCTTTCAGAAACTGGAGTTGTCCGCTAAGGCTATGGGCTTGGTTATAAACCAAAGCAAAACCAAATATATGGTTGTATAGGTGCCAACACTCATGCCCTGTCCCTGCGCATTAATGATTATGAATTTGAAAAGGTTCAGGGTTTTCCATACCTCGGGTTATATGTGGAGTCTGGAAATGACTCCTCTAGAGACGGATAGTATCAGACCAGTCCTTATGTATGGCTCGGAATGCTGAGTGCTAAAAAAACTAGATGAGCAGAAACTATCCATGTTTGAGAGGAGGGTACTGAGGAGAATCTATGGCCCTGTGATGGAAAACGACATTTGGAGGCAACTGCATAATCGAGAGTTGTACGAAAGGTTTAAAGATCTTCCGATCGTGCAACTCATACAAATTAACAGATTGCGTTGGGCTGGTCATGTGCAGAGAAAGGCGGAAGATAGAATCCCAAAAAGAGTTATAAATTATTTGTCGATGGGAAGGAGAAGGAAAGGAAGACCGAGTACAAGATGGCTGGACCAGGTTGGTAAAGAGGCACTGAGGCTGAGTGCAGCAAACTGGTGGACATTGGCCGGGAGTAGAGACCAGTGGGGAAGATTTCTTTTGGAGGCCAGGGCCCGGACTGGGCTGTAGTGCCGAGGATGTGTGTATGTATGTATGTATTCAATGGTCCTGGAAGTAGACAGCAAGGAGGTGATACTGAAAAACCTCAATCACCATGAAGCAGCACCTAGTCAGTTCAGCAACAGAGTACAATGAAGTTGGAGTGATGAAGACTTCTATCACAAAAAAAAAACTTTTTAAGAAAACAGAATTGCTGATAGTTGGAAAAGGCGCAAATACTATGAAATTCACGGTATGAAACGGTTCCTATCCTCAAGTCTCAGTAGATGGTATCCGAAATAAAAATTAAATTCAGGTAGAAAATGACAGTGTGTTGAAACCTGAACTGGTGCAGTGTCATTACATTATTACTTATTCATAAATATCACTTTGTGATTGTTTTATCATTATAGAAAATTGTGACATCTTTGAGAAGGTGTCTGGTTTGTATCTGGAGATCACTTAACTCCACAATAATGCCATGTAACAATACAATTTCATAAAATATTTACACAACTCCCAAAAAAATCCTTGAATATTGTTAATACACAGTACATGATTATCATAAGGTCTTTCCAAAAGTTTATCATATAAAAACTATACAAATTACACAAACAAACTATACAAATTACAAACATGGGGTTTGTACCAGTGAAAAGACTAATTCTTAACATTTTCTACCTTTGGAAAAAAATCAGTGTAAAGCAAAACTCTTTGAAGATAATCAATATACAAACAGCTATTTGATTAGCAGTTTCAATGCAGGTGGACACCAATGGTATCAGATAATCTATTATGTTCTACAAGAAAAGAGAGATTGTCTTAAAAGTTAGTGCAGCCTAATCCTTCACACAATAACTGGGCTTTTTTCATGATTTCAATGATGTTTTCCTTGATTTGTTGAAGCTTTACACTAACCTCAGTTACAAGAATTTCAGCTAAGAACAACTTTCTGCAAAACTGGAGCTCCACTCCACGAATCTTGGTGGTTTATCGGTACACTGAAATCTCTCTAAAATGACCAGCTGCGGTTCTACATGTTTTTGGTCTTTTGTGGAGGTGGTCACCTATGGAAATGTCGACTACTAGTGACAGCAACACTTGATTCTCATACACACACCTTATACTGCATACAACTTTTAAAAGGGTGTTAACTCCAAATTTCATTTTACTCACCTTTAAACAACTACTGCTTATTGAAGTATTCATGCAATGAAGTTTGCTGACTTAATTTCCTCTTCTGGTCAACCACTTCTTTTTCTAAAATACATTGGATTTTATAAAGTAAGTGAATCATATTGTTACGACGGTCTACTTGATCGTCGCACGTACAGTGGAAAACAAAATAAGTACAAGACCCCAATTAAGTCACTAATCATCAGCTTTAATTTTCACAGTTAACAGTTCGTAATTAACAACACAGTCTCTTATAACAAATCAAATAAAAATTGTTCACACACAAATAAATGTCACTAATATTAAAACACACTTGTATTACAATATACCATCCGATTATAAAACACAACACTTAACTAATAACTACTTGAACGCGCACAGTAATATCGCCCGATAATGACTCTCGAACCACACTGTAAATATATCACAGCTATACTGAATTGAACATCGTTGAGTACTGGTATTTATAGCCAGCCAAATATCTAGACGATTCCACATACTACGTATTACCTCTAAACTATGACGTAATTGCTTGCGCCCTTGACACAGTGAGAGCGGCAGCATGAATTCTCGCACCGTCTAGCAAATGCGTCAACAAGCACGTATGCCACACGCTTACACACTGGATCTCTCTGGAATGTTCGATAAACACGTAGATTGTTCTGTGATGTCATAACAATATTATTCTTTCCCAGATTACGACCAAATTGTTTCAGTCTGGTCATGTAGTTTAGAGCTTCATTAAGGGGAACAACAGGGCTTTTATTTAATTTCTTCCTCCATATGAGTTTCTTCCACTTTTTTTGAAGCAGAGGCTTTCGTACGCATTTCTACAATCACTTTCTCCCGGTCATCCTCATCGTCAAACTCTTTATCTTTTTTAAATCTTGTACAATGTCATACCTACTTGCTGACCTAGCTCTACGAGTTCATTTTTAAGTTGTACACTTTCTACTATGTTTTTCACACTTATACCATCTCCTGCCGGCAACATGCAATTAATACGACCTGTATTAAAACACTTTTTTGTTGTTTTCTCATCCACCACTGAGCCAGACTTCCTCTATGTATTCCACTACATTCGCCGAAGAAATTTTCTTGGATTTCGTTGTCCATGACGTGTCCATTACTTAACTAAACATAATTAATTCACTATCGACTCGGAACACAAAGTTTTTTATGGGTAAAAACCTAAAAGTTTTACCTTATAGCCTGAACTGGTTTTCACTTTTAAAAAGCTTCTTCAGAGGCTGCCGTTGGGAGCACTGTCCATCTTGTTCTTGGCGACAGTATCGACTTTTGAAAGATCGATGTGTGTGTGTGGGGTGTGATATGTTCGAATAATTCGTGTGATTTGAATTGTGTTTGTTTGTTTCGCATACAAAACTACTAACAAAACAAAACACACACACAAAACAAATTCGATCTACCTGGTGTTTACAAACTAAATTGCTCAGATTGCAACAAATTCTACATAGCCCAGACAGGACGTAGCTACAAACAAAGATACACTGAACACACAAAGTCACTACACTCCACTACAGAATCCACCTTTGCAAACCACCTCATTGAAGCAAACCACATATACAAAAACATCGACAATAACATGGACATTCTACACGTACACACAAAAGGCCGAAAGCTAGACACTCTAGAACAACTGGAAATATACAAACACACGAAAACACACAAAAAATACATCCTAAACGAACAGAGACAATTCAAATCACACGCATTATTCGAACATATCACATCCCACACACACAACATCAATCTTTCAAAAGTCGATACCATCGCCAAGAACAAGATGGACAGTGCTCGCAACAGCAGCCTCTGAAGAAGCTTTTTAAAAGCAAAAACTGGTTCAGGCTATAAGGTAAAACTTTTATGTTTTTACCCGTAAAAAACATTGTGTTCCGAGTCGGTAGTGAATTAATTATATTTAGAAGAAACTTTCTTAATCAATCGATAAGTGCAGTGTAGCAGTCATTACATGTTATTAGCATAATAGTGACGTTTAAATAACTGAATTATTCACAAATCCAAAGGTTGCAATTTATAGGTTGTATTGGCTGGTAGAAACAACAAATCAACATTACTTAACAACATCTTAAGGTGGCAGAGAGTTGTCCAGAATCAGCACCACTTTCCTATTTTTTTTTTCAAATTAAATTTTCCAATTCAATCAGTGAAAGTGGTACCTGACATCCAGGATTTTTTATTTGCACAGTATTCCACACCTAAGTTAGACATACTGACATTTTTAAAACATCTCGGATGTAATGAATTGTTTATTATTAATGGTGGTTTTTCTCACTGATACATAACATCACCGTTATTCTTTGTCTTACTTTTTTAGTTCCATATGTATTACACCCTTTGAATGTCAATCACTCTGCGACTCTCTAGACCAGTGGTTCTCAACGGGTGTGCCGCGGCACACTACTGTGCCGCGAGATTAGCTAGGTGTGCCGCGAAACTTCTGAGACTTTGTGATATTGCTGGTAAAAGTAATTAAAATAATTTCACTCAATATTTATTTTAAAAAAAAGAACAAGAGAATAATATTCAAGAACTTAAACTTATTTTACAGGGGATTTATTGGCTTACGCCTTACAACAAAAGATTTGAGTTATTAGTGAGAAACTTGAGCTTGTCACTTCTTACACAAAAGTTCAATTCATGGTGGAATTGAAGACAAACACACACGCATTTCCTGTTCAACTGAGAGAAGTCTCTCGCGCTTCTTGTTTTTTATGTTTGTTAGTGTCGAAAAGCCCAGCTCGCACAAGTAGGTGGTTGAAAAATGTAACAGGGTATTAACTGCTTCCACTGCTATTACTGGGTACTCTTTCTTCGCTAACATCCAAAACTTAAGAAGTGGTAGTTCACCATATTTCAGTTGAAGTGTTCGGTCTGTCTGAAGTTCTGCGAGCTGCTCTTCTTTCTCCAGAGAAAGGTCGGTGGTGGATTCTGGGGACACAGCATAAGGATTGCGCACCCAGTCATACTTGTCGACAGTGATGGAGGGAAAATATTGTGCCATGTTATTCTCAAGAGCCATGAGGTGATTTAAAATGAGTTCGGATGTTATGTCCCCATGTGGATCTACCTCGAAAGTCAGAGGAAACATCTTACGATTTTTCTTTTCCACATGTAATTTCCATATTCTAAGTTTTTTTAAGAACCCGGTGAGTTTATCGCTTGACGTCAGCACATTTTCTTGTTTTCCTTGCATAATCTCATTTAGGGAATTTAAATGGCGAAAAATATCAGCCAAGTAGGCTACCTTTGCACACCACTCCTCGTCGTTTAACTGAGCTGCAAAGTCTGGCTTTTCGACGCTAAACAAACTTAATAGCTCTTTTCTCAGCTCAAAAAATCTCTCCAGGACTTTACCTTCTGACAACCAGCGGATCTCAGTATGAAGAACAAAAGTGTCATGTCGAGAACCCAATTCATGGCACATTTGTTTGAAGAGTCTTGTCTTAAGAGCCCTAGACTTAACGAAATTTACCATGTTAACGACTGAGTCTAAAACACTTTTAAGTTCTGTTGGAATAGTCTTCGCCATCAGAGCCTCACGATGTATGAAGCAATGTGTTGAACCTACACTTGGGAAATCTTCTTTCACTCTTGCAACAAATCCTTTGAATCTTCCAGTCATTGCTGGTGCACCGTCTGTGCAAACAGAAAGACAATTTTTCCAGGACAGCCCATTTTGTTCCAAGCTGCTGGATATGGAATTATACACATCTGCTCCGGTTGACATTGAGGGCAATTCAGTACATGAAAGGAATTGTTCAATAATCGATTCCTTATCGACAAATCTGATATAACTCAGTAATTGACATTTCTTACTTATATCAGTTGACTCATCGAGCTGTAGTGAAAATACTCGACCGTCGCTTAGCTTTTCATGTACATGGCACTGGATATCTGAAGACATATCATCAATCCACCGAGAAATAGTATCGTTTGACAATGGAACCAAGGATATTTCCTTCTCGGCACCATCACCTAACATCGATTTCACTATTTCCTTGCAGGCAGGTAAAATTACGTCCTCTGCGATAGTGTGGGGCTGCATTGTTTTCATTACTATTTCGGCAACTTTATAACTGGCCACTTGTGCTTTTTCAGAAATAGTTGCTCTCCGTACCATAACATAGCTTTTGCTTGCTTTTCTTCTGATGACAACAATCGGCTAAAATAGTTCTTATCTTACCAAGTGACTATGTTTGGTATTCAAATGTCTTTTCAATTTACTAGGGACCATGGATTTATTGCTTAGTTTTTCTCCACACATGACACATTCTGGTGCAGGACGGTTTTCAGGTCCACTGAACATAAATTCAAAGTTTAAATAACTATCTTGGTACTTACGGACTGTTCCAGTACCTACTGATGGTTCTACGCCCCCCTGTACTTCTTTCACGTCACTTACACTTGTTACTGTTGTTACTTGGTTCGTTCTCACTTTTGTTACTGTTAAATGATTCTGTCACCGACTCATCTTCAACTTTTCTCCTTTTAATCAAAAACTTATCCATACTGAAGTTAGATTTTAAAAAAATCAAAATTAACACAATAATGCATATAACACGCGTGAAACTAAAAATCAATCTCAAAATATGCCAGAACACGGACAAAATAGCATTACAACTGCAAGCTTACAAACAACTGACTGGTGAAGGCAAGCTGTGCGCGCGCTAGACCGAGGCTCTCGCATTGTTGCCAACTCGTACGTTAGTCAGTCCCCTCTCGCATTGTTCCCAACTCGTACGTTAGTGTGCCGCGGAAACTCACTACATAGGATAGTGTGCCGTGAACAAAAATAGGTTGAGAACCACTGCTCAAGACAATGCCTGATAAAAAGTCAGGTTCTATCAACGTTGTAAATGTTGAAGCCATTCTGCCACAACATTCTCACTGACAAATTCACTTTCAACACATCGATTTTTCAATGTATGATTATTTTGTTGTATAGCTGAAAAGTTTCCCTTTTTATATTTTTGTTAGCATTTTTACCACTTTTGTTTTATTGCTTCTATTTCCTTTAAAATCTTTTGAATCTGAGTTTTATCACATTCATACTTCTCTGCTAATTTCATTTGCGATAGACCATAAACAGGATCTCCAATAACTATTAAACATGTTTCTAAGTTTAATGTTTTCAATGTCATATTGTTTATTTGTTGACATGTTAAAAACAAAAATTGTACGTAAAGTAAAAACACAAACATGGCTGATTCCAATGACCACATAAACAGAACTGAGAACTGAATGTAGAAACGTAAACAATGATTCCACTGAATATACAGTATGTAAGGATAACGTTATTCCAGTTTCCAGCGATAACATTGGTATTCAATTTACGAATGCAATGACTAGGATATACCAAGTAATAAATTACAGTACTGTATACCAAATAAGATAAGATAAAACAAATACAAGGCAACAAGTGACTGGATTATTAATAATTTGATGGTCCCAGATGGGTTAGAGTGGATGTCTTAGAGAATAAAACACAATGTGCAATTTATTCATTTATTTGCATTCTCAGAAATATTAAGTCATTTCCAGAAGCGGTCTTCTAAGGGAGGTGGTCACCAAGAGATTTAACTGTGCTTGAATAAAATGTGTCCAGGTTGTAGATCAGGACCACTAAGGTCAACAGACATTATTTCTCTTAAACAACATACATTATTTTATGGTGCTGTATTAAGGAGAAAGTTTATTTCATAACCGTTCCAGATGTAGTTACTTTGAAGACAAGGAACAGATACAGTAGCAACAATGACTAAAGAGATTTGGAACAGCCAAGTGTAAATTGGACATTCTCCAAACAATAAATGGAACACCCGTTGAAGTTTACTAGTACATTAGGAAAACATTGTTTACTTAAAGGTAATTTGTAAAAACTAAATTTTTACTTGTACATTTTTACTTTCATGTTCCTTAAGGAAATGGAAGTATGGTCATGGCAAAAAAAATCGTGTTCGAGGTTATTGCAGATTCTGACTGTACTACACTCAAAACATGAATAAAAGTCATTTTTCGAAAAGTGCCTGTGTGTGTGTCTGTAGATTTTTTTTCTATGGCGAACGATAACAGCCGCAAATTCAAACAGAATCAAATAATTTTTTGCATACACCACTGATTTGTAGAGTACTCAAGACCTATTGTTTTTGGTGAAGATCAGTTAAGGTAAAGGGGTAGTTTACCTGGAACAGTTTTTTTAAAATCAAGGGTAATTGTTTTCTAT
Source organism: Magicicada septendecula (assembly GCA_034769895.1). NCBI lineage: Eukaryota > Metazoa > Arthropoda > Insecta > Hemiptera > Cicadidae > Magicicada > Magicicada septendecula. The sequence continues at coordinate 785,486,283 of CM068368.1, forward strand.
GGCAAACGATAACAGCCGAAAATTCAAACAGAATCAACTACTCTTTTGCATACAGCCCGAGATTATAGAGTTCTCAAGACCTATTGTTTTTGGTGAAGATCGGTTAAGGGAAAGGGGTAGTTTTCCTGCAACGTTTTACGTTTTAACAAGGGTATTTTCTATGGACAACGATAACAGCCGCAAATTCAAACAGAATCAAATGATTATTTGCATACAGGCCTAAATTGTAGAGATCTCAAGACCTATTGTTTTTGGTGAAGATCGGTTACGGGAAAGGGGTAGTTTACCTGCAACGTTTTATGTTTTAACAATGGTATTTTCTATAGCAAACGATAACAGCCGCAAATTCAAACAGAATCAAATAATTTTTTGCATACAGCCCTGATTTGTAGAATACTCAAGACTTATTGTTTTTGGTGAAGATCGGTTAAGGGAAAGGGGTAGTTTACCTGCAACGGTTTTTTATCAAGGGTAATTTTACTTCCATATTCCTTAAGGAATGGAAGTATGGTGATGGCAAAAAAAATCGTGTTCGAGATTAATGCAGATTCTGATTCTACTACACTCAAAACATGAAAAAAAGTCGTTTTCCGAAAAGTGTCTGTGTGTCTGTCTGTGTGTCTGTGTGTCTGTCTGTCTGTAGATTTTTTTTCTATGGCAAACGATAACTGCCGCAAATTCAAACAGAATCAAATAATTTTTTGCATGCAGCCCGGATTTGCAGAGTACTCGCGACCTATTGTTTTTGGTGAAGATCGGTTGAGGGAAAGGGGTAGTTTACCTGCAACGGTTTTTTTTTAGCAAGGGTAATTTTGTTTGTTTGGCAAACGATAACAGCCGCAAATTCAAACAGAATCAAATAATGTTTCGCATACAGCCCTGAATTGTAGAGTTCTCAAGATCTGTTGATTTTGGTGAAGATTGGTTAAGGGAAAGGGGTAGTTTACCTGTAACGTTTTATGTTTTAACAAGGGTATTTCCTATGGCAAACGATAACAGCCGCAAATTCAAACAGAATCAAAAGATTATTTGCATACAGCCCTAAATTGTAGAGTTCTCAAGACCTATTGTTTTTGGTGAAGTTCGGTTGAGGGAAAGGGGTAGTTTACCTGCAACGTTTTTTTAACAAGGGTACTTTCTATGGCAAACGATAACAGCCGCAAATTCAAACAGAATCAAATAATATTTCGCATACAGCCCTGAATTGTAGAGTTCTCAAGATCTGTTGATTTTGGTGAAGATCGGTTAAGGGAAAGGGGTAGTTTACCTGTAACGTTTTATGTTTTAACAAGGGTATTTCCTATGGCAAACGATAACAGCCGGAAATTCAAACAGAATCAAAAGATTATTTGCATACAGCCCTAAATTGTAGAGTTCTCAAGACGTATTGTTTTTGGTGAAGATCGGTTGAGGGAAAGGGGTAGTTTACCTGCAACGTTTTTTTAACAAGGGTATTTTCTATGGCAAACGATAACAGCCGAAAATTCAAACAGAATCAAATAATGTTTTGCATACAGCCCTGATTTGTAGAGTACTCAAGACCTATTGTTTTTGGTGAAGATAGGTTAAGGGGAAGGGGTAGTTTACCTGCAACGTTTTTTTATCAAGCGTATTTTCTATGGCAAACGATAACGGCCGCAAATTCATCAGAATCAAATAATGTTTCGCATACAGCCCTGAATTGTAGAGTTCTCACGATCTGTTGATTTTGGTAAAGATCGGTTAAGGGAAAGGGGTAGTTTACCGGTACCGTTTTATGTTTTAACAATGGTATTTACTTTGGCAAACGATAACAGTCGCAAATTCAAACATAATCAAATAATGTTTTGCATACTGCCCTAAATTGTAGAGTTCTCAAGACCTTTTGTTTTTGGTGAAGATCGGTTAAGGAAAAGGGGTAGTTTACCTGCAACGTTTTATGTTTTTAAGGGTATTTTTTATGGCAAACGATAAGAGCCGCAAATTCAAACAGAATCAAATACGTGTTTGCATACAGCCCTGATTTCTTGAGTACTAAAGACCTGTTGTTTTTGGTGAAGATCGTTTGAGGGAAAGGGGTAGTTTACCTGCCACGTTTTTTGTTTTATCAAGGGTAATTTTTTTTTTGCAAACGATAACAGCCGCAAATTCAAACAGAATTAAATAATGTTTCGTATACAGCCGTGAATTGTACAGTTCTCAAGACCTATTGTTTTTGGTGAAGATCGGTTAAGGGAAAGGGGTAGTTTATTTCTAGGGGTTTTACTTCCATATTCCTTAAGGTGTAACTCTACGAATTACTTACAAAATTATAATTCTCTTACCTTAGGGTTTTATTCCAAAGTCTTTCAGACGAAAACAGCTGCAGACAGGATTATTTGTTTGAGTTACGAATAATTTCGCTAACACATGTTATGTAATGAATGGCGCTTATTTATTTTTCTTTAATTAATTTCCCTCTTTACTCTCTGTAGAACAACAGTTTACACACAAAAATCGCTTAATTACTTATTACATGAAAGTGATATAAAAAAGTTACTACAATGGTCTTTGCATCATCCCCTTACAACAGCAAGATAATGCAAAAAATTTTACAATTAATTAATTTACTCAATCTATGAACCAGTATTTTACTTTGTAGGTACGTACCCCAAACTTACGCTCTCACTCACTCTCTCTCTCTCACCCTTCTATTTCATTTAGTTAATTTGGTTAGTTTTCTACCCATTATATCTGTGAAATTTAAAAGTTTTGGCCAATTAGTTACTGATGGTACTTAACCGTTCCAGGTGTCTCTCGGTGAGTCGTACAATCGCTGTTTGTTCAACATTACGGTTCACTCCGCGTTTAGTTGTTTTTTTTTTCTCTGGTACACTGGTTAATTCACGTCAATGTTATGACCATCAGTCACCACTGTTCGAATTATACGTATATTATTTATTTAGTCGGCCGACGTAACTTTTCGCACTTAGAAAGTCACTTGAAGTTTTTTAGGCTGGCCGCGCGGCCCTATGTCACAACTGGCACTTTTTATAAATGTTTTAACACTTAACTAGATAGGCCGAATTTATTCTACGGCCTATCTTGTACTCCCGAGGCCACTGTTTTAACTTACACACTTTACTGTCTGATGCTGGCTGTCTGTTGTGCACTCTCTAATGACACACAGCAGACTGGGTTTCACACACAAGCCTGCTGCTATGTGATTGTGCAATGCGTCTGGCAGTTGTTTTGGCTGGCTGTGTATGTTGCATTGCTGTACTGGAGGCTCCTTACAGGTGAAAGTCTGGCAATTTGGAAAGTGCTTAAAATGATGATTTGAATTAATATGAAATTAAACTGGGGTGGCTCACAAATCCGTACCGTTACAATACCCCCCCAATAAGAGATTGAAGGCCGGGGCGTTCAAACTCTTATTGCCTAAACCTAAGAGGATCAGTGAGGATATGGCGCCGCAACTCCCCTGAACACTACTAAATCATGGGTTCTTACCCCCCTAGTCTGGCGACTGCGACAGCACCCATCCGATCCTACGGGACTTCTCTACTCAAGATCCCACCACCATAAGCTCGGACAGATACCCGCCCCAGTATCGCCTGACTTTAAAACATGTAATCATTGACAAACGGCCTTCCATCGCTCCATGTCCCACATCTGATTTGTTTCCTCTTAGCCGTACTGGTTCATTGACAACGTACTGGCTCATTTTATATTATAGACCCTAAAGAATAATATTAATAAAACAATATTGGTTTACAATGATACACATAAATTCCAGTTAAATTGAATAGTATTCCCCATACAATGTTGCCCAACCAAAATGACACCTTAATTATACAAAATATCCTTAACTACTATATATGTATGTAGGACAAAATTCATGACATGTGTAAAGTCTATATGGACAGTAATATACACATCTTATTTTCCAGACACTATCTCATCCTGAACATTTTCCATCAGTTGTCAGTGTTAAATAAATGTTTTAATCATTATTGACATCAATTAGCATTTAATTTATAATTCCAATGTGAATTTAAATGAAAATAAAGTTAAGTTCATTATTAAAATCATTGTTTCTATGTTTAATTTATTTATTTTATTAATAATAAAATAATTTAATTAATCATTAGTTTAATTGTATTTAATTTACTTTAATTAATTCAATTAATCTCAAAAATTACAGTAATGGCCTCATTATTATTTGGTCTGTAAAAAAATTTAATTTCAATTCCTTTCTATCACAATAAGGTTTTACTTCAGATACTGATTCAGCAGACTACAACATTCTTTGTTATTGTCACCAAGTATGTCTGTGAACCTTAGTCTCAACATACCACACATGTTTATATAAACACTAGTCTGCAAGACTCACATAGTATAAACATTCTGGTTACATCATGTACTAACACCTGTACTTTTCAGTCTTTATAAATTTTTTAGATAACATATTTATCAATGTCTATTTCTTACAGTTCAACCAAATATACTTTTAATTCACCTTTCAATTACAGTTTCTATTTAATACTATTATCTCAATACCATTGTTATTATTATTACACTCTTTTCACACCTGTAAACATTTTATTCTATCTGATTAGTATTATGAACTTTATACTTACAATCCACTTATTGACATGAATACAAAATACACACCACACACACACACCAATATCTCCGTGTAACCTCTGAAACATTTAACAACAATGTTATTTCATGCAAACAATTCAACATTTTATAATACATACAATTACTTTCACTACATATGTATTTACAACTCTTCAACAATAATTATTCAGTTGTATCACACTTCAATATCAAAATTCAGCTAGGTCATTACCATATATTAACATATTCAAAATGTTTATGAATTTCAACCTCCATCGTCAAAAATTAATCGGGGTTTCAAATAACAATTTTGAATTTTATTTACATTCCGTATATGGTTATCTTGGGTTTTGTAACCATAACATTTCAGTTTATTCATTTTACCATAATAATCATATACTAAGTCAACATCAGTATTCTTTGTAAAGTCTCCGTCGGTAAATATTTCCAATATCGGGTCAGTTACTTTTTCATCATACAGTAAATTACTCTTGTTTAAACATACTTCTAACATTTCCTTCCACTCACCATAATCTCTCTGTAATTCATACAATTCTGTCTCTTTGTCAATACACCATTCTCTATCTAAAATTCTCTCATCATAACAACATATCATACTTTTATCATTCCACGCAGAGGGTACAAAATTATTCAGCAAAATTAAACAATTCAAATCTTTCACTAATAAGGGTCTCTTGCCCAAAAATAACACTTTTGAACACTCTGGTTCATCACAAATAAGGGGAAAATTTACTCTCTGCCCTACACATTCATCTACTCTTTCTTTCCATTCTTTTTCCAATTCAACAACACTAATTATTACTTCATTACAACTTATAATTTTCTCACTCTCACTTACTGTTTCACTATCTATTTTCAACGTATCACTTTCTGATACCGCCCTTTCAATCACATTACTATTTTCAATATCATTGTTAACATTTGTTAATTTCTTACTTTTAATCTGTTCTGCTACTGACTCTACTATGTGTTCTTTCAATGTATTGAAACATTCATTCGTCTCATTTAAACGTTTATTAATATTGTCTTCTAACTTAACACTCTGTTGTTTCATATCATATAAACGCTCATCAAATTTTTTGTCAATATTATTTATGTCACCCTTTAACTCATGGAATTTAATATCAGAATCACTCTTCTGTTCTTTATTTTGTTCTAAGAGTAATTGTAACATACTCATTACATCACTATTGAATTGGACGTTACATTTTGTTGAAGTCGGGGTCAATTGCACGCCCGAATCTTCAATTACATTACTCTGATCAGTTAAGTTTAACTCTGTTTTATCTTGACTCGCACTTGGAGCCGAATGTATCTCAAAATTACTCATATTTGACTCATCACAATTGTCAACACTCGTTATTTCATTGACATCGTCATTATTCGCTGCCATTTTATACAAGTTTATATAATGTTACACAAGAATATTAATCTCATCCACTATTGACTTAACCCTTTTTATATTTAATTTACCAAAGCGTCCTCCCTCTCAAATAACCCTTTCTGCAGCTTAATTAGGTCTGGCGAATATAGGTTGTAACCTATACTCGCGTCCCTGTTCGGGCGCCAAGTGTAACTCTACGAATTACTTACAAAATTATAATTCTCTTACCTTAGGGTTTTATTCCAAAGTCTTTCAGACGAAAACAGCTGCAGACAGGATTATTTGTTTGAGTTACGAATAATTACGCTAACACATGTTATGTAATGAATGGCGCTTATTTATTTTTCTTTAATTAATTTCCCTCTTTACTCTCTGTAGAACAACAGTTTACACACAAAAATCGCTTAATTACTTATTACATGAAAGTGATATAAAAAAGTTACTACAATGGTCTTTGCATCATCCCCTTACAACAGCAAGATAATGCAAAAAATTTTACAATTAATTAATTTACTCAATCTATGAACCAGTATTTTACTTTGTAGGTACGTACCCCAAACTTACGCTCTCACTCACTCTCTCTCTCTCACCCTTCTATTTCATTTAGTTAATTTGGTTAGTATTCTACCCATTATATCTGTGAAATTTAAAAGTTTTGGCCAATTAGTTACTGATGGTACTTAACCGTTCCAGGTGTCTCTCGGTGAGTCGTACAATCGCTGTTTGTTCAACATTACGGTTCACTCCGCGTTTAGTTGTTTTTTTTTTTCTCTGGTACACTGGTTAATTCACGTCAATGTTATGACCATCAGTCACCACTGTTCGAATTATACGTATATTATTTATTTAGTCGGCCGACGTAACTTTTCGCACTTAGAAAGTCACTTGAAGTTTTTTAGGCTGGCCGCGCGGCCCTATGTCACAACTGGCACTTTTTATAAATGTTTTAACACTTAACTAGATAGGCCGAATTTATTCTACGGCCTATCTTGTACTCCCGAGGCCACTGTTTTAACTTACACACTTTACTGTCTGATGCTGGCTGTCTGTTGTGCACTCTCTAATGACACACAGCAGACTGGGTTTCACACACAAGCCTGCTGCTATGTGATTGTGCAATGCGTCTGGCAGTTGTTTTGGCTGGCTGTGTATGTTGCATTGCTGTACTGGAGGCTCCTTACAGGTGAAAGTCTGGCAATTTGGAAAGTGCTTAAAATGATGATTTGAATTAATATGAAATTAAACTGGGGTGGCTCACAAATCCGTACCGTTACAATACCCCCCCCAATAAGAGATTGAAGGCCAGGGCGTTCAAACTCTTATTGCCTAAACCTAAGAGGATCAGTGAGGATATGGCGCCGCAACCCCCCTGAACACTACTAAATCATGGGTTCTTACCCCCCTAGTCTGGCGACTGCGACAGCACCCATCCGATCCTACGGGACTTCTCTACTCAAGATCCCACCACCATAAGCTCGGACAGATACCCGCCCCAGTATCGCCTGACTTTAAAACATGTAATCATTGACAAACGGCCTTCCATCGCTCCATGTCCCACATCTGATTTGTTTCCTCTTAGCCGTACTGGTTCATTGACAACGTACTGGCTCATTTTATATTATAGACCCTAAAGAATAATATTAATAAAACAATATTGGTTTACAATGATACACATAAATTCCAGTTAAATTGAATAGTATTCCCCATACAATGTTGCCCAACCAAAATGACACCTTAATTATACAAAATATCCTTAACTACTATATATGTATGTAGGACAAAATTCATGACATGTGTAAAGTCTATATGGACAGTAATATACACATCTTATTTTCCAGACACTATCTCATCCTGAACATTTTCCATCAGTTGTCAGTGTTAAATAAATGTTTTAATCATTATTGACATCAATTAGCATTTAATTTATAATTCCAATGTGAATTTAAATGAAAATAAAGTTAAGTTCATTATTAAAATCATTGTTTCTATGTTTAATTTATTTATTTTATTAATAATAAAATAATTTAATTAATCATTAGTTTAATTGTATTTAATTTACTTTAATTAATTCAATTAATCTCAAAAATTACAGTAATGGCCTCATTATTATTTGGTCTGTAAAAAAATTTAATTTCAATTCCTTTCTATCACAATAAGGTTTTACTTCAGATACTGATTCAGCAGACTACAACATTCTTTGTTATTGTCACCAAGTATGTCTGTGAACCTTAGTCTCAACATACCACACATGTTTATATAAACACTAGTCTGCAAGACTCACATAGTATAAACATTCTGGTTACATCATGTACTAACACCTGTACTTTTCAGTCTTTATAAATTTTTTAGATAACATATTTATCAATGTCTATTTCTTACAGTTCAACCAAATATACTTTTAATTCACCTTTCAATTACAGTTTCTATTTAATACTATTATCTCAATACCATTGTTATTATTATTACACTCTTTTCACACCTGTAAACATTTTATTCTATCTGATTAGTATTATGAACTTTATACTTACAATCCACTTATTGACATGAATACAAAATACACACCACACACACACCAATATCTCCGTGTAACCTCTGAAACATTTAACAACAATGTTATTTCGTACAAACAATTCAACATTTTATAATACATACAATTACTTTCACTACATATGTATTTACAACTCTTCAACAATAATTATTCAGTTGTATCACACTTCAATATCAAAATTCAGCTAGGTCATTACCATATATTAACATATTCAAAATGTTTATGAATTTCAACCTCCATCGTCAAAAATTAATCGGGGTTTCAAATAACAATTTTGAATTTTATTTACATTCCGTATATGGTTATCTTGGGTTTTGTAACCATAACATTTCAGTTTATTCATTTTACCATAATAATCATATACTAAGTCAACATCAGTATTCTTTGTAAAGTCTCCGTCGGTAAATATTTCCAATATCGGGTCAGTTACTTTTTCATCATACAGTAAATTACTCTTGTTTAAACATACTTCTAACATTTCCTTCCACTCACCATAATCTCTCTGTAATTCATACAATTCTGTCTCTTTGTCAATACACCATTCTCTATCTAAAATTCTCTCATCATAACAACATATCATACTTTTATCATTCCACGCAGAGGGTACAAAATTATTCAGCAAAATTAAACAATTCAAATCTTTCACTAATAAGGGTCTCTTGCCCAAAAATAACACTTTTGAACACTCTGGTTCATCACAAATAAGGGGAAAATTTACTCTCTGCCCTACACATTCATCTACTCTTTCTTTCCATTCTTTTTCCAATTCAACAACACTAATTATTACTTCATTACAACTTATAATTTTCTCACTCTCACTTACTGTTTCACTATCTATTTTCAACGTATCACTTTCTGATACCGCCCTTTCAATCACATTACTATTTTCAATATCATTGTTAACATTTGTTAATTTCTTACTTTTAATCTGTTCTGCTACTGACTCTACTATTTGTTCTTTCAATGTATTGAAACATTCATTCGTCTCATTTAAACGTTTATTAATATTGTCTTCTAACTTAACACTCTGTTGTTTCATATCATATAAACGCTCATCAAATTTTTTGTCAATATTATTTATGTCACCCTTTAACTCATGGAATTTAATATCAGAATCACTCTTCTGTTCTTTATTTTGTTCTAAGAGTAATTGTAACATACTCATTACATCACTATTGAATTGGACGTTACATTTTGTTGAAGTCGGGGTCAATTGCACGCCCGAATCTTCAATTACATTACTCTGATCAGTTAAGTTTAACTCTGTTTTATCTTGACTCGCACTTGGAGTCGAATGTATCTCAAAATTACTCATATTTGACTCATCACAATTGTCAACACTCGTTATTTCATTGACATCGTCATTATTCGCTGCCATTTTATACAAGTTTATATAATGTTACACAAGAATATTAATCTCATCCACTATTGACTTAACCCTTTTTATATTTAATTTACCAAAGCGTCCTCCCTCTCAAATAACCCTTTCTGCAGCTTAATTAGGTCTGGCGAATATAGGTTGTAACCTATACTCGCGTCCCTGTTCGGGCGCCAAGTGTAACTCTACGAATTACTTACAAAATTATAATTCTCTTACCTTAGGGTTTTATTCCAAAGTCTTTCAGACGAAAACAGCTGCAGACAGGATTATTTGTTTGAGTTACGAATAATTACGCTAACACATGTTATGTAATGAATGGCGCTTATTTATTTTTCTTTAATTAATTTCCCTCTTTACTCTCTGTAGAACAACAGTTTACACACAAAAATCGCTTAATTACTTATTACATGAAAGTGATATAAAAAAGTTACTACAATGGTCTTTGCATCATCCCCTTACAACAGCAAGATAATGCAAAAAATTTTACAATTAATTAATTTACTCAATCTATGAACCAGTATTTTACTTTGTAGGTACGTACCCCAAACTTACGCTCTCACTCACTCTCTCTCTCTCTCACCCTTCTATTTCATTTAGTTAATTTGGTTAGTATTCTACCCATTATATCTGTGAAATTTAAAAGTTTTGGCCAATTAGTTACTGATGGTACTTAACCATTCCAGGTGTCTCTCGGTGAGTCGTACAATCGCTGTTTGTTCAACATTACGGTTCACTCCGCGTTTAGTTGTTTTTTTTTTTCTCTGGTACACTGGTTAATTCACGTCAATGTTATGACCATCAGTCACCACTGTTCGAATTATACGTATATTATTTATTTAGTCGGCCGACGTAACTTTTCGCACTTAGAAAGTCACTTGAAGTTTTTTAGGCTGGCCGTGCGGCCCTATGTCACAACTGGCACTTTTTATAAATGTTTTAACACTTAACTAGATAGGCCGAATTTATTCTACGGCCTATCTTGTACTCCCGAGGCCACTGTTTTAACTTACACACTTTACTGTCTGATGCTGGCTATCTGTTGTGCACTCTCTAATGACACACAGCAGACTGGGTTTCACACACAAGCCTGCTGCTATGTGATTGTGCAATGCGTCTGGCAGTTGTTTTGGCTGGCTGTGTATGTTGCATTGCTGTACTGGAGGCTCCTTACAGGTGAAAGTCTGGCAATTTGGAAAGTGCTTAAAATGATGATTTGAATTAATATGAAATTAAACTGGGGTGGCTCACAAATCCGTACCGTTACAAAGGAATGGAAGTATGGTGATGGCAAAAAAAATCGTGTTCGAGATTATTGCAGATTCTGATTCTACTACGCTCAAAACATGAAAAAAATTCGTTTTCCGAAAAGTGTGTGTGTGTGTGTGTGTGTAGATTTTTTTTCTATGGCAAACGATAACTGCCGCAAATTCAAACAGAATCAAATAATTTTTTGCATACAGCCCTGATTTGTAGAGTACTCACGACCTATTGTTTTTGGTGAAGATCGGTTGAGGGAAAGGGGTAGTTTACCTGCAACGGTTTTTTTTATCAAGGGAAGTTTTTTTTTTTTGCCAAACGATAACAGCCGCAAATTCAAACAGAATCAAATAATGTTTCGCATACAGCCCTGAATTATAGAGTTCTCAAAACCTATTGTTTTTGGTGAAGATCGGGTAAGGGAAAAATGGGTAGTTTACCTGTAACGTTTTATGTTTTAACAAGGGTATTTCCTATGGCAAACGATAACAGCCGCAAATTCAAACAGAATCAAAAGATTATTTGCATACAGCCCTAAATTGTAGAGTTCTCAAGACCTATTGTTTTTGGTGAAGATCGGTTAAGGGAAAGGGGTAGTTTACCTGTAACGTTTTATGTTTTAACAAGGGTATTTCCTATGGCAAACGATAACAGCTGCAAATTCAAACAGAATCAAACGATTATTTGCATACAGCCCTGATTTGTAGAGTACTCAAGACCTGTTGTTTTTGGTGATGATCGGTTAAGGGGAAGGGGTAGTTTACCTGCAACATTTTTTTGTCAAGCGTATTTTCTATGGCAAACGATAACAGCCGGAAAGTCAAACAGAATCAAATAATTTTTTGCATATGTCCCTGAATTGTAGAGGTCTCAAGGACTTTCGATTTTGGTGAAGATCGGTTAAGGGGAAGGGGTTGTTTACCTGCAACCTTTTACGTTTTAACAAGAGTAAAGTACTTGAAAATTTATTTAAACTTTTTGAAACAATGGTAATTGTTGAAAATAAAATAATTTTGTTGCCAGGCAATAAAATTATATTTTTTTCATTTTAATGTAAATCATGTATAAGAGAAAATATATCGCGCTTGGCAGGCGATATTAAGATTTAAATATAAATCTTAGAATATGGAAGTCATGTATGGTTCTCCATACCGATATTACTTCCATGTTCCTTAAGGAAATGGAAGTATGGTGATGGCAAAAAAAATCGTGTTCGAGATTATTGCAGAATATGATTGTACTACACTCAAAACATGAAAAAAAGTCATTTTTCGAAGTGTCTGTGTGTGTGTCTGTCTGTAGATTTTTTTTCTATGGCAAACGATAACTGCCGCAAATTCAAACAGAATCAAATAATTTTTGCATACAGCCCTGATTTGTAGAGTACTCACGACCTATTGTTTTTGGTGAAGATCGGTTGAGGGAAAGGGGTAGTTTACCTGTAACGTTTTATGTTTTAACAAGGGTGTTTCCTATGGCAAACGATAACAGCCGCAAATTCAAACAGAATCAAAAGATTATTTGCATACAGCCCTAAATTGTAGAGTTTTCAAGACCTATTGTTTTTGGTTAAGATCGGTTTAGGGAAAGGGGTAGTTTACCTGGAACGTTTTTTTAACAAGGGTATTTTCTATGGCAAACGATAACAGCCGCAAATTCAAACAGAATCAAATACTTTTTTGCATACAGCCCTGATTTGTAGAGTACTCAAGACCTATTCTTTTTGGTGAAGATCGGTTGAGGGCAAGGGGTAGTTTACCTGCAACGTTTTTTTATCAAGCGTATTTTCTATGGCAAACGATAACAGCCGCAAATTCAAACAAAATCACATAATATTTTGCATATAGCCCTGAATTATAGAGTTCTCAAGACCTATTGTTTTTGGTGAAGATCGGTTAAGGGAAAGGGGTAGTTTACCTGCAACGGTTTTTTATCAAGGGTAATTTTTTTCTATGGTAAACGATAACAGCCGCAAATTCAAACAGAATCAAATGATGTTTTGCATACAGCCCTGTATTGTAGAGTTCTCAATACCTATTGGTGTTGGTGAAGATCGGTTAAGGGAAAGGGGTAGTTTACCAGCAACGTTTTATGTTTTAAAAGGGTATTTTTTATGGCAAACGATAAGAGCCGCAAATTCAAACAGAATCAAATACATTTTTCATACAGCCCTGTTTTGTTGAGTACTAAAGACCTATTGTTTTTGGTGAAGATCAGTTAAGGGAGAGGGGTAGTTTACCTGACAAGTTTTTTGTTTTATCAAGGGTATTTTATATGGCAAACGATAACAGCCGCAAATCAAACAGAATCATATAATATTTTGCATACAACTCTGAAATGTAGAGTTCTCAAGACCTGTTGGTTTTGGTGAAGATCGGTTAAGGGAATAGGGTTGTTTACCAGCAACATTTTATGTTTTATCAAGGGTAATTTTTTTTTGACGAACGATAACTGCCGTACAATAAAACAGAATCAACTACTCTTCTGCATACCTTTTTGAATTATACGGAGCTCAAGGTCTGTTGATTTTGTTGAAGATCGGTTAAGGGAAAGGGGTATTTTACCTGTAACGTTTTATGTTTTAACTAGGGTATTTTTTCTATGACGAACGATAACTGCCCTAAATTCAAAGAAAATCAACTAATGTTTTGCATACAGCCCTGAATTGTAGAGTTCTCAAGACCTATTGTTATTGGTGAAGATCGGTTAATGGAATAGGGTAGTTTACCAGCAACGTTTTATGTTTTATCAAGCGTGTTTTCTATGGCAAACTATAACAGCCGAAATTTCAAACAGAATCAAATAATTGTTGCATACAGGCCTAAATTGTAGAGTACCCAAGACCTGACGTTTTTGTTGAAGATCGGTTAAGGGGAAGGGGTAGTTTACTAGCAACGATTTTTTATCAAGGGTAATTTTTTTCTATAGTAAACGATAACAGCCGCAAATTCAAACAGAATCAAATGATGTTTTGCATACAGCCCTGTATTATAGAGTTCTCAATACCTATTGGTGCTGGTGAAGATCGGTTAAGGGAAAGGGGTAGTTCACCATCAACATTTTATGTTTTAACAAGGGTAATTTTTTATATGACGAACGATAACTGCCGTAAATTCAAACAGAATCAACTAGGTTTTTGCATACCTTTTTGAACTAAAGAGAACTCAAGGTCTGTTGATTTTGTTGAAGATCAGTTAAGGGAAGGGGTAGTTTATCAGCAACGTTTTATGTTTTAAAAAGGGTAATTTTTATTATGACGAACGAAAACTGCCGAAAATTCAATGAGAATCAAATAATTTTTTGCACCCTTTCCTCATTTGCAGAGAGCTCAAGGTCTATTGATTTTGGTGAAGATCGGTTAAGGAAAGGGGTAGTTTACCAGCAACATTTTATGTTGTAACAAGAGAAATGTTTCCATGACGAACGATAACTGCCGCACATTCAAACAGAATCAAATATATTTTTGCATGCTTCTCTGAATTGTAGAGGACGGAAGGTCTGTTGATTTTGGAGAAGATCGGTTAAGAGAAAGGGGTAGTTTACCTGAAACATTTTATGATTTAACAAGAGTAAAGTACTTAATTTTTATAAATAAATTATCCTGATAAGAAGCTCATAGTAATCCACTGTAGAAACGTAGATGAAATGTCTATAAATGAAGAATTTAGGTGAACGGGATGGGGGTAATTTTCTATTATTAAAAATTATAGTTGAAGGTGTAGTGGAGAATTTTTTATATGTGTACTACGTTATCGGCAACAAAGAAGTATTTTTTTGTTAAAATTGCTTCCCGGGCTCTTTAGCCGTAGTCCAATGTTTTCTGCAAAACAAGACTTTTCGGCAGTGCCATCGACTGCCATCATCGGTGAAAATCGAGTGCGAAAACGTGAGGTGGTATACGTTAGTGACCACAGTACTGTGGTTAATGCTGAAGCAATAAGTAGAAAGACGTAGTTTCTATGGAAATATTTCATTTCGAATATGATTTTAAATATAAATCTTAGAACATGGAAGTCATGTATGGTTCTCCATACCGATATTACTTCCATATTCCTTAAGGAATGGAAGTATGGTGCTGGCAAAAAAAATCGTGTTCGAGATTATTGCAGATTCTGATTCTACTACACTCAAAACATGAAAAAAAGTCGTTTTCCGAAAAGTGTCTGTGTGTGTGTCTGTCTGTGTGTGTGTGTGTCTGTGTGTCTGTAGATTTTTTTCTATGGCAAACGATAACTGCCGCAAATTCAAACAGAATCAAATAATTTTTTGCATACAGCCCTGATTTGTAGAGTACCCACGACCTATTGTTTTTGGTGAAGATCGGTTGAGGGAAAGGGGTAGTTTACCTGCAACGGTTTTTTTTTATCAAGGGAAATTTTTTTTTTGGCAAACGATAACTGCCGCAAATTCAAACAGAATCAAATAATTTTTGCATACAGCCCTGAATTGTAGAGTTCTCAAGACCTATTGTTTTTGGTGAAGATCGGTTAAGGGAAAGGGGTAGTTTACCCTACAACGTTTTTTTAACAAGGGTATTTTCTATGGCAAACGATAACAGCCGCAAATTCAAACAGAATCAAATAATTTTCTGCATACAGCCCTGATTTCTAGAGTACTCAAGACCTATTGTTTTTGGTGAAGATCGGTTGAGGGGAAGGGGTAGTTTACCTGCAACGTTTTTTTGTCAAGCGTATTTTCTATGGCAAACGATAACAGCCGCAAATTCAAACAGAATCAAATAATTTTTTGCATACGTCCCTGAATTGTAGAGGTCTCAAGGACTTTCGATTTTGGTGAAGATTGGTTAAGGGGAAGGGGTAGTTTACCTGCAACCTTTTACGTTTTAACAAGAGTAAAGTACTTGAAAATTTATTTAAATTTTTGGAAACAATGGTAATTGTTAAAAATAAAATAATTTTGTTGCCAGGCAATAAAATTATAATTTTTTCATTTTCATGTAAATTATGTTTGAGTTAATATCTTTATATATACAGTGGCACTTGGTTATTACGGCCTCGGCTGTTACGTCAACTCGGGTGTAGCGTTATTTTGTCATAAGTCCGGTCAAACTGATATCTTTAACATTATAAAAATTCCCGGTTTTAACGTCACTAAATATTGTACTACTCTGTTATAGCGTCAAATATTTCTCAGATATTTTACTCTAAATTTCATATAAACGTATATATGTGCGCGCGCGCGCTAGCCCATGGCTACAGACATACATTGTATGCAAGCGATAAGCACTGTAACAGGACTGCCGGCGCCAGCCATTTTGCGTGCTCCAACGGATGGCTAGATCGATTTAAGGCCCGACACTCGATTTCCTTTGCAAAAATTTGTGGTGAGGCAAAATGCGTAGATCTGAACGTTACAGGCGATTGGGTGCATAACACTTGGCCAGAAATTAGACGATCATATAAAGATGAAGACATCTTTAATGGACATGAAGCCGGAATTTTTTATAAATTAACTCCAGATAAGACTTTCAAATTTACAAATGAAAAGTGCGTTGGTGGGAAGCTCTCTAAACAAAGAGTTACAGTTTTTGTTTGTGCGAACATGACGGGAACCGAAAAAAGGAAACTTTTAGTTATCGGGAAAAGTTTGCATCCTAGATGTTTTAAAAACATCAAAAAACTTCCTGTACGTTACACTGCCAACATAAAAGCGTGGACGACTTCTAGTGTTTTTGAAGATGACTTCTGTACGTGTGTATGTCACTGAACTCCTCCATGTATAAAATAATATATCGTTCGTGGCAGGTAAGCATATCTCAGTTATGTAATGTTTACGTTTCCATTTTATTATTATGGCTACAGCAATAAAAAGGCAGGTAAGACACACACACACACACACACACACACACACACACAATTCGCTTTATTTCTGGCCTCACTCATGTTTATTTTCTTACATTTGCACGCTTTTTAAATGGAAAGTGCCGAAACCCACACCAACATAACGCGTGCAAGCCGAAAAAATGAACATCAATTTGCTTCCTGTGGATCGCTGGGCAATGTAACTGCACGTGTTTACAGAGGAACGATTCATAGACAGACTTTTCGTCTTTAGGGAATGAACCCTCTGCAAGATGCTGAGGGTCCATGAGTGACTTCGGAGCGCTCCTTCTTTTTCGCGTGTTTGTTCTGTGAAACATACACTGTAGATTCGCAGCTTTACTCTAAGCATCGCTCAATAGGAAATGCTAAAAATTTTTGTCCACAGTGTACCCTCATTCACACTAAACCTGCTCTGATGTTTTAATTACGGACATCATAACATTAAAACTTTGGAAACTTGAGCACTACTTAATGGAGATCAATCATTAACTTATACAAGCCATTAATTGTATGCATATATTTTATATATATGTGTACAACGTTATCGGCAACAAAGAAGTAGTTTTTGTTAAAATTCCTTCCCGGGATATTTGGCCGTAGTCCAATGTTTTCTACAAAACCAGACGTTTCGGCAATGCCATCGACTTCCATCATCAGTGAAAATCGAGTGCGATAACGTGAGGTGGTATACGTTAGTGACCACAGTACTGTGGTTAAGGCTGAAGCAGTAAGTAGAAAGAAGTAGTTTCTATGGTAATATTTCATTTCGAAAATGATTTTAAATATAAATCTTAGAATATGGAAGTCATGTATGGTTCTCCATACCGATATTTTTATATGGTGAACGATAATAGCCGCAAATTCACACAGAATCAAATAATGTTTTGCATAGAGCCCTGAATTGTAGAGTTCTCAAGACATGTTGGTTTTGGTGAAGATCGGTTAAGGGAATAGGGTAGTTTACCAGGAACATTTTATGTTTGAACAAGGGTAATTTTTTTTATGACGAACGATAACTGCCGTAAATTCAAACAGAATCAACTATGTTTTTGCATACCTATTTGAACTAAAGAGAACTCAAGGTCTGTTGATTCTGGTGAAGATCGGTCAAGGGAAAGGGGTAGTTTACCTGCAACATTTTAAGTTGTAACAAGAGAAAAGTTTCCATGACAAATGATAACTGCTGCACATTCAATCAGAATCAAATATTTTTTTGCATGCATCCCTGAATTGTAGAGGACTGAAGGTCTATTGAATTTGGAGAAGATCGATTAAGAGAAAGGGGTAGTTTACCAGAAACATTTTATGATTTAACGAGAGTAAAGTACTTAATTTTTATAAATAAAGTATCCTGATAAGAAGCTCATAATAATCCACTGTAGAAACGTAGATGAAATATCTATAAATGAAGAGGTTAGGTGAACGGGGTGGGGGTAATTTTCTATTATTAAAAATTATAGTTGAAGGTGGAGGGGAGAATTTTTTATGTGTACTACGTTATTGGCAACAAAGAAGCAGTTTTTTGTTAAAATTGCTTCCCGGGCTGTTTAGCCGTAGTCCAATGTTTTCTGTAAAACCAGACTTTTCTGCAGTGCCATCGACTGCCATCATCGGTGAAAATCGAGTGCGAAAACGTGAGGTGGTATACGTTTGTGACCACAGTACTGTGGTTAATGCTGAAGCAATAAGTAGAAAGCCGTAGTTTTTATGGAAATATTTCATTTCGAATATGATTTTAAATATAAATCTTAGAACATGGAAGTCATGTATGGTTCTCCATACCGATATTTTACTTCCATGTTCCTTAAGGAAATGGAAGTATGGTGATGGCAAAAAAAATCGTGTTCGAGATTATTGCAAATTCTGATTGTACTACACTCAAAACATGAAAAAAAGTAATTTTTCGAAAAGTGTCTGTGTGTGTGTCTGAATGTGTGTCTGTCTGTAGATATTTTACTTCCATGTTCCTTAAAGAAATTGAAGTATGGTGATGGCAAAAAAAATCGTGTTCCAGATTATTGCAAATTCTGATTGTACTACACTCAAAACATGAAAAAAAGTCATTTTTCGAAAAGTGTCTGTGTGTGTGTCTGTCTGTCTATAGATTTTTTTCTATGGCAAACGATAACAGCCGCAAATTCAAACTGAATCAAATCATTTTTTGCATACAGCCCTGATTTGTAGAGTACTCACGACCTATTGTTTTTGGTGAAGATCGGTTGAGGGAAAGGGGTAGTTTACCTGCAACAGTTTTTTTTTTTAATCAAGGGTAATTGTTTTATTTGGCAAACGATAACAACCGCAAATTCAAACAGAATCAACTACTCTTTTGCATACAGCCCTGAATTGTAGAGTTCTCAAGACGTATTGTTTTTGGTGAAGATCGGTTAAGGAAAAGGGGTAGTTTACCTGCAACGTTTTATGTTTTAACAAAGGTTTATTTTATATGGCAAACGATAACAGCAGCAAATTCAAACAGAATCAAATGATTATTTGCATACATCCCTAAATTGTAGAGTTCACAATACCTATTGATTTTGGTGAAGATCGGTTAAGGGAAAGGGGTAGTTTAACATCTACGTTTTATGTTTTAAAAGGGTATTTTCTATGGCAAACGATAAGAGCCGCAAATTCAAACAGAATCAAATAATGTTTTGCATACAGCCCTGATCTGTAGAGTACTCAAGACCTTTTGTTTTAGGTGAAGATCTGTTAAGGGAAAGGGATAGTTTACCAGCAACGGTTTTTTTAAACAAGGGTAATTTTTTCTATGGCAAATGATAACAGCCGCAAATGTAAATAGAATCAACTACTCCTTTGCATAGAGCCCTGAATTATAGAGTTCTCAAGATCTATTGGTTTTGGTGAAGATCGGTTAAGGGGAAGGGGTAGTTTACCTGCAACATTTTATATTTTAACAAGGGTATTTTCTATGGCAAACGATAAAAGCCGCAAATTCATTCAGAATCAACTAGTCTTTTGCATACAGCCCTGAATTGTAGAGTGCTCAGGACCTATTGTTTTTGGTGAAGATCGGTTAAGGGAAAGGGGTAGTTTACCTGCAACTTTTTATGTTTTAAAAGGAGCCGCAAATTCCAACAGAATCATACTATTGTTTGCATACAGCCCTGATTTGTAGAGTACTCAAGACCTGTTGTTTTTGGTGAAGATCGGTAAAGGGAAAGGGGTAGTTTACCTGAAACATGTTATGTTGTAACGAGAGAAATGTTTCCATGACGAACGATAACTGCCGCAAATTGAAACAGAATCAAATATTTTTTTGCATGCATCCCTGCATTGCAGAGGACTGAAGGTCTATTGCTTTTGGTGAAGATCGGTTTAGAGAAACGGGTAGTTTACCTTGCAACGTTTTATGTTTTAAAAGGGTAATTTTTACTTCCATATTCCTTAAGGAATGGAAGTATGCTGATGGCAAAAAAAATCGTGTTCGAGATTATTGCAGATTCTGATTCTACTACACTCAAAACATGAAAAAAAGTCGTTTTCCGAAAAGTGTCTGTGTGTGTGTCTGTCTGTCTGTGTGTCTATGTGTCTGTAGATTTTTTTTCTATGGCAAACGATAACAGCCGCAAATTCAAACAGAATCAAAGAATGTTTTGCATACAGCCCTGATCTGTAGAGTACTCGCGACCTATTGTTTTTGGTGAAGATCGGTTGAGGGAAAGGGGTAGTCTACCTGCAAGGGTTTTTTTTTAGCAAGGGTAATTTTGTTTGTTTGGCAAACGATAACAGCCGCAAATTCAAACAGAATCAAATAATGTTTCGCATACAGCCCTGAATTGTAGAGTTCTCAAGATCTGTTGATTTTGGTGAAGATCGGTTAAGGGAAAGGGGTAGTTTACCTGTAACGTTTTATGTTTTAACAAGGGTATTTCCTATGGCAAACGATAACAGCCGCAAATTCAAACAGAATCAAAAGATTATTTGCATACAGCCCTAAATTATAGAGTTCTCAAGACCTATTGTTTTTGGTGAAGATCGGTTGAGGGAAAGGGGTAGTTTACCTGCAACGTTTTTTTAACAAGGGTATTTTCTATGGCAAACGATAACAGCCGCAAATTCAAACAGAATCAAATAATGTTTTGCATACAGCCCTGATTTGTAGAGTACTCAAGACCTATTGTTTTTGGTGAAGATCGGTTAAGGGGAAGGGGTAGTTTACCTGCAACGTTTTTTATCAAGCGTATTTTCTATGGCAAACGATAACAGCCGCAAATTCAAACAGAATCAAATAATTTTTTGCATACGTCCCTGAATTGTAGAGGTCTCAATGACTTTCGATTTTGGTGAAGATCGGTTAAGGGGAAGGGGTAGTTTACCTGCAACCTTTTATGTTTTAATTTACTTCCATATTCCTTAAGGAATGGAAGTATGGTGATGGCAAAAAAAAATCGTGTTCGAGATTATTGCAGATTCTGATTCTACTACACTCAAAACATGAAAAAAAGTCGTTTTCCGAAAAGTGTCTGTCTGTCTGTCTGTCTGTCTTAGATTTTTTTTCTATGGCAAACGATAACTGCCGCAAATTCAAACAGAATCAAATAATGTTTCTCATACAGCCCTGAATTGTAGAGTTCTCAAGACCTGCTGGTTTTGGTGTAGATTGGTTAAGGGAATAGGGTAGTTTACCTGCATCATTTTATGTTTTAACAAGGGTAATTTTTTCTATGATGAACGATAACTGCCGTAAATTCAAACCGAATCAACTACTCTTTTGCATACCTTTTTGAGTTATACAGAACTCAAGGTCTGTTGATTTTGTTGAAGATCGGTTAAGGGAAAGGGGTAGTTTACCTGCATCGTTTTATATTTTAACAAGGGTATTTACTATGGCAAACGATAAGAGTCGCAAATTAAAACAGAATCAAATAATGTTTTGCATACAGCCCTGAATTGTAGAGGACTGAAGGTCTATTGATTTTGGTGAAGATCGGTTTAGACAAAGGGGTAGTTTACATGCAACTTTTTATGTTTTAACAAGGGTAATTTTTTCTATGACGAACGATAACTGCCGCAAATTGAAACAGAATCAAATATTATTTTTTGCATGCATCCCTGCATTGTAGAGGTCTGAAGGTCTATTGATTTTGGTGAAGATCGGTTTAGAGAAAGGGGTAGTTTACTTGCAACGTTTTATGTTTTAACAAGAGTAAAGTACTTAATTTTTATAAATAAAGTATCTTAATAAGAAGCTCATAATAATCCACTGTAGAAACGTAGATTAATTATCTATAAATGAAGAGGTTAGGTGAACGGGGTGGGGGTAATTTTCTATAAATGAAAATTATAGTTGAAGGGGGAGAGATGAATTTTTTTTGTGTACTACGTTATCGGCGACAAACAAGTAGTTCTTTGTTAAAATTCCTTCCCAGGCTGTTTAGCCGTAGTCCAATGTTTTCTGCAAAACCAGACTTTTCGGTAGTGCCATCGACTTCCATCTCAGTGAAAATCGTGTGCGAAAACTTGAGGTGGTATACGTTAGTGACCACAGTACTGTGGTTTAAGGCTGAAGCAATAAGTAGAAAGAAGTAGTTTCTATGGTAATATTTCATTTCGAATATGATTTTAAATATAAATCTTAGAACATGGACGTCATGTATGGTTCTCCATACCGATATTTTCTATGGTAAACGATAATAGCCGCAAATTCAAACAGAATCAAATAATGTTTTGCGTACAGCCCTGAATTGCAGAGCTCTCAAGACCTGTTGGTTTTGGTTAAGGGAATAGGGTAGTTTACCTGCAACATTTTATGTTTTAACAAGGGTAATTTTCTTTATGTCGAACATAACTGCCAAACATTAAAACAGAATCAACTACTCTTCTGCATACCTTTTTGAATTATACAGAACTCAAGGTCTGTTGATTTTGTTGAAGATTGGTTCAGGGAAAGGGTTAGTTTACCTGCAACGTTTTATGTTTTAACAAGGGTATTTTCTATGGCAAACGATAACAGCCGCAAATTCAAACAGAATCAAATAATGTTTTGCATACAGCCCTGATCTGTAGAGTACTCAAGACCTTTTGTTTTAGGTGAAGATCTGTTAAGGGAAAGGGATAGTTTACCAGCAACGGTTTTTTTAAACAAGGGTAATTTTTTCTATGGCAAATGATAACAGCCGCAAATGTAAATAGAATCAACTACTCCTTTGCATAGAGCCCTGAATTATAGAGTTCTCAAGATCTATTGGTTTTGGTGAAGATCGGTTAAGGGGAAGGGGTAGTTTACCTGGAACATTTTATTTTTTAACAAGGGTATTTTCTATGGCAAACGATAAAAGCCGCAAATTCATTCAGAATCAACTAGTCTTTTGCATACAGCCCTGAATTATAGAGTTCTCAAGACATATTGGTTTTGGTGAAGATCGGTTAAGGGAAAGGGGTAGTTTACCTGCAACGTTTTATGTTTTAACAATGGTATTTTCTATAGCAAACGATAACAGCCGCAAATTCAAACAGAATCAAATAATTTTTTGCATACAGCCCTGATTTGTAGAATACTCAAGACTTATTGTTTTTGGTGAAGATCGGTTAAGGGAAAGGGGTAGTTTACCTGCAACGGTTTTTTATCAAGGGTAATTTTACTTCCATATTCCTTAAGGAATGGAAGTATGGTGATGGCAAAAAAAATCGTGTTCGAGATTAATGCAGATTCTGATTCTACTACACTCAAAACATGAAAAAAAGTCGTTTTCCGAAAAGTGTCTGTGTGTCTGTCTGTGTGTCTGTCTGTCTGTAGATTTTTTTTCTATGGCAAACGATAACTGCCGCAAATTCAAACAGAATCAAATAATTTTTTGCATGCAGCCCGGATTTGCAGAGTACTCGCGACCTATTGTTTTTGGTGAAGATCGGTTGAGGGAAAGGGGTAGTTTACCTGCAACGGTTTTTTTTTAGCAAGGGTAATTTTGTTTGTTTGGCAAACGATAACAGCCGCAAATTCAAACAGAATCAAATAATGTTTCGCATACAGCCCTGAATTGTAGAGTTCTCAAGATCTGTTGATTTTGGTGAAGATTGGTTAAGGGAAAGGGGTAGTTTACCTGTAACGTTTTATGTTTTAACAAGGGTATTTCCTATGGCAAACGATAACAGCCGCAAATTCAAACAGAATCAAAAGATTATTTGCATACAGCCCTAAATTGTAGAGTTCTCAAGACCTATTGTTTTTGGTGAAGTTCGGTTGAGGGAAAGGGGTAGTTTACCTGCAACGTTTTTTTAACAAGGGTACTTTCTATGGCAAACGATAACAGCCGCAAATTCAAACAGAATCAAATAATATTTCGCATACAGCCCTGAATTGTAGAGTTCTCAAGATCTGTTGATTTTGGTGAAGATCGGTTAAGGGAAAGGGGTAGTTTACCTGTAACGTTTTATGTTTTAACAAGGGTATTTCCTATGGCAAACGATAACAGCCGGAAATTCAAACAGAATCAAAAGATTATTTGCATACAGCCCTAAATTGTAGAGTTCTCAAGACGTATTGTTTTTGGTGAAGATCGGTTGAGGGAAAGGGGTAGTTTACCTGCAACGTTTTTTTAACAAGGGTATTTTCTATGGCAAACGATAACAGCCGAAAATTCAAACAGAATCAAATAATGTTTTGCATACAGCCCTGATTTGTAGAGTACTCAAGACCTATTGTTTTTGGTGAAGATAGGTTAAGGGGAAGGGGTAGTTTACCTGCAACGTTTTTTTATCAAGCGTATTTTCTATGGCAAACGATAACGGCCGCAAATTCATCAGAATCAAATAATGTTTCGCATACAGCCCTGAATTGTAGAGTTCTCACGATCTGTTGATTTTGGTAAAGATCGGTTAAGGGAAAGGGGTAGTTTACCGGTACCGTTTTATGTTTTAACAATGGTATTTACTTTGGCAAACGATAACAGTCGCAAATTCAAACATAATCAAATAATGTTTTGCATACTGCCCTAAATTGTAGAGTTCTCAAGACCTTTTGTTTTTGGTGAAGATCGGTTAAGGAAAAGGGGTAGTTTACCTGCAACGTTTTATGTTTTTAAGGGTATTTTTTATGGCAAACGATAAGAGCCGCAAATTCAAACAGAATCAAATACGTGTTTGCATACAGCCCTGATTTCTTGAGTACTAAAGACCTGTTGTTTTTGGTGAAGATCGTTTGAGGGAAAGGGGTAGTTTACCTGCCACGTTTTTTGTTTTATCAAGGGTAATTTTTTTTTTGCAAACGATAACAGCCGCAAATTCAAACAGAATTAAATAATGTTTCGTATACAGCCGTGAATTGTACAGTTCTCAAGACCTATTGTTTTTGGTGAAGATCGGTTAAGGGAAAGGGGTAGTTTATTTCTAGGGGTTTTACTTCCATATTCCTTAAGGTGTAACTCTACGAATTACTTACAAAATTATAATTCTCTTACCTTAGGGTTTTATTCCAAAGTCTTTCAGACGAAAACAGCTGCAGACAGGATTATTTGTTTGAGTTACGAATAATTTCGCTAACACATGTTATGTAATGAATGGCGCTTATTTATTTTTCTTTAATTAATTTCCCTCTTTACTCTCTGTAGAACAACAGTTTACACACAAAAATCGCTTAATTACTTATTACATGAAAGTGATATAAAAAAGTTACTACAATGGTCTTTGCATCATCCCCTTACAACAGCAAGATAATGCAAAAAATTTTACAATTAATTAATTTACTCAATCTATGAACCAGTATTTTACTTTGTAGGTACGTACCCCAAACTTACGCTCTCACTCACTCTCTCTCTCTCACCCTTCTATTTCATTTAGTTAATTTGGTTAGTTTTCTACCCATTATATCTGTGAAATTTAAAAGTTTTGGCCAATTAGTTACTGATGGTACTTAACCGTTCCAGGTGTCTCTCGGTGAGTCGTACAATCGCTGTTTGTTCAACATTACGGTTCACTCCGCGTTTAGTTGTTTTTTTTTTCTCTGGTACACTGGTTAATTCACGTCAATGTTATGACCATCAGTCACCACTGTTCGAATTATACGTATATTATTTATTTAGTCGGCCGACGTAACTTTTCGCACTTAGAAAGTCACTTGAAGTTTTTTAGGCTGGCCGCGCGGCCCTATGTCACAACTGGCACTTTTTATAAATGTTTTAACACTTAACTAGATAGGCCGAATTTATTCTACGGCCTATCTTGTACTCCCGAGGCCACTGTTTTAACTTACACACTTTACTGTCTGATGCTGGCTGTCTGTTGTGCACTCTCTAATGACACACAGCAGACTGGGTTTCACACACAAGCCTGCTGCTATGTGATTGTGCAATGCGTCTGGCAGTTGTTTTGGCTGGCTGTGTATGTTGCATTGCTGTACTGGAGGCTCCTTACAGGTGAAAGTCTGGCAATTTGGAAAGTGCTTAAAATGATGATTTGAATTAATATGAAATTAAACTGGGGTGGCTCACAAATCCGTACCGTTACAATACCCCCCCAATAAGAGATTGAAGGCCGGGGCGTTCAAACTCTTATTGCCTAAACCTAAGAGGATCAGTGAGGATATGGCGCCGCAACTCCCCTGAACACTACTAAATCATGGGTTCTTACCCCCCTAGTCTGGCGACTGCGACAGCACCCATCCGATCCTACGGGACTTCTCTACTCAAGATCCCACCACCATAAGCTCGGACAGATACCCGCCCCAGTATCGCCTGACTTTAAAACATGTAATCATTGACAAACGGCCTTCCATCGCTCCATGTCCCACATCTGATTTGTTTCCTCTTAGCCGTACTGGTTCATTGACAACGTACTGGCTCATTTTATATTATAGACCCTAAAGAATAATATTAATAAAACAATATTGGTTTACAATGATACACATAAATTCCAGTTAAATTGAATAGTATTCCCCATACAATGTTGCCCAACCAAAATGACACCTTAATTATACAAAATATCCTTAACTACTATATATGTATGTAGGACAAAATTCATGACATGTGTAAAGTCTATATGGACAGTAATATACACATCTTATTTTCCAGACACTATCTCATCCTGAACATTTTCCATCAGTTGTCAGTGTTAAATAAATGTTTTAATCATTATTGACATCAATTAGCATTTAATTTATAATTCCAATGTGAATTTAAATGAAAATAAAGTTAAGTTCATTATTAAAATCATTGTTTCTATGTTTAATTTATTTATTTTATTAATAATAAAATAATTTAATTAATCATTAGTTTAATTGTATTTAATTTACTTTAATTAATTCAATTAATCTCAAAAATTACAGTAATGGCCTCATTATTATTTGGTCTGTAAAAAAATTTAATTTCAATTCCTTTCTATCACAATAAGGTTTTACTTCAGATACTGATTCAGCAGACTACAACATTCTTTGTTATTGTCACCAAGTATGTCTGTGAACCTTAGTCTCAACATACCACACATGTTTATATAAACACTAGTCTGCAAGACTCACATAGTATAAACATTCTGGTTACATCATGTACTAACACCTGTACTTTTCAGTCTTTATAAATTTTTTAGATAACATATTTATCAATGTCTATTTCTTACAGTTCAACCAAATATACTTTTAATTCACCTTTCAATTACAGTTTCTATTTAATACTATTATCTCAATACCATTGTTATTATTATTACACTCTTTTCACACCTGTAAACATTTTATTCTATCTGATTAGTATTATGAACTTTATACTTACAATCCACTTATTGACATGAATACAAAATACACACCACACACACACACCAATATCTCCGTGTAACCTCTGAAACATTTAACAACAATGTTATTTCATGCAAACAATTCAACATTTTATAATACATACAATTACTTTCACTACATATGTATTTACAACTCTTCAACAATAATTATTCAGTTGTATCACACTTCAATATCAAAATTCAGCTAGGTCATTACCATATATTAACATATTCAAAATGTTTATGAATTTCAACCTCCATCGTCAAAAATTAATCGGGGTTTCAAATAACAATTTTGAATTTTATTTACATTCCGTATATGGTTATCTTGGGTTTTGTAACCATAACATTTCAGTTTATTCATTTTACCATAATAATCATATACTAAGTCAACATCAGTATTCTTTGTAAAGTCTCCGTCGGTAAATATTTCCAATATCGGGTCAGTTACTTTTTCATCATACAGTAAATTACTCTTGTTTAAACATACTTCTAACATTTCCTTCCACTCACCATAATCTCTCTGTAATTCATACAATTCTGTCTCTTTGTCAATACACCATTCTCTATCTAAAATTCTCTCATCATAACAACATATCATACTTTTATCATTCCACGCAGAGGGTACAAAATTATTCAGCAAAATTAAACAATTCAAATCTTTCACTAATAAGGGTCTCTTGCCCAAAAATAACACTTTTGAACACTCTGGTTCATCACAAATAAGGGGAAAATTTACTCTCTGCCCTACACATTCATCTACTCTTTCTTTCCATTCTTTTTCCAATTCAACAACACTAATTATTACTTCATTACAACTTATAATTTTCTCACTCTCACTTACTGTTTCACTATCTATTTTCAACGTATCACTTTCTGATACCGCCCTTTCAATCACATTACTATTTTCAATATCATTGTTAACATTTGTTAATTTCTTACTTTTAATCTGTTCTGCTACTGACTCTACTATTTGTTCTTTCAATGTATTGAAACATTCATTCGTCTCATTTAAACGTTTATTAATATTGTCTTCTAACTTAACACTCTGTTGTTTCATATCATATAAACGCTCATCAAATTTTTTGTCAATATTATTTATGTCACCCTTTAACTCATGGAATTTAATATCAGAATCACTCTTCTGTTCTTTATTTTGTTCTAAGAGTAATTGTAACATACTCATTACATCACTATTGAATTGGACGTTACATTTTGTTGAAGTCGGGGTCAATTGCACGCCCGAATCTTCAATTACATTACTCTGATCAGTTAAGTTTAACTCTGTTTTATCTTGACTCGCACTTGGAGCCGAATGTATCTCAAAATTACTCATATTTGACTCATCACAATTGTCAACACTCGTTATTTCATTGACATCGTCATTATTCGCTGCCATTTTATACAAGTTTATATAATGTTACACAAGAATATTAATCTCATCCACTATTGACTTAACCCTTTTTATATTTAATTTACCAAAGCGTCCTCCCTCTCAAATAACCCTTTCTGCAGCTTAATTAGGTCTGGCGAATATAGGTTGTAACCTATACTCGCGTCCCTGTTCGGGCGCCAAGTGTAACTCTACGAATTACTTACAAAATTATAATTCTCTTACCTTAGGGTTTTATTCCAAAGTCTTTCAGACGAAAACAGCTGCAGACAGGATTATTTGTTTGAGTTACGAATAATTACGCTAACACATGTTATGTAATGAATGGCGCTTATTTATTTTTCTTTAATTAATTTCCCTCTTTACTCTCTGTAGAACAACAGTTTACACACAAAAATCGCTTAATTACTTATTACATGAAAGTGATATAAAAAAGTTACTACAATGGTCTTTGCATCATCCCCTTACAACAGCAAGATAATGCAAAAAATTTTACAATTAATTAATTTACTCAATCTATGAACCAGTATTTTACTTTGTAGGTACGTACCCCAAACTTACGCTCTCACTCACTCTCTCTCTCTCACCCTTCTATTTCATTTAGTTAATTTGGTTAGTATTCTACCCATTATATCTGTGAAATTTAAAAGTTTTGGCCAATTAGTTACTGATGGTACTTAACCGTTCCAGGTGTCTCTCGGTGAGTCGTACAATCGCTGTTTGTTCAACATTACGGTTCACTCCGCGTTTAGTTGTTTTTTTTTTTCTCTGGTAAACTGGTTAATTCACGTCAATGTTATGACCATCAGTCACCACTGTTCGAATTATACGTATATTATTTATTTAGTCGGCCGACGTAACTTTTCGCACTTAGAAAGTCACTTGAAGTTTTTTAGGCTGGCCGCGCGGCCCTATGTCACAACTGGCACTTTTTATAAATGTTTTAACACTTAACTAGATAGGCCGAATTTATTCTACGGCCTATCTTGTACTCCCGAGGCCACTGTTTTAACTTACACACTTTACTGTCTGATGCTGGCTGTCTGTTGTGCACTCTCTAATGACACACAGCAGACTGGGTTTCACACACAAGCCTGCTGCTATGTGATTGTGCAATGCGTCTGGCAGTTGTTTTGGCTGGCTGTGTATGTTGCATTGCTGTACTGGAGGCTCCTTACAGGTGAAAGTCTGGCAATTTGGAAAGTGCTTAAAATGATGATTTGAATTAATATGAAATTAAACTGGGGTGGCTCACAAATCCGTACCGTTACAATACCCCCCCCAATAAGAGATTGAAGGCCAGGGCGTTCAAACTCTTATTGCCTAAACCTAAGAGGATCAGTGAGGATATGGCGCCGCAACCCCCCTGAACACTACTAAATCATGGGTTCTTACCCCCCTAGTCTGGCGACTGCGACAGCACCCATCCGATCCTACGGGACTTCTCTACTCAAGATCCCACCACCATAAGCTCGGACAGATACCCGCCCCAGTATCGCCTGACTTTAAAACATGTAATCATTGACAAACGGCCTTCCATCGCTCCATGTCCCACATCTGATTTGTTTCCTCTTAGCCGTACTGGTTCATTGACAACGTACTGGCTCATTTTATATTATAGACCCTAAAGAATAATATTAATAAAACAATATTGGTTTACAATGATACACATAAATTCCAGTTAAATTGAATAGTATTCCCCATACAATGTTGCCCAACCAAAATGACACCTTAATTATACAAAATATCCTTAACTACTATATATGTATGTAGGACAAAATTCATGACATGTGTAAAGTCTATATGGACAGTAATATACACATCTTATTTTCCAGACACTATCTCATCCTGAACATTTTCCATCAGTTGTCAGTGTTAAATAAATGTTTTAATCATTATTGACATCAATTAGCATTTAATTTATAATTCCAATGTGAATTTAAATGAAAATAAAGTTAAGTTCATTATTAAAATCATTGTTTCTATGTTTAATTTATTTATTTTATTAATAATAAAATAATTTAATTAATCATTAGTTTAATTGTATTTAATTTACTTTAATTAATTCAATTAATCTCAAAAATTACAGTAATGGCCTCATTATTATTTGGTCTGTAAAAAAATTTAATTTCAATTCCTTTCTATCACAATAAGGTTTTACTTCAGATACTGATTCAGCAGACTACAACATTCTTTGTTATTGTCACCAAGTATGTCTGTGAACCTTAGTCTCAACATACCACACATGTTTATATAAACACTAGTCTGCAAGACTCACATAGTATAAACATTCTGGTTACATCATGTACTAACACCTGTACTTTTCAGTCTTTATAAATTTTTTAGATAACATATTTATCAATGTCTATTTCTTACAGTTCAACCAAATATACTTTTAATTCACCTTTCAATTACAGTTTCTATTTAATACTATTATCTCAATACCATTGTTATTATTATTACACTCTTTTCACACCTGTAAACATTTTATTCTATCTGATTAGTATTATGAACTTTATACTTACAATCCACTTATTGACATGAATACAAAATACACACCACACACACACCAATATCTCCGTGTAACCTCTGAAACATTTAACAACAATGTTATTTCGTACAAACAATTCAACATTTTATAATACATACAATTACTTTCACTACATATGTATTTACAACTCTTCAACAATAATTATTCAGTTGTATCACACTTCAATATCAAAATTCAGCTAGGTCATTACCATATATTAACATATTCAAAATGTTTATGAATTTCAACCTCCATCGTCAAAAATTAATCGGGGTTTCAAATAACAATTTTGAATTTTATTTACATTCCGTATATGGTTATCTTGGGTTTTGTAACCATAACATTTCAGTTTATTCATTTTACCATAATAATCATATACTAAGTCAACATCAGTATTCTTTGTAAAGTCTCCGTCGGTAAATATTTCCAATATCGGGTCAGTTACTTTTTCATCATACAGTAAATTACTCTTGTTTAAACATACTTCTAACATTTCCTTCCACTCACCATAATCTCTCTGTAATTCATACAATTCTGTCTCTTTGTCAATACACCATTCTCTATCTAAAATTCTCTCATCATAACAACATATCATACTTTTATCATTCCACGCAGAGGGTACAAAATTATTCAGCAAAATTAAACAATTCAAATCTTTCACTAATAAGGGTCTCTTGCCCAAAAATAACACTTTTGAACACTCTGGTTCATCACAAATAAGGGGAAAATTTACTCTCTGCCCTACACATTCATCTACTCTTTCTTTCCATTCTTTTTCCAATTCAACAACACTAATTATTACTTCATTACAACTTATAATTTTCTCACTCTCACTTACTGTTTCACTATCTATTTTCAACGTATCACTTTCTGATACCGCCCTTTCAATCACATTACTATTTTCAATATCATTGTTAACATTTGTTAATTTCTTACTTTTAATCTGTTCTGCTACTGACTCTACTATTTGTTCTTTCAATGTATTGAAACATTCATTCGTCTCATTTAAACGTTTATTAATATTGTCTTCTAACTTAACACTCTGTTGTTTCATATCATATAAACGCTCATCAAATTTTTTGTCAATATTATTTATGTCACCCTTTAACTCATGGAATTTAATATCAGAATCACTCTTCTGTTCTTTATTTTGTTCTAAGAGTAATTGTAACATACTCATTACATCACTATTGAATTGGACGTTACATTTTGTTGAAGTCGGGGTCAATTGCACGCCCGAATCTTCAATTACATTACTCTGATCAGTTAAGTTTAACTCTGTTTTATCTTGACTCGCACTTGGAGTCGAATGTATCTCAAAATTACTCATATTTGACTCATCACAATTGTCAACACTCGTTATTTCATTGACATCGTCATTATTCGCTGCCATTTTATACAAGTTTATATAATGTTACACAAGAATATTAATCTCATCCACTATTGACTTAACCCTTTTTATATTTAATTTACCAAAGCGTCCTCCCTCTCAAATAACCCTTTCTGCAGCTTAATTAGGTCTGGCGAATATAGGTTGTAACCTATACTCGCGTCCCTGTTCGGGCGCCAAGTGTAACTCTACGAATTACTTACAAAATTATAATTCTCTTACCTTAGGGTTTTATTCCAAAGTCTTTCAGACGAAAACAGCTGCAGACAGGATTATTTGTTTGAGTTACGAATAATTACGCTAACACATGTTATGTAATGAATGGCGCTTATTTATTTTTCTTTAATTAATTTCCCTCTTTACTCTCTGTAGAACAACAGTTTACACACAAAAATCGCTTAATTACTTATTACATGAAAGTGATATAAAAAAGTTACTACAATGGTCTTTGCATCATCCCCTTACAACAGCAAGATAATGCAAAAAATTTTACAATTAATTAATTTACTCAATCTATGAACCAGTATTTTACTTTGTAGGTACGTACCCCAAACTTACGCTCTCACTCACTCTCTCTCTCTCTCACCCTTCTATTTCATTTAGTTAATTTGGTTAGTATTCTACCCATTATATCTGTGAAATTTAAAAGTTTTGGCCAATTAGTTACTGATGGTACTTAACCATTCCAGGTGTCTCTCGGTGAGTCGTACAATCGCTGTTTGTTCAACATTACGGTTCACTCCGCGTTTAGTTGTTTTTTTTTTTCTCTGGTACACTGGTTAATTCACGTCAATGTTATGACCATCAGTCACCACTGTTCGAATTATACGTATATTATTTATTTAGTCGGCCGACGTAACTTTTCGCACTTAGAAAGTCACTTGAAGTTTTTTAGGCTGGCCGTGCGGCCCTATGTCACAACTGGCACTTTTTATAAATGTTTTAACACTTAACTAGATAGGCCGAATTTATTCTACGGCCTATCTTGTACTCCCGAGGCCACTGTTTTAACTTACACACTTTACTGTCTGATGCTGGCTATCTGTTGTGCACTCTCTAATGACACACAGCAGACTGGGTTTCACACACAAGCCTGCTGCTATGTGATTGTGCAATGCGTCTGGCAGTTGTTTTGGCTGGCTGTGTATGTTGCATTGCTGTACTGGAGGCTCCTTACAGGTGAAAGTCTGGCAATTTGGAAAGTGCTTAAAATGATGATTTGAATTAATATGAAATTAAACTGGGGTGGCTCACAAATCCGTACCGTTACAAAGGAATGGAAGTATGGTGATGGCAAAAAAAATCGTGTTCGAGATTATTGCAGATTCTGATTCTACTACGCTCAAAACATGAAAAAAATTCGTTTTCCGAAAAGTGTGTGTGTGTGTGTGTGTGTAGATTTTTTTTCTATGGCAAACGATAACTGCCGCAAATTCAAACAGAATCAAATAATTTTTTGCATACAGCCCTGATTTGTAGAGTACTCACGACCTATTGTTTTTGGTGAAGATCGGTTGAGGGAAAGGGGTAGTTTACCTGCAACGGTTTTTTTTATCAAGGGAAGTTTTTTTTTTTTGCCAAACGATAACAGCCGCAAATTCAAACAGAATCAAATAATGTTTCGCATACAGCCCTGAATTATAGAGTTCTCAAAACCTATTGTTTTTGGTGAATATCGGGTAAGGGAAAAATGGGTAGTTTACCTGTAACGTTTTATGTTTTAACAAGGGTATTTCCTATGGCAAACGATAACAGCCGCAAATTCAAACAGAATCAAAAGATTATTTGCATACAGCCCTAAATTGTAGAGTTCTCAAGACCTATTGTTTTTGGTGAAGATCGGTTAAGGGAAAGGGGTAGTTTACCTGTAACGTTTTATGTTTTAACAAGGGTATTTCCTATGGCAAACGATAACAGCTGCAAATTCAAACAGAATCAAACGATTATTTGCATACAGCCCTGATTTGTAGAGTACTCAAGACCTGTTGTTTTTGGTGATGATCGGTTAAGGGGAAGGGGTAGTTTACCTGCAACATTTTTTTGTCAAGCGTATTTTCTATGGCAAACGATAACAGCCGGAAAGTCAAACAGAATCAAATAATTTTTTGCATATGTCCCTGAATTGTAGAGGTCTCAAGGACTTTCGATTTTGGTGAAGATCGGTTAAGGGGAAGGGGTTGTTTACCTGCAACCTTTTACGTTTTAACAAGAGTAAAGTACTTGAAAATTTATTTAAACTTTTTGAAACAATGGTAATTGTTGAAAATAAAATAATTTTGTTGCCAGGCAATAAAATTATATTTTTTTCATTTTAATGTAAATCATGTATAAGAGAAAATATATCGCGCTTGGCAGGCGATATTAAGATTTAAATATAAATCTTAGAATATGGAAGTCATGTATGGTTCTCCATACCGATATTACTTCCATGTTCCTTAAGGAAATGGAAGTATGGTGATGGCAAAAAAAATCGTGTTCGAGATTATTGCAGAATATGATTGTACTACACTCAAAACATGAAAAAAAGTCATTTTTCGAAGTGTCTGTGTGTGTGTCTGTCTGTAGATTTTTTTTCTATGGCAAACGATAACTGCCGCAAATTCAAACAGAATCAAATAATTTTTGCATACAGCCCTGATTTGTAGAGTACTCACGACCTATTGTTTTTGGTGAAGATCGGTTGAGGGAAAGGGGTAGTTTACCTGTAACGTTTTATGTTTTAACAAGGGTGTTTCCTATGGCAAACGATAACAGCCGCAAATTCAAACAGAATCAAAAGATTATTTGCATACAGCCCTAAATTGTAGAGTTTTCAAGACCTATTGTTTTTGGTTAAGATCGGTTTAGGGAAAGGGGTAGTTTACCTGGAACGTTTTTTTAACAAGGGTATTTTCTATGGCAAACGATAACAGCCGCAAATTCAAACAGAATCAAATACTTTTTTGCATACAGCCCTGATTTGTAGAGTACTCAAGACCTATTCTTTTTGGTGAAGATCGGTTGAGGGCAAGGGGTAGTTTACCTGCAACGTTTTTTTATCAAGCGTATTTTCTATGGCAAACGATAACAGCCGCAAATTCAAACAAAATCACATAATATTTTGCATATAGCCCTGAATTATAGAGTTCTCAAGACCTATTGTTTTTGGTGAAGATCGGTTAAGGGAAAGGGGTAGTTTACCTGCAACGGTTTTTTATCAAGGGTAATTTTTTTCTATGGTAAACGATAACAGCCGCAAATTCAAACAGAATCAAATGATGTTTTGCATACAGCCCTGTATTGTAGAGTTCTCAATACCTATTGGTGTTGGTGAAGATCGGTTAAGGGAAAGGGGTAGTTTACCAGCAACGTTTTATGTTTTAAAAGGGTATTTTTTATGGCAAACGATAAGAGCCGCAAATTCAAACAGAATCAAATACATTTTTCATACAGCCCTGTTTTGTTGAGTACTAAAGACCTATTGTTTTTGGTGAAGATCAGTTAAGGGAGAGGGGTAGTTTACCTGACAAGTTTTTTGTTTTATCAAGGGTATTTTATATGGCAAACGATAACAGCCGCAAATCAAACAGAATCATATAATATTTTGCATACAACTCTGAAATGTAGAGTTCTCAAGACCTGTTGGTTTTGGTGAAGATCGGTTAAGGGAATAGGGTTGTTTACCAGCAACATTTTATGTTTTATCAAGGGTAATTTTTTTTTGACGAACGATAACTGCCGTACAATAAAACAGAATCAACTACTCTTCTGCATACCTTTTTGAATTATACGGAGCTCAAGGTCTGTTGATTTTGTTGAAGATCGGTTAAGGGAAAGGGGTATTTTACCTGTAACGTTTTATGTTTTAACTAGGGTATTTTTTCTATGACGAACGATAACTGCCCTAAATTCAAAGAAAATCAACTAATGTTTTGCATACAGCCCTGAATTGTAGAGTTCTCAAGACCTATTGTTATTGGTGAAGATCGGTTAATGGAATAGGGTAGTTTACCAGCAACGTTTTATGTTTTATCAAGCGTGTTTTCTATGGCAAACTATAACAGCCGAAATTTCAAACAGAATCAAATAATTGTTGCATACAGGCCTAAATTGTAGAGTACCCAAGACCTGACGTTTTTGTTGAAGATCGGTTAAGGGGAAGGGGTAGTTTACTAGCAACGATTTTTTATCAAGGGTAATTTTTTTCTATAGTAAACGATAACAGCCGCAAATTCAAACAGAATCAAATGATGTTTTGCATACAGCCCTGTATTATAGAGTTCTCAATACCTATTGGTGCTGGTGAAGATCGGTTAAGGGAAAGGGGTAGTTCACCATCAACATTTTATGTTTTAACAAGGGTAATTTTTTATATGACGAACGATAACTGCCGTAAATTCAAACAGAATCAACTAGGTTTTTGCATACCTTTTTGAACTAAAGAGAACTCAAGGTCTGTTGATTTTGTTGAAGATCAGTTAAGGGAAGGGGTAGTTTATCAGCAACGTTTTATGTTTTAAAAAGGGTAATTTTTATTATGACGAACGAAAACTGCCGAAAATTCAATGAGAATCAAATAATTTTTTGCACCCTTTCCTCATTTGCAGAGAGCTCAAGGTCTATTGATTTTGGTGAAGATCGGTTAAGGGAAAGGGGTAGTTTACCAGCAACATTTTATGTTGTAACAAGAGAAATGTTTCCATGACGAACGATAACTGCCGCACATTCAAACAGAATCAAATATATTTTTGCATGCTTCTCTGAATTGTAGAGGACGGAAGGTCTGTTGATTTTGGAGAAGATCGGTTAAGAGAAAGGGGTAGTTTACCTGAAACATTTTATGATTTAACAAGAGTAAAGTACTTAATTTTTATAAATAAATTATCCTGATAAGAAGCTCATAGTAATCCACTGTAGAAACGTAGATGAAATGTCTATAAATGAAGAATTTAGGTGAACGGGATGGGGGTAATTTTCTATTATTAAAAATTATAGTTGAAGGTGTAGTGGAGAATTTTTTATATGTGTACTACGTTATCGGCAACAAAGAAGTATTTTTTTGTTAAAATTGCTTCCCGGGCTCTTTAGCCGTAGTCCAATGTTTTCTGCAAAACAAGACTTTTCGGCAGTGCCATCGACTGCCATCATCGGTGAAAATCGAGTGCGAAAACGTGAGGTGGTATACGTTAGTGACCACAGTACTGTGGTTAATGCTGAAGCAATAAGTAGAAAGACGTAGTTTCTATGGAAATATTTCATTTCGAATATGATTTTAAATATAAATCTTAGAACATGGAAGTCATGTATGGTTCTCCATACCGATATTACTTCCATATTCCTTAAGGAATGGAAGTATGGTGCTGGCAAAAAAAATCGTGTTCGAGATTATTGCAGATTCTGATTCTACTACACTCAAAACATGAAAAAAAGTCGTTTTCCGAAAAGTGTCTGTGTGTGTGTCTGTCTGTGTGTGTGTGTGTCTGTGTGTCTGTAGATTTTTTTCTATGGCAAACGATAACTGCCGCAAATTCAAACAGAATCAAATAATTTTTTGCATACAGCCCTGATTTGTAGAGTACCCACGACCTATTGTTTTTGGTGAAGATCGGTTGAGGGAAAGGGGTAGTTTACCTGCAACGGTTTTTTTTTATCAAGGGAAATTTTTTTTTTGGCAAACGATAACTGCCGCAAATTCAAACAGAATCAAATAATTTTTGCATACAGCCCTGAATTGTAGAGTTCTCAAGACCTATTGTTTTTGGTGAAGATCGGTTAAGGGAAAGGGGTAGTTTACCCTACAACGTTTTTTTAACAAGGGTATTTTCTATGGCAAACGATAACAGCCGCAAATTCAAACAGAATCAAATAATTTTCTGCATACAGCCCTGATTTCTAGAGTACTCAAGACCTATTGTTTTTGGTGAAGATCGGTTGAGGGGAAGGGGTAGTTTACCTGCAACGTTTTTTTGTCAAGCGTATTTTCTATGGCAAACGATAACAGCCGCAAATTCAAACAGAATCAAATAATTTTTTGCATACGTCCCTGAATTGTAGAGGTCTCAAGGACTTTCGATTTTGGTGAAGATTGGTTAAGGGGAAGGGGTAGTTTACCTGCAACCTTTTACGTTTTAACAAGAGTAAAGTACTTGAAAATTTATTTAAATTTTTGGAAACAATGGTAATTGTTAAAAATAAAATAATTTTGTTGCCAGGCAATAAAATTATAATTTTTTCATTTTCATGTAAATTATGTTTGAGTTAATATCTTTATATATACAGTGGCACTTGGTTATTACGGCCTCGGCTGTTACGTCAACTCGGGTGTAGCGTTATTTTGTCATAAGTCCGGTCAAACTGATATCTTTAACATTATAAAAATTCCCGGTTTTAACGTCACTAAATATTGTACTACTCTGTTATAGCGTCAAATATTTCTCAGATATTTTACTCTAAATTTCATATAAACGTATATATGTGCGCGCGCGCGCTAGCCCATGGCTACAGACATACATTGTATGCAAGCGATAAGCACTGTAACAGGACTGCCGGCGCCAGCCATTTTGCGTGCTCCAACGGATGGCTAGATCGATTTAAGGCCCGACACTCGATTTCCTTTGCAAAAATTTGTGGTGAGGCAAAATGCGTAGATCTGAACGTTACAGGCGATTGGGTGCATAACACTTGGCCAGAAATTAGACGATCATATAAAGATGAAGACATCTTTAATGGACATGAAGCCGGAATTTTTTATAAATTAACTCCAGATAAGACTTTCAAATTTACAAATGAAAAGTGCGTTGGTGGGAAGCTCTCTAAACAAAGAGTTACAGTTTTTGTTTGTGCGAACATGACGGGAACCGAAAAAAGGAAACTTTTAGTTATCGGGAAAAGTTTGCATCCTAGATGTTTTAAAAACATCAAAAAACTTCCTGTACGTTACACTGCCAACATAAAAGCGTGGACGACTTCTAGTGTTTTTGAAGATGACTTCTGTACGTGTGTATGTCACTGAACTCCTCCATGTATAAAATAATATATCGTTCGTGGCAGGTAAGCATATCTCAGTTATGTAATGTTTACGTTTCCATTTTATTATTATGGCTACAGCAATAAAAAGGCAGGTAAGACACACACACACACACACACACACACACACACACAATTCGCTTTATTTCTGGCCTCACTCATGTTTATTTTCTTACATTTGCACGCTTTTTAAATGGAAAGTGCCGAAACCCACACCAACATAACGCGTGCAAGCCGAAAAAATGAACATCAATTTGCTTCCTGTGGATCGCTGGGCAATGTAACTGCACGTGTTTACAGAGGAACGATTCATAGACAGACTTTTCGTCTTTAGGGAATGAACCCTCTGCAAGATGCTGAGGGTCCATGAGTGACTTCGGAGCGCTCCTTCTTTTTCGCGTGTTTGTTCTGTGAAACATACACTGTAGATTCGCAGCTTTACTCTAAGCATCGCTCAATAGGAAATGCTAAAAATTTTTGTCCACAGTGTACCCTCATTCACACTAAACCTGCTCTGATGTTTTAATTACGGACATCATAACATTAAAACTTTGGAAACTTGAGCACTACTTAATGGAGATCAATCATTAACTTATACAAGCCATTAATTGTATGCATATATTTTATATATATGTGTACAACGTTATCGGCAACAAAGAAGTAGTTTTTGTTAAAATTCCTTCCCGGGATATTTGGCCGTAGTCCAATGTTTTCTACAAAACCAGACGTTTCGGCAATGCCATCGACTTCCATCATCAGTGAAAATCGAGTGCGATAACGTGAGGTGGTATACGTTAGTGACCACAGTACTGTGGTTAAGGCTGAAGCAGTAAGTAGAAAGAAGTAGTTTCTATGGTAATATTTCATTTCGAAAATGATTTTAAATATAAATCTTAGAATATGGAAGTCATGTATGGTTCTCCATACCGATATTTTTATATGGTGAACGATAATAGCCGCAAATTCACACAGAATCAAATAATGTTTTGCATAGAGCCCTGAATTGTAGAGTTCTCAAGACATGTTGGTTTTGGTGAAGATCGGTTAAGGGAATAGGGTAGTTTACCAGGAACATTTTATGTTTGAACAAGGGTAATTTTTTTTATGACGAACGATAACTGCCGTAAATTCAAACAGAATCAACTATGTTTTTGCATACCTATTTGAACTAAAGAGAACTCAAGGTCTGTTGATTCTGGTGAAGATCGGTCAAGGGAAAGGGGTAGTTTACCTGCAACATTTTAAGTTGTAACAAGAGAAAAGTTTCCATGACAAATGATAACTGCTGCACATTCAATCAGAATCAAATATTTTTTTGCATGCATCCCTGAATTGTAGAGGACTGAAGGTCTATTGAATTTGGAGAAGATCGATTAAGAGAAAGGGGTAGTTTACCAGAAACATTTTATGATTTAACGAGAGTAAAGTACTTAATTTTTATAAATAAAGTATCCTGATAAGAAGCTCATAATAATCCACTGTAGAAACGTAGATGAAATATCTATAAATGAAGAGGTTAGGTGAACGGGGTGGGGGTAATTTTCTATTATTAAAAATTATAGTTGAAGGTGGAGGGGAGAATTTTTTATGTGTACTACGTTATTGGCAACAAAGAAGCAGTTTTTTGTTAAAATTGCTTCCCGGGCTGTTTAGCCGTAGTCCAATGTTTTCTGTAAAACCAGACTTTTCTGCAGTGCCATCGACTGCCATCATCGGTGAAAATCGAGTGCGAAAACGTGAGGTGGTATACGTTTGTGACCACAGTACTGTGGTTAATGCTGAAGCAATAAGTAGAAAGCCGTAGTTTTTATGGAAATATTTCATTTCGAATATGATTTTAAATATAAATCTTAGAACATGGAAGTCATGTATGGTTCTCCATACCGATATTTTACTTCCATGTTCCTTAAGGAAATGGAAGTATGGTGATGGCAAAAAAAATCGTGTTCGAGATTATTGCAAATTCTGATTGTACTACACTCAAAACATGAAAAAAAGTAATTTTTCGAAAAGTGTCTGTGTGTGTGTCTGAATGTGTGTCTGTCTGTAGATATTTTACTTCCATGTTCCTTAAAGAAATTGAAGTATGGTGATGGCAAAAAAAATCGTGTTCCAGATTATTGCAAATTCTGATTGTACTACACTCAAAACATGAAAAAAAGTCATTTTTCGAAAAGTGTCTGTGTGTGTGTCTGTCTGTCTATAGATTTTTTTCTATGGCAAACGATAACAGCCGCAAATTCAAACTGAATCAAATCATTTTTTGCATACAGCCCTGATTTGTAGAGTACTCACGACCTATTGTTTTTGGTGAAGATCGGTTGAGGGAAAGGGGTAGTTTACCTGCAACAGTTTTTTTTTTTAATCAAGGGTAATTGTTTTATTTGGCAAACGATAACAACCGCAAATTCAAACAGAATCAACTACTCTTTTGCATACAGCCCTGAATTGTAGAGTTCTCAAGACGTATTGTTTTTGGTGAAGATCGGTTAAGGAAAAGGGGTAGTTTACCTGCAACGTTTTATGTTTTAACAAAGGTTTATTTTATATGGCAAACGATAACAGCAGCAAATTCAAACAGAATCAAATGATTATTTGCATACATCCCTAAATTGTAGAGTTCACAATACCTATTGATTTTGGTGAAGATCGGTTAAGGGAAAGGGGTAGTTTAACATCTACGTTTTATGTTTTAAAAGGGTATTTTCTATGGCAAACGATAAGAGCCGCAAATTCAAACAGAATCAAATAATGTTTTGCATACAGCCCTGATCTGTAGAGTACTCAAGACCTTTTGTTTTAGGTGAAGATCTGTTAAGGGAAAGGGATAGTTTACCAGCAACGGTTTTTTTAAACAAGGGTAATTTTTTCTATGGCAAATGATAACAGCCGCAAATGTAAATAGAATCAACTACTCCTTTGCATAGAGCCCTGAATTATAGAGTTCTCAAGATCTATTGGTTTTGGTGAAGATCGGTTAAGGGGAAGGGGTAGTTTACCTGCAACATTTTATATTTTAACAAGGGTATTTTCTATGGCAAACGATAAAAGCCGCAAATTCATTCAGAATCAACTAGTCTTTTGCATACAGCCCTGAATTGTAGAGTGCTCAGGACCTATTGTTTTTGGTGAAGATCGGTTAAGGGAAAGGGGTAGTTTACCTGCAACTTTTTATGTTTTAAAAGGAGCCGCAAATTCCAACAGAATCATACTATTGTTTGCATACAGCCCTGATTTGTAGAGTACTCAAGACCTGTTGTTTTTGGTGAAGATCGGTAAAGGGAAAGGGGTAGTTTACCTGAAACATGTTATGTTGTAACGAGAGAAATGTTTCCATGACGAACGATAACTGCCGCAAATTGAAACAGAATCAAATATTTTTTTGCATGCATCCCTGCATTGCAGAGGACTGAAGGTCTATTGCTTTTGGTGAAGATCGGTTTAGAGAAACGGGTAGTTTACCTTGCAACGTTTTATGTTTTAAAAGGGTAATTTTTACTTCCATATTCCTTAAGGAATGGAAGTATGCTGATGGCAAAAAAAATCGTGTTCGAGATTATTGCAGATTCTGATTCTACTACACTCAAAACATGAAAAAAAGTCGTTTTCCGAAAAGTGTCTGTGTGTGTGTCTGTCTGTCTGTGTGTCTATGTGTCTGTAGATTTTTTTTCTATGGCAAACGATAACTGCCGCAAATTCAAACAGAATCAAACAATTTTTTGCATACAGCCCTGATTTGCAGAGTACTCGCGACCTATTGTTTTTGGTGAAGATCGGTTGAGGGAAAGGGGTAGTTTACCTGCAACGGTTTTTTTTTAGCAAGGGTAATTTTGTTTGTTTGGCAAACGATAACAGCCGCAAATTCAAACAGAATCAAATAATGTTTCGCATGCAGCCCTGAATTGTAGAGTTCTCAAGATCTGTTGATTTTGGTGAAGAT
Organism: Magicicada septendecula; assembly: GCA_034769895.1. NCBI lineage: Eukaryota > Metazoa > Arthropoda > Insecta > Hemiptera > Cicadidae > Magicicada > Magicicada septendecula. The sequence continues at coordinate 785,530,281 of CM068368.1, forward strand.
CGGTTAAGGGAAAGGGGTAGTTTACCTGTAACGTTTTATGTTTTAACAAGGGTATTTCCTATGGCAAACGATAACAGCCGCAAATTCAAACAGAATCAAAAGATTATTTGCATACAGCCCTAAATTATAGAGTTCTCAAGACCTATTGTTTTTGGTGAAGATCGGTTGAGGGAAAGGGGTAGTTTACCTGCAACGTTTTTTTAACAAGGGTATTTTCTATGGCAAACGATAACAGCGGCAAATTCAAACAGAATCAAATAATGTTTTGCATACAGCCCTGATTTGTAGAGTACTCAAGACCTATTGTTTTTGGTGAAGATCGGTTAAGGGGAAGGGGTAGTTTACCTGCAACGTTTTTTATCAAGCGTATTTTCTATGGCAAACGATAACAGCCGCAAATTCAAACAGAATCAAATAATTTTTTGCATACGTCCCTGAATTGTAGAGGTCTCAATGACTTTCGATTTTGGTGAAGATCGGTTAAGGGGAAGGGGTAGTTTACCTGCAACCTTTTATGTTTTAATTTACTTCCATATTCCTTAAGGAATGGAAGTATGGTGATGGCAAAAAAAAATCGTGTTCGAGATTATTGCAGATTCTGATTCTACTACACTCAAAACATGAAAAAAAGTCGTTTTCCGAAAAGTGTCTGTCTGTCTGTCTGTCTTAGATTTTTTTTCTATGGCAAACGATAACTGCCGCAAATTCAAACAGAATCAAATAATGTTTCTCATACAGCCCTGAATTGTAGAGTTCTCAAGATCTGTTGATTTTGGTGAAGATCGGTTAAGGGAAAGGGGTAGTTTACCTGTAACGTTTTATGTTTTAACAAGGGTATTTCCTATGGCAAACGATAACAGCCGCAAATTCAAACAGAATCAAAAGATTATTTGCATACAGCCCTAAATTGTAGAGTTCTCAAGACCTATGGTTTTTGGTGAAGATCGGTTAAGGGAAAGGGGTAGTTTACCTGCAACGTTTTTTTAACAAGGGTATTTTCTATGGCAAACGATAACAGCCGCAAATTCAAACAGAATCAAATAATATTTTGTATACAGCCCTGATTTGTAGAGTACTCAAGACCTATTGTTTTTGGTGAAGATCGGTTAAGGGGAAGGGGTAGTTTACCTGCAACGTTTTTTTATCAAGCGTATTTTCTATGGCAAACGATAACAGCCGTAAATTCAAACAGAAACAAATAATTTTTTGCATACGTCCCTGAATTGTAGAGGTCTCAATGACTTTCGATTTTGGTGAAGATCGGTTAAGGGGAAGGGGTAGTTTACCTGCAACCTTTTACGTTTTAACAAGAGTAAAGTACTTGAAAATTTATTTAAACTTTTTGAAACAATGGTAATTGTTAAAAATAAAATAATTTTTTTGCCAGGCAATAAAATTATAATTTTTTCATTTTAATGTAATATAATATTTTTCATTTAATACAGCAATAAAAAGGCAGGTAAGACACAGCCTGGCTGTTTGGCTGAAAATGATTTTAAATATAAATCTTAGAATATGGAAGTCATGTATGGTTCTCCATACCGATATTTATTTTTATGACGCATGATAACTGCCGCATATTAAAAGAGAATCAAATAATTTTTTGCATACATTCCTGAAGTTTTATGTTCTCAAGGTCTGCTGCTTTTGGTGAAGATCGGTTAAGGGAAAGGGGTAGTTTACTTCCGTTTTATATTTTAACAAGGGTAATTTTTTCTATGACGAACGATAACTGCCTTAAATTCAAAGGGAATCAAACAATATTTTGCATACGGTCCTGACTTGCAAAGAACTGAAGGCCTATTGATTTTGGTGAAGATCGGTTAAGGGAAAGGGGTAGTTTACCTGCCACCTTTAATGTTTTAACAAGAGTAATTGTTTTTATGACGAATGATAACTGCCACACATTCTAACAGAATCAAATAAGGTTTTGCATACAACCTTGAATTGTAGAGGACTGAAGGTCTGTTGATTCTGGTGAAGATCAGTTTAGAGAAAGGGGTAGTTTACCTGCAGCGTGGTAATTTTTGTCTATGATGACCGATAATTGCCATAAATTCAAAGAAAATCAAATATTTTTTTGCATACCTTCCTAAATTGTAGAGAGCTCAAGACCTGTTTATTTTGGTGAAGATCGGTTAAGGGAAAGGGGTAGTTTACCTGAAACATGTTATGTTGTAACAAGAGAAATGTTTTCATGCCGAACGATAACTGCCGCAAATTGAAACAGAATCAAATATTTTTTGCATGCATCCCTGAATTGTAGAGGACTGAAGGTCTATTGAATTTGGAGAAGATCGATTAAGAGAAAGGGGTAGTTTACCAGAAACATTTTATGATTTAACGAGAGTAAAGTACTTAATTTTTATAAATAAAGTATCCTGATAAGAAGCTCATAATAATCCACTGTAGAAACGTAGATGAAATATCTATAAATGAAGAGGTTAGGTGAACGGGGTGGGGGTAATTTTCTATTATTAAAAATTATAGTTGAAGGGGGAGGAGAGAATTTTGTATGTGTACTACGTTATCGGCAACAAAGAAGTAGTTCTTTGTTAAAATTCCTTCCCAGGCTGTTCAGCCATAGTCCAATATTTTCTGCAAAACCAGACTTTTCGGCAGTGCCATCGACTTCCATCTCAGTGAAAATCGAGTGCGAAAACGTGAGGTGGTATACGTTAGTGACCACAGTACTGTGGTTTAAGGCTGAAGCAATAAGTAGAAAGAAGTAGTTTCTATGGAAATATTTCATTTCAAATATGATTTTAAATATAAATCTTAGAACATGGAAGTCCTGTATGGTTCTCCATACCGATATTTACTTCCATGTTCCTTAATGAAATGGAAGTATGGTGATGGAAAAAAAAATCGTGTTCGAGATTATTGCAGATTCTGATTGTACTATATTGCAGATTCTGACTATAGATTTTTTCTATGGCAAACGATAACAGCCGCAAATTCAAGCAGAATCAAATAATTTTTTGCATACAGTCCTGATTTGTAGAGTACTCAAGACCTATTGTTTTTGGTGAAGATCGGTTAAGGGAAAGGGGTAGTTTACCTGCAACAGTTTTTTTTAATCAAGGGTAATTGTTTTCTATGGCACATGATAACAGCCACAAATTCAAACAGAATCGACTATTCTTTTCCATACAGCCCTGAATTATAGAGTTCTCAAGACCTATTGTTTTTGGTGAAGATCGGTTAAGGGAAAGGGGTAGTTTACTCGCAAAAACTTTATATTTTAACAAGGGTATTTTCTATGGCAAACGATAAAAGCCGCAAATTTAAACAGAATCAAATAAGTTTTTGCATACAGCCCTGATTTGTAGAGTACTCAAGACTTATTGTTTTTGGTGAAGATCGGTTAAGGGAAAGGGGTAGTTTACCTGCAACGTTTTATGTTTTAAAAGGGTATTTTCTATGGCAAACGATAAGAGTCGCAAATTCCAACAAAATCAAATAATTTTTTGCATACATCTCTGATTTGTAGAGTACTCAAGATCTACTGTTTTTGGTGAAGATCGGTTAACGGGAAGCGTTAGTTTACCTGCAACGTTTTTCTTATCAAGGGTAATTTTTTACTATGGCAAACGATAACAGCCGCAAATTCAAACAGAAACAAAGAATGTTTTGCATACAGCCCTGAATTGTAGAGTTCTCAAGACCTGCTGGTTTTGGTGTAGATTGGTTAAGGGAATAGGGTAGTTTACCTGCATCATTTTATGTTTTAACAAGGGTAATTTTTTCTATGATGAACGATAACTGCCGTAAATTCAAACCGAATCAACTACTCTTTTGCATACCTTTTTGAGTTATACAGAACTCAAGGTCTGTTGATTTTGTTGAAGATCGATTAAGGGAAAGGGGTAGTTTACCTGCATCGTTTTATATTTTAACAAGGGTATTTACTATGGCAAACGATAAGAGTCGCAAATTAAAACAGAATCAAATAATGTTTTGCATACAGCCCTGAATTGTAGAGGACTGAAGGTCTATTGATTTTGGTGAAGATCGGTTTAGACAAAGGGGTAGTTTACATGCAACTTTTTATGTTTTAACAAGGGTAATTTTTTCTATGACGAACGATAACTGCCGCAAATTGAAACAGAATCAAATATTATTTTTTGCATGCATCCCTGCATTGTAGAGGTCTGAAGGTCTATTGATTTTGGTGAAGATCGGTTTAGAGAAAGGGGTAGTTTACTTGCAACGTTTTATGTTTTAACAAGAGTAAAGTACTTAATTTTTATAAATAAAGTATCTTAATAAGAAGCTCATAATAATCAATTGTAGAAACGTAGATTAATTATCTATAAATGAAGAGGTTAGGTGAACGGGGTGGGGGTAATTTTCTATAAATGAAAATTATAGTTGAAGGGGGAGAGATGAATTTTTTTTGTGTACTACGTTATCGGCGACAAACAAGTAGTTCTTTGTTAAAATTCCTTCCCAGGCTGTTTAGCCGTAGTCCAATGTTTTCTGCAAAACCAGACTTTTCGGTAGTGCCATCGACTTCCATCTCAGTGAAAATCGTGTGCAAAAACTTGAGGTGGTATACGTTAGTGACCACAGTACTGTGGTTTAAGGCTGAAGCAATAAGTAGAAAGAAGTAGTTTCTATGGTAATATTTCATTTCGAATATGATTTTAAATATAAATCTTAGAACATGGACGTCATGTATGGTTCTCCATACCGATATTTTCTATGGTAAACGATAATAGCCGCAAATTCAAACAGAATCAAATAATGTTTTGCGTACAGCCCTGAATTGCAGAGCTCTCAAGACCTGTTGGTTTTGGTTAAGGGAATAGGGTAGTTTACCTGCAACATTTTATGTTTTAACAAGGGTAATTTTCTTTATGTCGAACATAACTGCCAAACATTAAAACAGAATCAACTACTCTTCTGCATACCTTTTTGAATTATACAGAACTCAAGGTCTGTTGATTTTGTTGAAGATTGGTTCAGGGAAAGGGTTAGTTTACCTGCAACGTTTTATGTTTTAACAAGGGTATTTTCTATGGCAAACGATAACAGCCGCAAATTCAAACAGAATCAAAGAATGTTTTGCATACAGCCCTGATCTGTAGAGTACTCGCGACCTATTGTTTTTGGTGAAGATCGGTTGAGGGAAAGGGGTAGTCTACCTGCAACGGTTTTTTTTTAGCAAGGGTAATTTTGTTTGTTTGGCAAACGATAACAGCCGCAAATTCAAACAGAATCAAATAATGTTTCGCATACAGCCCTGAATTGTAGAGTTCTCAAGATCTGTTGATTTTGGTGAAGATCGGTTAAGGGAAAGGGGTAGTTTACCTGTAACGTTTTATGTTTTAACAAGGGTATTTCCTATGGCAAACGATAACAGCCGCAAATTCAAACAGAATCAAAAGATTATTTGCATACAGCCCTAAATTATAGAGTTCTCAAGACCTATTGTTTTTGGTGAAGATCGGTTGAGGGAAAGGGGTAGTTTACCTGCAACGTTTTTTTAACAAGGGTATTTTCTATGGCAAACGATAACAGCCGCAAATTCAAACAGAATCAAATAATGTTTTGCATACAGCCCTGATTTGTAGAGTACTCAAGACCTATTGTTTTTGGTGAAGATCGGTTAAGGGGAAGGGGTAGTTTACCTGCAACGTTTTTTATCAAGCGTATTTTCTATGGCAAACGATAACAGCCGCAAATTCAAACAGAATCAAATAATTTTTTGCATACGTCCCTGAATTGTAGAGGTCTCAATGACTTTCGATTTTGGTGAAGATCGGTTAAGGGGAAGGGGTAGTTTACCTGCAACCTTTTATGTTTTAATTTACTTCCATATTCCTTAAGGAATGGAAGTATGGTGATGGCAAAAAAAAATCGTGTTCGAGATTATTGCAGATTCTGATTCTACTACACTCAAAACATGAAAAAAAGTCGTTTTCCGAAAAGTGTCTGTCTGTCTGTCTGTCTGTCTTAGATTTTTTTTCTATGGCAAACGATAACTGCCGCAAATTCAAACAGAATCAAATAATGTTTCTCATACAGCCCTGAATTGTAGAGTTCTCAAGACCTGCTGGTTTTGGTGTAGATTGGTTAAGGGAATAGGGTAGTTTACCTGCATCATTTTATGTTTTAACAAGGGTAATTTTTTCTATGATGAACGATAACTGCCGTAAATTCAAACCGAATCAACTACTCTTTTGCATACCTTTTTGAGTTATACAGAACTCAAGGTCTGTTGATTTTGTTGAAGATCGGTTAAGGGAAAGGGGTAGTTTACCTGCATCGTTTTATATTTTAACAAGGGTATTTACTATGGCAAACGATAAGAGTCGCAAATTAAAACAGAATCAAATAATGTTTTGCATACAGCCCTGAATTGTAGAGGACTGAAGGTCTATTGATTTTGGTGAAGATCGGTTTAGACAAAGGGGTAGTTTACATGCAACTTTTTATGTTTTAACAAGGGTAATTTTTTCTATGACGAACGATAACTGCCGCAAATTGAAACAGAATCAAATATTATTTTTTGCATGCATCCCTGCATTGTAGAGGTCTGAAGGTCTATTGATTTTGGTGAAGATCGGTTTAGAGAAAGGGGTAGTTTACTTGCAACGTTTTATGTTTTAACAAGAGTAAAGTACTTAATTTTTATAAATAAAGTATCTTAATAAGAAGCTCATAATAATCCACTGTAGAAACGTAGATTAATTATCTATAAATGAAGAGGTTAGGTGAACGGGGTGGGGGTAATTTTCTATAAATGAAAATTATAGTTGAAGGGGGAGAGATGAATTTTTTTTGTGTACTACGTTATCGGCGACAAACAAGTAGTTCTTTGTTAAAATTCCTTCCCAGGCTGTTTAGCCGTAGTCCAATGTTTTCTGCAAAACCAGACTTTTCGGTAGTGCCATCGACTTCCATCTCAGTGAAAATCGTGTGCGAAAACTTGAGGTGGTATACGTTAGTGACCACAGTACTGTGGTTTAAGGCTGAAGCAATAAGTAGAAAGAAGTAGTTTCTATGGTAATATTTCATTTCGAATATGATTTTAAATATAAATCTTAGAACATGGACGTCATGTATGGTTCTCCATACCGATATTTTCTATGGTAAACGATAATAGCCGCAAATTCAAACAGAATCAAATAATGTTTTGCGTACAGCCCTGAATTGCAGAGCTCTCAAGACCTGTTGGTTTTGGTTAAGGGAATAGGGTAGTTTACCTGCAACATTTTATGTTTTAACAAGGGTAATTTTCTTTATGTCGAACATAACTGCCAAACATTAAAACAGAATCAACTACTCTTCTGCATACCTTTTTGAATTATACAGAACTCAAGGTCTGTTGATTTTGTTGAAGATTGGTTCAGGGAAAGGGTTAGTTTACCTGCAACGTTTTATGTTTTAACAAGGGTATTTTCTATGGCAAACGATAACAGCCGCAAATTCAAACAGAATCAAATAATGTTTTGCATACAGCCCTGATCTGTAGAGTACTCAAGACCTTTTGTTTTAGGTGAAGATCTGTTAAGGGAAAGGGATAGTTTACCAGCAACGGTTTTTTTAAACAAGGGTAATTTTTTCTATGGCAAATGATAACAGCCGCAAATGTAAATAGAATCAACTACTCCTTTGCATAGAGCCCTGAATTATAGAGTTCTCAAGATCTATTGGTTTTGGTGAAGATCGGTTAAGGGGAAGGGGTAGTTTACCTGGAACATTTTATTTTTTAACAAGGGTATTTTCTATGGCAAACGATAAAAGCCGCAAATTCATTCAGAATCAACTAGTCTTTTGCATACAGCCCTGAATTATAGAGTTCTCAAGACATATTGGTTTTGGTGAAGATCGGTTAAGGGAAAGGGGTAGTTTACCTGCAACATTTTATATTTTAACAAGGGTATTTTCTATGGCAAACGATAAAAGCCGCAAATGTAAACAGAATCAAATAATGTTTTGCATACAGCCCTGAATTGTAGAGTGCTCAGGACCTATTGTTTTTGGTGAAGATCGGTTAAGGGAAAGGGGTAGTTTACCTGCAACTTTTTATGTTTTAAAAGGAGCCGCAAATTCCAACAGAATCATACTATTGTTTGCATACAGCCCTCATTTGTAGAGTACTCAAGACCTGTTGTTTTTGGTGAAGATCGGTAAAGGGAAAGGGGTAGTTTACCTGAAACATGTTATGTTGTAACGAGAGAAATGTTTCCATGACGAACGATAACTGCCGCAAATTGAAACAGAATCAAATATTTTTTTGCATGCATCCCTGCATTGCAGAGGACTGAAGGTCTATTGCTTTTGGTGAAGATCGGTTTAGAGAAACGGGTAGTTTACCTTGCAATGTTTTATGTTTTAAAAGGGTAATTTTACTTCCATATTCCTTAAGGAATGGAAGTATGGTGATGGCAAAAAAAATCGTGTTCGAGATTATTGCAGATTCTGATTCTACTACACTCAAAACATGAAAAAAAGTCGTTTTCCGAAAAGTGTCTGTGTGTCTGTCTGTCTGTCTGTCTGTGTGTCTGTCTGTAGATTTTTTTTCTATGGCAAACGATAACTGCCGCAAATTCAAACAGAATCAAATAATTTTTTGCATACAGCCCGGTTTTGCAGAGTTCTCGCGACCTATTGTTTTTGGTGAAGATCGGTTGAGGGAAAGGGGTAGTTTACCTGCAACAGTTTTTTTTTAGCAAGGGTAATTTTGTTTGTTTGGCAAACGATAACAGCCGCAAATTCAAACAGAATCAAATAATGTTTCGCATACAGCCCTGAATTGTAGAGTTCTCAAGACCTATTGTTTTTGGTGAAGATCGGTTAAGGGAAAGGGGTAGTTTACCTGTAATGTTTTATGTTTTAACAAGGGTATTTCCTATGGCAAACGATAACAGCCGCAAATTCAAACAGAATGAAAAGATTATTTGCATACAGCCCTAAATTGTAGAGTTCTCAATACCTTTTGTTTTTGGTGAAGATCGGTTAAGGGAAAGGGGTAGTTTACCTACAACGTTTTTTTAACAAGGGTATTTTCTATGGCAAACGATAACAGCCGCAAATTCAAACAGAATCAAATAATTTTCTGCATACAGCCCTGATTTGTAGAGTACTCAAGACCTATTGTTTTTGGTGAAGATCGGTTGAGGGGAAGGGGTAGTTTACCAGCAACATTTTTTATCATGCGTATTTTCTATGGCAAACGACAACTGCCGCAAATTCAAACAGAATCAAATAATTTTTTGCATACAGCCCTGATTTGTAGAGTACTCGCGACCTATTGTTTTTGGTGAAGATCGGTTGAGGGGAAGGGGTAGTTTACCTGCAACGGTTTTTTTTATCAAGGGAAATTTTTTTTTTTTTGGCAAACGATAACAGCCGCAAATTTAAACAGAATCAAATAATGTTTCGCATACAGCCCTGAATTGTAGATTTCTCAAGACCTATTGTTTTTGGTGAAGATCGGTTGAGGGAAAGGTGTAGTTTACCTGCAACGTTTTTTTAACAAGGGTATTTTCTATGGCAAACGATAACAGCCGCAAATTCAAACAGAATCAAATAATGTTTTGCATACAGTCCTGATTTGTAGAGTACTCAAGACCTATTGTTTTTGGTGAAGATCGGTTAAGGGGAAGGGGTAGTTTACCTGCAACGTTTTTTTATCAAGCGTATTTTCTATGGCAAACGATAACAGCCGCAAATTCAAACAGAATCAAATAATTTTTTGCATACGTCCCTGAATTGTAGAGGTCTCAATGACTTTCGATTTTGGTGAAGATCGGTTAAGGGGAAGGGGTAGTTTACCTGCAACCTTATACGTTTTAACAAGAGTAAAGTACTTGAAAATTTATTTAAACTTTTTGAAACAATGGTAATTGTTAAAAATAAAATAATTTTGTTGCCAGGCAATAAAATTAAAATTTTTTCATTTTAATGTACATCATGTATAAGAGAAAATATATCGCGCTTGGCAGGCGATATTAAGATTTAAATATAAATCTTAGAATATGGAAGTCATGTATGGTTCTCCATACCGATATTTTACTTCCATATTCCTTAAGGAATGGAAGTATGCTGATGGCAAAAAAAATCGTGTTCGAGATTATTGCAGATTCTGATTCTACTACACTCAAAACATGAAAAAAAGTCGTTTTCCGAAAAGTGTCTGTGTGTGTGTCTGTCTGTCTGTGTGTCTGTGTGTCTATAGATTTTTTTTCTATGGCAAACGATAACTGCCGCAAATTCAAACAGAATCAAACAATTTTTTGCATACAGCCCTGATTTGCAGAGTACTCGCGACCTATTGTTTTTGGTGAAGATCGGTTGAGGGAAAGGGGTAGTTTACCTGCAACGGTTTTTTTTTAGCAAGGGTAATTTTGTTTGTTTGGCAAACGATAACAGCCGCAAATTCAAACAGAATCAAATAATGTTTCGCATACAGCCCTGAATTGTAGAGTTCTCAAGATCTGTTGATTTTGGTGAAGATCGGTTAAGGGAAAGGGGTAGTTTACCTGTAACGTTTTATGTTTTAACAAGGGTATTTCCTATGGCAAACGATAACAGCCGCAAATTCAAACAGAATCAAAAGATTATTTGCATACAGCCCTAAATTATAGAGTTCTCAAGACCTATTGTTTTTGGTGAAGATCGGTTGAGGGAAAGGGGTAGTTTACCTGCAACGTTTTTTTAACAAAGGTATTTTCTATGGCAAACGATAACAGCCGCAAATTCAAACAGAATCAAATAATGTTTTGCATACAGCCCTGATTTGTAGAGTACTCAAGACCTATTGTTTTTGGTGAAGATCGGTTAAGGGGAAGGGGTAGTTTACCTGCAACGTTTTTTATCAAGCGTATTTTCTATGGCAAACGATAACAGCCGCAAATTCAAACAGAATCAAATAATTTTTTGCATACGTCCCTGAATTGTAGAGGTCTCAATGACTTTCGATTTTGGTGAAGATCGGTTAAGGGGGTAGTTTACCTGCAACCTTTTATGTTTTAATTTACTTCCATATTCCTTAAGGAATGGAAGTATGGTGATGGCAAAAAAAAATCGTGTTCGAGATTATTGCAGATTCTGATTCTACTACACTCAAAACATGAAAAAAAGTCGTTTTCCGAAAAGTGTCTGTCTGTCTGTCTTAGATTTTTTTTCTATGGCAAACGATAACTGCCGCAAATTCAAACAGAATCAAATAATTTTTTGCATACAGCCCTGATTTGCAGAGTACTCGCGACCTATTGTTTTTGGTGGAGATCGGTTGAGGGAAAGGGGTAGTTTACCTGCAACGGTTTTTTTTTAGCAAGGGTAATTTTGTTTGTTTGGCAAATGATAACAGCCACAAATTCAAACAGAATCAAATAATGTTTCGCATACAGCCCTGAATTGTAGAGTTCTCAAGATCTGTTGATTTTGGTGAAGATCGGTTAAGGGAAAGGGGTAGTTTACCTGTAACGTTTTATGTTTTAACAAGGGTATTTCCTATGGCAAACGATAACAGCCGCAAATTCAAACAGAATCAAAAGATTATTTGCATACAGCCCTAAATTGTAGAGTTCTCAAGACCTATGGTTTTTGGTGAAGATCGGTTAAGGGAAAGGGGTAGTTTACCTGCAACGTTTTTTTAACAAGGGTATTTTCTATGGCAAACGATAACAGCCGCAAATTCAAACAGAATCAAATAATATTTTGTATACAGCCCTGATTTGTAGAGTACTCGAGACCTATTGTTTTTGGTGAAGATCGGTTAAGGGGAAGGGGTAGTTTACCTGCAACGTTTTTTTATCAAGCGTATTTTCTATGGCAAACGATAACAGCCGTAAATTCAAACAGAAACAAATAATTTTTTGCATACGTCCCTGAATTGTAGAGGTCTCAATGACTTTCGATTTTGGTGAAGATCGGTTAAGGGGAAGGGGTAGTTTACCTGCAACCTTTTACGTTTTAACAAGAGTAAAGTACTTGAAAATTTATTTAAACTTTTTGAAACAATGGTAATTGTTAAAAATAAAATAATTTTTTTGCCAGGCAATAAAATTATAATTTTTTCATTTTAATGTAATATAATATTTTTCATTTAATACAGCAATAAAAAGGCAGGTAAGACACAGCCTGGCTGTTTGGCTGAAAATGATTTTAAATATAAATCTTAGAATATGGAAGTCATGTATGGTTCTCCATACCGATATTTATTTTTATGACGCATGATAACTGCCGCATATTAAAAGAGAATCAAATAATTTTTTGCATACATTCCTGAAGTTTTATGTTCTCAAGGTCTGCTGCTTTTGGTGAAGATCGGTTAAGGGAAAGGGGTAGTTTACTTCCGTTTTATATTTTAACAAGGGTAATTTTTTCTATGACGAACGATAACTGCCTTAAATTCAAAGGGAATCAAACAATATTTTGCATACGGTCCTGACTTGCAAAGAACTGAAGGCCTATTGATTTTGGTGAAGATCGGTTAAGGGAAAGGGGTAGTTTACCTGCCACCTTTAATGTTTTAACAAGAGTAATTGTTTTTATGACGAACGATAACTGCCACACATTCTAACAGAATCAAATAAGGTTTTGCATACACCCTGAATTATAGAGGACTCTAGACCTGTTGATTTTGGTGAAGATCGGTTAAGGGAAAGGGGTAGTTTACCAGCAACGTTTTTTTATCTGGGGTAATATTTTTTCTATGGCAAACGATAACAGCCGCAAATTCAAACAGAATCAAATAATGTTTTGCATACAACCTTGAATTGTAGAGGACTGAAGGTCTGTTGATTCTGGTGAAGATCAGTTTAGAGAAAGGGGTAGTTTACCTGCAGCGTGGTAATTTTTGTCTATGATGACCGATAATTGCCATAAATTCAAAGAAAATCAAATATTTTTTTGCATACCTTCCTAAATTGTAGAGAGCTCAAGACCTGTTTATTTTGGTGAAGATCGGTTAAGGGAAAGGGGTAGTTTACCTGAAACATGTTATGTTGTAACAAGAGAAATGTTTTCATGCCGAACGATAACTGCCGCAAATTGAAACAGAATCAAATATTTTTTGCATGCATCCCTGAATTGTAGAGGACTGAAGGTCTATTGAATTTGGAGAAGATCGATTAAGAGAAAGGGGTAGTTTACCAGAAACATTTTATGATTTAACGAGAGTAAAGTACTTAATTTTTATAAATAAAGTATCCTGATAAGAAGCTCATAATAATCCACTGTAGAAACGTAGATGAAATATCTATAAATGAAGAGGTTAGGTGAACGGGGTGGGGGTAATTTTCTATTATTAAAAATTATAGTTGAAGGGGGAGGAGAGAATTTTGTATGTGTACTACGTTATCGGCAACAAAGAAGTAGTTCTTTGTTAAAATTCCTTCCCAGGCTGTTCAGCCATAGTCCAATATTTACTGCAAAACCAGACTTTTCGGCAGTGCCATCGACTTCCATCTCAGTGAAAATCGAGTGCGAAAACGTGAGGTGGTATACGTTAGTGACCACAGTACTGTGGTTTAAGGCTGAAGCAATAAGTAGAAAGAAGTAGTTTCTATGGAAATATTTCATTTCAAATATGATTTTAAATATAAATCTTAGAACATGGAAGTCCTGTATGGTTCTCCATACCGATATTTACTTCCATGTTCCTTAATGAAATGGAAGTAAGGTGATGGAAAAAAAAATCGTGTTCGAGATTATTGCAGATTCTGATTGTACTATATTGCAGATTCTGACTATAGATTTTTTCTATGGCAAACGATAACAGCCGCAAATTCAAGCAGAATCAAATAATTTTTTGCATACAGTCCTGATTTGTAGAGTACTCAAGACCTATTGTTTTTGGTGAAGATCGGTTAAGGGAAAGGGGTAGTTTACCTGCAACAGTTTTTTTTAATCAAGGGTAATTTTTTTCTATGGCACATGATAACAGCCACAAATTCAAACAGAATCGACTATTCTTTTCCATACAGCCCTGAATTATAGAGTTCTCAAGACCTATTGTTTTTGGTGAAGATCGGTTAAGGGAAAGGGGTAGTTTACTCGCAAAAACTTTATATTTTAACAAGGGTATTTTCTATGGCAAACGATAAAAGCCGCAAATTTAAACAGAATCAAATAAGTTTTTGCATACAGCCCTGATTTGTAGAGTACTCAAGACTTATTGTTTTTGGTGAAGATCGGTTAAGGGAAAGGGGTAGTTTACCTGCAACGTTTTATGTTTTAAAAGGGTATTTTCTATGGCAAACGATAAGAGTCGCAAATTCCAACAAAATCAAATAATTTTTTGCATACATCTCTGATTTGTAGAGTACTCAAGATCTACTGTTTTTGGTGAAGATCGGTTAACGGGAAGCGTTAGTTTACCTGCAACGTTTTTCTTATCAAGGGTAATTTTTTACTATGGCAAACGATAACAGCCGCAAATTCAAACAGAAACAAAGAATGTTTTGCATACAGCCCTGAATTGTAGAGTTCTCAAGACCTGCTGGTTTTGGTGTAGATTGGTTAAGGGAATAGGGTAGTTTACCTGCATCATTTTATGTTTTAACAAGGGTAATTTTTTCTATGATGAACGATAACTGCCGTAAATTCAAACCGAATCAACTACTCTTTTGCATACCTTTTTGAGTTATACAGAACTCAAGGTCTGTTGATTTTGTTGAAGATCGGTTAAGGGAAAGGGGTAGTTTACCTGCATCGTTTTATATTTTAACAAGGGTATTTACTATGGCAAACGATAAGAGTCGCAAATTAAAACAGAATCAAATAATGTTTTGCATACAGCCCTGAATTGTAGAGGACTGAAGGTCTATTGATTTTGGTGAAGATCGGTTTAGACAAAGGGGTAGTTTACATGCAACTTTTTATGTTTTAACAAGGGTAATTTTTTCTATGACGAACGATAACTGCCGCAAATTGAAACAGAATCAAATATTATTTTTTGCATGCATCCCTGCATTGTAGAGGTCTGAAGGTCTATTGATTTTGGTGAAGATCGGTTTAGAGAAAGGGGTAGTTTACTTGCAACGTTTTATGTTTTAACAAGAGTAAAGTACTTAATTTTTATAAATAAAGTATCTTAATAAGAAGCTCATAATAATCCACTGTAGAAACGTAGATTAATTATCTATAAATGAAGAGGTTAGGTGAACGGGGTGGGGGTAATTTTCTATAAATGAAAATTATAGTTGAAGGGGGAGAGATGAATTTTTTTTGTGTACTACGTTATCGGCGACAAACAAGTAGTTCTTTGTTAAAATTCCTTCCCAGGCTGTTTAGCCGTAGTCCAATGTTTTCTGCAAAACCAGACTTTTCGGTAGTGCCATCGACTTCCATCTCAGTGAAAATCGTGTGCAAAAACTTGAGGTGGTATACGTTAGTGACCACAGTACTGTGGTTTAAGGCTGAAGCAATAAGTAGAAAGAAGTAGTTTCTATGGTAATATTTCATTTCGAATATGATTTTAAATATAAATCTTAGAACATGGACGTCATGTATGGTTCTCCATACCGATATTTTCTATGGTAAACGATAATAGCCGCAAATTCAAACAGAATCAAATAATGTTTTGCGTACAGCCCTGAATTGCAGAGCTCTCAAGACCTGTTGGTTTTGGTTAAGGGAATAGGGTAGTTTACCTGCAACATTTTATGTTTTAACAAGGGTAATTTTCTTTATGTCGAACATAACTGCCAAACATTAAAACAGAATCAACTACTCTTCTGCATACCTTTTTGAATTATACAGAACTCAAGGTCTGTTGATTTTGTTGAAGATTGGTTCAGGGAAAGGGTTAGTTTACCTGCAACGTTTTATGTTTTAACAAGGGTATTTTCTATGGCAAACGATAACAGCCGCAAATTCAAACAGAATCAAATAATTTTTTGCATACAGCCCTGATTTGTAGGTACTCAAGACCTATTGTTTTTGGTGAAGATCGCAACGGTTTTTTATCAAGGTTAATTTTTTTTTTGTCAAACGATTACAGCCGCAAATTCTAACAGAATCAATGTTTTGCATACAGCCCTGTATTGTAGAGTTCTCAATACCTATTGGTGTTGGTGAAGATCAATTAAGGGAAAGGGGTAGTTTACCTGCAACATTTTATGTTTTAACAAGGGTAATTTTTACTTCCGTATTCCTTAAGGAAATGGAAGTATGGTGATGGCAAAAAAAATCGTGTTCGAGATTATTGCAGATTCTGATTGTACTACACTCAAAACATGAAAAAAAGTCGTTTTTCGAAAAGCATCTGTGTGTGTGTCTGTCTGTCTGTCTGTCTATCTGTAGATTTTTTTTCTATGGCAAACGATAACTGCCGCAAATTCAAACAGAATCAAATAATTTTTTGCATACAGGCCTGATTTGTAGAGCACTCAGGACCTATTGTTTTTGGTGAAGATCGGTTGAGGGAAAGGGGTAGTTTACCTGCAACGGTTTTTTTATCAAGGGTAATTTTTTTTTTTGCAAATGATAACAGCCGCAAATTCAAACAGAATCAAATAATGTTTCGCATACAGCCCTGAACTATGGAGTTCTCAAGACCTATTGTTTTTGGTGAAGATCGGTTAAGGGAAAGGGGTAGTTTACCTGCAACGTTTTATGTTTTAACAAGGGTATTTTCTATGGCAAACGATAACAGCCGCAAATTCAAACAGAATCAAATAATGTTTTGCATACGTCCCTGAATTGTAGAGATCTCATGGACTTTTGATTTTGGTGAAGATCGGTTAAGGGGAAGGGGTAGTTTACCTGCAACCTTTTACATTTTAACAACAGTAAAGTACTTGAAAATTCATTTAAACTTTTTCAAACAATGGTAATTGTTAAAAATAAAATAATTTTGTTGCCAGGCAATAAAATTATAATTTTTTCATTTTAGTGTAAATCATGTATGAGTGAAAATATATCGTTTGTGGCAGGCAAGCATATCTCAATTATGTAATGTTTACGTTTCCATTTTATTATTATGACTACCGTAACAAAAAGGCAGGGAACACACACACACACACACACACAAAATTCGCATTATTTCTGGCCTCATTCATGTTTATTTTCTTACATTTGCACACTTTTTAAATGGAAAGTGCCGAAAACCCATACCAACATAACGCGTGCAAGCCGAAAAAGTGTCCAGCGTGGATAGCGATTTGCTTCCTGTGGATCGCTGGGCAGTGTAACTGCACATGTTTACAGATGAACGATTCATAGACAGACTTTTCGTCTTTAGGGAATGAACCCTCTGCAAGATGCTGAGGGTCCATGAGTGACTTCGGAGCGCTCCTTCTTTTCCGCGTGTTTGTTCTGTGAAACGTACACTGTAGATTCGCAGCTTTACTCTAAGCACCGCTCAATAGGAAATGTTGAAAATTTTTGTCCACGGTGTACCCTCATACACACTAAACCTGCTCTGATGTTTTAATTACGGACATCATAATATTACAACTTTGGAAACTTGAGCACTACTTAATAGAGATCAATCATTAACTTATACAAGCCATTAATTTTATGCATATTTTTTATATATATGTGTACAACGTTATCGGCAACAAAGAAGTAGTTTTTGTTAAAATTCCTTCCCGGGATATTTGGCCGTAGTCCAATGTTTTCTACAAAACCAGACGTTTCGGCAATGCCATCGACTTCCATCATCAGTGAAAATCGAGTGCAATAACGTGAGGTGGTATAAATTAGTGACCACAGTACTGTGGTTAAGGCTGAAGCAGTAAGTAGAAAGAAGTAGTTTCTATGGTAATATTTCATTTCGAAAATGATTTTAAATATAAATCTTAGAATATGGAAGTCATGTATGGTTCTCCATACCGATATTTTATATGACGAACGATAACTGCCGTAAATTAAAACAGAATCAACTAGGTTTTTGCATGCCCTTTTGAACTAAAGAGAGCTCAAGGTCTGTTGATTTTGTTGAAGATCGGTTAAGGGAAGGGGGTAGTTTTTCAGCAACGTTTTATGTTTTAAAAAGGGTAATTTTTTTATGACAAACGATAACTGCCGAAAATTCAAAGAGAATCAAATAATTTTTTGCACACTTTCCTGAGTTGCAGAGAACTCAAGTTCTGTTGATTTTGGTAAAGATCGGTTAAGGGAAAGGGGTAGTTTACCTGCAACATTTTATGTTGTAACAAGAGAAATGTTTCCATGACAAACGATAACTGCCGCACATTCAAACAGAATCAAATATTTTTTTGCATGCATCCCTGAATTGTAGAGGACGGAAGGTCTATTGATTTTGGAGAAGATTGGTTAAGAGAAAGGGGTAGTTTACCTGAAACATTTTATGATTTAACAAGAGTAAAGTACTTAATTTTTATAAATAAAGTATCCTGATAAGAAGCTCATAATAATCCACTGTAGAAACGTAGATGAAATATCTATAAATGAAGAGGTTAGGTTAATGGGGTGGGGGTAATTTTCTATTATTAAAAATTAAAGCTGAAGGTGGAGGGGAGAATTTTTTATGTGTACTACGTTATCGGCAACAAAGAAGTAGTTTTTTTTGTTAAAATTGCTTCCCGGGCTGTTTAGCCGTAGTCCAACGTTTTCTGCAAAATCAAACTTTTCGGCAGTTCCATCGACTGCCATCATCAGTAAAAATCGAGTGCGAAAACGTGAGGTATACGTTAGTGACCACAGTACTATGGTCAATGCTGAAGCAATGCGTAGAAAGACATAGTTCTATGGAAATATTTCATTTCAAATATGATTTTAAATATAAATCTTAGAACAAGGAAGTCATGTATGGTTCTCCATACCGATATTTAAAATATGGGAAAGAGTTAAAGGCATTTCCTAAGCAGCTGATTCCATCAAGGACATACATGTCCGTGCTTCACACAAAACCTATATTGACTAGTGGTAACACTTGGCACTAACCTTCTAATTTTTCAATCCAAATTTTTAATGGATTACTCATCTTATCATATCAGTAGTACTTAAACAAGTCTAATCCACCATGCAAATCTTCACATGAGCCAATTAAATATGACACAAAATGAATTTTAATTCAACATCCATTTGGTCACAAACTTACCACACATGAGAATTATGCTCAACCAAAGTTAGTAGTGTTTAAATTTACCATAATTTATTTAAAATTGTAGTGTGAACAAAATGAATTTTGTACATACATTTCTAACATACTATTGACATCTCTTTACATTTATATACCATGTAATCATGTTCCTGTTTTATGTAATCTTATCCATTTTTAATCAATCTAAATTAAAAATAAAAACAAAACTAATTAAAATTACCGTAATTAAAAATTTTTAAATTAAAAGTGTTAAAATAAAAACTAACCTTAGCATAATCAACATTTTGAACATTTTCTAAACCTCTGTCAATCTCTACAAGAAGAGATTCGTCTCCCTCCAAGTGAAACATGACAGGTGCTGAGGTCAGACTAAACACAGAACCTGGTACATACTGTGAACCAGCTGTGAAGGGCTCCAAATCCAGGCAAGCCTATTAACATAAAACATTACTATTAAAAAATTTAATGACATAATGATCATTATGTTACATTATAATAATGAAATAATTAGCTAATTTTAGCTAAATTATATGTATGTATGATCAATTAATAGTTTTTATACCAATGAGATTTATAATGTAAAACAAAATTGCTAATTTCCATGCAAAAATGCAAAGGTTTATTGGATTTTACAGTACACAATCAACACGCTTCATTAAGTACACTATTACTACAACTACTACTACTACTACAACTATTAGCAGCTGACAATATGTTGTTGTTGTCCAATGGCTTGTTTTGGCTCACACCATCTTCAGTCTTGCTTCCCAGTAAAGTCCAGGCATCTCCTCTGCTTCTGTTCGTCCAACATTTTGCAGACCAGAAGATGGTCCTTGTTCATAATTGGTTGAGGCCATTCGCACAGTGTGCATTTGTCAGAATTTATAACATTAATTTTCTTCAGATGTTCGGCCAGGCAGTCATGTCCTGTTGTTAAACGAAAAATTGCGACAGATGTTTTTCTTTGTACGTCTTTAATTTTGTTGAATAGATCTCGAGCATTTTTATATGGCTTGTCCTTCAAGTCTTCCTGTATGCTGCTGGTGAATTCAAGGTGGGATGCTCTTTTCAGTGTCTTGATCCTTCCATCCAGTGTAGGCAATCTTTTAGGTTTCTGGAGTAAAAGTGTTTCTCTCTTAGCAACCTCATCAGCTGCTTCGTTGCCCTTCAGACCTCTGTGTGATTGGATCCACTGCAGTGCTATGGATTTGGTGGTGTTTTTTACTATTTTATATTCACTTTGGATGGACTGGATTAAACAACTTTTTGGTGTATTATTGTTAGCTATCGCTTGGAGTGCCAATTTAGAGTCAACCAGGATCACTATGTTGGTGTTTAGCCAGGGCCTCATTATTATTTGCCTCAGTGCTTCATTGATTGCAAATAGTTCTGCTTCGAACACAGTAGCATCTGAGTTCAGCGCAAAATAGTGGGAGACGTGCTCAGAGTAGATGCCCGCCCCAGTTTCTCCTTTAATTCTAGATCCATCTGTATATATTCTTAACCAATGATCTGATGGATACAAGCTGTTAATAGTCTCTAATGAAATCTGGGCAACCTTGGTTGGCATATCATTCGCCTTGTTGATGGGTTCAGTGAGTTGAGTGTTTATATTAAATTCAATAAAATCTAGGGGGTTAGTCAGTTGTGTTGGTCGTTCAGTCTCTATATTTTCTTGTCTCCATCTCGACATCAGGTGTTTAAAGCTCATCTGTGTTTTTAGTGTTTGTTCTGCTGGTGGCTCCATAATCCATGGGTTATCGTATTTTCTTTGTAATATTTTTTCATACGTTATGCATGTCTGATATTTGTATTCATTACACAAGTATTTATTATTCGTGTAGGCGTGTAATGCTGATACAGGAGTTTACTTCACAGCAGCTGTTATGATCCATAGACAGTTATTTTGACTTATTTCAAGTTTTCTTATTGCGCCATTGCTAGCTGAGGCAAGTATTTCTCCACCATACAGAAGGTTTGGTTTGATATATGTTTTGTAGGTTTCATTAAGTATATCAAGGGTTCCTCCCCATTTCACTCCAGTGAGTCTTTTTAAGATGTTACTTTTGGAGGAGATTTTTGCAGTGGTGTGGTTTGCATGGTCTTTTAGGTTGAGTTTATGTCTAGGATGACTCCTAGATATTTGGGTGTTGCAATTCTTTTGGATTTCTGTATTTTTTACTTGAAGGTGTATGTCCTGAGTTTTTGGTTTTAATGAGAAAAGTTGGTAATTTGTTTTTTGGACATTATTTTCATGTTGTTATTGTCACTCCATTCCGTGAGGGCAGTCAGAGCTGCATTCATATCTTAATGTAATATGTCGAACAATTTTTTATTCGTGTTTTCTGCTGCTGTCCAGATTACAACATCGTCTGCATACATTGCACAATTAAGTTTATTATGGGGAAGTGCTTTAGGTAGATCATTTATGTATTTGTTAAATAATAATGAGCTCAGAATAGCACCTTGCGGGAGACCTACTCGTGTTTGTTTGTAAGAGGATGTAGCTGTTCTTCATTTTGTACATATCCAACGTTGGTTCAAAAAGAGTTTGATCCAGCGAAACATGTTATTTGTTATGTTTAGGTCTATAAGTTTTCTTAGAAGTTTTGACCTCCATACTGTATCGAATGCGCTTCTGAAATCAACAAACATAGCTAATACAGATTCTCCTCTGTTAAATGAATCTTTAACACTCTGTGTCAACCTTAAGATTTGATGCATGGTGGTGTAGTTTGATCTAAATCCTGCTTGATCATTGGAAATTAGTTTATTGCACTCAGGATAATATTGTAGCCTTGTTGCTAACATTCTTTCCATTGTTTTTGCGATTACTGAAGTTAAGGAAATTGGTCTGTAGCTCCCCATTTCATCACTCACCTGGTTTTTTTTTTATAGGATGATCACAGATTTCTTCCATGGTGTTGGCATACTAAATTCTCCAGTCCACACCTTATTAAAGATGTTCAGGAGTAATATTTTACCCCTCTGTCCTAGGTTTTTGATAAATTCAGCATGGATTTTATCAGGGCCAGGTGATTTTTTGTTTTTAGTTTTCTATAGCCATATTCAATTCAACCATGGTATACTCTCGTGTGAAGATGTCATGTTTTTGCTCACTGGTTTTCCTAAGCTGATTCTTTATGGTTTTGTCTAGTTTTTTTGTTGATCTGGGATAATTTATCTTCTTCTTTCTAGTATGTGTTAAATTTGTTTGCTATTTCATAATCAGAATGTAGTGATTTGTTTGTGCTTTTGATTGGGTCAGTCGGTTTATCCTCCCATTTATCATATATGGTGTTAATATCTCTGTGAACTTTAATGCTATCAGTTCTATAGTTTAGCTGTTCAACAAACTTAGTGAAGTTTCCTCTTTTCGCCTTTTGTAGCTGTTTGGTGTATGCGCAGCTGATAATATTGATTAGCACTAATACTATTGATTAGCAGCTGAATTCTAATCGTTGACAAGTATCTGACCATGCCACAACACATATAAGACATTTTGGTCCTAATCCTTCATGGCATGAGTCCAATTTCCCACTCACAACACAATACCAAACATGAATGACACTATTCGTGGCTTGGCCACACCATACGAAACATGTATTCCCCATCATTTTATAGAGTTTGGCAATTGGACAGCGTCTAATGTATTATGATTTATACATATAAATCATATATCACATTTACCATATTTTGAAAGATTTTTTATTTGTTTCTATACTACAATTTTGTTACAAAATATGTATATCTGTATCACATACCTACAAAGTTAAGTAGGAGAGAGTACTCAAAAATAACCGGAATTGTAAAAAAAAATTGTTCTAATAATTTTTACTTACTGGAACTTTAAGTCTTCTTCAATGTACTCTGCATGTGACCTAATGCACTTGTCCTAACGGTTTTTCCCCAAACTGAAAAACCTTTTGAATTCCTAAAGAGAAACATTTCCAAGACTTGCAGCAATTTTTCTTTGACTTCCTCCAACATACAAAATGCTTTCCTTTGGGTTCTTTGTCCATATGCAGGAACAGGAAAAAGTCACCACTATGGAAGTACCACTTAGCAAGTAGAGAGGGTGAGAGACATTAATAGGCAGTTGTAATCATAGCACCAAACTCTCACTGCCTACCAAAAGGAAAGTATGGACCATTTAGAAATCGGTCCTTCCAATCATGTCATACATTAACAACTGGTTTTCTGATCTGTGAGCAATTGAGATGTAAATTTTGTAGCAACACATGTCTATATTAAAATCTTCTGTTAAAATTAATTGGCAAGAACTCCAAGACACACAAGTCAATTCAGAAATATCTTCAATAGTCTAACAATGATCTTTGTAAACTGTACTGCAAACTTTTTCCAGGTTTTCATCATTCCTAAAAGTAGAAGGTCGGCCATATCTTGGTTGGTCTTCAAACCACATTCCCCCTAGTTTGAAATTCCAAAACCAGACCTGTAGACCTGTGTTTCACTTTAAGCTTCCTCTTTAAAAGCATTTTGAAGCATCACTACTGTTTCACCACCCATTTTCCCTAAGAAGGAACAACATTTGACACAGATTCTTTATTCTTCATGATCACCCACGACAAAAATCACAGAAAAAGTTTAAAAAGCACCAAGAAAAACTGACGCAGAACGCCATACAAGCAAAACAGAGAAATGCCACTTACCAGAATACAACAGAATACTGTAAGCTACAAGTACATCAAGATAGATTCCAGTTATTTTTGGGTACTAACCTTTTGTATAGTAAGGCTTCTATTAACCAAGCTGTGTACACATATGTACAGTGATACATATTTTATAATTTACAATACTACATACAGTATTAAAAATACAATGCACTAAACACATACTCTTTTTTAACACAGAATGCGATAGCTTATTAAAATGAGCCATCATTAAGTATACATAAAGTATTCCGGACAACAAAATATTTCTGTAAATGAAGTGTACAAACGGATAGTGATCAAATCAAATAAATAAACTTTTCATATATGTTGATGACAATATTGTTAAAAATCATGATAAAAAAAAACAGGATCCCATCAAGTCTCCAGTACTGAAATGAAACAGTACAATATGAAAATGAAGAACTGACTGAAGATGTGGGGACTAATAAACTGTACAAAAGTACTTCAGTATTTACAATGAAGAAATTACATTCTTTAGGGGGTTTAATGGTGATACATGTTACTTTTTCTGATCATTTAATACAGAAAAGCAACAGAGCATTTTGTAACTAAAAAAATCAAAATGAAAGTAAAAATTTTAATGACAATTACTGAGTTCATTTATAATGGGTATCACAGCTGTACCCAATTATAAACCACAAACTATATACATTACACTACATATTTTACACGTACATACTATATTAGCTACACTACAATGTTTAGTATTTTCATGTGTCGCAAAATTTCATACTGGGTTCAATTAACTAAGTTTTCTGGTAATAAAGCAATAACAGCCCCACCTCAACTTAAGCAATGTCCTACTGTAATTTATAAATGTTAAGAATTCTCTACAAATTCTTTACTGTCAGTATGAAAGAAAATAAAAATGTGATGGATTTTTACCTGCCATGCTAATGCCAAATGTTTGCCAAACTTATAACCCTGTTCCTGGAGTTCCACTCCATGTCCAGCAAGCTTCAGTGTACCCTGACAGGACTTTCCAAGAAGAGAACCAGCAGACAATACATTCCGCTGTGTCCAATCAGCCAGTGCATCAGTGTGTGGTAGTGGTGTAGGTAATGGATTATTCTGCTTGTCACGGCGGCCTAAAAATTCTCCCACTGCTAGATCTCTCAATGCTGTACTCATCATTTCAACTACCTGTAAACACACATATACAATGTATAAGACAGGTTAATATTACCTGTTCACAAAAATAATTTTGTAATTTAAAATCAAATGCACACAAAGACTCTGGTAAATTTGTACACCATAAAGTCTTACAGGCAAATCTTCTACCTATTTAAAAGCACACAATTTTATGTTGATTCCCTTTTCTTCTTTATTAAGAAGGATAACAGACCTGTTGTGGGTTTAGTAAGTTAATTACTCCCACCCATGGTCTTCCATCACTTTTTCTACTTGAGAGCCTGTATTTATGAATCATCTTCAGTATTCTTTCATCCACCATCCTATTCAGATGGCCTTTCCAATTACACCTACATTTACAGATTTGTCATTCACTAGGCCATCTTTTATAGTTGAAAGTAGGTGACTCCACCAGTTTAGATATTCTACTTTGAGAACCACTTGTTCTTGCCTTGAATATATTCTATGAGATCATTGTCCTTCTATTTTTCCCAGGATGATCGATTTTTCAGATTATCTCTCCATTACCGAACAACATGTCCAAAGAATTGGAGGAGTGTCTGGTTAGTATACAATAGATAATATCTTATTAACATTGAATTCTCTTAGTATGGAGATACCTGGTTCTTTTACCCATCCACGATACTCATGAAATCCTCCTGTATGCCCACATCTCAAAAGCATCTATTCTTATACAATCTTCTGCCCTGATGGTCCATGTGTCTGCTTTTTAAAAAAATCCTGGAAAGGCCGGTGTTTTTAGAAGCCATAGTTGAGTTAGGAGTTGTTACCTTTCCCTATTTGTATGCTCAGCCATCTCTAATCTGAGATCAGATTCTGTTTGTAGGCGCCCACTATGATCAGTCACTACCTAATGGATTCCAGTAACATTTCCTCCTCTGATGGTCTATTATCCTCCTAAGGAAGTTGATCTGCCAAAAGCACGGATTTGTCATGAAGAGAAAATATCCCAAGTGGCACCCAAATATTGTCATTTCACATTTATCTACTCTCATGCAGCCCCTGACAGTTCACTGTTGCTTGGGTACAATTTACCTCACTCTGTGTCAGAACCCAGCATTCTACCACTCCATAGGTAGAGCAGAACTGGAACTGCTATATAATCTTGTTGTTTTTCCTCTCAGGCTGAAGCTCATACCATGTATACATTGACACTTACTGATATCATTATTTATATCGCTGTTGTGTTGAAAACCCTATATGACATCAAAGAAGTTAAATTGTGCAAATTGTTCAATGAAATTATTCTTTATGAAAATTTCTGTTCTAACCAGATATGCCCTAAGAAATGCCTTCATTTTCGTTTTTACAGTCTATATCTCTATGTACAGACCTGACCTAAGTCTTCAAACACAGTACTACAGTCTGTCTTCTGAATCCTCCATAAACAACGAAACAAGAAACTAATGTATTTAACTGCAAATTCTAGATAATCAAAATGTTCTTCAGCAGCTCTTTAGCAGCTGCCCTGACATTTTGATTGACAATGAACTCACTAGCTTCACTACTCATGAGGTATAGCTACTAAATAACTTCATAAATGTGGTCTAGTTACAAAATATTACATTTTAATATTTATCACCTTCAATATACTCCCCTTGCCTTTTCACACAATGTTCCATTTGAATTTTCTACTGTTGGAAGCAGTGATGCACTTGATCATCTGTAAGCTCCTTTAGCACATTTGCTAATTTTGCTTTAATTTCTTCCATGAATTGAAAGTGAGTCCCTTTCAGCCTATTCTTGATCAAAGGGAATAGAAGAAGCCAAATCAGGTGAATGTAAAGAGTTCCAGCACTGGAATCTCCTTTGGCGATAAAATCTGCTTTACAGAAATGCCATTGTAAGGAGAACAAGCATTGCCTTGATGAAGAAACCAATTACCTTTTTCCCAAAGAGCACACCTCTTTTTCCTTATCCAATCATGGAGCATAGTCAGCACTTATAAATAATCAGTTCGGTTGACTGTTTGTCCCTGCTTTTTCCACCATGATCATACCCCTGATGTAAAAAAAATCAACACTGCCTTAACTTTGATTTGATCATTCTTGCTTTTTCATTCTTTGGAATCGACATGTTTTCCAGTGCATGGATTGACATTTTGTCTCAGGATCATAATTAAATATTAAGTTTTGTCACATGTTAAACTCTTTCAAGAAAGTTCAACTGCTTTTGAAGTTTCTTTAAAATGTCAGAAAACCCCTTCTTTTTAAGTTCCTTCTGTTCAAATGTTGCCATTTTCCAAACAATTTTAGTACAGACTTTAATCATGTCTCAGTTTCCATGCAATACCTGCCTGCCTTTTGTCTGTCTATATTCACCATATCAGTGATCATCCTAATACTCAAGCAACAGTCATTTTGTACAACTTCACTTTATTTTTTGTATGTTTTCATAAGTTCTTGACATTGCTGGCCAACCTGGATGTTCATCATCTTCCACCTCTTCCTGACATTCAGTAAATGTTTTTTTTGCCAGCTCTTGTAGCACATCATCTTATATAGCACAGAATACTCATAAAATTTTGATGAGGACAAAAGAGAAACAAGGAAAGATGTGCTGAAATGCTAACACCAACACCTAATAGAATACAAAGTTCACACAGTACCTGCTACAGTAGCCAGCAAAACATGTTTGACTTCTAAATATTTTTATGACCATTTACCATCAGGGGAAAACGAAAAATCATAGAGAAGAACTAAAACTCATAGAAATAAATAAATAATTTATAAATAGAAATCATAATAAATAATAAAGAACATAAACAAACTAAACTACTGCCCGTAATCAAAAACAAATGTGCAAGTTTCCTACTAAGCAAAGTACTATAAACAAAAATGAAACAAAAACTTAACATTAAATTTCTTCTCAAAATTTTATAAACATTCTACAGCGTACCATTTGTTCTTCTAATGTACATCTTTTACATGTGTATGCAAACAAATAACTGTTTTGTTATCAGAACTTCAGCTTGCAGGGTTGTAAGGCCATGTCCAAGGTTGTTATGTGCAAACATTTGAGTCGTGCCTTCTACAACTATCTTCAGTGCAGAAGGTTGCAACACATTGACCAAGGTTTCACAGTCAGTGACCACTGAACTGTAGTTATATTAAATCTTTGCCCAGCAAGCTGAAGTTCTGAGGGCCAAGAAACCTGCAGACAGAAATAGGTTATTTATTTTACATTACAAGATTGAAAATAAAAATATACCGTTACATCACAGAACAATCTACGTTTATATCGAATGTCCCAGTTGAATCCAGCGGAATCTGTGTGGTGTACGTGATTCTCGACGCATTCGGGTGATTTTTCTGGAAGCCGCCAGCCGCGCGGACTGTGTCAAGGCCGCAATTAATTATGTCGTACACACTGGCACTAAGACGCAGTTGGAATCTTATGGTCTGTGCATGGATGTATAAATACAAGGCAGCAGCGGCCTTAGTTTTCAGTATAGTTGGGATATATTTACAGTGCGGTTCGAGTTATTATTGGGCGATATTACTGTGTGCGTTCAAGTTGTTATTAGTGAAGTGTTTAATAATCGGGCGGGTTGATTGTAATACAATTGTGTTTATTATTAGTGGACATTTTATTGCGTGTGAACAATTTTTATTTGATTTGTTGTAAGAGACTGTGTTGTTAATTACGAACTGTTTAAGTGTGAAAAATTAAAGCTGGTGATTAGTGACTTAATTGGTGTCTTGTATTTTGTTTTCCACTGTACCTACGAAGATCAAGTAGACCGTCATAACAATATACTAATATGAACAGAACCTTAATTTTTCTTTAATGACCCTACATAAATAAAAACTTCTACATCTAGTTTCAGTGAAAAAATCTATATTGGAGATCATATAAAATAGTAAGTCCAAAAGTAAGTCAGTCCAATTTGTATCATCAACCAAAGTTCAAAAGAAAGTACCATAATCAACCAAGGAATTGATAACTGTAAAACAGATATTTATGGTCATTTGATTATATTGATAATGATGGGCAACCTAATACTTTAAACACTTTGGCCTTAACAATTAGAAAAATTCAGAAGTTTTGATCATTACTTACATCCTGATTGCGAAGAGCGGCCAACTCAAAGCAAGCGTTACTCAACAAGTAATCACCGCTAAGCAAGGCAATCTTGTTTCCAAACGTCATGTCATTGAGAGAACACTGCTCTATGTATTCTCCTGGATAAATGTTCACTAAACCTTTGTGAACTAAGTGACCTGTTCTTATCATTTCTGTTACCTCTGCCAAAGCTCGTTGGCTGCAAAAAAAAATCACTTGCAAATGATAAATGATTTAAAAAAAAATAATACAAACAGAGATGACATCAGATATGGGTGGATAAGCTAAAATTTACTAATGTTAAATACAAAACAGTATTAAAACTTTACGATCATTTTACAGTACCATTTTTTACATACTTGGATAACTTGGATACTTTGGATATCACTGGAGATCATGAACAACAAGAAGATGGAAAAGTTCTTGACATGTTTCTAGCACTTGAAGAAATGTTGGGATACTTCTACCAAGTCAAAAGAACATACTTTAAGGAGACTTGAGTTTCAATTAACATAAAGCATAATAAAATATTTAAAAAAAATAAAAAATTCCAGTTATATTATATTATGACCTAACAAAACGTTTTATAACAAATATATTTAATAAACAAGTACACTATTACTTTACCTGTGTAAGATGCTTTAAAATTGTGTAAAATAATATACACTAACCACACAGTTACAGCATAAAAAATATTAATTAAATGATTTGTAAACAAAAAGTATCGTATCATGAAAAATTCAATATAAGTTTAGCTGCAAATTATACTTACGTGTGAAGGACTCCAGCAGATTTGTCTTCCTCCATCTCGTCGACTGTAAGGTGTCCTGCTGCTTTTGAAATAAGAAGAACAATAAGGCCCCAGGCTTGCATATTGTTACGTCCATTGTACAATAAATTTCTGAAATGAAGAGTAACAGTATGAATATTTAAATACATAAAATATATATACACACGGCCACATGGCTCTTCTCATCTCCATATATATGGTTTCATCTAGCTGAATGGATGTATCAGAAGAACATCAGGTGGTCGACATGACATCTTACTCTATGTCAGGAGTGTAACGAACAGCACTGGGAAGTTGCTCCATCACCGTGGGGTGTTTTTTCTGCCAACACAGAAGATCCAACAGCACCTGCAATCAGAGAAGGACACCAGGGATCTGCTTTCCTCATGCGGGTATACAGAGTCCTACAAGTTTGTGAAAAAATATATATTGGCAACACAAAACACAGCATCAACACCCGCATACATGAACACACGCAACACTACCGTCTGGCAAATTCAAACTCAGAAGTCTGCTATAGTGGGAACATATAGAAACATAATAAGACAGCCGAGCCAATCAAAAAAGGAGAGCGATCTGATTGGCCAAAAAATGACCAACCAGCACTTGTGTATATTGTTACAACACAAACAAGCCACCCCAATACCAGGGAAAAAACGATGAATCAACTATATAAAAATGTTTAAACTGAAGAAAATAAAATGACGATGACGCGACAAACGACTACATGACCCAACCCAAGTGATTGAATCAATAGATAAACCAAATAAAATAAAACCAAAGGAGAAGGGAAAAACCAAAATAAAATGAAATAAAATGAAATCAAAGAAGAAGGTAAATGAAAATGAAACAAACCAAGTATAAATGAAATAAAACAAGAAGAAATGAAAAGACCCAAACTAATAATATAGAACAGAAAAAGGAGAAATGTTACACTCAAATATAATAATGAATAAGAAACCAATAAATAACAAATGTAAATGATCAATGTAAATGAAAATTGATAAAGTAAAGACAAACAAAGTACACTAACAAAAGAAATAGAGTTTAAATGTAATTAAGGACTCTATAATGACATGAACTTGTTAACAGTATAACTAACCTTTGTAAAGTGAGAGATAGAGAGATAGAAAGATAGTGAACATAAATAAGTGACCAAGAGAATATAATGTTACGGAATACCCACTAATAACACTTAAATGAAATATAAGAAGTGCAAAGTGACAGTGTAAAACCCCAAAATAAATAGAAACCCTATTGACAGGCATAAACACCTAATAATCAGTGATGGAACACTAAAGGTTTAATGGTGAACAGTATTATTAAATAAGAATTTTGTTATTGATAGTATTAAGATTAATTATAAATGAGGGATACCATAGTATTCAGGGAAGGAATCCCATAGAAGGTCAAAAGTTAGTGTTACCATGGCTAGAGAGTAAAGTTTATATAAGAAAAAAATATAGTAAATAAAATAAATAAATAATAAATAAATAATAAATAAATAGTATAGTAAAATCAATAAACACCCTATATTCTAAGGGATAGTCAGTTAAGTAAATTTAAATGGTGTGATGATGTTTATCACCAAAAAGATAAGTAAGAATAAAACAAATTGTACACAAACATTGCATAATAGCTGTTAAAGAATTGGTCGATTAAATCTATGAATGGCTGAAGGGATTATACAGACCATAAACCTAAATGTTATATTTTATAGAGAATAGTAGATAATAGCCAAATTGTAAACAATGGCAAAATAAATAAGAAAAAAGATAAAGTAATATAAATCTAATAATACTGGAGAGGCAGTCAGACAATAATAGATAAACCATAATGTAGAAATTAATGAAAACATACAATTATTATAAAACAGATACAAAACAAGTCAACAAGTAAACAAATCATTTATAATACCAAAACAAAATATGTATGAGGGTAAATTAATATGTAATTTATATAAAATAAGTAAATATAGCCGATAACTACTTAGGCCTATAAAATGCCTAACTGTAAAAAACCAATAACTACAAAAACTAACAAGAATATTAACAAATCCAAGGCAAGTAACTAGTCTAGGATAATTAGTGAATCATATTAAAAGATAAATGTTACATTAAGGACATAAAATAAGAAAGAAATGTAATTAGATAATAATACAATACATAAATGTTCAAACAATAATACATAAGAAAACCCAGCTTTGTGGGATGTCAAAATGATCTTTGAAAGAAAATACGAACAGTAGTGATAATATTTCATACATAGAGAGGAAGACGGAAGAATAATAGCAATCAAACGATATACAGTCATTTTGAATAAAAATTCAAATATGATAACAATGGTCTTAAGTCAAGTACAGCCAATCAGGTTCAATCAGTTACCATGACAACTGAAACGTTATTTATGAATTTTCTATTAGAACCTATGATTCCATTTTTGACGCTCAACAGGAATAGACGCCAAGCCGTGAATGACCAAAATTTTAATATAAAGTGTTTAAAAGTAATCCAAATTTGGAAAAAATGAAGAAGTAAGAAGATGAGGACATTCAACTGATGCCTAATACCTGATTAATAATTTCTAAATAAATAAATTTAAACCAACTAATACGAAAAAGAAGCCAGACGTACTTGAATCCCAAGATGATTGAAAATTCATGATTATCGAAGACAACAACCCATTTCAACGGAATGATATTACACCTCAAGTCGACTGATTTGATAAGTATTGCTGAGTTACCCGAATTTATGACATAAACTCTCTTTAAATTTTTCTAATAACACTCTGAACTCTCATTATAAACTGATGATATTATTTCTTTAATTAATGTAAGGTAGTGTACTTTATTGTAATCAAATTGATATTTTTTCGTAATCACAAGAATCCAGGATAACTGAACAAAATGAAAACAAACTGTTGCAGGCGCCATGTCTGACTAAATAATTCGTTCAGTATCACTTCGCCAAGCCTTGAGATTAATTGTCTTACTGCCGGTGCAAATTTGTTTAATAACAAATATAATTTTGTATAACACTGAATAATTACCAATCACAATTAAATAAACTAGTACAGAGTTGTAACCACTGTTCTTTATTCCATAGGAAAGTGTATTATAATATTTGTGTATTTCAGCGAAAAGCAAGGGTGACGGAAAGCGCTCACGTCGGAAACTCGGCGAAATAACAGCTCGATTAAGAAGGTCGAACGAAGGCGGGAGTAAATTTGAATTCTCCATACCGTCATAGCTAAGAACGCTCAATCATCCTATTTTTTAATTTAATTGTTTTAATTAAACAATTTGGCGCCACCCGGGATTTATGAACACCTATTGAAGAACAGGTAAGGTTCCCACTCGCGTGTACTGGTAATTCGAAGTATCGCTACGGACATCATCAGCGCAACATATAAGTAACGACCACTCGTGTGAGGCGAACACACAAAACATACATATTTTACAGAGCACGTAAGAATCTGGTTGTTACAAATTAGCTTCCATCGCGGGGCTTAAACTAGGCAGACGTCATAGTGGTTGTTACAATATATACGAGGTGTGATTGGAAAGTTTTAAGACTGGGCTTGTAATTTCAAAATGGCAGTACTTACAGGCTATTGTGATGGATCTCCTTCAAAGCAGTCCCCTTCTGACTGAACACACCGACTCCAACGGCGTTTCCACTTTTGGAAGCAGTCCTGGAAATTTTCTTTCTTAAGGGTTTTAAGAACCCTCTCCGTACTTGCCTGGATGTCTTCAATTGAGTCAAATCGGTCCCCTTTCAGCG
This sequence comes from Magicicada septendecula, assembly GCA_034769895.1. NCBI lineage: Eukaryota > Metazoa > Arthropoda > Insecta > Hemiptera > Cicadidae > Magicicada > Magicicada septendecula. Next base: position 785,563,800 of record CM068368.1, read on the forward strand.
AAATTTTCAATTTAGGAAACAGGTAGAAGTCAGCAGGGGCTATATCAGGGGAATAGGGGGGTTGCGGAAGCACAGGAATTTTGAATTTGGTCAAAAATTCCGTGATTGAGAACGCACGATGAGCCGGTGCGTTGTCGTGGTGGAGGACTCAATTCTTGTCTCGCCAGAGTGCAGGCCTTTTCTTCTGCAAATTTTTGCGCAAACGCTGAAGGACACTTTTATAGTATTCCTGGTTATTTGTCTACCCTCTAGGGGCAAATTCGTGATGCACGATACCCGTAGAATCGAAAAAACCACCATAATTGTCTTCACATGCGACCGACTTTGTCGCGCTTTTTTTGGTCGTTGCAAACTTGGGCCCTTCCACTGCGATGATTGTGTCTTTGTTTCTGGGTCATACCCATAAACCCATGTTTTGTCGCCTGTAATTACCCTATTTAACAAATCTGGGTCAGTTTCGGCCCGATTAAACAATTCTTGGGACACTTCAAGTTGGTATTGTTTCTGTTGGTCTGACAACAATTTTGGAATGAATTTCGCGGACACTCGATCATGTTCAAATCTTCACTTAAAATTGACTGAACAGCATAGAAACTTAAATTCAGTTCATTAGCCATCTCCCTAATTGTAAGTCTACGGTCAGAGCGCACTAAATCGTGAACTTTCACAATGTTTTCGTTGGTTTTTGAAGTGGAAGGCCGGCCAGACCGGGGGTCATCTTCGACTAATTCGTGGCCATCTTTGAATCTGTTGAACCAGATAAAAACATTTGACCGGCTCGGACATTTATCCCCGAAAGCTGTTTGTAGAGTTCATAAGTCTCCGAAGCTGATTTCCCGGTTTTAAAACAAAATTTGACACAAACTCGTTGTTCCGTTTTTTCATCCATTTTGCAAAATCAAAAATCTGCCAAGACCCGATCACAAGTCCTCACTCACCAGGATGCCACTCTCTACTGAACAAAGATGTCGCGGTGATCGTTTCACAACGTTTCAAAACAAGCTTCATCTTCCACACCCACGGGCAAACCTAGCCCCTCCTATAGAGCAGTGGCGGCACCTGTCTTAAAACTTTCCAATCACATCTCATAGAAGTGCCTCAACAGGACAGATCAGTCTTTGTTTGTATTCGTTCACAGGTGTTTGTGATCTGTATTCCTGCATCACTGTTTGTATTCATTCTCGGGTGTTTGGGATCTGTGTCCCCATGCCACTGAAGATGTCTGTCATGGGTATGGACAAAACATCTAGTAATAGACATACACAATCTAGACTACAGCCTAACACCCTGGAAAAATGTGATATTGTAAACACCAGCTGTGAAAGCTTACATTCATTTATTATGGTTATAAATTTAACTAAAACCCTAATGCAGTATTGAAATTTTTAGTTTTGATTGTATTCATACTAATAAAAAATTAAAATTGATTATCCGCTTTCAATTGTTACTTTGCTACAAAATAGTAAAGTAATTGTGGTTTTCACGCTTTTCTAATAATTTAAAAATTATCTAATATTGAAATTTACCTAATGTATAAATGTGTATTTCATTCAAAACGGAGAGCAACACGTTCTGCAGCTCAAGGAGGTTACTAACGTATAGACCTATTTTGACATTTGGAAAGGAGACAGGGGAATGTGGATATTAGAAGATACAACCTACACTGGAATTTATAGGAAGACAACAACTGAGTTGGTGGTGACTCTGACAGTGTATGGAAGAGCCAAGATCTTTGAGAAGAATTAGGCTAGCAAAAACTGAGATGGATCAGACAATGGCAAGACAAATTAATTGAGATGAAGTATTTGCAAAAACTGTGGAAAGAAATGGGGTAACCTAGGATGAAGTAAAGACAGAAATAAAGATACTGGTAAAGAAAAAAAGAGATGACAAAATATGTCCATGACTGACATGTAATGAAACAAAATCTACATCAATATATGGTAACAAGGTTTTGAACTAAATGTACACTAATGACAGAATGGTTGAAACATTTAATGTTAACAAAACTTATAAAGCCCCAAAAATGCACAACAATTAAGATCAAGAAAGTTTGCAAGTGAAATATATCTGTGAATATAGAGTATTTGTGAATGATTATAAGTGAATGATTCTACCATAAACACGAAACCACCAACATAAAAAATGACAATAGTTTTGTTAAACTGGTTTCATTATTTTCAGAAATCTGTGTGATCAACTCTCTGGGGGCAATGGATAAAAATGTATCCCTTTATCCAACAAATTTATTCGCTTTTGTATGGCCATCATCATCACTATATACACTTATGGTGTTCTAGACCTGTGGTAAGACCTAGTCATGACCACAAGCTCCACTCATACCTATCATGGACTTAAGACTTCATCTCTGTCTGGTGCTGGACATACAAATGCTTCACAGCACATTTTCAAATTAAAAACTGATGTTGCTATATACAAATCATCTTCTAGACTGCATATATGTTCAGTGTCTTCAGTTTCTTAGTAATATGACAAAAAATTTAGCACAAGTTGAATTACTGTGTTAGTTGGTTTGCACATGTATTATATTTAAAAAAAAAAAAAAAAAAAAAAAAAAAAAAAAAAAAAAAAAGCGAAGTACAACTTTATAATACTCATTATTATCAGAACCATTATGTAACATACTATTTAATCTGAGTATTTAATTTAAGTAACTGGTTATTTTGCCCAGTTTTCCTCCAAACACTGTTTTGCTATTTGATTGCATTGCAATAGACATTAACAGCAAATTCATGTTAGAATGCAAATTATTTCTAAAATGCCATTTAGAACTTTGTAACAATATCTTCACTGTGCATTTAGTGCTACAGTGTTTCTAAAATAAGCAAAAAATGCATTAAAAAATAACTATTTTACAGTGGATGTATACTGCTATTTTAATGGTCTGCCCTCAGTGCCAAATCTCATTATGTGTTAGCAAATTCAAATATCACATGAAAATGCTAGTGAAGCTGTAATAGAAAAAAATTTATAATACGTAACAATACTTCTGTACATTCCATAATTGTAAAGCATACATAATTCATACATTGCCTCAGTTTCAGGGTTAAAGCATTTAAATACTTATGTATGCCATACATGAACTGTTTCCTCCATTGTTTTGTGAATGTCTGCCAAATAGTTAACACTTGTTTAGTATAACAATGGCTTGGCAACCAAACTGTCCAAATATGTCTACAATTTAAAGTTTCAGATTTAAAGGCTTTACGTTTTCTACAATTCAAACAATCATTAAACAATTAAAATATTACAATAACTATTAATGTTTTTATGCGATGCATTTCAATACACAATCTAACATACAAAATAAAGTCTATTGCACTGTTAAAAAAATCTTGTAGTACAAATAGCTGATACAAAGTAATATTAATTAAAACTCTTGAAAAATGTCATAACGTGACATAAAATTATTCACTTTTCTTATATTTTATATATTCACTTTTCTTATAAAAATGGTTTATATTATGTAACAAATAAAAAACCTACAAAGAAAACGTTAATGTTTACTAAACTGGTACAAAAGCTTTCGCTTAATTTTTGAACTAAAAGTGTACCACACTCAACAAAAGCTATACAGAAATTGTACCACACACATCAATTGAGACTTTCAGCACCTTACTGATATTGTTTTGTCCTACAGAATAATTAGACAAGTAAAATATTGTATAAACAGCACACTCACAAAAAATCGTAAGTATAGCAACGTGGTGAAATTTATACACAGACGAAGTGTTTTTACTTCTTTGGCTTCTCTACAGTTTCCTGGATAATAAGTATATTTTTAATTTTCTTGACTGTTTTCAATCCAAGAATTCTTATATGTTTAACTTTCTAGCAAAATAAAAAATATATATATGCAAGAAAAATCATATAAATTTATTCAATAAAAGAACTTCACAGGAAATTCCTCCAACCCTACAAAATTTTAATTCTACTCCTTGCACCATACATCCTTCAAGAAAGCTACAAAACAATTAACATTTTGGTGTCTTCAGTATTCTGCCAAAAAAATATAATAAAATAAACATTAATTTTAAAAAAATTTTGAAATCAAACTTCTATGTGAACAAATCCTTTATAAAACTTAAGATCTAAAATTTGACTGAAATTTATATGATAAATATATTATATTAAGGCTTTACAAAAAGCTACAAAAATTCTAATCCAGTGATCTAATGTACCAAGACAGGATAGTGTATAACCAAGAAATTATCAATGTATGGCAAATACAAAGAACTTCTGCAGATCATCTGTCTGTAGGATGATCTATATTGTGATATTGCAAAAGATAACAGATTAGCTTATACCAGATACAGTGAGGTAAACTAATACAGTCGAAGATAAACAACAAAACAGACCTGAAAAAGATCACTTTGCTGATTGCTTTTTTATGGGAGAAAGGGAGACTTTGTTGTCCACGGTGTGTTCAAATATTTATAATAATATGCACACACTTTTATTTTATTGAATGTTTCAATGAACACTAATGCTTTGTAACAAAGCTTACAAACGATGAAAAACTGGCTTAAGAAAAGGAAAATTTTATTTTATTTTTATCTAAAACATTGGTGTTCCATGCCAGACAAGTGTGTACACATCACTATTCTTTTTTTATCTGGAAACAGCTTACCAATAAGTCTATTTTTCAGAAACAGTGCTTGTCAAATAATGACCATGATAGTAATGATTCTTTCTCATATCACAACAGTACGGATTCATATTCTGTATACTACTTACTACAGTAAATAGTATACAGACAGTTCAATACATAAACGTTAACAATGTTGTTAAAACTGGACACCAATTAAGAAATAAAACATCTTCCTTATAAAACTTTTAACCAAATGAAACAACATTCTTTATAAAACCCTACACGTCTTTTTGGAGCTTAAAAAAATGTTTCATTAAAACTGAGGATAATTTAATAACTTTGTGTACTGAAATATTAGAAATTATATTAAAAAATAAAACAATAAAATAGTTTTAATGATTTTCACTCGTCATTTATTAAAATTATATATCCATGACAGCTGTTTCGGCAGCACAGTGCCTTCATCAGATGGTGTAATCTGATGAAGGCACTGTGCTGCCGAAACAGCTGTCATGGATATATAATTTTAATAAATGACGAGTGAAAATCACTAAAACTATTTTATTGTTTTATTTTTTAATATAATTTACAATGGATTTTCACCAAGTAAAGGCATCAAGCATTAATTATTTGAAATATTAGAATACATTTTATTGAATTTGTAATAAAAGAAAATGGCCAACTAAAAACTTTTGCTAGATCTACAATGTCAACAGATTAAAATATAACTAAGTGATTAACTACAGAACCATCGCCTGTATATGATTCCTCCCACACGACAGTTAGCCTAACGTTTTTAACATTTAAGTTTTAGACAGACTGTGTCTTATGAAAGTGACAAAAAAACATTAGAGAGAATGGGTTATGGAAACCTGACGGGGCCATCGTATCAGTCTACCTGCCTACTGCGTTAACAACCTTCGAAAGAATCACCTATTGTTTACTTTCATTGCACCTAAGCAAGTCGTCTATTCATACATACTTAAGGAAATCTCCAAACAACGTGGTCCTGTCTAGTTTCTTAAAGGCCACTTCATTTAGTCAGTGTACAGTGTTCTGTCAACATCGTGTTGTCTTGAAGCGTAGAGCATTGAAACTACAGTGCGTAATCTTGTGCCAGTTGGTCTCATTACATCAAATTTTAAGTGGTAAATTGAACAGCGAGATGGATTTCAACAGTACAGGTTCACTGAAAAATTATACACTGAAGAGAGGCATTAAAAACTGTGCTGACAACTGGAAGCTTGAGAAAAAAATCAAATGACTGTATATAGTGTGGAGGAAACATGTGTATTAATTACGGGCAGAATGGAAACTTGATTTACGGATGTGAGGCAAAAAACTGTGGAGTGAAAAAACGTGTACGGGACAGTACTTTGGACTTTCACACGTTCTTCCCGTCACCTTGTTGTCCATTTTAATTGCATGAATTTTGAAGTATTCTTTTTCTCTCATTGTGAGAGAGACTGGTTTGTCACAACCAACAGCAAGAAAATTAATAAATTCTTTCACAGAAATTCTTGTTCTGATTGAAAATTCTTGTAAAACTGGGGGTGTACAGCAAACTGTCGAAGTTGATGAAAGTACAGTCGGTAGAGAGAAATAGAATTGCGGGCGTAGTCTTATTTTGTTAGGAAAAACAGTAGGTAACAGAATTGTTACTGTTCAATACGAGTACACTCATTCTAATTTAAAATGTACCTCAAACAATTTCACGGGACCATCCTAAATTTTACCTGTTTCACCTGGAGTCATTGTACTGTAGAACACTAAGCAAACATTTAAGGTCATAAATGCGATCATTTACAACTAAAGCAGGCAGTCTGATTAGATGGCCCCGTCAGGTTTCCATAACCCGAGAGAATGATTAACAATCAAATCACTGAACACATTCATGCAACCAGTAACTGGGTTGGCCATACTGTTTATGTTGAGAAGCTTTATCAATAAAGGTCCTCTACTACTAGGAGACTGACTGTCACATAGTAGATAGGGTTTGACAGACAACACCACACACTGTGAATCTTTGAGTACTACTAAGAACAACAGCTTTAATGTCTAGTTGACAATGACTTCTCCTCACACAATGATGGCAAATGAACAAGTGATATTCCTGCCTAGTAATACTCTATACTTACACATTCTGAGCTGACATTAAAGTGCAGAGTCTGTGACAGTGTCTGAGAACACACAGGGAGAAAGGGACATATACAGAGTATCCTACACAATTTGATAATGACTCTCAAAGAAGAGACTTTTAGTACTTAAGTGTTTATCAAGTTAAGGTGTATCAGTTCAATATCCTTGAAGATGTACGTCAAAGGATTCAGACAAAGAGTCAATCAATTATAAAAATTGATGATTCCTCATATTGACTTTTACAGTAGACTTTTTGTAACAAACTGTGCACTCTAAGTTACCACAAAAAATGTTTATTCTGTGATCTCTCCTTAGTAACTCCAGAATTATTTAAGTTCTCAACTTACAATGTATTTTCAAGAAGTACACATTATTTAGAATTACATTTTAGTGATGAAAATAAAATATATACTTCACCATTCACCATTATACATGGTAAGACTGTTGAGAACACCACAATTTGTTTTTTGCATGTGTTACCAGTTCTTCATTAAATATAAAGAAGACTGAATAAATTGTCAGACAAGTGTAACAGAAATAAAAAATCGTATAGGACAAGGGAAACAAGTGATGATACAGTTATATTCCACTTTAAGGAGCAAGCAACTATGGCCCAAAACAAAAATTGAAGTGTATAAGATAATAGTGGAGAGTATTTTAACATAATGGGCTGATGTGTGGGAGACTACAGAACATTCGAGAAAAGATTACAAGCCATGGAAATGGGATACTGTAGAAGGTGGTGTACATTTACATTGCTGGATAGGGCAAAAAATGAAGAAATAAGGGTGGAAAGAATGAATATACATAACCAATATAAATGATGATAAAAGATTAAGACAGTTCAGGCATGTGTGCCACATGGGTAATGACAGATCGCCAAAGAGATTACTAGAATGGACCCCTACTCGTAAGAAGAAAAAGAGGAAGGCCGCGACAGACTTGCATGGAAGGCATAAGGAATGCAATGGCACAGAGGAATCTGAAGGTTGATGATTGGAAAGACCGTATAGTTTGGAAGCTAGGATATAAAAAATGAGTTTAAATGTCGTTAAAAAAATCACAAATATATGTAGGCCTACATATATATACTTGTGTGTGTGTGCACGCGTGCATGCACTAGTTCGTAACTTGATAAACATTGTTACATAACCATCTACTCAAGGTAGCCTTGGAAGCATCATATTCTGTCCCAAAGCACAACATAGGTAACTATTTCTGATTACAAAAAAAAAACGATTTTACAAGTAATTACAGAATTCGCTTCAGAAATTAGTTAAATTATTTTACAGTTTCCTAATGTGCACTGTTATGAGATCCATTCTAACACCCCAGTAAGGAATACAACTTTCAGCTACATTAGGAATGAATTATGCATACCTACTGTAGCTTTAAATAAAAACTTGCTTGATTTGTTTTTCAGTTTTATATATAATTTATTCACTTCACCCTAAGGGAACAGGTTCCATTCTGATACTCCAAAAATCGTACTCAAATGTTTTGTTTTAATTAAATAATACTAGAATTAATGGAGTTAAATAGCATCATGTACATGAATACAAAACGCAGATAGATTTCGCAGCTGGAAGTAAGAGTAGGAAGAGGATACAGATTACTCATACTTCTGTTAATCATCTGACTCATATCACTAAAAAATAAAATTAATCTAGATAATTTGCTTTTAGCAAGTGCTTGTTATAATTGTTGCTTAATTGAGAAAATTTTGTATACACCTGCGCTTAATAATTGTCAATAGAAGAAACATTTTTTTAAAACTCTGCAATTTTTGAACTGTAAACAATTACAAAGTTTATAAAATTAGTCATTTTTCTCTTAAAATTGTAAGAGTTTAATCAAAGTTGACATAGTTACAAATATTACAATAAATCGTATATTTCTGTCTTTTGTTATTGTAAATTTTAATTTTAAATAAATGCAGTCTTATGAAGTAGATGACAACATAATTTGCTTAACCTCATAATGTTTGGGACTAATCAAGAAGAAAACACCATATTATAATCCATAAAACTGCGAGTTCCACTTACAAACACATAATTTCTGTAACTTAAATTACATTGTAAATCTTACTATTACAAAATTTCTATCAAATAATTACTTAAAAAATTATTTTTAAATTCACTACTAAAATTAATTAAAAACAATTTAAATTATTTTTGTTAAACTCCTTCATACAAACTCACTTTGCTGTTTTCAGTAATGGATGGTTTGAACCCACTAGCTTTCTCAAATGAAGTGCTACGTTCGCGATTTCGTCACTCAAAATCCACCTTAGACTGAGGAAAGACGTTGGATATCCAACAATTTTTTCAGCCTCTGAGACCGCTCTGTTCCAATCGGGCTTCTGTGTATGTGACAACTTTGCTGCAGCACCATAGTTTCTGGCATCGGGATGACAGTTTCTTGGAATCAACTGATTACAGGTGTTACTGTATTTTATACCCGCCTGTAATCCACACACATTTAACACGTTGTATAACTGATTACACTTAAAAACTGCCTTTGTACTGAAAGACATTTTTGAACATCCAAATTAACAGTTACCTGGGGTGTCACTCGGTATACTAAAGCAGAATAAAAAAGAAGAGAAAAGGTGAAAGTGAATTCATGAGCTACTAGAACTGAATACACATGTAAATTCTTCACGGCCAAGGATCCCCACTACAGCCGAAGGCAAAAGTGAAAACGGCTTTAAAACTTGTCAAAACATTACAATCTACGAGAATATTCTACATCTTCACTACGCGATTTTTGTATATCACTAAAGAATCAACAAGTAGCACACACATCAATCAGGTTAACTTTGAAACTAGGAAACAATTTTAAAATAAATCGCATTTACTTGCGCGTAGAAATCATAACTAGAGCGCGCAGCCAAATTCCTAAGCCCCTCCTTCGAAGTTCACTAATTACATAACCAAACTCTCTATTCAAAATATAGGTTTTTATTACAAAGAAGTAATACCATAATGACGTAGAAAATTGTTCCTCTCTCTGATAGAAACAGTTAAATTACATAATGAAATTATGGTGAAAACCCCAGTAAAACTCTTTAGTTCATCTAAATAAATTAAAAATATGTAAGACAACAAAGCAGAGCACAGAAAATACCTGCAATTCAAAGAAAATCTAAAACCGTACATATAACAGTTTAGTATAAGAGAATGAACTTTCCAGAAATGTATGAGCATATATATGCCTACTGACATGTGAGATAAACAAATAACATGTAATAAATGTGTTAATTACTCGCAGAACTATGTACCCCTTCTAGAAAGATAGTATAAAATGGTTTTGGTACCCCTATGAAACAATTTTCATATTAATAATAGTTGTGACATTGGTATTACTGGTTACCATGTGTCTTGAACCGGAATTCTGTAATACATTTTGAGGTTTGTGAAAGGTTGATGTATAGTTAACAGATGTTAAAGAAGGTGTGTAATATCATAGGTTTCATTTACTTGTTTACAGTGTAAAAAGTACGAAAATATTATTTGACATAAATACTAGTAAGACTGTCCAAAATACGTGCTGTGCGCCGTTAATTTTTAAACGAATTGTTTTGTTTTCTATTGTTTTAACATGCATTAATGGAATGTGTTCATTATAACACTAAAGTTTAAATGTGGTAAAATTAAGATTAATTACATGAGTTTATCATAAAAAAGTGTTTTATTTCTTGATTATACGTACAAATCGATTGCGTCATCCATGTGTCGTACGATATCTTCACCGTAAGAGAATTGTGATGATTTTTGTGAAAGCATTGATAGTTCCATGTTTATTAATAATGTTCAAGACTATCATAAGGTAGCTGTGTGTGTGTGTGTGTGTGTGTGTGTGTGAACTGTTTTTCGGATTGTTAACTATGAATTGTATATACGTTTGTTAACATAACCTTAATGTAACATAACCTTAATATTGGTAATTATGTTGTTTCTCAACTATTCTGGTATTTGGGTGACATTTTTCCTATTCTTCTAGGCCTCCCCGTTTTGGACACAGTCTTAAAAAATTTAAATTATGATTTTGATGTGATTAGTAGGCCTAGTAAATTACCGTATATGACATCTTGTGTGCAGTTATGTGGGGGTCCATTTGAATAATCATCACCAACACTGGACTTTCACATTAAATCGCTCCATGTATTTCAAGTATATTTCTTAATTCTAAGGTTTTCTCTTCTCTTTGTTTCGCTGAATTCACTAACATACGTGTATCATCATATCACTATATCATCAGCACATAAATACATCATCACTCAACGTATGTGCATGTCTGGCAACTGCTGAATGAGTATCCCTCCAATCGTTCTTCAGTTCACTCTAACAGAGCGCTTTAAAAACAAGAACTTTGTTTTGCATAGTACTTTTGAGGATTTGTGAACCTTTTTTTTTTCTAAAGTGTCACTTCACGTCTTTTGCTCTTCCACTGTACATTACTACACTGATTTAAAATAAAGAGTCACAGCAAGTGTCGAAAACACTGTGCAAATTATGTAAAGTCATTTTAAAAATGTGTGGTGCTAAGTAAATAAAACTATTTGTAATTTGTATGTAGAATGGGTACAGCTACAAACTGCGAGAACACAACATGGGAGCAGAAGAACGAGCTGATTTGTCGAAATTTACAAGAAGTTTTAGGGGAAGATAAGTTAACAGCAGTTTTGAAAGAACGAGACCTGCGAATTTACTGGGGAACTGCAACAACAGGAAGGCCACACATTGCGTACTTTGTTCCTATGTCCAAAATAGCAGACTTTTTAAAAGCAGGATGTGAGGTAAAATGATGTTTTGGAAGTTGGCTTTATGTGTAAATAATAAATTTATAGTTACACTAAAGTGTTTAAGCTGAAATAAGTAGGTTAGTACTCAATGACAGTATATTATTAAGTGGTTAATATTTTCAAGAAGGTAAGTAAATTATCACTGTGACAGTAAACCAACCACAAGTTTGTATGTTTAATTAAACAGTTGCAACTTTAGTAACCTTTTTTTCAACATTGCATTTACTAGGCAGTTTGCATGTTACCAACATAGTACTTTTACAGCAATACTACACAGTAGCCTTCCACTGTATTAAAGTAACTAATATATTCTCGGTGAACTTTTTTTTAATAAGAACACTGTTTTTCTTTTCTTTTTTTAACATACGTCTTTTTTGTTGTAAAAAAAATAATAATAATAAATGATGTGTGCTACCAAAAAACAGTGTTATTATTAACTAACATTTTACAAGAGTTGCTTCTAACAATATTGTTCAACTTTCTAACAAGGAACCAGGAAATTCACTTTCTTGAGTTAATACTGTTTAGTAAAAAAAGTTAAATGATGATAACCGCCTGTGTGGTAGGAATTGACTTCCTGACAATCTAGGCACAGCTGTTACTCTGGACATCTGTAAAACACCTTTATTTGCTTAGACAGTGGCACATATTCCTTCGAAGGTGAGACCCACATTACCTTATGCTCCCAATCTCTGTCTACTTATCAAAGGGACCTCTGAGTATCAGGGCCACCATTGTGCCATATCCACCAACCGACATCAGCTCATGGCAACAATAACTATTTAACACTGCTCAACAGTTCTACTGACTTTTCCCATACCATTGTCTGTCCCCCCTCCCCACATATCTAATTTTTCATCAGTCTTCTGCTGTATGATAAGTTGCAAAATGCTAAATTATGGTGTCTCCTTGTGTAGCCAAAGTAAGTTTTTTTTCTTTATATTCTTATTTTATTTTATGTTGGCACTTCAGCTTTAGGAATGTGATCTGTCCAAGTAATCTGGGACACACGGTGACAGATCTTTCAGTTTTCAAAAATTCAGTAATAGTGGGGTCAATTTACCTGAAAAAATAAAAATAAGGGAACTGAGAGCAAACAGCAATTTTTTTTTTGAATAGGTTCTATTTGTCTAGTAGATTAAGGGAAAAATATTTTTTTCATCCAAAGGTGACCGGAAGTCCCCTTTTTTGGGCCTTTTATGAAAAAACAGACTTTTTTAACGTTTTTTGATTACACTAATGAATATATTTCGAGTTCTAGATGTTAGAAAAAAAAACAAAAGAAATACAACACTTTCAGCATACTATACCCTTTAAATCTAGCCAGGTTAGAACTTGGTACCTTGCAACATAACCTAAAAAAAATTTAAAACTTGATGTAAGGTGAAGTTTCGCTTTTTTTGTTACATCTTCGGTGCTAGTGGATCGATTTAGTTAAAAGTTTGGGAAAATGTTGGTAGAAATAAGTCGAATGCACGAGCAAAATGTCAAGATGAAATATTTATTAGAACGGCCACGAGAGGCGCTCAAAGTTTTATTTTCGAAGCTTGACCAATTACGAGCAAAAGTATTTCGATAAAAATTCATTTAAAAAAACAGATTTAAAAGAAATAATATTATGTTTGCACGCCTTTTCTGGTTGCGATACCACATCTGCATTTTCCGGGTTGGGAAAGAAAAGGATCTGTGAGGTTTTTAAGAAATATAAAGATCTTAGAAAAGACGTAAAAGTATTTTATGACCCTGAAGCAACTAAGACAAGTTTATTTGCTGCTGGACAAGCTTGTATCAGAGGGCTTTACGGTTCAGATCCAACAAAAATTTAGATTTACACGATATACGATATCGATGTTTTGTTAAAATCACTATGAGCACAACATGTAAGTTAAGAGCTCTACCTCCAACAAAAGATGCTGCAAATAAACATACACTATGCGTTTACTTTCAGATTCAAAAATGGATATATCAAACTAATAAGTCAGCTAGTGAATACGGTTGGCAAATGACAATTAATGGTCGGATGCCCATTGCTCTTCCGCAAGGTATAAAACCGTTGCCAGAAAGTTTGCTAGAATCAATAACTTGTACCTGCAAGTCAGGATGCAAGACAATGGGGTGTTCTTGTAAAAAAAGTGGGATTAAAATGCAGTATGGCATGCAAACACTGTAATGGCATAAATTGTTTAAATTGCGAGCAAAAAATTTTGTCGTTTGAAGATGGTGTAGACGACAATATTGAAGATAATCTATCTGAATCCCATTCGGAAGTTGAAACATCCTCTGAATCTGATCTAGACGATTCTTCATTATATTCACTTGATAATGAAGTTGATCGAATGATCACTAATCAAAATGAGAGTGATACAGACATATTTTCTTGTATGTATTATAACACTAGCAATACAGAGTATCAATCTGATGATTCTGCATCAAGTTCCAAGCGTCGTAAAATTTTCTAATAAGATATGTAAATTAATTTAGGCATTTTTTTATATTATGATAAAACGAATACGTTAAATAATAAATATATTTTCGTAAAAAAGAATTTCCATATTTATATTTATTTAACATTACTTTGTATTATTGTTAAAGTGAAATTGTAGGTACGCGCGAAAATTCAAATTTTTTACTGCGCTTATTTCTATGAATAACGTATATATATATATATATTTATCTTTGATTCCATATTTTTCATTAATATATCAGTTGTCTGTTTTTTACTCCTATATGTGGATGTAAATTTAAATTTGGGGAATGTGATAAGAAAAAGTCACTATATATATTGTTACAACACAAATAAGCCAAACCCCGTACCAGGGATAAAAAAGATAATTCTTAATATAAAAATACTTCATATAAAATAAAATGAATAAAATATAAATATTATGACATGACGAACGACGATATTACCCAACCCAAGTGATTGACCCAACAACAGAAACACAAAGAAGGGAACCACGAAACATACACAGAGAAAAAAGGTGATTGACCAAACAATTATGAACTAACAAAAGATGGTAAGAAACCAGAACCAAAGAAGACAATCAAAGGAAGTGAACAAATTCCTACGACTAAATAGAAATTAAACCAGATGAGAAGAGGAGAACCGAACCAAGATGACAGTTGAAGAAGAAGAATGAAGAGGAGACAGGTTAAACCCAAGGAGAAATTAACACACATATAAAGGGGAGAAATAGTAGACTCAAAGATAGAATACTGTAAATAAACCCCAAATAATTATCCACTAATGAAACAAATAGTATTGTTGTAATTGAAATAACTTATATACCTATTTTAAAGACAAAAGACAATTGTAAAGTAAAGCAGTGTAGAAAAGTACACTAACACAATTATGAAGGTTAGATTTAACCCAATATTATTAATAATAAAAATTATGTTGTAAAGAAATAGTGAGAAATAATAGGAGAAAAGTATAGGGATTACCCATTAAGTAACACTTAATACAAACAGTGAACCAAAGTAAAGTGCAATAGTGAAAGTGTAAATACCCTAAAAATAGTGAAGGTGTAAATACCCTAAAAATAGTGAAAGTGTATCAGTGATAAACCTCTATTAATTAAAGGTGAAGGTGATACAGGGAAATAGATATTTTAAGCAATAAAAATGTAATAATAAATAAGAAAACACTTTATAAAGCATTGATAAACAGTCAATGATTTGAGTGATCTTGTGAACATTTATATAATTAAGAATAATTAACAATAATATTTCATAAAGATAAGTAAAACGTGTGATATTATTCAGGGAGAAAGCCCAGATAGAAACAGTTTGTATTAACATGGAATGGAGGAGATAGTAGTATAGAAATAAGGTTTTGTTTTAAAATTAAAAATACAAGGAATAAAACACCCCATGTTAAAAGGGGAAATAACTTTAATAAGTTTGCAAGAAGTGATGATGTTTATCACTCAAAGTAGTAACAAAAAAATGAAATTAATGTTAAAACTAACAATAACTAATAACTTATAAAGAATAGTTTGTTTCAGTGTTATGAAGAGGATATGGCTGAAGGGAACTTGCAGTCCATAAGCCTAATTATTATATTTTAAAATATGAATAATGAAAATGTATATCGAATAGTAAGTAAAACACAAACAGAATCAAAACACAACACAAACAAACATGATAACAAAGTGAAGCCCATCAGGCTGAATTAAAAATGTAATTTAAAAGAAATAAACCAAAAACCATCATGGCTAATCTTGGCTATGAAAACATCTAACTGTCAGACACACACAAATGTCAATTGTAACCAGTTCACAAGGAAATTTATTAATCTAAGACCAGTAAATGGCCAGTAATTATATGTAAATCGTTTTAAAAGAGAAATGTTATTATAAAAGTTTAATTTAAGAGAGATATGTAATTTATCAAATGTCAAATATTTAGACTAAAGTTAATGTATAAAAGAATATGACCTTATGAGGTATCATTTTAAACTTTGAAAGGAAAGAAATATAATAGTGATATTATTTATTACCCCAAAGGAACGATAAAGGAATAAAACCATTAAGAAAATACATAATAAATTTGAATAAAAATTCAAATCTCTTAACAATGCTTTTGAAAGAGGCCTTAACCAATCAAAGGATTGCTGTTACCATAGTAACGGGCCGTTGAATAAGAATTTTCCGTTAAATTTATTAGACTTGAAGAAATGACGCATGGGTAAGCGGCACGCAAAATTGTGATGATTGAAATTTTCAATTAAATAGTTAAAACGAAGTTCGGAAGTTAACCACAGAAACCAAAGACGTATAGATGCAGAACTACCAAGATTAAACGATGTCCTGGAATCAAATAACAATAAATTAATTAGCATAAATCCCAAGACAAGATAGAAAAAGATGTCCGAAGCCTAAAACCAGTCCAAAGTTGCAGAATTTCCACTACCCCAGATGACAACATATTAACACTGTCTGAACTGATAAGTATCAAATAAATTCCTTTCTCCCAGAAACCAAATTACTTTAAATATTTCTCAAATGATCAAATTTCTCACTATTGAACAAATATAATTTTCTTTCAAAGGTTTAATGCATAATTTACTTACGTAAAAACATTTTGTTAATCAAAATATAACCTCGCATTAGAGTGCGAACTTTGTAACAAAAATACGACACTACCGAACAATTTGTAAAAACACATTATACTTTCTAAGTACGTATAAGGTATGGTAGTGTACTTTTTTAATGTAACCAACGTTTATGTCTTATTTCATAATCCAAAGGACCCCAGATTTTGAACAGATTAATATATTGTATGTAAACAGTAGCCATCACGGCAACGAAATAATTTGTTTTAAGATCGATTTGCCAACCTTGAAATATTGGCGTCTCATGTTATAAGCCAGAGCAATTTGTTATCAAACCATTTATAATCCTTTTGTCATATTAATTAATGACTGAATTTGTATTAATATTACCGTACAGAGTATTACTATCGTTTTATTTCATAGGACGTTGTAGAATATATGTGTGTTAGCAATTATTATTCAGTAACCAACTAGCGCTCGTCACGAGTGAACAACACGGCAACCTGTATAGCAGCGGGAACCATTTGAACGCTCCAGCTGTCAATGCTAATAACACTTATCAACTTGTAATTCAACTATTTTAATTGTTTTGATAGAAACAATTTGGCGCCACCCGGGATTCGCAACCCCTATGAATTAACAGGTAGGTTGTACTGGTAATTTTGACAACGCTACAGACTTCAGTAGTGACTACAATTATTGTAACGACCGGTGTGAGGCAAACACACCACATTAACAGTAATACACATAATAAACAAGTGTAAACACATTTTAACAGGTACGCACGAGTCTTTTTTATTCGTTACATATTGGTGACCAGCAACGTGAGGCTAGAAAGGATAACTAGCGGCGGTTATGAATAGACATGGTATGGTTACGAGGCTCAAAGGTAAGGAAGCATTAAACCAAGAAGAAATGGAAGAAGTTGAGGAAATAGAAGTTGAGGAAACGATCGGAGATTTGTTGGAAGAGAATCCACAGGAGGACCAACTGGAAAACCCAAATCCACCCCAACCAGAACAGGAAATGGAAGTAATGACAGGGGACCAACCTACTAAACCCAATCAGAAAGAAGACCTGAGCACGCAGGAGATGTTCAAAATAATGATGGAACAATTTGGACAAATGAATAAAAAATTAGAGTCAGACAAGGAAGATAGAAGACAGTACAAGGAAGATTTGAGTAAAAAATTGGAAAAACTGGACCAAAACAGTGAAGAATTGAAGAAGCAAATGAAGGAGAGCATAGAATTTCTGAATAACAAAATGGAGAGCAACCAGGAAACCCTGAAGAGAAGTCAGGAGACATTGGAAAAGAAGAGCGAAGAGCTGAAGAAACAGGTCAAGAAGGATCTGGAAATAGTAAATAAAAAGATGGGACATAGTAATGATATTCTCCAACAGAAAATAGAGGAAGAAAGTGAGAAAATCAAGGAGGAATGGAAGCAGCAACTGGTCGAATATCGAGAGGAGATCAGGCAAACGGTAACGGAGACCAACGAAACAGTGATACAAGTCCGGGAAGAATTGAACAATAAGATAAGCAATGTCGAGGAGGAAGATAGATTGAGAGCGACCGAATTCTACCAAGTCGTTACCGAAGGATGCCAGAAGAACAAACAGGAGGTGGTCCAGGAACTGGAGGAGAGGCACCAAGAGATACAGATAGATGTGAACAATCGTGTGGAGAAGGTATACACCGTCATCGATAAACTAGATGGACTGACCAGAGAAAACGGAGAGAAAATCCAGGGGATCAGTATACGGGAGAAACAAATGCAAGAAGAGCTGGATGCACTAAGAGAGAAACCTTATAATAACACACAAATCATAACCAGCGAAAATCGAGAGATAATTAATTTCCGCAGCTACCGGAGGAACCCGATAGAATTCCTCAAACGGGTAGAAGAGCTAATAGAAAAAAATAGAGAAACCAGGTGGTCCAGTGTGAGAAGTATGATAGATGAAATGTTCCGAGACACCCATGACAACTGGTGGACGGCCACTCGACCCGAGATCAATGACACACAGGAGTTTAAGAGACAATTCCGGGAGAACTATTGGTCCGAGTCCACACAGAATATGGTCCGTAATGATATTAGCAACGGAAGATACGAGTCACAAGGAGGACACACTTTAACGTCCTACTTTTTGGGAAAAGTATGTTTAGCCCGAAATTTGAACCCAAGATACCCGAGGAGTCTCTGGTAATACAGCTGGGTTATCATTACGAAGAAGCAATACAGAAGGCCAGAAGGCAAGGACAGATAAAAACCATTCAAGGAATGGTTAGTCTATTGGAGGACCTGGAGAATGATGGCCAATACCGAAAAAACCGGATCATGAACCAACGATACAACAAATGGAATGAGCATAGTAGTGCAACCAATTTCAATGTACCATACAATCATCCACAAAACAGCAACCGGAATAACTGGGGCCGAAACAATAATAATAATAATGAAGAACAGCCATTTAATAGAAATACCCAGAATCATTCTCCGAATAATCAGCCAAGTGACAGAGGTCAACAAAACCATCGTCAAGGGAACCAAGATAACAACAGAAACATTCCAAATAATAACCGACCAAATGATAGTTACAGAGGAGCTGAACCTGAACAACGCAACATTGGTCACCCCAATGACCATAACTACTACAGCAACCGGTACAATCCTAGTTACCAGTACAACCGGGGACCCGGGGGTAATCAAAATAGAAGCGACGGCAGATGTCAGGTAAACTTCATCCGCGGGCGAAGGCAGAGTAACCACAGAAGAGATAGCCCGAACTGGCATCCAAACTGCTGTTACCACATATCGAGTAATAATAACAATCCATCAGCAGAGAGTAGGAACAATGAACCACCTCGGAATGAAAATAACCACCGACAGGAACCCAACACCAACCAAAATAGTAGCGAGAATTGGGTAACGGTCCATGAAAATCCGGGTTTTTCAATACTGCATTATCCGGCGAGTAATGACAAAGGACCCCGGACAGCCCAGGTTAACCACATAATGGCAGAAACCAGCCAAGAACCAAATGATAACCCCAGAAATGAAAGTAATATAGAGGATGAACACAGCTATGCAGAGAGGGTATGGCCCCAACATGTGGTGAGATGGTGATGACATAAATTTGAAAATTATCCAGAATAAGTGTGAATATCAAACACTTGAAGGAGAAGAGGTGAAGAATAACGAAGCGTCGAACAAAAAAGGAGAAGGCAATAATAAAGGAAAGAAAAGGAGAAGTCAACTTACAAAAAAGAGTATAAACAACAAGGTCCGGTATATAGCACGATACATGACCATACGTTATCACAAAAGATAATGGTAATAATACTTACCAGATAAGCAATATAAATACCAGAAAAATAAAGGGAGTTTATAACCAAACTTCGATAAAAAAGTTTTATGAAAAAGAATAAATGATGAAATAAACATATTTCAAAATTCCAAAAGAGATTGTAAGAGCAGCTTACTACCCTATTTAGATGATATGTGCGGAATAAAAAGAAGTAATATAAATGAATAATAATGTAAAAAACAAAGGAAAGTTACACAAATTCCTTTCAATTTAAATCAACTCACAGTCTAATAAAAGGTTGATATATGAAGTATGAACATAGAGACAACGAACAAAGCAATGGGAGTGAACGAGAACGAAGAAGAACAAAGTGAAAGTGAAGAAGACGAGGCGCCTGCGCGGATGACACACGAAACTGCTTTGCAGCACGTAGACGGATTGCTTCAATATTTAGAGGAACAAGATGACGACGCACATCTGGCAGAAAAACTCATGTTAAGGGAAGTACAATCTAGAATAAAGAAAAGGTGTTTCCAAAGCAAGAAGCAAAAACGAGTGACTGATTTTTTTAAAAAGGCGTAACTGAACACTTTTTGTTAACAGTAGGCCTACAGTATTGTTTTTTGTTTACTGTTCTTTATTTTAGTGATTTAGACGTAGAGCAAAGGTTTCTGCTGTACTGTACATATTTTAAAAGTTTAACATATTATGTTTTTTGTACAATAAAACATAGTTTTTATGCTGAAATATTTTTTTTCGTGTTTACACCTCATTTTTAGTCTTTTTTCGGGTTAACCGCGATTTTCACTATCCGCGGTGCCCTTGCCACCCAATTCTGCAGATAATCGGGGCTTTACTGTGTGTGTGTGTGTGTGTGTGTGTGTGTGTGTGTGTGTGTGTGTGTGTGTGTGTGTGTGTGTGTGTGTGTGTGTGTGTGTGTGTGTGTGAATAATGATTTTTTTGCATTCTTTTTAATTTTTTGTCGTAAATATAAAAAAATAACAATAAGGTAAGAAAAAACATAATTACTTACAAAAAATTGTTATAGTGAAAAAAAACAGTTAAACAAATTAAAAAAAAAGTATATATATTGTAGCGTGACAGAAAATCCACTACTTATTAAGTCATATAAAATCATAAAAATTAATTACACCACATATGTTAAAATAATATTGAATGAGATTTAATGAAATCAAAGGAATGAACCACGATAAAATAAAAATCCTCATTACATTATATAAAAACCACTGTTTAAATATCAAAGAAAGTATTGAAAGCAACTCATATTATAAGATCAGTAATCTACCCAGGAAGCTAGGAGCAGTAAACAAATTAAATAACACCATATCAAGAAGAAAGAGAATCAGTTTAAGAGTGGTGAACACCAAAATACCCCAAAAACAAGAAGAAGGAAGAATAAAGTTTGTGATCAGGAAGAAAACAATACCCTGAAACCTTTAGAGAAGAACAAGGTCCGTATCAGTAAATAACTTCGATGCTCCAAACTAAACAGCAGTCGAGATAACAAAGTACCTTGGTTTACTCAAGAATGAAGAAGGAAGACCAGAAGAATGAAGACTAGAAGAAGGACAAGAATGAAGACAAGAAAGAAGATGAGAAGAAGGACAAGAAAGAAGACAGGAGGAGAGGAAGAAATAGTATGAAAGAAACACCGTTGTAAAACCTATTATTATTATTAACTACCATCAACCCCAAACCCACCAAAACGATTAAAAAGAAAGTATAACATACCAAAATCCTATAAAATGTAATTATTTAGAAACCTAAAGTGTTGTATAGTATTATAAGAAGTGAACCTACTAAAGCGATTGTGTGATAAAGAAAATAAACAAATCTTAACAGTCCATGATTACTAAAGGTCTGGTCTGAGATAGTGAGACTCAAAATATCAGAACCACCAGTGAAAGTGAATTTGTGTAAGTGTTTTTTGGAAATGCAACAAACTTAAAGTTAGTGATACTATGACTTATCAATATGCTATATAACAACTTTAATATCCAATAATAAACAGCATAATAAAATAATAAAATGGAAGATTTCCAGTATTTTATTATTTTAATGTAACTCTTTATTTACAAGACATTTGTAAAAAATGCTAATAACTAGAGTATGGGTGGTCATGTTTACTGATGAAGGGGATTATAAATAATAATGGTTTAGACCAGAAAGGACTGGCATTAACTGAGTATTCATAGGTTTAAAATGTTTAAATAGACTGTTTGTTCACAGCCATAAAATCAATGTGTTTGTAAGAGTTATTAGAAAATAAGATTTATATTATGTGTTTAAAATGAATTATGTTTGCTAAATAACAGCATACATACCATTAATAATGTTTCAGTAGGTATGCTGTGTTAATTCAAAAGGAGTTAAATGTATATGTTCAAACCATGTCAGCAATAAGTTCAATTGTACAGATTGCTAAATCATGTTCATAATTATTTTTTTTATAACAGTAGTGTTAATTAAATACTACACCTCACAATAAGTTATAAACCATTTTATTTTCATGTAATAATAACTATGTGAAGTCAGAGGAGTGGTAGAATTAAATTTATTTGAGAAAGACAGAAATGTAAAATTCTAAACTCTAGACCATTTGGTGAATTCACAGAAACCATATAAACCAGTATAATTCACTTATAAATCCTGTAAACTAGCAAGATTTAGATAAGGTAAATCAGTTAACCACTACTGGGAATGATCCTATGAGTTAAAATGATAATAAGGAAATATACCTTAAAATATTGTAAATTTTCAAAATATATAAGTTAATTCATTTTAAAGAGCAATGTCAAAGTCAGAGATTAACACAAAAAACCAGTTCAGAGATTCAATTTATATGTATTTAAGGAAAGGAAGAGAAATATGACTAATTAAAATTTATTATAATAGTATTAATAACAATTAAAATGGAAGAAAAATTTGTATGAAGGCGGAAATCAGATTTTGAGCCTATATTTCCAAAAAGGGAAAGAAATTTGTTAATTTCCACAAAATGTCCACAGATATGGACTATAATACATCAATTTAAAAGGAATGAGATGATTAAACCAATGATAAGGTTCATAATTCATGAAAGTGATGAATAAAATAAATAAATTCCATAGATAATGTAATATTGTATCATGTGTATGGGTAATCGAAATATGTTAACAATACTTTTTCAAAGATTAACTGGGCCAGATTTTGACCAAGTTAATATAGTCTTTTGTTGAATATCAAGCTGAATAGTTGTGTGAAAAAACGTTCCTTATAACCGAGTCGAAAATGGTACTAACAGTTAGCCATTAATATAAGTGAATCGAGAGTTAGACGAATTAGACACTTTTTTAACTAAATCTACCAAAACATTAACGACAATAGTGAAAACTAACGTCTAACTTCATTATACGAGTGATCTAAAACAGTAAAACAATATATTTGATATAATTCACGCTACAACTCATAACCACTTTTACAGACAAATTAACCCACAGAAGTGAACGTACAAAATAACCTAATTAACACAAGTTTACACGGAACACTTCTTCAGAACACACCAAACAACCTAATAGACAGATTACACCAGTGCGGGAACATTTCAAACATTCGTGAAGGTAATTTTGCTGTGATTTTTTGACTCGACAACATCGCAGTAACTACGCCAGATCTAATAGCGGCCATCTTGAAATTCGAATCTGCCTTCATCATCCAGTGGTGACGTCAGTCTACATATGGTCTGACAAAACAACTTTCTTAAACATTATATATCAGAATTATTTAAATACTGTTAAATAATAATTATTGAATTTATTTTAATTGTTAATGTTATACTTTCTCGTTACCCTTCTCTGACTATTAATTAATAATCGCTCAAAGAACCTGTCTTTTATATAATACTTATAATAATTTTTCTACTGTATGCACAATCGATAATTCCCTGAGACGGAGTCGATAATTGTTCTCAATCGATAAAAAGTCGATTATTTATTAAATTGTTTAATAAATCCATTTATTTCAATTGTTTTTATCTGTTATTATTTCACAGGCTAATTTAAGGTTATTTATTAAGGCAAAGAGACTTCAAGAAGAAGAAAATATTTTTTTTTCAGTGAGATATTGGACCAGTAAGAAAAATCATCAATCGATTGCTGACTGGAGTTAATCTAGTTAACTCCAGACTTGGTTCAGATCTTCCAGAAGTGCTCGATAATTAATAAATACCTTCCTAATTCTTAAAATTTTTACAAAACCTTTAAAACAGCCTTATTTCTTAATTACAAACTTTGATTAACATAAACAAATTTTTTTTTATTGAAAATTTTATTTTTTATAAAATTTTCCCTCTACTATTTTATTTTTGTAAAGACCGGCATACAGGGTCTGCTTACAAAGTGGCGCTCGCAACAGTGGGGCTTAAAACAGTTACTACACTACCACAGCGGAGTGAAACCTTACTAGAGTGGAGGTTTATTTTGAACGAACCTCTAATCTCTTATATTTTTGTAACGGACTGTTACAAATTGGCTAGCCCAAACAGTGGGGATTAATTAAAAAGGAAGAAGCCGAGAAACCCTTTGTAACAGACGTCTGGTTACAAAGTGGCGTCCAACTTAGAGGGCTTGATAAGATAAGCCTGGCAGCGATTAATTAATAGAGACAGAAGAAAGATGCAAAGACGAGCTACTTCGAAGAAGAGGGCGGCAGAGGCCGAAAAAGAGGTTGACATGGGGGATAAGGAGGCAACACCCGTTGAAGATCCAGAAGTGTTAGTTGCCCAGGTGGAACCGAAACAACCAGCACCACCAGAGGAACAGCCTGAAGTAACAACGCAGACAGGGGACGTTAGTGTCCCAGAAAAGGAGAAGGAGAAATCCAGTACCAATGGGGATACGAAAATGGATAGAATGATGGAAATGATCTTACAAATGAGTCAAGATTTAAAGAAAGAAATTAAATCCACAAAGGAGGAAATCAAATCCACTAACAAGAAAATGGATTCCACAAAAGAAGATAACAAGAAGATGGAGGAGAATTTAAGCAAGAAAATGGATGATGACAACCATTCATTAAATGAAAAACTAGAGGATCTGAAGGAAGATAACCGATCCACAAAGGAAGAATTGGGCCGTAAGATAGAAAATACTAATAAGAGGATCGAAGAAACCAGTAGGAAGATGGAAGAAAATAATAAGAATTTGGAAGAGAAGATGGAAGAAACCAGTAAGAAAATAGAAAGTGACAACCAACAATTAAAAGACGAATTAAGGGAAAATAACAGGAAAATGGAAGAGACGATGGGGGAAGATTGGAAGAATTGAGAGAGGACAATCAACTGCTGAGAGAAGAATTAAGGGAAGTTAACCAAGAGAACATGAATAAGTTAGACGAGAGGATTGAGTTAGCCAAGGAGGAGATAAATAAAAAGATAACAGAAACGAAGAAATCCATCGTAAAGAAGTTAGAACAGGAAGTCGTGGTTGTTAACCAGCAGATCAGAGAAGTAGACGAAAGATGTCGTCAGACCGAAAATGAAGTGATGGAAGTCCGGGAAGTAATACATAAAGAAATTACACATGTCAAAGAACAACAGGAAACGAAACTGGAAGAAAACAAGAAATTTGCCTTGGAAGAAGTGAATAAAGTGCGGACACAGGTAACAGAAAGATGTGACGGCGTGGAAGCCGCTATGTCGAACATAACCGGACAGGTGCGTCAGAGCCAGGAGGAGATAGAATTGATAAGGAACAGACCATCGGGATATCATAATTTCCCCATGTCAGAAAACAGAGAATGGCTCAATTTCCGGCAATATAAACGGAAGCCTATGGAGTTCTTGGCACGCATCGAGGAATACTTAGAAAAACACAGAGGGAACCGATGGGTCCAGAATAGGGAAATCCTTGACGAGTCGTTTCGGGAGGTGAATGACCATTGGTGGATGGCCAACCGGAGCGACATCGACAATTATCAGCAATTTAAGAGCCTTTTCAAGGCCAAGCACTGGTTGGAGACAACTCAAAATTTGATAAGAGACAATATATGCCACGGCCACTACAAACCACAAGTCGGTAGTTCGATGACAGCTTATTTCCTTGGCAAGGTATGTATGGCCAAGCACTTAGAACCGGCCATACCTGAGGAGTGCCTAATAAATAAGTTGTCATATCATTATGATGAAGAAGTAATTCTTGCGAGGAGGGGCAGCCAAATAAAAACCATCCAGGCAATGACCGAACTCCTCGAAAACTATGAAAATGAAGACTACTACCGACAGAGTCGTAGAAGAAGTGATGGGCCCGAACCAAGGACGTATCAGAACAACAACCAGGGTACGAACAACATAAACATTGGGTACCAAGGAGGCCGGGCATACCCGCAAAATAACAGTTTTAATAATAGCAATAATAACGTTAATAATTCTAGTTACAATAATAATAATAATAATACGGGTCCAAACCATCCAAACCCGAGTCGACCCTCTAATGGTTATCAGGGTAACCGCAATCCCTACCCTAATAACACAAATAGTCAGAGAAGCCCCAATTATGGTAATGATCGTTACCATAATAATAATAATCGTGCGGGTCCCAATAATGGTAATCCCGTTAATAATAGGTTTCCTCGCCCTCGAGTGAATTTCATACGAGCCACAGATGGACGACAGCGCAGATACAACAACGGTCGAAGAAACAGCTACCGCGGATATGAAGAAAGGCGGAGGAGCCTAGAACGGGACCAACCAAGGTACTATCCGGCAAGAAGGAGTAATAGTTTAGACGATGCTGAACGGAGGTCTAACCAAGAACAACCGGAAGACCATAGGACAGATCGACAGGGGCCCACTCTAAGCATCCCAAATGAGGCGTCAACTAGTATGGCTCCAAGGAACAATGATGCCGAGCCTTTAAACGGGCACAGGCAGTAATAAATCGCCAGAACCCGTTACTGCTCCTAAATACTGGGTATCATCATAATAATGAGTGTAATCATATGAGTAATAATAATCTTATCACAGTCATAGGGTGCAACTACCTAAAGGACGTCCGACATGAGTTATTGGAAGAGGATAACAGGAATCCCACCAATAACTTCAATAATGAAATAATCCATGTCGACGCCAAGGTAGAAGGCATCCCAGCCAAGTTAATGATCGATACTGGTTCGAATGTGTCAATCATAAGTACGACGGAACTGGAGAGGATACAGCAAGAGTGCGGGAGAACTTTACCAACGTTGCCGTTGAATAATATTATTTTGTTGGGTGCAACCGGCCGACAAAATAAAACAATACGTAGGCAAGTCTCCGCCAGTGTGATGAGCTGTGGTATAGCAATTGATATGGAATTCTTGGTGGCGAGTGGTCTGCCATTTAATATACTGGTCGGGTGTGATGTGCTCAGGAGGAATTCCGCCATCATTGATCTGAGAACTGAAACATTGTCGCTGTGTACTAACGGACATAATTGGACGGCGAACTTGGTGGGTAGTGACCAAGTCATTCCCGATAGTATCCACCAGCAAATCCGCAAAATTAACTACATCCATCCAACATCTATAATTGATCAAAGGATCGACGACACCTCCAATGAAGATTTATGGTCACAAAAAATCCAGGAGATCAGGGATTTCCGGAGCGGTATAACTGGCGAAAAGTTAACTTTAAACCAAGCGAACAAATTAATCAGCATATATAACAAATATAAATCAGTCTTTTCTGATGAGCCCGGTAAAGTGAAAAACTTCCAGTGTACTCTACAGTTCCGAGACACAGTGGACTTTAACCGGAAGTCTTACCCCATTGCGCAATCACGAAAGCAAGCAGTAAGAGCTGAAATAGAGCAAATGATTAACCGTGACATTATAGAGAGTAGCCATTCCCCATATACAAGTCCTATCGTGGCTATTCCTAAGAAAAACGGACAAGTCCGTTTGTGCGCGCGAAATAAATAAAATGATCATTAATGACAGGACTTCGCCCGGTGAGATTGAGGAGATTTTAAAACGGTTCCACGGTACCAAATACTTCAGTACCTGGGATACAGTGTGCGGGTACTGGCAGGTGGAATTACATCCACAGAGTCGCCAGTATCTGGCCTTTATATTCGAAGGGCGGAACTACCAGTTTAAGAGGTTGCCCTTCGGACTGGTAAACTCAGTCGCAGTCTTTGTGCACTGCATGGACCAGATACTTGGCCAAGAAGCACTACAATTCACCACCGTATATGTCGATGACTTGCTAGTGTCCTCAGAAACTTGGGAGGAATACTGCTACCGTGTGGAACACGTATTACAGAAGCTAGCGACAAATAATATTACGCTAAAATTAGCAAAATCTCATTTCATTGCTAAGGAAATACAATTCTTAGGCTTCATCTTAAATGATCAGGGAATCTCACCGTCGGCTGAAAAAGTCGAAGCGATTCAGAACTTTCCTACACCTAAGAATCGAAGGCAGTTACAGTCGTTCCTGGGACTCTGTAATTACTACCGTAAGTTCCAGGAGAAGTACTCAGAACTGACTGCCAGATTTCAGCCGCAACTGTCATCCAAAAATAAATGGATCTGGGGTAATGAACAACAGAATATATTATCTTTAGTAAAACAAAAATTCCTTGAACCCATTATACTTCGCCATCCAGATTTTAACAAGCCTTTCTTTCTTAATTGTGATGCCAGTGACATCAGCCTCGGCACTACCTTATATCAAGAGGATGAGGAGGGCGAACATCTGGTGATCTGCTTTGCCAGCAGAGCATTGAATCAATGTGAGAAAAACTAACGTTACAGAAAAGGAATTATTGAGTGTCGTGTTCGCGTGCGGTAAGTTCCGCACTTATATCCTTGGTTATTCCGTTACCGTCCGGACAGACCATAAGTCTATCTCGTTCCTTAAGAGATGTAAGTTAAGCCATGGAAGGTTAACGCGGTGGATACTATTGCTGCAAGAATACGACCTTAAGTGGGAGTATATCCCCGGAAGGAAGAATGTCGTCGCGGACGTATTGTCTAGAGTAGACATTGACAAACAGACGTTCGAGGGGGAGAAGGAGAGTATTCTTAAAGTATACCATATTCTAAGCAGCAGCGCCGGTCTACAATCAATTTTGGAACACCTGAGCACACACCAACAAGCTGACCCAAAGTTAATCTCTATTATCACAAGATTGGAAGCAGGGGATGAGACAATCTCCCAATATTATAAAATCCATAATGGAATCCTGTTTTCAAGACCATCTTTATATAAGGAGGAATGGAGGGTTACTATTCCGACCCATATCGAGAAGGAGATAGTGTTCAATTATCATGTTCGATATGGGCATATGGGCGCCTTAAAGGTGGTAAAGGCCCTGGAAGAGAGCTGCCATATCAAAGACATAAATCGGAAAGTACGAAAGTACATAAGAAACTGTCGCATTTGCCAACTCGTAAAAACCAACAACGAGAAAAGAGAGGGGCAAATGATTCCGATAACCTCTCAGTCGAAACTTGAGAAGGTATTCCTGGATATCTGTGGGCCGTTTCCCCGCAGTGGAGGCCGCCACAGATACAAATATCTCGTCATCATAATGGACCATTATACCAAGTTCGTTAAGCTATACCCAGCGAATCGGGCGACTACGAATAAAGTTCTTGAAATCCTAATCAACCAGTACTTCCCAACCGTCGGAAAACCGGTATCGATCATAACCGACCACGGAACACAATTCAAGGGGAGGAAATGGCGGGATACACTGCTGTCAATGGGAGTTCATGCATACAAGACATCAGTATACCACCCGAGCAGTAACCCGGCCGAAAGAGTCTTACGAGAGGTGGGGCGCCTATTAAGAACGTACTGCCACGATCAGCAGAGGAGGTGGCAAGAATACTTGGAGGCCACTGAAGAATTCCTCAACCTGGCATACCATCCAGCCATAGGAATAACCCCATACTCCGCAATGTACGAAAGACAACCCCCTAGGGAGATCGAGGATATCTTGGAGTTCCCCAGAGAGCATAAATATATATTTAATAGAGTTCAATTTCATAATAAGGTGGCCGAAGATCAGGAGAAACGGCGGAATAAGTACGATAAAAGCATGTGTAAGGTTATTAATTATACCGTTGGAGAGAAGGTGTTGTTGAAGAATAGGGAATTACCCAGTTCCTTAGAGGGGATAACAAAAAAATTATTGCTTCTGTACACTGGTCCCTATATTGTCTCTAAGAACAATAACAACAACACGTACGAAATAAAGGAGATGAATTCAAATAAAGTGAAGGGTGTCTTTAACCAGGCATCCATGAAGAAATTTTATGAATAAAAATCAACAAAATTCAAAAACAATGTAATACCAAATTACATACAATTATTTAAAAGAAACATTTTGGAAAGAGAAGAATATAACAAGAAGAATTTTGAATTTCAAACAACGAAATTCAAAAACATAGTAAGCACATCTTACAACCAAGTATTTAGGAAAACAATTTTGAAGTTAAAGAAAAAGAATTTATTTAAATGAATAAATTCAAAAATAAGTAAGTCCAGCTTACTAACTAATTATTTGAAAGAAACTATTTGGAAAGAAGAATATAACAAGAAGAATTTTGAAATAACCCTCAAAAGTCAAAAATAAGGTAATACCACATTACATACAATTATTTTAAGAAAAACTATTTGGAAAGAGAAGAAAACGAATTTAGAAATCAACTAAATTCAAAAACAATGTAATATCACCTTACTTACCAAAGATTTAAGAAATAAACTATTTGGAAGGAATATAATAAACGGAATTTAGAAATAAACCGTCTAAATTCCAAAAACAATGTAATACCTTACATAACAAGTATTTGAGAAAAACCATTTTGCAGAAATATAAAAAGAATTTTGAATTGAAAACAACTGAATTTAAAAAGAAAGCAAGCCAACCTTACATACAAATTATTTGAGAAAACTTTATGGAATAATATAAGAAGAGTGAATTTTGAATTGTGTATAAATCAAGTTTCCAAACCAAGAGTAAGTACAACTTACCGACCAATTATTAATAAAACACTTGGGTGAAATAAACAGAAGAGATTTAATACCATATTTATGGTAAGCATAAAATATATTTACCATGTTTATAAAGGATCATAATGGGATGAATAAAGGAAACAGACTTTAGAATTAAAACAAATAATTCTGGAAAGTATGATCATGTCTAATTTCAATATAAAGAGTAAAAACCTTTCCATAAAATGATGCCAAAGGAAATAAAAAAATATGATACGATTTGAGTGATTGAATATAATAAAATACAAAAACTTAGGTGGAATTATGATATAATAAAACTTTGAAGTGGTATGAGGAGAAATTATGACCTCATTATAAAATTAATAAAAAACATTCATTCGAAAGTATAATAACCACGACAGGAATAATGTGAGAATAATATCAAAGATATATGTAATTAAACGAATTAATATAAAATGATTTATGAATTAAATGTCAATTGTGATAATGACAGTTATAAAAAGTTCTAGAAAATAGAACAAGTGGAAATAATAAGAACAAAGAAACAGTCTAAAAATGTCATAAAGATATGCTACTATAAACAATGCAGATTATAATAAAAAAACCAGAAGGTAATAAAGAATTTATCACCAAAAGCTTTATGTGATAAGAAAAGTTAAAAAATGTAATAATAGAAGAGCTTCCTACCATAATATCAAATGAAAGAAACATCCAGTTAACGAGTCAGAAGAACAACTGAGATAGGAATATTAAAATCTCTGAGAAAAATAATAAGTAATAAGTGAAGTATCCCAAAGATATTTTTTAAATAGTAACAAATGTGTACTATTCTGAGTAATATTTTAATCTGTCTGTAGATAATTCCAGCAGTATTAATATGTTTTTTGAGCAGAGATGATTTGCCTCTGTAATCAAATATGTGTGAAGTATTGGACAGCAGAGGAAGTAGCGTACAGTGCCTCTCTGAACTGAACCAGCTCACAAAGTAGGGAACGATAGGGAGGAAATATCCCAAGGAGAAAATACTAAGAAGAAATATGAAAATGAAATAATAAATATGAAACTCAGATGACTATTACTATCAAGGAAGATCAAGTGAGAATGAGAAGGATATAAACTCAAATATAAATAGGAAAATTTTTAAAATGGAAGGAAGTCCAGAATAATAACAAACCTAGAATAATTATCATAAGCAATTGTTTCAGACAAAGCAAGTATAGTCTGAAAAAATTACTTCTGGAGAAGGGCATTCTGTAGCATGACAGAAAATCCACTACTTATTAAGTCATATAAAATCATAAAAATTAATTACACCACATATGTTAAAATAATATTGAATGAGATTTAATGAAATCAAAGGAATGAACCACGATAAAATAAAAATCCTCATTACATTATATAAAAACCACTGTTTAAATATCAAAGAAAGTATTGAAAGCAACTCATATTATAAGATCAGTAATCTACCCAGGAAGCTAGGAGCAGTAAACAAATTAAATAACACCATATCAAGAAGAAAGAGAATCAGTTTAAGAGTGGTGAACACCAAAATACCCCAAAAACAAGAAGAAGGAAGAATAAAGTTTGTGATCAGGAAGAAAACAATACCCTGAAACCTTTAGAGAAGAACAAGGTCCGTATCAGTAAATAACTTCGATGCTCCAAACTAAACAGCAGTCGAGATAACAAACTACCTTGGTTTACTCAAGAATGAAGAAGGAAGACCAGAAGAATGAAGACTAGAAGAAGGACAAGAATGAAGACAAGAAAGAAGATGAGAAGAAGGACAAGAAAGAAGACAGGAGGAGAGGAAGAAATAGTATGAAAGAAACACCGTTGTAAAACCTATTATTATTATTAACTACCATCAACCCCAAACCCACCAAAACGATTAAAAAGAAAGTATAACATACCAAAATCCTATAAAATGTAATTATTTAGAAACCTAAAGTGTTGTATAGTATTATAAGAAGTGAACCTACTAAAGCGATTGTGTGATAAAGAAAATAAACAAATCTTAACAGTCCATGATTACTAAAGGTCTGGTCTAAGATAGTGAGACTCAAAATATCAGAACCACCAGTGAAAGTGAATTTGTGTAAGTGTTTTTTGGAAATGCAACAAACTTAAAGTTAGTGATACTATGACTTATCAATATGCTATATAACAACTTTAATATCCAATAATAAACAGCATAATAAAATAATAAAATGGAAGATTTCCAGTATTTTATTATTTTAATGTAACTCTTTATTTACAAGACATTTGTAAAAAATGCTAATAACTAGAGTATGGGTGGTCATGTTTACTGATGAAGGGGATTATAAATAATAATGGTTTAGACCAGAAAGGACTGGCATTAACTGAGTATTCATAGGTTTAAAATGTTTAAATAGACTGTTTGTTCACAGCCATAAAATCAATGTGTTTGTAAGAGTTATTAGAAAATAAGATTTATATTATGTGTTTAAAATGAATTATGTTTGCTAAATAACAGCATACATACCATTAATAATGTTTCAGTAGGTATGCTGTGTTAATTCAAAAGGAGTTAAATGTATATGTTCAAACCATGTCAGCAATAAGTTCAATTGTACAGATTGCTAAATCATGTTCATAATTATTTTTTTTATAACAGTAGTGTTAATTAAATACTACACCTCACAATAAGTTATAAACCATTTTATTTTCATGTAATAATAACTATGTGAAGTCAGAGGAGTGGTAGAATTAAATTTATTTGAGAAAGACAGAAATGTAAAATTCTAAACTCTAGACCATTTGGTGAATTCACAGAAACCATATAAACCAGTATAATTCACTTATAAATCCTGTAAACTAGCAAGATTTAGATAAGGTAAATCAGTTAACCACTACTGGGAATGATCCTATGAGTTAAAATGATAATAAGGAAATATACCTTAAAATATTGTAAATTTTCAAAATATATAAGTTAATTCATTTTAAAGAGCAATGTCAAAGTCAGAGATTAACACAAAAAACCAGTTCAAAGATTCAATTTATATGTATTTAAGGAAAGGAAGAGAAATATGACTAATTAAAATTTATTATAATAGTATTAATAACAATTAAAATGGAAGAAAAATTTGTATGAAGGCGGAAATCAGATTTTGAGCCTATATTTCCAAAAAGGGAAAGAAATTTGTTAATTTCCACAAAATGTCCACAGATATGGACTATAATACATCAATTTAAAAGGAATGAGATGATTAAACCAATGATAAGGTTCATAATTCATGAAAGTGATGAATAAAATAAATAAATTCCATATATAATGTAATATTGTATCATGTGTATGGGTAATCGAAATATGTTAACAATACTTTTTCAAAGATTAACTGGGCCAGATTTTGACCAAGTTAATATAGTCTTTTGTTGAATATCAAGCTGAATAGTTGTGTGAAAAAACGTTCCTTATAACCGAGTCGAAAATGGTACTAACAGTTAGCCATTAATATAAGTGAATCGAGAGTTAGACGAATTAGACACTTTTTTAACTAAATCTACCAAAACATTAACGACAATAGTGAAAACTAACGTCTAACTTCATTATACGAGTGATCTAAAACAGTAAAACAATATATTTTATATAATTCACGCTACAACTCATAACCACTTTTACAGACAAATTAACCCACAGAAGTGAACGTACAAAATAACCTAAATAACACAAGTTTACACAGAACACTTCTTCAGAACACACCAAACAACCTAATAGACAGATTACACCAGTGCGGGAACATTTCAAACATTCGTGAAGGTAATTTTGCTGTGATTTTTTGACTCGACAACATCGCAGTAACTACGCCAGATCCAATAGCGGCCATCTTGAAATTCGAATCTGCCTTCATCATCCAGTGGTGACGTCAGTCTACATATGGTCTGACAAAACAACTTTCTTAAACATTATATATCAGAATTATTTAAATACTGTTAAATAATAATTATTGAATTTATTTTAATTGTTAATGTTATACTTTCTCGTTACCCTTCTCTGACTATTAATTAATAATCGCTCAAAGAACCTGTCTTTTATATAATACTTATAATAATTTTTCTACTGTATGCACAATCGATAATTCCCTGAGACGGAGTCGATAATTGTTCTCAATCGATAAAAAGTCGATTATTTATTAAATTGTTTAATAAATCCATTTATTTCAATTGTTTTTATCTGTTATTATTTCACAGGCTAATTTAAGGTTATTTATTAAGGCAAAGAGACTTCAAGAAGAAGAAAATATTTTTTTTCAGTGAGATATTGGACCAGTAAGAAAAATCATCAATCGATTGCTGACTGGAGTTAATCTAGTTAACTCCAGACTTGGTTCAGATCTTCCAGAAGTGCTCGATAATTAATAAATACCTTCCTAATTCTTAAAATTTTTACAAAACCTTTAAAACAGCCTTATTTCTTAATTACAAACTTTGATTAACATAAACAAATTTTTTTTATTGAAAATTTTATTTTTTATAAAATTTTCCCTCTACTATTTTATTTTTGTAAAGACCGGCATACAGGGTCTGCTTACAAAGTGGCGCTCGCAACAGTGGGGCTTAAAAGAGTTACTACACTACCACAGCGGAGTGAAACCTTACTAGAGTGGAGGTTTATTTTGAACGAACCTCTAATCTCTTATATTTTTGTAACGGACTGTTACAAATTGGCTAGCCCAAACAGTGGCGATTAATTAAAAAGGAAGAAGCCGAGAAACCCTTTGTAACAGACGTCTGGTTACAATATATATACACAGTAGAACTTGGCTAATTCGAATGTGCATAATTCGAATTCGTGGATAATTCGAACTTTTACCGTGGTCCCTTGAATATCCTATGTAAAACCATGCAAAAACATCGTCTGTAATTCGAATAGTTTTTGGTTAATTCGAAATAAAAATTTTGTTCAAACTACAAAAAATCGCATTCTGTATGGGCTAGACCACGTAAGAATAGAGACATGACTGGAAACAGACAAGCAGGCATCGCCCTTTGTGAACAGACGCTTGTCCTTTGTGTCAAATTCGTGGAATTGCCGTCAGTATCTGGCGATGACACATGACTGGCTCGTGTAACGGTACCGTCCGCCATTGTCCCTTGTTCCACGCCTCGTCAGTCAGCCACCCTCACTGTTGCTTTCAGTTCAGTCTGCCTGCATTCATGGAAGTGTTAAGTCTTTTTGAGTTTCTACTGTGCGAACTGTGTCCTGTAGTGAGAGACCGTTCCTTTCTTTATACAGTACTGTATATACAGACTGGTGTGTTTTAGTGACGCTTATTGTGCAGTTTTATTGTGTTGTGTGTTCATCATGGCCCTTTCAAAACCGACACGGACCCAATACAAATCATTGACATTTGCCGAAAAAGTTGCCGTTATACGGGAAGTGGAAAAGGAACAAAAAAAGAAATCTGAAATTGCCAAGGAATTCAGGATACCGCCAAGTACGCTGTCAACGTATCTAAAAAATAAAGAGAAGATTTTGAATAGTGTGTGTAAAGCCAGCGACAAAGATAGGAAAAGAGCGCGAGGACCAGAAAATCCTGACGTGGATGAATGTGTAGTGAAGTGGTTTAAGCAAGCAAGGGACAAAAAAATTCCAGTCAGTCGGCCCCTCGTCAGAGCCAAAGCTGAGGAATTCGCATCTAGCTTAGGGAAAAATGATTTTAAGGCCAGCACTGGTTGGCTCGATGGTTTTAAAGAAAGGAATGGCATGTCTTTCAAAACTGTTTGTGGGGAAAGTGGATCTGTTGACGTTGAAGCTGCAAATTCATGGAAAGACGATTTGTTGCAAATGATTTCTGATAGAGACGCTAAAGACATTTTTAACGTAGACGAGACGGGCTTATTCTTCAAATGCACCCCCGACAAAACACTTGCTTTTAAAGGAGAAAGTTGTAGTGGCAGCAAACACAGCAAGGAGCGCATAACACTTTTATTCGGAGCAAACATGGATGGCTCGGAAAAACTGCCTTTCCTAATGATAGGGAAGTCAGCCAACCCACGTTGTTTCAAAAATGTAAAAACGAAACCAGTTGAATATGAATCAAACAATAAAGCTTGGATGACAGGTGAAATTTTCGAAAGATGGCTTTTGAAAATCAACAGGAAATTTCGGAATCAAAACAGAAGAATCATCTTGTTTATTGACAACTGTACAGCGCACAACACTATTCCTGTGATGGAAAATGTAAAGGTTGTGTTTTTCCCTCCAAACATGACTTCAGTAGTTCAACCTATGGACCAAGGTGTAATAAAAAATTTTAAGCATTTTTACAGACGGCTTGTGGTCCAAAACATTCTGTCAGGTGCTTATTTAGATGAGCACGAAAATATCAAGATTAACATCCTTCAAGCTGCCCGCATGTGCAACAGTGCTTGGGACCAAGTTACGCAAAAAACAATTGCTAATTGTTTTCGTAAAGGTGGTTTCTGCCACATTGAAGGTGAAGAGGACAATAAAGCTGCTAGAGAAGTCATACCCACTACAGATAACTGGGAAGATTTTGGACATGACGCAGGCATTCGTTACGAAGAGTTTGTAAACATGGATGAAGACTTGGCGGTGTGCGGTGAACAGACAGATGCGGAGATCGTGGCTGATGTTATGAACAAAAGAAATGATGGTACATCTTCAGATGAAGAAGGGGACCAGCTAGAACTTCCAGAGATACCGATTCCAATGGCTTCACAGGCATCAAATTACATTCAAGACTTGAGACGGTTTGTTGAAGGACAGCAGAACGTAAGTGACGCTATTTTCCAAGCACTTAATAAACTTGAAGAGTTTACTACAACTCAGTGTATTAACTGCAAAATGCAATCAAAAGTTTCTAGCTTTTTAAAAAAACTGTAAATGCTATATTTTGTACTGAAACGTGTTTATACGTTTGTAATACATATGTATAAGGAAATTGTTTAATAAAATAACATATTGCTTTACTGAATTTCGGTTTTTGATTTGATTTTTTTACCCTTATTAAAAGTTTTCCTAATTCTAATTTTTTACTGGTCCCCCAAGTTCTACTGTATATATATATATATTTTTTAATCTCGTTCTGAAAGTGCATAAAAATCCTTACAACCTCCCGCAGATTTCATCTCTCTACATAGCGTTGCTCGTAATTGGTCAAGCTTCGAAAATAAAACTTTGAGCGCCTCTCGTGGCCGTTAATAAATATTTCATCTTCACATTTTGCTCGTGCATTCGACTTATTTCTACCAACATTTTCCCAAACTTTTAACTAAATCGATCCACTAGCACCAAAGATATAACAAAAAAAGCGAAACTTCACCTTACATCAAGTTTTAAGTTTTTCTAGGTTATGTATGCAAGGTACCAAGTTCTAACCTGGCTAGATTTAAAGGGTATAGTATGCTGAAAGTGCTGTATTTTTTTTGTTTTTTTTTCTAACATCTAGAACTTGAAATATATTCATTAGTGTAATCAAAAAACGTTAAAAAAGTCCGTTTTTTCATAAAAGGCCCAAAAAAGGGGACTTCCGGTCACCTTTGGATGAAAAAAATATTTTTCCCTTAATCTACTAGACAAATAGAACCTATTCAAAAAAAAAATTGCTGTTTGCTCTCAGTTCCCTTATTTTTATTTTTTCAGGACCCCACTATAATTCAGTATACAGGTGGCAGTGCCCATAACACTGCTGCTGTAATACAACTAACTGGACAAACTGACTACAGTTGCCATTATCTTATTTATTGTGTTGCAAGCTTATTGAGTCTCATTTATGGCAGATGTTTGTGGAATGTTCAGGTACACACTTGTGGGACAAGTTAATCCAAGAATAACTTGGATTAGATATCATTCAAGTCTTTAGTTCTTAAAGAACACAGTAATCCAGTGAATACATTCACATATGACAATGCTGAGATATCTTGTATGTCTGAGGGTATCATTCAGTTATGAACATAGTTCATCTGTAACTCTAGTAACATGCTGTGGCAAATTTCAGTGGCCACTTCACTTACTACT
This sequence comes from Magicicada septendecula, assembly GCA_034769895.1. NCBI lineage: Eukaryota > Metazoa > Arthropoda > Insecta > Hemiptera > Cicadidae > Magicicada > Magicicada septendecula. Next base: position 785,602,733 of record CM068368.1, read on the forward strand.
CTCAATTGAGTTAGCTCTGATTTTATCCTGCCATTTAAGTCATTAAATTCGTTCCCATAGCTGATGGAGTGTTAAAAACTTATTCTCTTCGTTTAATATCTATGGGACACATAGATCTGGATGTCTAAGGCAAGGTTGTATTCCCAAGTTAACACACTTCTCTTGATTCATGATTATATACATGCATGTTTTATAATGCTGAGGCACAGTGTTATGAACAAATAATATTTAACTTTACTTTCTCAAGTGGGATGGATGAAAATCTGTGGGACATCATTTATTATGAAATCTATAATGACTGTGTAGAACCTAAAGCCATTTCTAATACAATATACAATACAGTAAAGAATTATAATATTCATGGATCTAGCTACCAGTGAATGTAAGATTTAAAAATAGAGTAGTTTTACATGTAATCTTAAAGGTCACCTGTCTAAATGTCCTGAAGGCGAGTCTGATAAGTTTCAAAGAATCATACTATAATGACATATGAATGCTGAGTTACTTTTATCACACTAACAGTGTTTTTATAAAAGTTTAAAAGTTTAATTAGCCAGTAATATAAAAAATAATCTCTTAATTTCCAGAAAAAAAAAAACTAGTAACAAAAATCCCTTGCACTATATTTCTGCTTGAATTTTTTCATTTGCTTCACTTCCCAACCTTTATTGGTTTTTATGGTAGGACTAATATTGTGAATATTATTTATCTTTGATTCCATATTTTTCATTAATATATCAGTTGTCTGTTTTTTACTCCTATATGTGGATGTAAATTTAAATTTGGGGAATGTGATAAGAAAAAGTCACAATATTAATAATTAAGGACGTAGTAAGATTTGTTTCTTTTTCAGCCTTAAACCCTGTAGCCTGTTCTGACTTCACCATCTCGCCCTTAGTTTACTAATACTTCTTATCTCTTCTACCCAATAGTTCATAGCCAGCTTTGGAATTCTTCCCATTCTGTTATCATGGGCTTTTCACTCTTTCTTTGTGTCGCTTTGCACTTGTAGGCATTAGTAGTACGCTTATATTTTGTATATAGTTTCACTTCTTATTCTGTCTTCCCTAATACATCCTTTGACAGACCTTGTAAATGTTATCTCTAATGTTCTTATTTGCCTCACATGGTAGCCAGCATTAATTCATATATAACAGAATGAACATTACCATAACTCTGTACAGTTTTACCTGTGTTTCTCTGATAGCTTCCTTCCTCTTAGTGTTACTAAGAGTAAGATTTATTTCATCATCAATCATCTCCAGCAAGAATTAAACCAAAAATGGTTTGTTCTGGTCCCAAATAGATAGACTAGAGCTTGTAACCCTTCTTTAAGTATTTTATTGACTTATAAAATTTTTTTTTTTTTTTTTTTTTTTTTTGGAGGGGCCACAAGATAATTAAAACTAGGCCAAAAGCCTAGAGAAGCCAAAAATGCGCTGGATCCAGTGAGACGGGACTTGCAATTAAAACTCACAAAATTAACAACCAATAAATTTTTATTACATCCTTCTCTTTTTTTTATAACAAAACGTTAAATATTTATCTCCCAACAAAGTCAGTGCTTTCTCCTTAAAATATTTTTTGTTAATTTTTTACTTTAAAAATAAATATAAAATTTAAATGAAATTAATATAATGATTAATTGATTTTCTTTTCCAATTGGGGTTACTTTTCCCCACTTAGCCCTATACCTAACCCCAAGAAATAACACATGAATATACAATACATATAAATGGACTTATAAATATATATGTCTACAACTACAACACATACACACGTTCCACATCACAGGACAATTACAACTTTCAACATTAATATCTTGCCACACCTCTTTCACCCCATAAGGTACATAATTCCCAATTCATAAATATTCTTGAACGCAACACCTATTGAAAGATCTTAATACATAATAATCCATATATATATATATATATATGTGTAACCCCAGTGCCCCCAGGGCATACTAAAATTCAGGGGTTGGCATAATGCCTGATACTACTATAAAGTGCTCCCTCACTGAGCACTTAGACTTGGAGGAAATATAATCATAATTCAGTCAAAATACAAGTGACCATAATAAATTAAAAGGAATTTAAGCGTGATAAATTTTTGTGAAATATTAATAACAGTAATATTTTCGTGAAAGAAATTTGATAACAGTAATGTGCCATGATGCTTTATAACCTTTAAGAATTAATTTGGCCCAAAGGCCGACATGTTCCTAGGCAAGATCATGCCTAACTAAACCTGTCCCAGGAGCATGTTCAAGTCTGCATGAAAAATCCGCCTATACAGGATTAAACTGGGGACCCGAATGAAACTAACAAAAGAAACTCCTATCCATTATAGGACCCAAACTGAATATAAATATGTGAAATTACATGATGAATGATAGAATTACTAGCACTAAGGTAACCCTTTTACTGAAAACTAGAAAAAGGGTACATGCCTGAATAAATCAGCCACGGATACATGCCAACCTCTGGGCTCACACTTAATATAAATAGTATTACAAAATGTACAAAAGATCCCCCCCCCCCAAGTCCGCGCACTATTCTGTCCCGTTAACCAGGGACCCAATTGAAATGTGTAAAGCTTAAAGTCATTTTAGGGTGTGTCGCTATATGCCCACGAGTTCTAGTAGGTTACATTCACTTGTGTTAAAAAGTAATATTGGGTTGGTGTCACCTGATTTATTCCCTGGTGTGGAGTTTGAAGTCCTGGTCTAGAGCATTTTTGTGTTGGTGTGGCCTGTTCCTCGCTGTTCTCCTCCGGCAGATGAAGCTGAGAGCCTTTGATGTTCGGTTGTTCAGGTCATGCTTTGGAGCTGGTCCTCGACTTGAAGCGGGGGACCCGCAGATCTGTTTTAATTTAGCCTGCCATAGGTGGAAGATGGAACAATTAATAAAAACTTCTCTGTCGGAGAGCGGCGAGGCGGTTAGTTGGAGTAGCGAAATCAGACAAGCTCCGAACCGTTTATTCTACGCATTTTTCAACTCGCGCTTCAAGGCGTCCGCAAGGGAGCAGCACCAATCAAGCGCCGCTTCGTTACCTCATGTAGATTCTGCGCTAACCGTTAAACACAGTACGGCAGAACGCCCACCGCTAAATACAGAAACCTATTTTTCTTTATATTCGTTAAATGCAGTACAAGATTTTTTTTATTATACGCTATTTACTTTTGCGTATTAGCGCCGATTTTATTCAGTCGGCACAAGCTGGTCACTCTTCTTCAGATGCCCCTCTCCATCCGTTTGGCTTATAGTTCCATAGTTGTTTAGGGACGTGGTAGTCATCCAGTCGGTTAAGATGTTCCAACCAGTTTAGCTGATATTGGGTAATTCTGTCAAGTATACTCATAATATTCAGCCCCTCCTATGCATCGACATTTCTTTTCTTTTGCGATCTTAAAGTGTATATTGTGCCACATGCCTGAGAAATCCCATTCCAGCCTGCGACTTTTGTTAAAATACAATTCTCATAGAGAAGTGTGGGGAGGACAATCACCTGTAGAACTCCTTGTGTGTTTCTTTCCTTGTTGATTTTAGAGTTCTCCTGGTGGTCCCACATATATGGTTGAACTTATGCAACTTCTTCACCACATCATTTTTTGTAACGTAAGATATAGTTACTTTGTTTAAGTAATATTTATTTAAATTATATTACTGCCTTCCTTAAATTATACTATTAGCCATACATATCTCTTCTTCATGATATTGACTGAAGACTCGTTGGGCACTTGGTGAAACATATTACTTACTACAAAGCTTTTAAAAAACACACAAACACTTGGTAGTTTCACAACTTATTCTTAACCTCTGACAATTGTTTCAGCCGATTAGACTAGTCTCAAAGAAGTGCTAAGAACAACTAAATACAAAGAAGGTATAGGGTGGTGAACGTTAAGGGTGTATATACTGTAACGGTATAGAATGAAGGGGTCTGTGATCTTAAAAGTTTTTTTCATAACCAGAGTATATTTTGTTAACGAACTATAGCTCCGGGACTGGTACGGTGAAGCACAAAAATGCAGGTTATCAACAAGGGTGCGCATTCCCGCGGACGAGCGAACGGTTCGGCCAAAATTCACACGAAAATGTCACGTCTCAAAAATTCCTTCGCACCTGGTACTGGATTCCGTAAACTCCTCGAGAGGTGCTCGTCCAATGAAAACGCAAGTTGCCACGGGCAGTACGACTTTTGTCCATCTTGAAAAGCTCTGTCGTGATATAACTTTCGAACCGGCCGGTTCAGTGTACAAGCTCGCGAGCAAAATTTAAATAAAAGTATGTAAGATTTGATTAAAACTATAACAAAGTGAATAATTCGGCAGTGTAACATCAAACAAAAATGCAGTGAACAATTTGGACGAACTAAAATATACGGAGTGCGACACGTGGTCTGCAGGGACGCCGCCAGTCAAGTAACAGAATAACATAAACCAATCACTAAATAAAAAATTTACAAAAGCGCTAAATTTAAATAAATGGGGTGAACGTGTGAGTGAAGTGTGTGAGCAAATACTGGATTGTCTTAATAGGTAAATGTAGTATAAGTTAAGCTGTTTTTCTGTCAACATGTATTTCTTATTTATATAAATTTATTTAGATAACGTATTCCATACGTTAGTGGACAATGTGTGAAGCTGCTTACACATTACACAAATATAAATACATAATTTTATTTATTTGTTCCACTCACCTGCTGAGAATTATCTGGGTCCAGAATTCGATCGCACGAACGTAGGATGCAAACGTGTTTTACAGGTTAATGGAATAAGTTACTCGACTCATTGTTTGAAGAGAATTAATGAATTTTATTTTTTAACTTGCTTTAAAAAACTTTATCAGATCTTTACTCAAAATTTAAACAGTGAAATCATAGCATAATCATTTCTTATTTGGTTAGTTACTCCATGGCCATAATTACTATATTTAACCTAGGCTAACATCTTACCTTATTCTAGGATACACAAATACAGCCCAGTCTGCCATTCTCTCATTCACTCAATTTACTTCAATAAACCCTCCCCTGATCATTTTAATTAACACAAAAACCCTTAACATATTATGAAATACCCCCGGCCGGCAACGTGGTTTTCGCTCGCGCTAACGACTTCTCATTTTTTAACTGATTCGTGTGTCCGAAAATAAATGTGTGTGTTCTTCACCGAATAATCTCGTCACTGTCACATTATTTTAACTGATAATTCACTTGTTACTGGTAAATTATAAAATTTTGAAAAGAGACCACTGGGGCTGTACCTGCGCAGGCACTGTCTGTATCGGACTGCTAAGAGCGGCTTTGCGTTCACTGCTAACTAGCTTGCGTCTTTTTCAAAGTGGAAAACAATGCCAGCTACTTCTTCGCCACTATTGTGTCCCATTTAACACACGTATTTTTTTGTGTGTTGGTTGTAGAAGATATTCGTTCCGCACTGGTTGACGTCACAAAAAGGATTTGGCTTAAGACTCACATCCGTCAGCCTGGGACATGTGCTCGTACAATTTTCGTCTCTAGCCATTTTTGAGTTTCACAAGTCAGCGTCGGTCCGCACACCTGCTTGTTGGGTGCGATCGGGCGCACTGTCACACTCGCAAAGTTCTAGGAAATGACGCCTTGGTGCATTCTTTCGTACTGATTGCACAACAACTAAGGTGTATTGCTCCTTTGTTAGAACCCTGTTTCAATTCAACACATGGCCTGGTCACAGTTGGAAATTATTTTTATGAATATTTTTAACAAACCCCAAAAATTTAATAAAATCAAAATCCCTCCCCATTTGTCACGTTACAATACCCCCCAATGAGAGATCTTCTGCCGAAACAGAAGGAATCTCATTGTTAAAACCCCTAAGAGGACCGGTGAGGATATGGTGCCAAAAACCCCCTCTTGCTCTTACACCTCATGGGTAAACGACCCCCCTGGCTCGGGGACTATGGACGCATCTGAACTAGATCACTGGACTTCTCTGTACGAGATCCCAACACCGTAAAATCGAACAGATACGCACCACAGCGCACCTCCCCTTCTAACATGTTTCCCCAAAAAATCCAAATCCCTGGTCTTATATCATGCCAGATCCTCAACCGATATTTTCCCCCTTATCGTGCACACTGGGCTGCCTTTAGCAGTTACTGGGCTCGCACACACACTTATAACTACATACTATCAAAATTGAAACATTCTTCAAAAATTTATTTAAGTTAAAAATCACCAGCTATTTTCTTTTAAATCAAAACAAAATTTTTTATCTAAACTGAATAATTCTCTCCATTTTTTTTTTTTTTTTTTTTTTTTAGAAAATAAACAACTTGAACATTGCTTATAATATGAACATCCTTATCCTAACATGTGATTATACCTATATTCTAAACAATACAATTCAATAAAAAGAACACGATTAGTACACAAACAATAACATAATCAAAGTTCAAGAACATCCATTAGATGGCAGGCACAAAATCAAGAAATTTTTTTTTTTTTTTCAAAAAAATTTTAAATTCAAAAATTTTAAATTTATTAAACTATATTCTTTTTTCAATATTGAAATTATTTAAAATTATTCAAATTAATTAAAAGCTTGCCAAAACGGGTTTAGTATAGAACATCACCTATCAGCTGATCAAAACTGGGACAAGTCAAGAACCTTGACCTACATAAATTATACACAAGTTACATCTGAAAATACATTGCACATCTTTAAAAGTCTATCTTTAAACACAAAACAAAATAAAATAAAACATTTAAAAGAACAAAATATTATTATAATTAACAATCAAATTGATATTTAAATTACTCAAATAAACACTTTACATTATTTTCAAACTCTATCAAAAATTGTCAAAATTTTACATTTTTTATTACGAATCCTTTTTCTTTAATAATCACATTCTCCATTAATTTGGGTGATTTAATGATTTATACTAGCTTGATTTGCCATTTGGCATTTATACATATATAATCTTTCTCCCTCTGACTCTAATAACACTAACAACTTTCTATCAGGACACCCATCTCTATCAAAACATCTATCAAACAATCTCTACACCCAGCTTACTATTAAACTCAATTCGCCACATTCTCTCGATATATAAAAAAATATTCTCTAACCCTTTGTACTTAGGATATGTGTTTCCCCCCCCCCAAAAAGCTCATTCCCTTATGTTGGTTCCTGGATTCTACCTAAGGTAACCCTTTCCGGCGCCAAACGGTCCCTTCCCGTCCCAACCCTTTTGTTGCAGACTCCTACACTACACTATCCCCTATTACAAAATTGCCATCCCCAAATTAACACTCTCATTACCTCACTTCACCTACAAAATAACATCATCATTTATAAACCTCAATATATCAATCATTACTCTACATATATTCCCCATAACTACTGTGTCAACATCAATACTTCTCAAATTCTATTACATTAACTCACAACCACATTACATTAATTCAAAACAATATTTTCATCTCTAGTACCACTTTAACTTTAACTTGGACTGATCTATATGTCCCACAAAATATTAATCACCCAACATCTATCTTTTACTATCTTTCACAAATTATTTAAAATCTTAACTTTATCAAATTACTTTCCTCAATATTTGAAATAATATCTTTAACCTATTAAAACATTATCTTTAACATTAATTACCTTGGAAATTAATAAACAATTTATCAGTGACATTCTACTACTGATCAGCTGACATTCCTAGCAAGGTGAATGACCTCACTGCAAACACATTTCAAAATTATCCACACTCTATAAAATACATATTTTTAGCAATCCTTACATCTACCCTACTACACATCATTGTCTCCCCTCTTTCTGACTCTGGTACAATTATGTAAACCGCCTGCCGGTCTAGGTATTTACTTTGTTATAAACACATTTCAAAATTACACAAATTATGTAAAGCACATATTTTTATCAATTCTTACCTCTAACGCAATAAAAGAATACATTTCTAAAATATAGAATGAGCACATTATACTGAACGTATGAACACCTATTTACCAAAGCATAATACAAGCATTTTATTAGTGCAAAATTGATTTATCATTTTTACGTTATGAAATTTAATTTCGTTGCTCACCTGAGCAACCCCCCAATCCACACACACTATTGTATTTTCTGTTGGACTGTGACGCCCATTTGCCTACACAAGGACTGCATAGTTGGAGGAATTGAACATCTCCTTGTCCTTGCTTCGGCTTTACATTTAAAAAATTTTAGATATCGACATACCTGCGGTTTATAGTTACATGCCCTTAAAACGGGTCTACCACCTGGCTCTGCTGTCCCTACTCGGACAGAGTGGCAGCCGCTGTTCCATAGTTCCGGGATTTCCCCTAGTTTCACCCCCCTGTTAATTTCTAGTATCAACCAATTTCAAGTCAGCTATGGTCAAGGGACTTGATTATGGCCATAGCTGACTGCTAGCCAAAACCACGATTAGTGCTGGTAAGGCAGTAATCGCCCGAAAAGTCGGGGAAATCAAACTCTACTTTCATGCCTGTTCTATTCGTCATTACTCTGCACGGCACGAAAGTCTATCAGGGTACAATATACCATTGTACAAAAAGGTGTGCCGTACATTTTCGCCATTTTGGCCTCCGATGGAGGTAACACTCACTGTTACCCCCAACCCATTCCACTATCTACTGGGGCACAGGCCACCCCAGCAATAGCACATTAATAGCTAACCTAAAAAATTAAAACTTTCTACAATTTGCAGTTTCTGCACTCCACTATTATATCACTTCTCTGAGCACCAATCTACCCCCCCAAAATTATCCCCACATCTTGTATTGACAACAAGTTTTTTATTTTATTCCACACTCTTCAAAACGTTCCCATTCTCACTGATACTAAGAACTTGACAATTATATTTGGTCACTAAGTAAAATACAGCTACTGATATAAAATTAAATGCATAAACAATCCGAACTATACAACAGTAAAATTTTTACATTTAGGAGGCTAATACTAACTATCCTTAATGGTGAATCTGTGATCGCCGAAAATGGGCTCCTGCAGCGTCTGGAGTTGGAATCAGGCAGACACACTACGTGAATTCACATCTCCATGTTAATTCCTTTATTATCACATCGACTCATCTCCTTTTCCCATTTATTCTAGCCCGCCGTCTGCCTCACTCCAACCGCAGAAGCCACAGGACTCAAGTTTCAGATTACACTGTAATTAAAGTCAGTAGCTAAATTTGGTTTTGCCACTGATACTAGGCTTTTAATTTGTATGCACTGCCTTGCATTTATATACATGGCCTCCATTATTTACAGACACTCTGTGACAGTGCAGGTACGTGACAGGTACACCTGCCCGCTGTACCGTGTGTGTATAAAGAAATAATTTGTCACGTACCTTTAGGGGTCCCCCTCCCCGTTCAAAAGTGATGTAAGTTTTCTACTTTTAACCAATTTTGGTGGAGCCGGACCATCGTTGTTTTCACCGCCCGAAGGAAGATCCTCCAACCATGGCCCGCCTCCAAGTTCCGAAAACCACGGCCAGGACTGGTAAGATCGTGACCGCCCGAAAATGGGGGAGGATCCCTTCTGAATCAATTAAATTTCATTCACACAATAATCGTTAATAATAATCATTGCTAAAATTCCTATGATGACCAATACAATTTCAAATTTGTAGCATTGTGCGTCCCCATTATCTCCCTCGTCTCTCTGTTCTGTAACACATATGAATTCTTCATTTTAACCTCTATTACCTCGTACGGCCCCTCGTAGAGTAAGAAAAATTTCTTGATCTCCTTATCCTGAGCACTCGATAAATCATGTCGTCGTACTAATACCAGCTGTCCAACCTCGTACTGCGTCCACTTACCTTTCATATCATGCCTCCGTTTTCTCTTCTCCCCCTTCGTCAATAAATTTTCATTCGCCAGCCTAAGTTTTACATCACGACCTATAATATTGGTTTCTAGTGGATACTCAATTAGTTGCTCCAGAATCCTCTGTGGACGCGTCCCTCGTATTAACTCATAAGGTGTGAACCCCGTCGACTCGTGGGTGGTGCAGTTAAGCCAGTCTTCAATCTTCTGAACATATAGTGGCCACTCGCTGTGTTTGACGTGGCAGTAAGCTCGGAAAATTCTTCCCAACTCCCTCATGACGCGCTCCGCCTGATTGGACTGCGGATGATATACTGCGGTGTGTTTTGGGATGATACCTTCCCATCCGAGAGTCTGCCGCCACTTTCCACTGATGAACTGTGGTCCATGGTCTGATAATATCACCTTCGGCTTCCCCACGTTGATCATGTAGTCGCGTGTGATCTTTTCACTCAGCACCTTACTTGTCGCTCGCTTCACGCTATATAACCTTACATATTTAGAAAACGTATCAAGTACAACAAAAATGTACATCACTCCGCCCCTACCCTTTGGCAATGGGCCGTACAAATCCACTGCTACTAAATCAAATGGTTTCTCTACCTTAATGTAATTTAATTCCCCTTCTACCCTGTAATTCACAACTTTAGACTTCTGACATAGTTCGCAAACTCTAAGTATTTTTCGGACGCGTTTTTCCATATTTCTAAATAGACAAGATTCCCTTAATACATTCACACACTTCTTTGCCCCAAAATGCCCGTATCTAAAGTGACAGTCCCACACTATTTTCTCTACCAGTCCTTCAGGGATACCTAACCTCCAATCCCTTTCTCTCCCCTCTACTTTTTTAAACAAACTCCCCTTAAATACTTGAAAATATTGTTTATACCCGAATTCATCTAAATCTGATTCTACGCTAGTGATTATCTTATTTAATTTACTATCGGCTCTCTGCATTATATTTATATCCTTCAATTCTTCCCCAAAGAATTTATCTTCCCTGGACAGTCTATAAATTTCTATCTCTTTAATATCTCTACCCGTTCTATTTCAATCTGTGTCTACTCGTGATAGTGTGTCTGGCACCCTGTTCTCTACCCCCTTAATGTATTCCCAAGAAAAATTGTACTCTTGGAGAGCTAACACCCACCTGGTTATCCGGCTGTGTGTGAGTTTGCAAGTATTCAGGAACGACAACGCTTTATGGTCCGTCCTGATGATAGTTTTACTGCCCAGCAGATATGTCCGGAACTTCTTTACTGCAAATACTATACTGAGAAGCTCCTTCTCGGTGGTAGTGTAATTACGTTCTGCGGCTAACAACGTCCGGCTGGCAAAAGCAATGGTCTGGTGTTCTCTCGCCTCGTCCTCTTGATACAGTTCGGCTCCGAGTGCTATATTGCTGGCATCTGTCTGTAAATAGAAATTATCATTAAAATTCGGGTGGTTCATTAAAATCATATCGGCGAACTTATTCTTGATTTCGCAAAACGCTTCTTTTTCGTTTTCCCCCCCCTCCATTGTTTGTTCTTCTGTAGCACTGCGCTAAGTCTGGCCGTCGTCTGAGCATAGTTTTGCTGGAACTTCCTGTAAAAATTACACAGACCAAGAAAACTCTGTAATTGCTTTATGTTCTTAGGCTCCGGGAATGTCAGGATGGATTCTACTTTGTCCGGATTAGCCCGTATTCCTGTAGGTGTTATGATGAAACCTAGAAAGTGTATTTCAGTCTGTAAAAATTTGGATTTATCCCAATTCACCGTTAAACCTCCCTGGTATAATTTCTCCAACACATATTCTAAATGTTCTATGTGCTCCTCAAATGTTTTGGAAGCTATCAGAATGTCATCCACATATATAGTCAAAAAATCTAAGTTATGAGGTTGCAAAATTTCATCAAGACACTTGATAAAACTAGCTACACTGGTGTTCAGTCCAAATGGCAATCGAGTAAACTGATAGTTCTTTCCGTTAAACAAAAATGCAGTATATTTACGACTATTTTGTGCTAGTGGTACCTGCCAGTAACCTGCCGTCAGGTCTAACAACGTCATATATTTTACCCCACTGAACTTCTGAAAATTTCCTCAATCGCTTCAGGGGACTCTATCAGGAATAATAATTTGGTTTATTTTTCGTGCATCGAGGCATAACCTAACTCTCCCGTCTTTCTTTATAACTACCACCAGAGGGTTGGAATAAGTTGATACCGACCTCTCTATAATACCCCCCGCTAACATTCTATCCAATTCTAACTGTACTGCCCCCCTTTTAGAATATGTACCGGATAACTACGTTGTACATATGGCGCATGCTCCCTCACCTTTAGTTCACACTCATAACCTTTTGCCCTTCCTGGTTCCCCGGCAAACACTCCCCTATAATCCTCGACTACCCGCCACAATGCTTTACGTTGAGAACTCCCCTTTACGCCACCCTCACTACCAAATTTAACCGCTCTATCCGCCCATATTCTCTCCTCACTCTCTCTCTGCACATATTCATACTAAATTCCATGTCCCTATCTATGGTCTTATCTGGTATAAACCTTATACCCGAAATCTTTACTGTATCTAAAACCCGTTCAAAATTAACCGTTGTTCGTTTATTCTCATTGTTCAATTCCAGAATTCTTTTTCTAAAATTGATGACCGCATTATTCCTGATTAGAAAATCATTACCCAAAATTACTTCTAAATTTAAACCTCTTACAACTAGAAATGTATTCTCATAACTTTCCCCATTTATTAACATAGTCAACTGGACTTGTGTTGTAACCCGTTTACTTCTAACACCCGTAACGCCTACAATGGTTACCCCCGCAACTGGCAAAGACGGAATATTTTTGTTATTCTCTTTTAATTTATTTAGTACATGTTCCGCTATTACGGATATTTCACTACCTGTGTCTATAAGTGTCAAGACTGGCTTACCTTCTGTTTCCAGTTTTACCTCAGTCAACCATGCCTCTGGTCTCATCGTCTCCGCCTCCTCTTCTTCCATCAATTCCGTAGCCATGTCCGTGTGAACAGTGTGATTCCTGTATTTACTTTCATGGACCCCGTGGTTATTCCTTGACAATGGCCGGGCCTCCTCATCCATTGTCCTCCTTAGTTTCCTGTCCTCTCATCTGTATTTCTGGGCGTATACACTCTTCCAGTGTGCTGATTTCCTCCTTCGTTTCTTGTATTCTCTGCTCGTCTCTCCCCGTTCCTCTGCTGTGGGTTGTTGAATCTTTGTTGCGTCCTCTGCTGATGTCCGGGCCTCGCCCTTCTACATCTATAACAAAAATTACGGTCAGCATAATTTTCCACCAGACACCCATCACATTTCCACATCGGATATCGTCTGTTTGGTTCTCGACCATTATGTGTGGTTCCCCCCGTCTGGTCCTCCTCTTGGTACATAATTCCCTTCATTGTGCATATTATGTTGTTGTATGCGTCTGCTGTCTTCCTGGTCCTTAATATTCTGAAAAACATCCAATATTTTCTCTAGTTCATTTATATCACTTACCTCTCTGGTCATTAACGTCATCTGTACTTCCCTCGGTAGATGTTTGCTGATGTGGCGTACAAACGACTGGAATGGCAACGGTGGCTCTAAGTACTTAGCTTCATTATACAGCTTCATTGTATAGACGGTAATGTTATGGTTGTTTCTCCCAAAGCTCCCTGGTCCCATTATTTGACGTCGTAGTATCTCCTGCTCCTCTTCCGACCAGTACTTATTCCGAAAAGCTGTTTCAAAATTTTCATACCTCTCCCACTCGTTTCGATGTGTCTCCGCCCATATCTCCGAATTACCTTTAAAACATTTCAAAATTTTGATAAGCTTAACTTCCCAACTACTACCATTAAATCTGTCAAATTCTCGTACTCGGTTCAAAAATTGCTTTGGATGCACTCTACGATTCTCACTACAAAAAGTTTCGAGTTCAATTTCATTATTGGCGTCTCGTGTAATTAATATACGTTCAGTAACATTGCTTAATTTTTGGTTTATTACTAAACTTAACTCATCTTTCACACCACTAATGTTCTGTTCAAGTGAATACAATTTTTTATCAGTATTACATTCAGACTGTATGCTATTTTTTGATATTACATTAATGGATTCATTTAATGCTTGTATTTCTGTCTTACAGGTATTTTCAATTTCATTGACCTTAAAGTCTACATTATTTTTGTGTTCATCGATATTTTGATTCATTTTTTCAATTGTCATTACTACACTATTGAGCTTACATTCAGTTTCGGTATTACATTTATTTATTTTATATTCTACTTCAGTATTATACTCATTCATTGAATTTATTAACGTCTCCTTATTCTCATTTATTTGTTTATCAACTCTGTCTATTTGACTATCTATCTCATTAAATTTAACATCCATCTTTTTTATTGAATTATCTAACTTGGTATCTAATTGGTTAATTTTGTTAGTAAATTCTGCATTGGTATTTTCACAACGTCTATTAATTTCTTGAATATCATTTCTTAATTCATCAAATTTGTTATTCTGTATATCTAATTTGCTGTCAAAACTATTCTTTTGTTCTTTATTTTGTTCTAAGATTAATTGCAACATATTCATTACGTCATTATTGAATTGGATGTTACCTTTTGTTGAAGTCAGGGTCAATTGCACGCCCGAATCTTCAGTTATATTGCTTTGATCAGTTAAATTTAACTCTACTTTATCTTGGCTCGCACTTGGAGTCGAATGTATTTCAAAATTACTCATGTTTGACTCATCAAAATTTTCGACATTAGTCGTTTCATTTATATTGCTTTCGTTATTTCCTGCCATCTCTTATTCTTTACACTTGATATTTATAATACTTTAATTAATTTAATTTATCCTACTACACTTTCTATTTTATGCCAATTGTGCGTAAATGACGCACTTTTATTCCAACCTTAAAAACACGCTTGCATCTTTTGTAGGTGTGGAATTGTCATTGTTAATTTAATCAAATTCGTCCCTGTTCGGGCGCCATTGTGAAGCTGCTTACACATTACACAAATATAAATACATAATTTTATTTATTTGTTCCACTCACCTGCTGAGAATTATCTGGGTCCAGAATTCGATCGCACGAACGTAGGATGCAAACGTGTTTTACAGGTTAATGGAATAAGTTACTCGACTCATTGTTTGAAGAGAATTAATGAATTTTATTTTTTGACTTGCTTTAAAAAACTTTATCAGATCTTTACTCAAAATTTAAACAGTGAAATCATAGCATAATCATTTCTTATTTGGTTAGTTACTCCATGGCCATAATTACTATATTTAACTTAGGCTAACATCTTACCTTATTCTAGGATACACAAATACAGCCCAGTCTGCCATTCTCTCATTCACTCAATTTACTTCAATAAACCCTCCCCTGATCATTTTAATTAACACAAAAACCCTTAACATATTATGAAATACCCCCGGCCGGCAACGTGGTTTTCGCTCGCGCTAACGACTTCTCATTTTTTAACTGATTCGTGTGTCCGAAAATAAATGTGTGTGTTCTTCACCGAATAATCTCGTCACTGTCACATTATTTTAACTGATAATTCACTTGTTACTGGTAAATTATAAAATTTTGAAAAGAGCCCACTGGGGCTGTACCTGCGCAGGCACTGTCTGTATCGGACTGCTAAGAGCGGCTTTGCGTTCACTGCTAACTAGCTTGCGTCTTTTTCAAAGTGGAAAACAATGCCAGCTACTTCTTCGCCACTATTGTGTCCCATTTAACACACGTAGTTTTTTGTGTGTTGGTCGTAGAAGATATTCGTTTCGCACTGGTTGACGTGACAAAAAAGATTTGGCTTAAGACTCACATCCGTCAGCCTGGGACATGTGCTCGTACAATTTTCGTCTCTAGCCATTTTTGAGTTTCACAAGTCGGCGTCTGTCCGCGCACCTGCTTGTCGGGTGCGATCGGGCGCACTGTCACACACTCGCAAAGTTCTAGGAAATGACGCCTTGGTGCATTCTTTCGTACTGATTGCACAACAACTAAGGCGTATTGCTCCTTTGTTAGAACCCTGTTTCAATTCAACACGTGGCCTGGTCACAGTTGGAAATTATTTTTATGAATATTTTTAACAAACCCCAGAAATTTAATAAAATCAAAATCCCTCCCCATTTGTCACGTTACAAATGTCCTTGTAGAGACCATTACAGTAATATGAAAAGTAAAGATATAGAAGTATATAGAGTAAAGAGTGGAGGAAATTTTATGTAAAGGGGAGTATAACCATGAATGTCTTAATACAGTAAAATAAAATAATGTTTTATTTGAACTTATAAATATGTACTTGTTTATTTGCATTGACCTATTTTTCTCTGCCGAGTACACTAGACGACACCTTGTTTAACAGGCACACGAACGTCAAGATCTAAATTTGTTTTGACACTTCAGTTGATGTTCGAGTAAGGTAAGGTAACATAAATTTAAATATTAATTACTGAGAACTACTTCAGTTGGCGCCCGTACAGCGACGTTGTAAATTAAAATTAAATAATTTACAACCTAGTCGAAAATGGCAGAGAAGAATACGAATGCAAATTTATGTGAGAGTGTAGCCGGGGGGGTCGATATTAAACGTCACACAAGACGATTTAGTATCGACGAACGAAAATGTTAATGAGAGCGTAGACGAAATAGCAGACGAAATTGAAACAGTAGACGCTAAGAGTAGTAAATCAATAATGTAGAAGTACTTAGTCAATTAGCATTGTTTATGGAAATGATGAGTAATAAATGTGACCAACAAAATACGAGTTTGAATGAATTTAAAACTGAAATCAAATCAGAGATAAATGCAAATAGCGTAGAGATGAATAATAAATTTGACCAACAATACAAAGATAGTGTAGAGATAAAAGCAGAAATAAATAATAGATTTAACAAACAAGACGAGAAGTTAATAGACATAAATAACGAATTTGCGAACATAAGAAGCGAACTAAAAATGAGAAATTTAAATATGAACAGCCAATTTGAAAGCATAAGTGAAAGTTTTAGTGGAGGGAGTGAGAATTTTATTGAGATAAATAATAGATTAGAGAAACAAAATAAGACTATTGCGAGAGTGAAAGATGAACTGACTATAGATATAAACAAAATGCAAACCGAAATGAAAAATGATATAAAAATAATTAAAGAAAGACAGAATGAGAAACTGATAGAGACAAACAAAAAATTCAATGCATAACAAATAAATTTAACGATAAATTTAAAAAACAAAATGACAAAATTGATAGTAATGTTCAAGGAGTAATTGATGAGTGTGAGCGAATTAAAAGAGCAAACAAGATACAAGAAAATATTAATAATGAATTAAAAAATGACATTGAACAAATCGATACAATTAAAACTAATGTAACTAATTTGAAAAGTAAACAAACAGAACATCAGCAAGAAATAGTTAAAGTCAGAGAAGATTTAAGTTTAGCAGTTAATCAAAAATTAACTAATGTGAGTGAGAGAGTGAACATTGAAGTTGAGTTAGGTTATTTCAGTAATGAAAGTAGGGGGGTGAACACCATACAATTTTTAAACTCAATAAAAAGTTTCAATAAATATAACCAAGAAAGTTTGGAAATAAAATTGGTACACATTTTGAAATGTTTTAAAGGGGATTGTAACGTGACGAATTTTGAGGGATTTTATTTTATTAATTTTTGGGGACTTGTTATAAAATATTCATAAATTTATTTTCCAACTGGGTTACAGCCACGTGTTGGATAAAGCATTGTGCGAACAAAGGAACAATACGCAATAGCTGTTGTGCAACCTTTCTAAAAGAATGTGCTCGGCGTCATTTCTTAGAACTTTGCGGGTGTGTGGCAGTTACGCCCGAACACACCACCCCATCAGGTGCACAGACGACGTCACGGTAGTAAAACTCAAAATGGCTTAGAGACGAAAGTTTGGACGCACATGGTCTCAAAACGACGGATGTAAATCTAAGCCCAACCTCTTTTGTGACGTCAACCAGTGCTGACCAAATGTCATCCACGTCAAACACACAAAAACCCACGTGTGTTGAATGTGACACAGCAGTGGCAAAGAAATAGAAGGCATTGTTTTCCACCTTGTGAGTCCACAATCTAGTTGATAGTAAGCGGAGAGACGCTCTTCCCAGTTCGCCTACAGACAGTGCCTGGCCAGGCATCTGCCCCAAGGGGCTCTTTCAAAATTTATAAGTTTCAAGTAAAAAGTGAGTTTCAATTAACAATAATGTGACAGTGGTGATCGTGTTCAACGTAAGGACATAAAAAATCTATTTTTTTGGACATCTATGAAGTTATAAATGGAGTAAATTGAGGTTGCGCGGATGCCTCGTGCCGGCAAGGGGTATATGTTTTAATTTCAATAATAATGGGGTGTATATCTATGTAAAGGGGGTTTCTAATGAGAATGAATGAGAGAGAGAGCAGACTGGGCGGTCTTCATAGATATAAGGTGTAGATTCTTAATTATGTCAATATAAGATGTTTTACCAAAAAATGTAAGAAATTTCTGATTTATTTTGATAATTTTTATTGGAAAAGAATAACAGTACAAAACTGAAATAATTACTAATTAAACGAATTCAATTCTCTTCAGAAATGAGTTGCGTAAGTGATTTACTTAACCCATAAACCATACTTGCATCTAACGTTCGTGTGTCGGATTCTGGGTTCTAGGGCAAAATACAAGGTAGGTAAAACTAAATTTATTTATTTATATTTGTAATGATTAATTAACAGCACAGGATGCTAAAATTTGGGCGGACGCTCATAATGATAACTGGGCAGATTTTAATGAATTCGAACGAGCATTTAAAAATAAATACTGGTCAGAAGAAAAACAAGAGGGTTTACGTAGCACCATAATGGGGTGGAGCAATTTTAATATTAAACATATGAGCATTACTGCGTATGTAACGCGACTGTATAGCCAGGTCAAATATTTAGAACCACCGATGCCTCTTCTATCATTTATAAGATACATTAGTAAACATTTACCTAAGGACATACGATTCACAATCAGAACCCGGGAGTTTGCTAATATAGCTGAGTTAGAAAAAATACTAGAAGCGTACCAGAGTATGAAAGAAGAAGAAGGCAATAAGTATCAGTTTAGAAATAATGAATCGAGGCAAATAGATACCGAAGTAAGACAACCAGACCGTTTTGTTAATAACATGAGTAGATCGGAGAGGGGTGCGTGGTTATGTCCAAACCCTATTTGTAGAGCTAGCAACTATAATAGTTCTCGAAATCAGTGTTATAGGTGTCGGGGCCTAGGAGTGGAGCCCAAGGGAGAGAAGATAATTATAATAGAGGTTTTTATAGTAGTGAGTATAGTAGAAGGGAAAATTACGGTAGTAATGAGTTTAGGGGTAATAATAGAGGGAGAGGTTTTACCAATAGTAGGGTAATGCTGGGAGGTGTGAACAATAGAGGGAGAGGGGAATATGTTAGTAATATAAAATGCGACTAGGGGTACGGAAGTATTTTCTAATAATCATGATAGTAGAGTAGATCATAGGGGGGCGTACAATGAACCACCACCTCCAGCACAGTTAAACTGATGAGGACGGTTGAAAAGGAAAGTCCCCAGCCATCTAGTAGTAATATAACAATAGGGTCACTTATTACAAATATACATAACGAATTATCAGAAGAAGAAGTAGAGGAGAACGGTAGTAACTTTAGCATGGCTGAGTTCGAAGTCGAAGTATTCAATTCCAAGTACACTTCTTTCTAGTAGATTCAGGGAGTGAAATTACCGCTATGGATGATAGAATTTTTGAAAAAATAAAAAATCAGACCACGGAAACCATTCCACAACTACCAGTATTGGGAATTAGCGTTATAGATGTAACAGGTGTTCAGAGGAAGAGGGTGACTAGACAAATAATGTTACAGCTAACAATAAATAAACACAAGATAAATGTACCGTTTTTAATAAATTATTTACCTTAAATTATCCGCCGTGTGATTTCTTGTGCTATGTCTATGACGCGTTTCAGAGCTTATGCTCCATCATCAAATATTAAAAAGGTAAAACTATCACTCTTGCGAGATCGTTAAGAAGTTAAAATGTCAAAATTTGCATATGAACTGTACGCGGATTTGGGTGCGCACCCGTTCAAGTTCATTCTGCCACTGAACGGTTGCTACCTTATCGTAGCCCCAGCGAGCAGACTCAAGGCGGTATCGTACAATCGGTTGGATACAAAGTTCAGGTGGTCATTTAACACGATATTGCGACTCCTTGGGTTTGTTTTTATATTCACTATAAAAACTGTAAATTTTCACATATTTGCACTGTAAATTTCAAATTCCTCCAAGGCATTCATGAAACGGCCCTTCTTACACACATATAACGGTATTAAATTGGAACTAAAATCTGTGTAATCATGATTGTGTGAAGTCAGGTGTCGGGCGTAATTTGATTTGATGTTGTCAATGTTTCTTATTTTCTTAGGTAAATTTTCTCGAAATCGTTTAAGGAAACCTCTCCCAGTCTGTCCAATGTAGAAGGACTCGCAATCATTGCATGTTAACTTATATATGCCAGTTTTTTCTTCTAGAGGCGTGTGTTTTTTCGGTTTGAGAATATCCAGTAACTTATTATTAGTCCTGAATGAAATAGTGAAACTATTATTATTCAATATAGAAGACAAAACCTTAGGCATAAAGCTAGTGTAATTAGTAGATATAAAAATTTTTTGCGTGTTGTTGTTTATTCGGGGTTGAAGCATTCTTTTTTCATGTTTTCTCAACAGTTTAGATTAGGTTTAGATTCCGTACACAGATACATATATAATATTGTACGTCGTACACATTTTAGTCAATCACGCAAACTTCTTAGGCTAGAACATAAACATCGCCAAGAGTCTGCCATTATTTGTAAACACACATTTTACCCTAGAGTCATGAACTTAACTACAATAGTCTTTGATGATAATGAAATGAAGCTTTTAAGTAAAGGGATAAATTATAATCTCCCACCCGTCGGTAAAAACAAACTTATCTATGAAGTCGTTGAAGCGGAGGCAGCCGTCAAATCTATTTCAGACCCACACTTACAAAATGAAGCATGTGTACTTATAAATAATAAATTCAATAGAGCCATTAAATTAAACAATAATCTACCTCTCGTTTCACGTGGTCAGTCTAGGTACTCTAGTGAATATAAAACTTTAAAACAAATGAAAACAAAATTAATCGACAACAATGCCCTTATCGTTAAGGCAGATAAAGGAAATATGCTAGTCATCATGGACACTGATTCATACAGTGATAAAGTTCACGATTTTATTTCTAACAACAACATTAAAATATTAAACTCTGACCCCACTGAATTGTACGTCAGGGAACTTAACAATTGTATTAATAAAAGTATCAATTTATTCAATGAAAGCACACGACGTTACTTAAAGCCCATCAACGCTAAAGCCCCGATATTCACAGGACTGCCTAAAATTCATAAACATAACGTACCTATCAGACCGCTTGTGAACTTTACCACTGCTCCTGGCTTCAAAACTGCAAAAGCACTAGTTCGTTTGATAAAAGATAATTTACAATTACGTAATAATCATAGTATTTAGAACAACAATAATTTTATTAATGATATTAAATCTGTTGAACTACAACCTAACCACAAATTGGCATCGTTCGACATAACTAATTTATACACGAACATCCCAGTCAGAGATACATTACAGATTTTGAGAAACAATTTATCTGACAATAGTTGCATGAACACAGAGACGATAAATGAGTTAATTAATTTACTCGAGGTTGTTTTGAAACAAAACTATTTCACTTTTAATGGCTCGTTTTACATTCAAGATGATGGCCTAGCTATGGGCTCACCCCTCTCCGGCTTACTGGCCAATATTTATTTGAATTATTATGAGAGTACTCACTTGTTGAACAATAATATATATGCAAATAAAATAATATTTTATGCACGGTATATAGACGATACGTTTTTAATTTTTGATGGTACTATAAGACAAATCGAATTATTTAAAAACTGTTTAAATAAAATAAATAGAAACATCCAATTTACTCTTGAAACAGAGGTTGATAATAAGATAAACTTTCTAGATTTAACCATCACTCGACAGATGAATAAACTAAAGTTCAACATTTATATGAAACCGACTACCACTGACACCACAATACACGCAGACTCTCATCATCCTCTTTCACATAAAATGGCAGCGTACAATAGTTTCATTCATAGATTATTGACAATTCCTTTGGATGATAATGACTTTCGTGATGAGTTAAATGTCATAAAATATATCGCGGTTGCCAATGGTTACAATAGTTTAACCATTGACAAACTGTCGAGAAAACATGAAAAAAGAATGCTTCAACCCCGAATAAACAACAATACGCAAAAAATTTTTATATCTACTAATTACACTAGCTTTATGCCTAAGGTTTTGTCTTCTATATTGAATAATAATAGTTTCACTATTTCATTCAGGACTAATAATAAGTTACTGGATATTCTCAAACCGAAAAAACACACGCCTCTAGAAGAAAAAACTGGCATATATAAGTTAACATGCAATGATTGCGAGTCCTTCTACATTGGACAGACTGGGAGAGGTTTCCTTAAACGATTTCGAGAACATTTACCTAAGAAAATAAGAAACATTGACAACATCAAATCAAATTACGCCCGACACCTGACTTCACACAATCATGATTACACAGATTTTAGTTCCAATTTAATACCGTTACATGTGTGTAAGAAGGGCCGTTTCATGAATGCCTTGGAGGAATTTGAAATTTACAGTGCATATGCAAACCCAAGGAGTCGCAATATCGTGTTAAATGACCACCTGAACTTTGTATCCAACCGATTGTACGATACCGCCTTGAGTCTGCTCGCTGGGGCTACGATAAGGTAGCAACCGCTCAGTGGCAGAATGAACTTGAACGGGTGCGCACCCAAATCCGCGTACAGTTCATATGCAAATTTTGACATTTTAACTTCTTAATGATCTCGCAAGAGTGATAGTTATACCTTTTTAATATCTGATGATGGAGCATAAGCTCTGAAACGCGTCATAGACGAAGCACAAGAAATCACACTGCGGATAATTTAAGGTAAATAATTTATTAATTCGTACAAGTGATTTGGTTACCATATTAAACATGAATATACCTTTTTTAGTTATTCCAGGTTTGAATATGGGAGCGATAATGGGAAATGATTTTTTAAATAATTTTAAAGCTGAATTAAATTATTATACACAAACTATGAAATTAAAAAATTAAAACGATATAATTGAAGTACCATTTATACGAAGAAGAGATGTGGAAATGAAAGCATTAAAAATAATTAGTAAAGGGTGTAACGAACAGATTACTTACAATAATAAATATTATATATTCATCGTTACTTACCGTTTGAGCGAGGTTAACTGTTCTCTGTTTACATTTTTGTTCAGGCGCCATGTTGGTGTTACCAACCTTACGTATTTGATACTATTCGGGTCCAAGGTTCTTATAAGCGAGGCAGAGACGGAATGGTTACCAGAAATAACGTACACTAACAGCATTTGTGTAAAAATAAACGGTTTTTTTTATTAATTCATAGTTGCATAATTTGTCTTCCAAAACACCAAAATGGCTACTGGCATATTACATAAAACAGAATGGCGTTCCTACTTCCGCCTCTCTACACAATTAATAATTATTTTGATTACCTTACATTTTAATTTTATTTCCCCAAAATATTTTAAATAAGCTGCAGCTCTATTAAATTGATCCTTAAAATTTTAACCTGACTTTTACAAACAATTAAATGGAGACCACAAACCAACGCCTCATGGCGTCTCGCCAGGTTAATATTCGGCCTTACATTTACTCATCTACACACGCACTCATTCGTTTTCTTTAAAGCATTGACAATTTGGATTGAATTGATCTTTGAAAATTGAGCTCAAAAACTTATTGTGATAGGTAAAAAGGGGTTAGTGCACTTTCCTGTTACTGATGTGGCGTAGTCCTTTTTGGGAACCTCCTCTTCGCCGGCTTGTGTTTTTTGTTGTTTTTTCCTGCATACTGACATTAGTTATGTTTGTTACTGCACTGAATTTACACTCTGTTTGCATTTTTCTCACTAATTAAAATATTGTTACATTTTCTCTGCAATTTGTAGTTTGGCTTGTATTAGTTACCGGACGACCTTTTGCCAGGTGTTGTCGTCTCGGTTGTAGTATGAAGACTGGGGCGGATGCAATGTACATTATTTCGTATGTGTGCGTGCATCCACGTCATTGTCTTTTGTTTAAATTTGGCTCACGCCCTGTTATCATGTCATTGTTTGTTAGGTCATCTCTTATTTTAGTGACGTCCCGCCTTCTGGACCAATGAGAGTCAGTTTGCACATATAACGCCATTGTGATCCGTTCGGATGACACGTCCGCGCCTGACCTTGGAATCGTTTTGTTCTGCTGGAATCTGCGTCATTGTCTCTTTTACAAAGGGAAATCGTTCTATCTATGTATGTGTGAGTGTAACACAATAAAATACGATAATTTGCTACCACTCATACCATAATTCTGACACCAAGATTTTCGTACTGTCACAAGGGATATTAGTATCCGATAATGAAATAAATGAATGCAGACCCTTGATGATCAATTATTGTAATTTAAAGGTAAATAAGCATGAATTAACTAAAACTGAAGATAGTTGGGGTGAAAGAATGAATAAAATTCTATATCAAACTGGGGAGTTTAGTTATCAGAATAGAGAGAGAATAGTACAGGTAGTAGATAAAAATAAATTAGTTTTTTTCAGATAAACCCGGTCTAGTAAAAGGTTTTAGGGGTAGGTTAATTGTTAAAGAAAAGACACCTTTTGCGCCTAAAGCATATCCGGTACCATATTCTAAAAGGAGGTTGGTACAAGAAGAAATAAACAAAATGTTAGCCGAAGGAATATTAGAAAACTCCACCTCACCATACTCCAACCCTTTAGTAGTGGTGACTAAGAAAGACTTATCAATAAGACTATGTTTAGACGCTAGCCAAGTAAACAAAATAATTATTCCAGATAGAGAATCACCAGAACCAGTGGGAGAAATTTTGCAACGTTTTAGTGGCACCAAATACATCACGACCTTGGACTTGACAGCTGGGTACTGGCAAATCAAGTTAGAGGAGGGGTCCCGAAAGTATGTGGCCTTTCTGTATAATGTAAGGATTTATCAGTTTTGTAGATTGCCTTTTGGACTGAACGTAAGTGTATCAATTTTTATTAAATGTTTGGACTACGTGTTAGGGAGAGAAATTTTAGAGTTTACCACTGTGTATGTGGACGATATAGTAATAACTTCACCAGATATTAAGACACATTGTGAAAGATTAGATAGAGTGTTGAGAAAATTACATGAATATGGAGTAACTGTTAAATTTAAAATGTCAAGAGTTTTTAAGGGAACAGGTCAATTTTTTAGGCCACATAATTTCAGCTAAGGGTATCAGTACAGATCCTAAAAAAGTAGAAATAATACAAAATTTTCCAGCACCCAAGAACATTAAACAGCTGCAAAGTTTTTTAGGCCTGTGTAATTATTATAGGAAATTCGTAGAAAAATATTCATATTTAACTGTACGACTGGGGCATTTATTAAATAAGGGTAATCAGTGGCAATGGGGTTTACCCGAGCAAACTGCCTTTGAACAAATAAAAAATAAATTTTTAACTACTGTCATATTAGCTCATCCTAATTTTATGGAACCATTTTACATACACACCGATGCATCCGACATAGCTTTGGGGGTAGAACTATTTCAATTGAATAGGGAAGGTAATCATAATGTGATAGCTTTTGCCAGTAGATCCTTGGTAGCTAGTGAAAAGAACTACGATAACGGTAAAAGAAGCACTATCGATAGTTTTCGCCTGTAAAAAATTCAGAACGTATTTGTTGGGAAATAAAATAATCATAAGATCAGACCATCAAGCTTTAACATTTTTAAAAAACTGTAAACATCACATGGTAGATTGCTGCGTTGGATGTTAATATTACAAGAGTATGACAACCATAGAATACTGTAGGGGTAAAGAGAACGTAGTAGCTGATGTCCTATCTAGAACTGATTTTAATAATAATACTGATGTAGATACAGCAAACACCTATAAGATTTTAGATCCATGTTTTTCGGTATCCAAGCCACTTATAGTAAGCCACTTATGTTTGTATTACATTTATTGTTGTGTGTTAGAATTGTGTGTGCAGTGTTTTTAATATTTTAACCATTGACGACCTTTAACAAGGGATAACCTGATGATGGGGCATATGCCCTGAAACGCGTCGATTGAAATATAGAGAAAAGGCCACCAGACGGACAAGAAAAAAGGTAAACTATTTTACTAATATAACCTATAAGATATTTGTAATCGAAGAAGTGGAGGGGTTAAATATGAAAAAATTAATGCACAGCCAAGCGGCAGAACAAGAAAAAGATCCAGAACTTGGTAAAATAATAACAGCGTTAAATAAAATACCAAATACACCTGATAAATGGGAAAAACATTTTAGCTTGTATGATAAACATTTATTTCACCGAACAAATGAACAAGGTGATGATTGGAAGTTATGCGTTCCTAAGTTTTTAATATCCGAAGTAGTGAAAGATTGTCATTTGAGATATGGGCACGTAGGTCCTAAGAAATGCAGTGACATATTAAAAGAATCATGTAAATTTAATAATATAGAAAGAACCGTGCGTAAAATGTTAAAAACGTGTGAAATTTGTCAGAAAGCCAAAATAAATAATTGTAAACAGGAGGGTATAATGCAACATGTAATACCAGACAGTCCGTTGGCGATAGTTGCCGTTGATTTATATGGTCCACTACCCAAGAGTCGAGGCGGAGTGACTTATTTGTTTGTAGCATTAGTTGTTTTTACTAAATTTGTAAAGCTGTACCCTGTATATTATATGTTTATAACCAAGTGTAGTTATAATTGCATTAATGATAGTAAGAAGTTGTTTGGTTTATAATAATTGTTAGCATACAATTATGAGGAAAATTAAATTCTCTTTGAAGATTTTAGAATTTTGAAAGTTGCAATTAAAATGCTTAATTAAAAGGGATGATGTAAATTAATTTTAATGTGGATCTTTGGTAATGAACTTAGATTTATTTCACTACATGAGTGAATTTTAAATAATTTATTTGATTTGAAATGATAATATCAAACAAACAATTAAAAGTTGAGAAATGGGAGTGAATTTTATTTAAAGGTAAATATGAAATGTTTATGTGAACTTGACATTAATGATGAATATTTGGAGATAGTGTGTTTAAGATAGTAAGGCAACTATGTACACACCCAGTACTTTGCTAAAGGCAATCCAGTATTTATAAGGGGAGATATATCGGTTGAGGATTTGGTTTGGTATAAGGCCAGTTATTGATTTTTTACTGAAATGTTGCAAGGTTGGGCGATACTGTGGTGAGTGCCTGTCTGATTTTACGGTGTTGGGATCTCGAACTGAGAAGTCTAGTAGAGTCATTCAGGTGCAGCCGCAGTCGCCGAACTAGGGGGGTAGATTACCCATGATTTGTTAAAGAATTAAGGGGGGGTTGTTGGCACCATATCCTCGCTGGTCCTCTTAGGTTTTAGCAATGAGAGTTTTTCTGTTTTGGCAGAAAACCTCTCATTGGTGGGGTATTGTAACGGTACAGAATGAAGGGGTCTTTGATCTTAAAGTTTTTTTCATAACCAGAGTATATTTTGTTAACGAACTATAGCTCCGGGACTGGAACGGTGAAGCACAAAAATGCAGGTTATCAACAAGGGTGCACATTCCCACGGACGAGCGCACGGTTTGGCCAACATTCACACGAAAATGCCACGTCTCAAAAATTCCTTCGCACCCGGTACTAGATGACATAAACTCCTCGAGAGGTGCTTGTCCAATGAAAACGCAAGTTGCCACGGGCAGTACGACTTTTGGCCATCTTGAAAAGCTCTGTCGTGATATAACTTCCGAACCGGCCGGTTCAGTGTACAAGCTCGCGAGCAAAATTTAAATAAAAGTATGTAAGATTTGATTAAAACTATAACAAAGTGAATAATTTGGCAGTGTAACATCAAACAAAAATGCAGTGAACAATTTGGACGAACTAAAATATACGAAGTGCGACACGTGGTCTGCAGGGACGCCGCCAGTCAAGTAACAGAATAACATAAACCAATCACTAAATAAAAAATTTACAAAAGCGCTAAATTTAAATAAATGGGGTGAACGTGTGAATGAAGTGTGTGAGCAAATACTGGGTTGTCTTAATAGGTAAATGTAGTATAAGTTAAGCTGTTTTTCTGTCAACATGTGTTTCTTATTTATATAAATTTATTTAGATAACGTATTCCATACATTAGTGGACAATGTCCTTGTAGAGACCATTACAGTAATATGAAAAGGAAAGATATAGAAGTATGTAGAGTAAAGAGTGGAGGAAATTTTATGTAAAGGGGAGTATAACCATGAATGTCTTAATACAGTAAAATAAAATAATGTTTTATATGAACTTATAAATATGTACTTGTTTATTTGCATTGACCTATTTTTCTCTGCCGAGTACACTAGACAACACCTTGTTTAACAGGCACACGAACGTCAAGATCTAAATTTGTTTTGACACTTCAGTTGACGTTCGAGTAAGGTAAGGTAACACATAAATTTAAGTATTAATTACTGAGAACTACTTCAATACGGGACGTGTGTGAGGTGTGTAGGGTGAAGGGTGTGGAAGAGGTAGTATTGGGATGGTCAAGTGACTATATAAACTAAGTATAATAGGAACGCAAATTCTAAAAATTAACTAAACTAAATAACAGCTTTTAACAAATGAGATACAGTGAATTCTGTCTGTTCGTTTGTGACATTTTTGTTACTTTTAATCGTTTTTATGGCTATGAATACTGCAACTAGCAGCTGGCGATCCATTGTACTACCCATGCAACTGTACCACGAAACGAAAGCTGTGTGGTATGCCTTGGCCCTTTATGAACTGTTGAGCGTATGTTTTTTAATTAGTCCATTTAAATTATGTTCCAGTTAGTCCATTTTTTTACCTTTTTGCTTGTTGTACCATAGTGTTATGTTTTTGTGTTTAAAAGTGGTTGTGTTTTAAGAAATGATCTGTGGAACCTGTATTTCCTATATTATTTAAAATCGCTTGTTTGTTCATATTTCTCTTCAAATTTCATATGATGATGATGATGATGATGATGATGATAGTTAATTTACACATTTTGATTTTTTTTAATGTTTTCACTTTAATGTTAATGTAATTTATTCACTAAATATAATTATACCACTACCACTTGCAACACAAAGTTTTTTTATTGGTAAAAACGTAAAGGTTTTACCTTATAGCATGTAAGGAAAAAGCTTTTACATTTTTACCAATAAAAAGCTTTGTGTTCTGAGTCAGTAGTGGTATAATTATATTTAGTTAATCAACGGAAATGTCATGAACAGCGAAATCCAAGTAATTTATTCACTTTTGATAATGACCCTTCTCCTTCATCCTTCTACTTGTTTCTCAGCCTATTTCATTACCTACTTTGTCACCACTTGTTTTGTATGATCTTATACAATTTTAAATTTTTGTGATGGTAATATGTGTTTTCAAGCTGTTTGATGTATTCAGGAGCACAAATGATCTTAAGTATTTTTAATTTGTTATTATGGATTGCAATAGGTGACAATTCTCTTTGCTGATCTCCATGCATATTTGGACAACATGAAGGCTCCTTGGGAGTTGCTAGCACTTAGAACTCAGTACTATGAACAGGCAATCAAAGCAATGCTGTTGTCAATAGACGTTCCGCTAGAAAAACTAAAGTTTGTTAAAGGAACTGATTATCAGTTGTCACGGTAATTATTTATTACTACAGTCTACTACACATTACACTTTAGGTAGATATGGAAAGAAGTATGTGTGTGTGCTCGTGTGTGCGCATGTGTGTGTGTGTGTGTGTGTGTGTGTGTGTGTGTGTGTGTGTGTGTGTGTGTGTGTGTGTGTGTGTGTTGTCCTGGATTGAGACCAGCATCTTATTTTCTTGGTAATCCTGGATGTGTTTTCACATAATTTCAGCAGATTCATTTCTGTCATCCACGTTGTTGATTCCTCCTTTATATTCTAAAATTCTGTATCATTGAACAGAAGAAGTGAGTAACCTAAGGATGGCAAAAATTAGTCTACCAAAATGTTACAAAACCCCTTCATGAGAAAAACAGAATTCAACATAGGATTTAACACAATGCATCATAAATATTTGCAAAAGTCTAAAATCGTGTGTACGCATGAGAAATCATTTATTATGGGTCATTGGAACAACAAATTTACCACAACAACCATACTTCTGACATATTCTCACGTAGGCTTCTGCAGTCGGTGTCCATTATGTTATTGAAGTCTTCTTCCGGTATGGACCGCGTTATTAAAAATGTCTTGTATGACAACGTTTGACTCATATTATAATGAGTATCCTCAGGTCTAAGTGACAAAAACGCCGGCAAGCGAACTCAGTTATATAGTGTAGAAGTGGTCAGGTAAGTGGACCCTGCTGTGTAGGCTTTACACTCTGTGCATTGCTTGTGCGGTCAGTCAACCCATGTGCAGTCAAACCAGAAAGAAAAGGGTACCAAATCGTACTAAGCATAGCGGTTTCTCTGTTGATGTTATCCTTGTGTTTTATTAATTTCTATTGCTTCTAGGATTAATCTGTCATACATGACCTTATCACAGATGCGTCTTCGAAGTTTACCATGCGATTAATTAAGGCTGAATGTTCAGCAATTGCAGACTTTTCAACTGCTGGAGTTTTTGTCACTTAGACCTGAGGATACTCATTGTAATAATATGAGTGAAACGTTGACAAACATTTTTGACGCAGTCCATACCAGAAGAAGACTTCAATAACATACTTGTGACATACTTTTATTTTACAAGTACAAGAACCACTTTAGTGCAAGAAGTATACAAGACAATTCTAGTACAAGAAATATTGTCCGTATAACAACACAGGCAAAAACAGCTGTACCTGTAGAAACTAGATGTAGCAATCATCAATCTCTCACTAGTTATAACACCTAAATATATTGACAGTCAGCATGTGTACAACAGATGTAACAAAACATGCTGCAGTGTAATCCAGTAAAAGTTGAAGAATCGTCACAATGTTTTTCAGTATTATCTGAAGTTAAAAAAAAAAATGTTTAGACTCTTAACACAAAGTACAGTTGAAGTTTTCTTTCAGATTAATATACCATATTGGTCAAAAATTTTTAAAATTTATAATTTTGTGATCAAGAGGTACGCTCACACACACTCGAGTTAACAACCCAGGCCAGAGTCGTAAATAAGAAGAATTAGACACTCGTCAGACCCGATACCAGTGAAGAAACAATGAGGAAACGTCCGACTACACGTAACAATAGAAATTGGGAACATCGTTGACAGAACGAACTCAGCTCAGATTTACAACACCAAAACAAACCAGACAAAAGACAGAGCCCAGTAGCCCGGCTACGCAGAAGTTAGAAGGAACACATGCTGTGGGGTTAAGTTGTAACGCGCGTACGTATGAATGAGATACTCAATAACAAAGGGTGCAGAGAGGTTTTGACGAATATGTAGACAATGGGACAGGTATTCAATGAATACGAGATACGTACTCGGCCCAGGATGAAAACAAACCAGGATGACAAGTCAGATTTACAACTAGAAATCGTGGGACCAGTCCAGGGATGACGTCCAGCGAAGAGTTGGTAATTGACGAAAAAAACGAAGGGTGACCGAACAATAGACCAAACACTGCAGATTGTTAACAAAGGCAATAACAGAGAGCCTCGACAACAAGGAAACAAAGGATTGATGGACAGGCAGGCAATTGCTCCACTTTCCGAGAAACAAAGCAACGTTCGTCGCTGGGGTACTTCGGGGGATGTCCAACGACCAACCAGGATTTGGCATCTTCCAAAGGAACTGGTGGAGAGCGTAGTGACGACTTGGACGACGAATCAGGAAACCGATGACCGTAGATCTGCAAGGTGGAAGGAATTCCTGAACCTATCAACGACGGCCATAGGCGTGGACGTGAGAAAATTGCATTCTGGTAGAGGGTGATTGATAAAAACTTTACAAGGACGCGGAGCGGAGAGTAGTAAGAGTAATAGTTGTAGTAGTAGTAGTAATAGTTTGACTCGGTAGTTTTACTCAGTTCTTATTCCGACTTACTCAAATTTAAAATCAGTTAGTCAGTCAGTGACGCAGTTATAACCAAGTCTCGGTCTTAGTCGAACTTAGACATTTTCAATTCAATCACAGTCTTACAAAACGTTGTGTTCGATAGATCATCCAAGTTACCGAACTTACCGCAGTAACACGCAGTGCGAATGTACATAAACATCGTTAAAAATGTCAAGTGTATACGAAAAACTTAAGAATACGTTCGGCATGCATATTAAGCATTACGAGTGAATTAACACTTCGACAGTAGAACATTGTGTGACAGTTTCAGACATTATGAAACATTATCCAATCATAATCATTCTAATTTTGAGCACATGAACTAAGTGGATTAACACTCATGAACACTAGTGCACACATAACGTGCATCACGTCCAAGGTAGACAAAAGTATTTAGCTACCTGAATCACACTTACAGTAAACACGTAATCAAACTACACCAATAATAATGATTGCATTTTTACTACATAAAACTGTAAAGACACTTATTCCAAGCGGATAACTCCGACATCACACTACACAGAACGCGAGTGGGGATTATCACGAGTTAAAGTGTCAGTGCGCATCCATCAACAGCAGTAACCACGTACATGGAACCATCAACGGATAGGATACCACACCGATGGAATTGTGGATATGCTTTTCCAAGTTAAGTCCTTATGTTCTTAATACTAGTTAATACTTACTACTGCACTGTCTCTTTTCAAAGAGCTACACCCCGAGAAAATCTATATAAATCGTAAACATGTAATAATGTTAAATAGTAAAGTCACTCATCTGAGGGCATTAATGAATGCATTTAGCTTAGAATGAAGCATATTTGATTGTTTATTGTTTGTGCATATTTATATTATTGTGTGTTATATTTTATAGCATTGTATGTCTTGTTTTCAGGGAACAACGAAATGAGTATTATGATTTATGTTATTACACGTTTTGTTTAAATGTATTTACAGGACATAATTTCATCTCTATATCAGGAATGTGTTTATTCAATAATGTGTAATAAATAAGTATTTATTGCGTTATGTATATCTTGCGTTCATTATTGCAATCAACCTCAAATAATTAATTTGTTGTGTTTCAATAAATTCTATCTTATTGCTTACAACGATAATTAAGAGTCTCAATAATTATGCTAATTAACAGTGAATACACTCAACCACCCAGTAAATTGTCAGGATAATATATTTGCGTAATTATATTGATTTGATAAATATTCAACTTAATTGAATAATTTAATAATTTACATAAATTAGCATAATTGCTCTAAATGTAAATGGCGCCCATCGCGTGGCAAAAGAGAGCAGGCAGTAGTTAGACTAAGTAAAGTAATATATTAGAATAAGATTTGTAGTGTAAGGTTAGCTTGACTGGCTGTTTACACAAAGTAAAGCTAAAATGGCCAGTAGTTCAGACAGTATGAGCTTCAAAATCAACAACCAAGTAGGTATACCCAATAACGAAGAAGAGAACTCAACTGTCGAGTCGAACATGATGGAAGACACGCAAAACGTTAGAGCGCGGGGACAGGAGTCCCAACAATGAGAAGAAGTCACATTACAGTCGTTAATGGACTTCATGCGTAAACAGAATGATGAAACTCGTAGAATAATTAATGGAAGTCGTAAGGTAATTAATGAAAATCTGGAGGAAGTCAGAAGAGAGCAGAGTGAAAACAATAAAGTGCTTAACGAAAAACTAGATAGTCATAAGGAAGAGGTCAAGCGACAGATGGCCGAACAGATCGCGCAAATACAAGCAGAAATGCGTGACCACAAGACCATTTGTGATGACAAAGTAAGTGAAGTCCAGAAGAAACAGGAGGACACTATGAAAGAATTAAAGGACGACACTACTAAAAAGTTCGAAGAAATATGGGAAACCAGGGAGTCATATCGTCAAGAATTAAAAAACATCGCACAAAACACACAAACAAGTATTAAGAAGGTCCACAATAAATTAGATACACACATCAAAGATAACCACAAGAAACAAGAAGAATTAAAAGCCGAATTATACCACACACTTAGGCAGCAGCAACAAGAACAGGGAGACACAAACAACACACTACAACAAAGAATTGACGAAGTAGATGGCAGGCAGAAGACGACAGCAGAAACTGGACGAAAACGCCAAAGAGAAGACAACCCATATTAACGAACTGAAGTGTCAATTAGAAAGATTGCGACGGCAGATAACCGAAGGGGAGTCTGGGCCGAGTAGAATGGTCAACAGACAGGTACAAGTAGAACTAAAATACGATGGAACTGACAGATTCCTGATGGAGTTCCTTAAGGAATTATCGGAGATTCAGGAGTTGTATTATTCAAACAGCGATATCAAATGGATAGGAAAACACCTAGAAAAGGACGCTAGTATATGGTGGCGCGTAATCAGGGACCAGATATCCACGTTTGAGGAGTTCAAGGAGGCATTCACATTGAAATATTGGGGTCTAGAACGGCAAGACATCATCCGTGATAATCTTGAATATGGAAAATTTGAGTGGCATGGACCGATTACAGCTATTCAGTACATCGAGAGGATTTTATTAGAAAGCAGACAGTTAACACCCACATTGACTGATCGTCAGTTAATCAGGAAAATCTCTAGGCATTTTGGTAGGGACCTGCAGATCGCTGTAATCACGCGCGGGATCACAACGATACCAAACTTTGAGGCATTGATCACGGAATACACGAGTATTCAGCCGAGCAATGAAAATAACTGACGACCACATTACCGACCAGCTAACGAAGAAAGTGGATCCACCAATTGAGCGAAGGGCAACTTTCTAAATAAGAGCGAGAGTGACAAGAAACAGGTTTGGCAAGGGCGGCCACAAGGAGCCCGTCATGGTGACAAGCAGTTTAGCGCAGTGAACACTGTTTATTTTGTTAATGGGACTGCGAGCACAAGTAGAGCGGTCAACGAGATCACCCCAAGGACGAGTACCAACAACACTTGTAAAAAAAAAAAAACACCCCTGCACAGTGAATAACGGTTTTTGTAAACAAACCCGACTCAACCAACAATGTCAACATTCTGTTACCGGACTTGAGAAGTGACTTGCTACAGGAAGATGAAGAAGAAATTATTAAACAAGTAGTATTAAAGTGTCCCGAAATACTTATCAAATTTAACAACAGCATTACTGTGTCAGCTCTGATTGATACAGGCAGTCTAATCAACGGCCTATCAGAAGAATGGTTCAACGAGAATAAGAAGGACATTGAACCCTACGAAATTTTACCAATGACTAATTCCCTCATCATTAGTGCCGTTGGGAATAAATCAAAATTGATCAGAAAGCAAATCTGTGCAATATTGAAATTGACAGAATAAAAAATGAATGTGTTTTCTTGGTAATACCGGATCTCATTAAGCCATGCATGCATATTAGGAATAAGTTTTTTACAGGAAGTGGGATGTCGCATCGACATCGGAAATAAGAAGATCGAATTAAGGAATACAACTGATGAAGAGGTGCGCGCCGTACCCATCATGAACATTGAACTATTAAATAATGGAGAGGAAGAAGAGATTCTGAGGAATATCAGCGAGAAGATAAGGAGCATGGATTGTCAGGATGAAGAGATATTGGAACGATTGAGGGAAATACTATTAAAGAATAGGAATGTGTTCAGGGAATGCCCGGGAAGGATAGAAGGGTACGAGCATGAATTTCAAGTCACGGACAGGACGCCCTACTTTCAACGGGGTTGGCCTGTACCACTTGCTTATAAGGAAAAGGTAAAGGATGAGATTGACAGGATGCTGCGATACGGAGTGATAGAACGATGCACAAGCCCGTTCATGAATCCACTCGTCACGGTAATCAAAAGAGATGGAAGAGTCCGTTTATGTCTCTATGCAAGAAAGGTAAATGGCGTAATGATACCCGACTATGAAGGCGTTTCCCCGATCAACAAGATTTTGGCAAGGTGTAGTGAGATGCGCTACCTATCAACCGTTGATTTATCCAGTAGCTTTTGGCAGGTGCCATTGAAACAAGAATGCAGGAAGTTCACCGCGTTCATGTATGAGGGAAGGTGCTACCAATTGACTGTAACACCATTCGGCCTCAGTACCAGTTCGGCGGCACTGACGCGTGGACCGGATACAGCCTTAGGTGAAGAAGTTAAAATAAACACGCTCATATACGTTGATGATTGCTTGTGCTATTCCAACGACGTTCAAACACACTTGGAACATTTGGAAGCACTGTTAAGTAACCTCAACAAAACAAACCTGACCGTTAACCTCAATAAGTCACAGTTTTTCAGACAAGAAATCTCGTACCTTGGATACCAGCTAACAACACGTGGAATCCAAGCTACAGACGAGAAAATAAAAGCCATTATGGATTTCCTGAAGCCCAAGAACCAGAAATAGTTGAAAGGTTTCTTAGGCCTCACTAACTTCTATAACTGTTTCACAAGCAAATATGCAGAGACAACGCAACCACTACATGAGTTATTGAGGAAAGGACACAAGTTTTCGTGGACAGCTGAGTTAGATGATTGTTTTATGAAAATTAAGAACTTATTTGTTGATGCCGTAGTTTTAAGATTTCCACGCCCGAACCAGAGATACTATATACAATGTGATGCTAGCAATTTCGCATATGGTGGCCAACTTTATCAGCTTGATGAAGAAGGGAAGATTGGCGTGATTGCCTTCACAAGTAAAACGTTCAAAGGTGCCGAGCGGAACTACTATACCACGGAAAAAGAACTCTTAAGTATTGTCAGGTGCTTAGAAAAATTCCACATGTATATTCTCGGTCAACCACTGATAATAATAACCGACAACAAGGCATTGACGTTCATGAATAAATGCCATCTGAATAATTCGAGAATTACGCGGTGGATTCTCGCTGTACAAGAGTATAAATTCGATATCATCCATTGCAAAGGCAAGGACAATATAGTAGCAGACATTCTAAGCAGGTATCCACACGACACGAAACTAGACGAAGTCTATGACAATACACACGAATATTTGGTAAATCACTTCACTATTAAAATGAAATACGAAGTACGTAAAATGATCATGGATATTGGAAAACACCAACTGGAGGATAACAAACTCAAGGTAATTATTAATAAAATAAAGACGGAAATTTAGATCAAAATTTAAATAAATTTTATAAGTATGTCGATAATAAATTATATAGGCGACAGCGGAATGAGTGGAAGCTGTACGTTCCTGATAACATATCAAGGGATATAATCGCTGAGATTCATCAGATATTTGGACATTTGGTGACGAAAAAGTGCATGAAGATGCTGGAGGAACATTTCACGTTCGACCAGATGTTGAAAAGGGTCAAAACTTATATCCAAGCGTGCGACGTTTGCCAGAAGTACAAAGACACCAACAACAAAGTGCTGTTTGATGGCACCCGTGCGGTGGTACCTACAGCAAGAGGACATGGTGTCCAGCTGTCGGGAAAGTTGGGAAATGTACTTGAATTTTTTGCACCTCGGGAAAGTCGGGAATTATGCTTGAAATGTTGGAATTTCTGGTCTGCGTCGGGAAATTTTCGCTCCTCTTTATTATTGAAAAAGTCCCTTTATGAATGTTTCTTAAAAAAAAAAAAAAAAAAAAAAAAAAATCGAAAAAGTTTCACTCAGCTCATTACTCAACTTTGCACCACGTGGCGAGCGGCAGCAGCAGCATCACCATCACATCCGGTATTCCATTACATTTGCACGTGTTCTTTTTAACTGGTGCCAGTCACATGTGTGCGTTGTCTTGTCTCTTCGTATTGTTTATGCGTATCCCGGATTGGAAGATTGGAATTTCAGAACAGAAAGTAAGTACCCATTTATTTACTCAATCTTTATTTTTATAGACTGTATGCACTCATATGTTTCCGCGATCGTCTGCTAGCCAAATTGGTGAACAAACAATGTTAATTTTCTTATTTGAGATAGCAATTCTGCACCCACTTAACCCTTTCGCTGCGTAATTCGACTGTAGTCGAACTGATTTAAAAATCCTTCGCTGCGTAATTCGACTATAGTCCACATTGCTCAATAATTTTCTCCGTTCGCTGCGGTATTCGACATAAGTCGCACAGTGATATGGCAGTATTAGAATTGCTCTCTGTGGAAGCTTTGAAAACTACGTATAAACAGCTGATGTTTTGGTCATTGACAGTGTGTGAACCCAGTAGCGTGTGTTGTTTACTGATGTTGTTTTGAACGTAATTTTATCTTTCGTGTTTGTAAACATTTATACTTATAACTTTTAAATGTTCACTTTTCTCGTATTTTCTTAAGTGTAATGTAGTTCATGAGTGTATTAATGTGCGTATTTAAAGGCATATTCACGAAAGACTGAACGCCTAGATCACTTTTGGATGAAAGTGATGGAAAGGCTGGGAAATGAATACAAGGAAACTCTTTCTCTTTTAAAAATGATCCTTATTATTTCACATGGAAATGCAGAGGTAGAGAGAGGCTTCTCAATAAATAAGGAAGTGCTAATTGAAAATATGAGGGAAGAATCTTTGATTGGGTATCGCATTGTGTATGATGCAATTAATGCATATGGGGGGATTGAAAAGGTACCGTTAACTAAAAGTTTGCTCTTTGATGTAAAAAAGGCATATAATAGATATAGTGTGGAACTTAAAGCAAGGAAAGAAGTACAGAATAAAGCAGGTGAAGAACGAGAGAAAAGGAAACTGAATGAACGGATTGTACGAGAGCTGGAAACAAAAAGAGCCAGAATTCTAGAAGAGGCTCAGACCATCAAAGACCAGATAGGAAAGCTTGCTTAGGGCATCTCCTAAAATCCACTTATTGGTAGATGTACCTGGTATTTTTTGTATTACTCTAAATCTTATTTTTACTTAAATAAATTTTTCTTACAACTACAGCTTTATTACTTACTTGTTAGCAATTTATTAAAGCAAACTTATATTTTGTTCAAAATTGGTTGTTAAATTTTTTATTTGAAATCACTTTTATATGCCTGTTTGACATTGAAAAGAAATGTACCTATAATTACATGCATGATGGTTAGAATCAGAAGCCATAGTCTTTATTTTTGACCTTTTGAGTATTTTACAAAAAACATTTCCGAAGCTAATGCTTTTAAATTGACTTTACCGACTTTCAAACCATGAATTGCAAGTATTTTTAGCTTTTGGTTCATATGGTATTTGAAAGCTGGGTTTAATATGTAACAGATGCCATGTTGTGCTTTTTCATCAAAAATGGAGATTGTAACTTTGGATATCAACCAACTTAAATATGTATGCTAAAGTTTGTCAAAAAAATATATGTTTTTTTAGTATTTATAACACACATTTTCTTTTTGTGCGTGGAAGGATGGTTATTTTTCTTAGCTAGGGGTTAAGGATCTTTTGAAAAATATGGTGGTAATTGGTTATTAGAGGGTCCTTGAAAAATTTAGAGATGAGCCTTGAAATCCTTGAAATGTGCTTGAATTTTTACCAACAATTCTGCTGGACACCCTGGAGGAGATCTGGTAAGCGCAGATTATTATGGACCCCTACCGACAGGAGCAGGTGGCATTAAATATTTGCTCGTGATGGTAGATAATTTCACGAAATACGTCAAGTTATTTACGCTCTGAAGGGCAACGACCACCACAACGTTGCGGAGAATAAGAATTTATTGTGAAGAGTTCGGACGACCAAGGGCCATTTTGACGGATAACGGAACCCAGTTCACTTCCAAGAAGTGGATCAACGGATTAAAGGAATTAAATATCCAACCAAAGTTTACCGCAATACGGAACCCTTGTGCTAATCTTGCCGAGAGGATCAACCGGCAGCTTGGCAACTTGTTCCGGATTTTCGTGCATGACCGACATACTAAATGGTCCCAATACGTAAAGACGATAGAAGCGTGCTTGAACGAAGTGTACCATGAGACAGTTGAAGTAACCCCTCATGAGGCATACCTCGGAACAAGACCGACACGAGCATGGGAACAATGCTTAGACAGAGAAATTATTAATATTGAAGGAAAGCTTGATAGTAATATATTTGTGAAGATTAAGGAGAAAAGGGAGAAGCACGCGAAGCGATGCAACGAGAGCAAAAAAATAACAAAGTTCACAATAGGCGACAAGGTGTTGGTAAGGACATACCATCAATCGGACGCTATGATGAAAAGGATCGATAAGTTCTTTGAACTATTTTCAGGGCCTTATAAGATTAACCGTATCCTCGGCGAGGCCACGTACGAGCTCGTGGAATGCGACAGCGATAAAGTGCGAGGAAAATTCAACGTGTGGCAGATCAAGGCGTATTATGAGCCGGCGAAAGAGGTACGAGTTATGCAAGAAGATAAGAATAACACCGACAGCTAGATGTAAAGGGGGGAAACACACGAATCAGGTAGTTGTTGCGCCGGACCAGTCCAGCTAGCCAACGAATAATGTAAATTTTGCTATACTATGTATAATTTAAGCTTTAATGTAAATTTTGTTTGTGTGATCACGATGTATTCTTTAATTTACGACGCCAATTAGGTATCTAATAATTGATGTACATAAAATAACTTGATAACATGTACCGTGTATAAAAGGGACATTTATGGTACAGGACATTAGATAATTGTGAAGCGATAAATTAATAAAGATATAGTGAATTGAGTAAGTAGTGTATAATTAATAATTTAAATATGAGATAATCATTTTGAAACCTTAGGAACAAATATCAAGGTACATATCATGAGGTAGGATGAATCCTTAGTTGTTTATTGGTTATGCATATTTCATTAATTAGTGTAATCAATTATAATATGTGTCGCAAGTTAATCTTATGTATGTATTTGTTTATTTAGCGATTATAGTTGTGGGACACTA
This sequence comes from Magicicada septendecula, assembly GCA_034769895.1. Taxonomy (NCBI): domain Eukaryota; kingdom Metazoa; phylum Arthropoda; class Insecta; order Hemiptera; family Cicadidae; genus Magicicada; species Magicicada septendecula. The sequence goes on from CM068368.1 coordinate 785,643,775, forward strand.
GAAGTGAATTAAAAATATTGTTTGTTATTATGTGATTCATCAATATACAATTAATTGATTCTATTGCTAGCGAATCATCAGCTAATTTATCATGTTGTATATGTATAACGTAAGAATGTAGCGTAAGAAACGAAACAAGCTGTCTAATGATTAGACGTAGGTATTTTATTTCAATTATTAACATGAGATAATATTGTACAATCCACATATAGACGGATAGTATGTAAAAAAAAAAAAGCGTTCATTTTCACTCAGATGTGCGGCAATAAATTCATGTAATCATATAAGACCAAAAGATAGGGAATAACTATCAGTTGCACCATATGAAAGAAAATAGGTCATCAACCATGACCACTCCAAGACAGAACACGACTGGGACAGAGCGCAGAAATTGGATCAGATGTCTCCTGTTGACCCAACATCCAATCCAATTTGGGGACAATATAGTGGTCAAAAATTTTAAAAATTTATAAATTTGTGATCAAGAGGTACGCTCACACACACTCGAGTTAACAACCCAGGCCAGAGTCGTAAATAAGAACAATTAGACACTCGTTAGACCCGACGCCAGTGAAGAAACAATGAGGAAACGTCCGACTACACGTAACAATAGAAATTGGGAACATCGTTGACAGAACGAACTCAGCTCAGATTTACAACACCAAAACAAACCAGACAAAAGACAGAGCCCGGTAGCCCGGCTACGCAGAAGTTAGAAGGAACACATGCTGTGGGGTTAAGTTGTAACGCGCGTACGTATGAATGAGATACTCAATAACAAAGGGTGCAGAGAGGTTTTGATGAATATGTAGACAATGGGACGGGTATTCAATGAATACGAGATACGTACTCGACCCAGCATGAAAACAAACCAGGATGACAAGTCAGATTTACAACTAGAAATCGTGGGACCAGTCCAGGGATGACGTCCAGCGAAGAGTTGGTAATTGACGAAAAAACGAAGGGTGACCGAACAATAGACCAAACACTGCAGATTGTTAACAAAGGCAATAACAGAGAGCCTCGACAACAAGGAAACAAAGGATTGATGGACAGGCAGGCAATTGCTCCACTTTCCGAGAAACAACGTAGCGTTCATCACTGGGGTACTTCGGGGGATGTCCAACGACCAACCAGGATTTGGCATCTTCCAAAGGAACTGGTGGAGAGAGTAGTGACGACTTGGACGACGAATCAGGAAACCGATGACCGTAGATCTGCAAGGTGGAAGGAATTCCTGAACCTATCAACGACGGCCATAGGCGTGGACGTGAGAAAATTGCATTCTGGTAGAGGGTGCTTGATAAAAACTTTACAAGGACGCGGAGCGGAGAGTAGTAAGAGTAATAGTTGTAGTAGGAGTAGTAATAGTTTGACTCGGTAGTTTTACTCAGTTCTTATTCCGACTTACTCAAATTTTAAATCAGTTAGTCAGTGATGCAGTTATAACCAAGTCTCGGTCTTAGTCGAACTTAGACATTTTCAATTCAATCACAGTCTTACAAAACGTTGTGTTCGATAGATCATCCAAGTTACCGAACTTACCGCAGTAACACGCAGTGCGAATGTATATAAACATCGTTAAAAATGTCAAGTGTATACGAGAAAAATGTCAAGTGTATACGAGAAACTTTAGAATATGTTCGGCATGCATATTAAGCATTACGAGTGAATTAACACTTCGACAGTAGAACATTGTGTGACAGTTTCAAACATTATGAAACATTATCCAATCATAATCATTCTAATTTTGAGCACATGAACTAAGTGGATTAACACTCATGAACACTAGTGCACACATAACGCGCATCACGTCCAAGGTAGACAAAAGTATCTAGCTACCTGAATCACACTTACAGTAAACACGTAATCAAACTACACCAATAATAATGATTGCATTTTTACTACATAAAACTGTAAAGACACTTATTCCAAGCGGATAACTCCGACATCACACTACACAGAACGCGAGTGGGGATTATCACGAGTTAAAGTGTCAGTGCGCATCCATCAACAGCAGTAACCACGTACATGGAACCATCAACGGATAGGATACCACACCGATGGAATTGTGGATATGCTTTTCCAAGTTAAGTCCTTATGTTCTTAATACTAGTTAATACTTACTACTGCACTGTCTCTTTTCAAAGAGCTACACCCCGAGAAAATCTATATAAATCATAAACATATAATAATGTTAAATAGTAAAGTCACTCATCTGAGGGCATTAATGAACGCATTTAGCTTAGAATGAAGCATGTTTGATTGTTTATTGTTTGTGCATATTTATATTATTATGTGTTATATTTTATAGCATTGTATGTCTTGTTTTCAGGGAACAACGAAATGAGTATTATGATTTATGTTATTACACGTTTTGTTTGAATGTATTTACAGGACATAATTTCATCTCTATATCAAGAATTTATTTATTCAATAATGTGTAATAAATAAGTATTTATTGCGTTATGTATATCTTGCGTTCATTATTGCAATCAACCTCAAATAATTAATTTGTCATGTTTCAGTAAATTCTATCTTATTGCTTACAACGATAATTAAGAGTCTCAATAATTATGCTATTTAACAGTGAATACACTCAACCACCCAGTAAATTGTCAGGATAATATATTTGCGTAATTATATTGATTTGATAAATATTCAACTTAATTGAATAATTTAATAATTTACATAAATTAGCATAATTGCTCTAAATGTAAATGGCGCCCATCGCGTGGCAAAAGAGAGCAGGCAGTAGTTAGACTAAGTGAAGTAATATATTAGAATAAGATTTGTAGTGTAAGGTTAGCTTGACTGGCTGTTTACACAAAGTAAAGCTAAAATGGCCAGTAGTTCAGACAGTATGAGCTTCAAAATCAACAACCAAGTAGGTATACCCGATAACGAAGAAGAGAACTCAACTGTCGAGTCGAACATGATGGAAGACACGCAAAACGTTAGAGCGCGGGGACAGGAGTCCCAGCAATGAGAAGAAGTCACATTACAGTCGTTAATGGACTTCATGCGTAAACAGAATGATGAAACTCGTAGAATAATTAATGGAAGTCGTAAGGTAATTAATGAAAATCTGGAGGAAGTCAGAAGAGAGCAGAGTGAAAACAATAAAGTGCTTAACGAAAAACTAGATAGTCATAAGGAAGAGGTCAAGCGACAGATGGCTGAACAGATCGCGCAAATACAAGCAGAAATGCGTGACCACAAGACTATTTGTGATGACAAAGTAAGTGAAGTCCAGAAGAAACAGGAGGACACTATGAAAGAATTAAAGGACGACACTACTAAAAAGTTCGAAGAAATATGGGAAACCAGGGAGTCATATCGTCAAGAATTAAAAAACATCGCACAAAACACACAAACGAGTATTAAGAAGGTCCACAATAAATTAGATACACACATCAAAGATAACCACAAGAAACAAGAAGAATTAAAAGCCGAATTATACAACACACTTAGGCAGCAGCAACAAGAACAGGGAGACACAAACAACACACTACAACAAAGAATTGACGAAGTAGACGGCAGGCAGAAGACGACAGCAGAAACTGGACGAAAACGCCAAAGAGAAGACAACCCATATTAACGAACTGAAGTGTCAATTAGAAAGATTGCGACGGCAGATAACCGAAGGGGAGTCTGGGCCGAGTAGAATGGTCAACGGACAGGTACAAGTAGAACTAAAATACGATGGAACTGACAGATTCCTGATGGAGTTCCTTAAGGAATTATCGGAGATTCAGGAGTTGTATTATTCAAACAGCGATATCAAATGGATAGGAAAACACCTAGAAAAGGACGCTAGTATATGATGGCGCGTAATCAGGGACCAGATATCCACATTTGAGGAGTTCAAGGAGGCATTCACATTGAAATATTGGGGTCTAGAACGGCAAGACATCATCCGTGATAATCTTGAATGTGGAAAATTTGAGTGGCATGGACCGATTACAGCTATTCAGTACATCGAGAGGATTTTATTAGAAAGCAGACAGTTAACACCCACATTGACTGATCGTCAGTTAATCAGGAAAATCTCTAGGCATTTTGGTAGGGACCTGCAGATCGCTGTAATCACGCACGGGATCACCACGATACCAAACTTTGAGGCATTGATCACCGGAATACACGAGTATTCAGCCGAGCAATGAAAATAACTGACGACCACATTACCGACCAGCTAACGAAGAAAGTGGATCCGCCAATCGAGCGAAGGGCAACTTTCTAAATAAGAGCGAGAGTGACAAGAAACAGGTTTGGCAAGGGCGGCCACAAGGAGCCCGTCATGGTGACAAGCAGTTTAGCGCAGTGAACACTGTTTATTTTGTTAATGGGACTCCGAGCACAAGTAGAGCGGTCAACGACATCACCCCAAGGACGAGTACCGACAACACTTGTAAAAAAAAAAACACCCCTGCACAGTGAATGACAGTTTTTGTAAACAAACCCGACTCAACCAACAATGTCAACATTCTGTTACCGGACTTGAGAAGTGACTTGCTACAGGAAGATGAAGAAGAAATTATTAAACAAGTAGTATTAAGGTGTCCCGAAATACTTATCAAATTTAACAACAGCATTACTGTGTCAGCTCTGATTGATACAGGCAGTCTAATCAACGGCCTATCAGAAGAATGGTTCAACGAGAATAAGAAGGACATTGAACCCTACGAAATTTTACCAATGACTAATTCCCTCATCATTAGTGCCGTTGGGAATAAATCAAAATTGATCAGAAAGCAAATCTGTGCAATATTGAAATTGACGGAATAAAAAATGAATATGTTTTCTTGGTAATACCGGATCTCATTAAGCCATGCATATTAGGAATAAGTTTTTTACAGGAAGTGGGATGTCGCATCGACATCGGAAATAAGAAGATCGAATTAAGGAATACAACTGATGAAGAGGTGCGCGCCGTACCCATCATGAACATTGAACTATTAAATAATGGAGAGGAAGAAGAGATTCTGAGGAATATCAGCGAGAAGATAAGGAGCATGGATTGTCAGGATGAAGAGATATTGGAACGATTGAGGGAAATACTATTAAAGAATAGGAATGTGTTCAGGGAATGCCCGGGAAGGATAGAAGGGTACGAGCATGAATTTCAAGTCACGGACAGGACGCCCTACTTTCAACGGGGTTGGCCTGTACCACTTGCTTATAAGGAAAAGGTAAAGGATGAGATTGACAGGATGCTGCGATACGGAGTGATAGAACGATGCACAAGCCCGTTCATGAATCCACTCGTCACGGTAATCAAAAGAGATGGAAGAGTCCGTTTATGTCTCGATGCAAGAAAGGTAAATGGCGTAATGATACCCGACTATGAAGGCGTTTCCCCGATCAACAAGATTTTGGCAAGGTGTAGTGAGATGCGCTACCTATCAACCGTTGATTTATCCAGTAGCTTTTGGCAGGTGCCATTGAAACAAGAATGCAGGAAGTTCACCGCGTTCATGTATGAGGGAAGGTGCTACCAATTCACTGTAACACCATTCGGCCTCAGTACCAGTTCGGCGGCACTGACGCGTGGACCGGATACAGCCTTAGGTGAAGAAGTTAAAATAAACACGCTCATATACGTTGATGATTGCTTGTGCTATTCCAACGACGTTCAAACACACTTGGAACATTTGGAAGCACTGTTAAGTAACCTCAACAAAACAAACCTGACCGTTAACCTCAATAAGTCACAGTTTTTCAGACAAGAAATCTCGTACCTTGGATACCAGCTAACAACACGTGGAATCCAAGCTACAGATGAGAAAATAAAAGCCATTATGGATTTCCTGAAGCCCAAGAACCAGAAACAGTTGAAAGGTTTCTTAGGCCTCACTAACTTCTATAACTGTTTCACAAGCAAATATGCAGAGACAACGCAACCACTACATGAGTTATTGAGGAAAGGACACAAGTTTTCGTGGACAGCTGAGTTAGATGATTGTTTTATGAAAATTAAGAACTTATTTGTTGATGCCGTAGTTTTAAGATTTCCACGCCCGAACCAGAGATACTATATACAATGTGATGCTAGCAATTTCGCATACAGTGGCCAACTTTATCAGCTTGATGAAGAAGGGAAGATTGGCGTGATTGCCTTCACAAGTAAAACGTTCAAAGGTGCCGAGCGGAACTACTATACCACGGAAAAAGAACTCTTAAGTATTGTCAGGTGCTTAGAAAAATTCCGCATGTATATTCTCGGTCAACCACTGATAATAATAACCGACAACAAGGCATTGACGTTCATGAATAAATGCCATCTGAATAATTCGAGAATTACGCGGTGGATTCTCGCTGTACAAGAGTATAAATTCGATATCATCCATTGCAAAGGCAAGGACAATATAGTAGCAGACATTCTAAGCAGGTATCCACACGACACGAAACTAGACGAAGTCTATGACAATACACACGAATATTTGGTAAATCACTTCACTATTAAAATGAAATACGAAGTACGTAAAATGATCATGGATATTGGAAAACACCAACTGGAGGATAACAAACTCAAGGTAATTATTAATAAAATAAAGACGGAAATTTAGATCAAAATTTAAATAAATTTTATAAGTATGTCGATAATAAATTATATAGGCGACAGCGGAATGAGTGGAAGCTGTACGTTCCTGATAACATATCAAGGGATATAATCGCTGAGATTCATCAAATATTTGGACATTTGGTGACGAAAAGGTGCATGAAGATGCTGGAGGAACATTTCACGTTCGACCAGATGTTGAAAAGGGTCAAAACTTATATCCAAGCGTGCGACGTTTGCCAGAAGTGCAAAGACACCAACAACAAAGTGCTGTTTGATGGCACCCGTGCGGTGGTACCTACAGCAAGAGGACATGGTGTCCAGCTGTCGGGAAATGTACTTGAATTTTTTGCACCTCGGGAAAGTCGGGAATTATGCTTGAAATGTTGGAATTTCTGGTCTGCGTCGGGAAATTTTCGCTCCTCTTTATTATTGAAAAAGTCCCTTTATGAATGTTTCTTAAAAAAAAAAAAAAAAAAAAAATCGAAAAAGTTTCACTCAGCTCATTACTCAACTTTGCACCACGTGGTGAGCGGCAGCAGCAGCATCACCATCACATCCGGTATTCCATTACATTTGCACGTGTTCTTTAACTGGTGCCAGTCACATGTGTGTGTTGTCTTGTCTCTTCGTATTGTTTATGCGTATCCCGGATTGGAAGATTGGAATTTCAGAACAGAAAGTAAGTACCCATTTATTTACTCAATCTTTATTTTTATAGACTGTATGCACTCATATGTTTCCGCGATCGTCTGCTAGCCGAATTGGTGAACAAACAATGTTAATTTTCTTATTTGAGATAGCAATTCTGCACCCACTTAACCCTTTCGCTGCGTAATTCGACTGTAGTCGAACTGATTTAAAAATCCTTCGCTGCGTAATTCGACTATAGTCCACATTGCTCAATAATTTTCTCCGTTCGCTGCGGTATTCGACATAAGTCGCACAGTGATATGGCAGTATTAGAATTGCTCTCTGTGGAAGCTTTGAAAACTACGTATAAACAGCTGATGTTTTGGTCATTGACAGTGTGTGAACCCAGTAGCGTGTGTTGTTTACTGATGTTGTTTTGAACGTAATTTTATCTTTCGTGTTTGTAAACATTTATACTTATAACTTTTAAATGTTCACTTTTCTCGTATTTTCTTAAGTGTAATGTAGTTCATGAGTGTATTAATGTGCGTATTTAAAGGCATATTCACGAAAGACTGAACGCCTAGATCACTTTTGGATGAAAGTGATGGAAAGGCTGGGAAATGAATACAAGGAAACTCTTTCTCTTTTAAAAATGATCCTTATTATTTCACATGGAAATGCAGAGGTAGAGAGAGGCTTCTCAATAAATAAGGAAGTGCTAATTGAAAATATGAGGGAAGAATCTTTGATTGGGTATCGCATTGTGTATGATGCAATTAATGCATATGGGGGGATTGAAAAGGTACCGTTAACTAAAAGTTTGCTCTTTGATGTAAAAAAGGCATATAATAGATATAGTGTGGAACTTAAAGCAAGGAAAGAAGTACAGAATAAAGCAGGTGAAGAACGAGAGAAAAGGAAACTGAATGAACGGATTGTACGAGAGCTGGAAACAAAAAGAGCCAGAATTCTAGAAGAGGCTCAGACCATCAAAGACCAGATAGGAAAGCTTGCTTAGGGCATCTCCTAAAATCCACTTATTGGTAGATGTACCTGGTATTTTTTGTATTACTCTAAATCTTATTTTTACTTAAATAAATTTTTCTTACAACTACAGCTTTATTACTTACTTGTTAGCAATTTATTAAAGCAAACTTATATTTTGTTCAAAATTGGTTGTTAAATTTTTTATTTGAAATCACTTTTATATGCCTGTTTGACATTGAAAAGAAATGTACCTATAATTACATGCATGATGGTTAGAATCAGAAGCCATAGTCTTTATTTTTGACCTTTTGAGTATTTTACAAAAAACATTTCCGAAGCTAATGCTTTTAAATTGACTTTACCGACTTTCAAACCATGAATTGCAAGTATTTTTAGCTTTTGGTTCATATGGTATTTGAAAGCTGGGTTTAATATGTAACAGATGCCATGTTGTGCTTTTTCATCAAAAATGGAGATTGTAACTTTGGATATCAACCAACTTAAATATGTATGCTAAAGTTTGTCAAAAAAATATATGTTTTTTTAGTATTTATAACACACATTTTCTTTTTGTGCGTGGAGGATGGTTATTTTTCTTAGCTAGGGGTTAAGGATCTTTTGAAAAATATGGTGGTAATTGGTTATTAGAGGGTCCTTGAAAAATTTAGAGATGAGCCTTGAAATCCTTGAAATGTGCTTGAATTTTTACCAACAATTCTGCTGGACACCCTGGAGGAGATCTGGTAAGCGCAGATTATTATGGACCCCTACCGACAGGAGCAGGTGGCATTAAATATTTGCTCGTGATGGTAGATAATTTCACGAAATACGTCAAGTTATTTACGCTCTGAAGGGCAACGACCACCACAACGTTGCGGAGAATAAGAATTTATTGTGAAGAGTTCGGACGACCAAGGGCCATTTTGACGGATAACGGAACCCAGTTCACTTCCAAGAAGTGGATCAACGGATTAAAGGAATTAAATATCCAACCAAAGTTTACCGCAATACGGAACCCTTGTGCTAATCTTGCCGAGAGGATCAACCGGCAGCTTGGCAACTTGTTCCGGATTTTCGTGCATGACCGACATACTAAATGGTCCCAATACGTAAAGACGATAGAAGCGTGCTTGAACGAAGTGTACCACGAGACAGTTGAAGTAACCCCTCATGAGGCATACCTCGGAACAAGACCGACACGAGCATGGGAACAATGCTTAGACAGAGAAATTATTAATATTGAAGGAAAGCTTGATAGTAATATATTTGTGAAGATTAAGGAGAAAAGGGAGAAGCACGCGAAGCGATGCAACGAGAGCAAAAAAATAACAAAGTTCACAATAGGCGACAAGGTGTTGGTAAGGACATACCATCAATCGGACGCTATGATGAAAAGGATCGATAAGTTCTTTGAACTATTTTCAGGGCCTTATAAGATTAACCGTATCCTCGGCGAGGCCACGTACGAGCTCGTGGAATGCGACAGCGATAAAGTGCGAGGAAAATTCAACGTGTGGCAGATCAAGGCGTATTATGAGCCGGCGAAAGAGGTACGAGTTATGCAAGAAGATAAGAATAACACCGACAGCTAGATGTAAAGGGGGGAAACACACGAATCAGGTAGTTGTTGCGCCGGACCAGTCCAGCTAGCCAACGAATAATGTAAATTTTGCTATACTATGTATAATTTAAGCTTTAATGTAAATTTTGTTTGTGTGATCACGATGTATTCTTTAATTTACGACGCCAATTAGGTATCTAATAATTGATGTACATAAAATAACTTGATAACATGTACCGTGTATAAAAGGGACATTTATGGTACAGGACATTAGATAATTGTGAAGCGATAAATTAATAAAGATATAGTGAATTGAGTAAGTAGTGTATAATTAATAATTTAAATATGAGATAATCATTTTGAAACCTTAGGAACAAATATCAAGGTACATATCATGAGGTAGGATGAATCCTTAGTTGTTTATTGGTTATGCATATTTCATTAATTAGTGTAATCAATTATAATATGTGTCGCAAGTTAATCTTATGTATGTATTTGTTTATTTAGCGATTATAGTTGTGGGACACTAGAAGTGAATTAAAAATATTGTTTGTTATTATGTGATTCATCAATATACAATTAATTGATTCTATTGCTAGCGAATCATCAGCTAATTTATCATGTTGTATATGTATAACGTAAGAATGTAGCGTAAGAAACGAAACAAGCTGTCTAATGATTAGACGTAGGTATTTTATTTCAATTATTAAAATGAGATAATATTGTACAATCCACATATAGACGGATAGTATGTAAAAAAAAAAAAGCGTTCATTTTCACTCAGATGTGCGGCAATAAATTCATGTAATCATATAAGACCAAAAGATAGGGAATAACTATCAGTTGCACCATATGAAAGAAAATAGGTCATCAACCATGACCACTCCAAGACAGAACACGACTGGGACAGAGCGCAGAAATTGGATCAGATGTCTCCTGTTGACCCAACATCCAATCCAATTTGGGGACAATATAGTGGTCAAAAATTTTAAAAATTTATAAATTTGTGATCAAGAGGTACGCTCACACACACTCGAGTTAACAACCCAGGCCAGAGTCGTAAATAAGAACAATTAGACACTCGTTAGACCCGACGCCAGTGAAGAAACAATGAGGAAACGTCCGACTACACGTAACAATAGAAATTGGGAACATCGTTGACAGAACGAACTCAGCTCAGATTTACAACACCAAAACAAACCAGACAAAAGACAGAGCCCGGTAGCCCGGCTACGCAGAAGTTAGAAGGAACACATGCTGTGGGGTTAAGTTGTAACGCGCGTACGTATGAATGAGATACTCAATAACAAAGGGTGCAGAGAGGTTTTGATGAATATGTAGACAATGGGACGGGTATTCAATGAATACGAGATACGTACTCGACCCAGCATGAAAACAAACCAGAATGACAAGTCAGATTTACAACTAGAAATCGTGGGACCAGTCCAGGGATGACGTCCAGCGAAGAGTTTGTAATTGACGAAAAAAACGAAGGGTGACCGAACAATAGACCAAACACTGCAGATTGTTAACAAAGGCAATAACAGAGAGCCTCGACAACAAGGAAACAAAGGATTGATGGACAGGCAGGCAATTGCTCCACTTTCCGAGAAACAACGTAGCGTTCATCACTGGGGTACTTCGGGGGATGTCCAACGACCAACCAGGATTTGGCATCTTCCAAAGGAACTGGTGGAGAGAGTAGTGACGACTTGGACGACGAATCAGGAAACCGATGACCGTAGATCTGCAAGGTGGAAGGAATTCCTGAACCTATCAACGACGGCCATAGGCGTGGACGTGAGAAAATTGCATTCTGGTAGAGGGTGCTTGATAAAAACTTTACAAGGACGCGGAGCGGAGAGTAGTAAGAGTAATAGTTGTAGTAGGAGTAGTAATAGTTTGACTCGGTAGTTTTACTCAGTTCTTATTCCGACTTACTCAAATTTTAAATCAGTTAGTCAGTGATGCAGTTATAACCAAGTCTCGGTCTTAGTCGAACTTAGACATTTTCAATTCAATCACAGTCTTACAAAACGTTGTGTTCGATAGATCATCCAAGTTACCGAACTTACCGCAGTAACACGCAGTGCGAATGTATATAAACATCGTTAAAAATGTCAAGTGTATACGAGAAAAATGTCAAGTGTATACGAGAAACTTTAGAATATGTTCGGCATGCATATTAAGCATTACGAGTGAATTAACACTTCGACAGTAGAACATTGTGTGACAGTTTCAAACATTATGAAACATTATCCAATCATAATCATTCTAATTTTGAGCACATGAACTAAGTGGATTAACACTCATGAACACTAGTGCACACATAACGCGCATCACGTCCAAGGTAGACAAAAGTATCTAGCTACCTGAATCACACTTACAGTAAACACGTAATCAAACTACACCAATAATAATGATTGCATTTTTACTACATAAAACTGTAAAGACACTTATTCCAAGCGGATAACTCCGACATCACACTACACAGAACGCGAGTGGGGATTATCACGAGTTAAAGTGTCAGTGCGCATCCATCAACAGCAGTAACCACGTACATGGAACCATCAACGGATAGGATACCACACCGATGGAATTGTTGATATGCTTTTCCAAGTTAAGTCCTTATGTTCTTAATACTAGTTAATACTTACTACTGCACTGTCTCTTTTCAAAGAGCTACACCCCGAGAAAATCTATATAAATCATAAACATATAATAATGTTAAATAGTAAAGTCACTCATCTGAGGGCATTAATGAACGCATTTAGCTTAGAATGAAGCATGTTTGATTGTTTATTGTTTGTGCATATTTATATTATTATGTGTTATATTTTATAGCATGGTATGTCTTGTTTTCAGGGAACAACGAAATGAGTATTATGATTTATGTTATTACACGTTTTGTTTGAATGTATTTACAGGACATAATTTCATCTCTATATCAAGAATTTATTTATTCAATAATGTGTAATAAATAAGTATTTATTGCGTTATGTATATCTTGCGTTCATTATTGCAATCAACCTCAAATAATTAATTTGTCATGTTTCAGTAAATTCTATCTTATTGCTTACAACGATAATTAAGAGTCTCAATAATTATGCTAATTAACAGTGAATACACTCAACCACCCAGTAAATTGTCAGGATAATATATTTGCGTAATTATATTGATTTGATAAATATTCAACTTAATTGAATAATTTAATAATTTACATAAATTAGCATAATTGCTCTAAATGTAAATGGCGCCCATCGCGTGGCAAAAGAGAGCAGGCAGTAGTTAGACTAAGTGAAGTAATATATTAGAATAAGATTTGTAGTGTAAGGTTAGCTTGACTGGCTGTTTACACAAAGTAAAGCTAAAATGGCCAGTAGTTCAGACAGTATGAGCTTCAAAATCAACAACCAAGTAGGTATACCCGATAACGAAGAAGAGAACTCAACTGTCGAGTCGAACATGATGGAAGACACGCAAAACGTTAGAGCGCGGGGACAGGAGTCCCAGCAATGAAAAGAAGTCACATTACAGTCGTTAATGGACTTCATGCGTAAACAGAATGATGAAACTCGTAGAATAATTAATGGAAGTCGTAAGGTAATTAATGAAAATCTGGAGGAAGTCAGAAGAGAGCAGAGTGAAAACAATAAAGTGCTTAACGAAAAACTAGATAGTCATAAGGAAGAGGTCAAGCGACAGATGGCCGAACAGATCGCGCAAATACAAGCAGAAATGCGTGACCACAAGACTATTTGTGATGACAAAGTAAGTGAAGTCCAGAAGAAACAGGAGGACACTATGAAAGAATTAAAGGACGACACTACTAAAAAGTTCGAAGAAATATGGGAAACCAGGGAGTCATATCGTCAAGAATTAAAAAACATCGCACAAAACACACAAACGAGTATTAAGAAGGTCCACAATAAATTAGATACACACATCAAAGATAACCACAAGAAACAAGAAGAATTAAAAGCCGAATTATACAACACACTTAGGCAGCAGCAACAAGAACAGGGAGACACAAACAACACACTACAACAAAGAATTGACGAAGTAGACGGCAGGCAGAAGACGACAGCAGAAACTGGACGAAAACGCCAAAGAGAAGACAACCCATATTAACGAACTGAAGTGTCAATTAGAAAGATTGCAACGGCAGATAACCGAAGGGGAGTCTGGGCCGAGTAGAATGGTCAACGGACAGGTACAAGTAGAACTAAAATACGATGGAACTGACAGATTCCTGATGGAGTTCCTTAAGGAATTATCGGAGATTCAGGAGTTGTATTATTCAAACAGCGATATCAAATGGATAGGAAAACACCTAGAAAAGGACGCTAGTATATGATGGCGCGTAATCAGGGACCAGATATCCACATTTGAGGAGTTCAAGGAGGCATTCACATTGAAATATTGGGGTCTAGAACGGCAAGACATCATCCGTGATAATCTTGAATGTGGAAAATTTGAGTGGCATGGACCGATTACAGCTATTCAGTACATCGAGAGGATTTTATTAGAAAGCAGACAGTTAACACCCACATTGACTGATCGTCAGTTAATCAGGAAAATCTCTAGGCATTTTGGTAGGGACCTGCAGATCGCTGTAATCACGCACGGGATCACCACGATACCAAACTTTGAGGCATTGATCACCGGAATACACGAGTATTCAGCCGAGCAATGAAAATAACTGACGACCACATTACCGACCAGCTAACGAAGAAAGTGGATCCGCCAATCGAGCGAAGGGCAACTTTCTAAATAAGAGCGAGAGTGACAAGAAACAGGTTTGGCAAGGGCGGCCACAAGGAGCCCGTCATGGTGACAAGCAGTTTAGCGCAGTGAACACTGTTTATTTTGTTAATGGGACTGCGAGCACAAGTAGAGCGGTCAACGACATCACCCCAAGGACGAGTACCGACAACACTTGTAAAAAAAAAAACACCCCTGCACAGTGAATGACAGTTTTTGTAAACAAACCCGACTCAACCAACAATGTCAACATTCTGTTACCGGACTTGAGAAGTGACTTGCTACAGGAAGATGAAGAAGAAATTATTAAACAAGTAGTATTAAGGTGTCCCGAAATACTTATCAAATTTAACAACAGCATTACTGTGTCAGCTCTGATTGATACAGGCAGTCTAATCAACGGCCTATCAGAAGAATGGTTCAACGAGAATAAGAAGGACATTGAACCCTACGAAATTTTACCAATGACTAATTCCCTCATCATTAGTGCCGTTGGGAATAAATCAAAATTGATCAGAAAGCAAATCTGTGCAATATTGAAATTGACGGAATAAAAAATGAATATGTTTTCTTGGTAATACCGGATCTCATTAAGCCATGCATATTAGGAATAAGTTTTTTACAGGAAGTGGGATGTCGCATCGACATCGGAAATAAGAAGATCGAATTAAGGAATACAACTGATGAAGAGGTGCGCGCCGTACCCATCATGAACATTGAACTATTAAATAATGGAGAGGAAGAAGAGATTCTGAGGAATATCAGCGAGAAGATAAGGAGCATGGATTGTCAGGATGAAGAGATATTGGAACGATTGAGGGAAATACTATTAAAGAATAGGAATGTGTTCAGGGAATGCCCGGGAAGGATAGAAGGGTACGAGCATGAATTTCAAGTCACGGACAGGACGCCCTACTTTCAACGGGGTTGGCCTGTACCACTTGCTTATAAGGAAAAGGTAAAGGATGAGATTGACAGGATGCTGCGATACGGAGTGATAGAACGATGCACAAGCCCGTTCATAAATCCACTCGTCACGGTAATCAAAAGAGATGGAAGAGTCCGTTTATGTCTCGATGCAAGAAAGGTAAATGGCGTAATGATACCCGACTATGAAGGCGTTTCCCCGATCAACAAGATTTTGGCAAGGTGTAGTGAGATGCGCTACCTATCAACCGTTGATTTATCCAGTAGCTTTTGGCAGGTGCCATTGAAACAAGAATGCAGGAAGTTCACCGCGTTCATGTATGAGGGAAGGTGCTACCAATTCACTGTAACACCATTCGGCCTCAGTACCAGTTCGGCGGCACTGACGCGTGGACCGGATACAGCCTTAGGTGAAGAAGTTAAAATAAACACGCTCATATACGTTGATGATTGCTTGTGCTATTCCAACGACGTTCAAACACACTTGGGAACATTTGGAAGCACTGTTAAGTAACCTCAACAAAACAAACCTGACCGTTAACCTCAATAAGTCACAGTTTTTCAGACAAGAAATCTCGTACCTTGGATACCAGCTAACAACACGTGGAATCCAAGCTACAGATGAGAAAATAAAAGCCATTATGGATTTCCTGAAGCCCAAGAACCAGAAACAGTTGAAAGGTTTCTTAGGCCTCACTAACTTCTATAACTGTTTCACAAGCAAATATGCAGAGACAACGCAACCACTACATGAGTTATTGAGGAAAGGACACAAGTTTTCGTGGACAGCTGAGTTAGATGATTGTTTTATGAAAATTAAGAACTTATTTGTTGATGCCGTAGTTTTAAGATTTCCACGCCCGAACCAGAGATACTATATACAATGTGATGCTAGCAATTTCGCATACAGTGGCCAACTTTATCAGCTTGATGAAGAAGGGAAGATTGGCGTGATTGCCTTCACAAGTAAAACGTTCAAAGGTGCCGAGCGGAACTACTATACCACGGAAAAAGAACTCTTAAGTATTGTCAGGTGCTTAGAAAAATTCCGCATGTATATTCTCGGTCAACCACTGATAATAATAACCGACAACAAGGCATTGACGTTCATGAATAAATGCCATCTGAATAATTCGAGAATTACGCGGTGGATTCTCGCTGTACAAGAGTATAAATTCGATATCATCCATTGCAAAGGCAAGGACAATATAGTAGCAGACATTCTAAGCAGGTATCCACACGACACGAAACTAGACGAAGTCTATGACAATACACACGAATATTTGGTAAATCACTTCACTATTAAAATGAAATACGAAGTACGTAAAATGATCATGGATATTGGAAAACACCAACTGGAGGATAACAAACTCAAGGTAATTATTAATAAAATAAAGACGGAAATTTAGATCAAAATTTAAATAAATTTTATAAGTATGTCGATAATAAATTATATAGGCGACAGCGGAATGAGTGGAAGCTGTACGTTCCTGATAACATATCAAGGGATATAATCGCTGAGATTCATCAAATATTTGGACATTTGGTGACGAAAAAGTGCATGAAGATGCTGGAGGAACATTTCACGTTCGACCAGATGTTGAAAAGGGTCAAAACTTATATCCAAGCGTGCGACGTTTGCCAGAAGTGCAAAGACACCAACAACAAAGTGCTGTTTGATGGCACCCGTGCGGTGGTACCTACAGCAAGAGGACATGGTGTCCAGCTGTCGGGAAATGTACTTGAATTTTTTGCACCTCGGGAAAGTCGGGAATTATGCTTGAAATGTTGGAATTTCTGGTCTGCGTCGGGAAATTTTCGCTCCTCTTTATTATTGAAAAAGTCCCTTTATGAATGTTTCTTAAAAAAAAAAAAAAAAAAAAAAAAATCGAAAAAGTTTCACTCAGCTCATTACTCAACTTTGCACCACGTGGTGAGCGGCAGCAGCAGCATCACCATCACATCCGGTATTCCATTACATTTGCACGTGTTCTTTAACTGGTGCCAGTCACATGTGTGTGTTGTCTTGTCTCTTCGTATTGTTTATGCGTATCCCGGATTGGAAGATTGGAATTTCAGAACAGAAAGTAAGTACCCATTTATTTACTCAATCTTTATTTTTATAGACTGTATGCACTCATATGTTTCCGCGATCGTCTGCTAGCCGAATTGGTGAACAAACAATGTTAATTTTCTTATTTGAGATAGCAATTCTGCACCCACAACCCTTTCGCTGCGTAATTCGACTGTAGTCGAACTGATTTAAAAACCCTTCGCTGCGTAATTCGACTATAGTCCACATTGCTCAATAATTTTCTCCGTTCGCTGCGGTATTCGACATAAGTCGCACAGTGATATGGCAGTATTAGAATTGCTCTCTGTGGAAGCTTTGAAAACTACGTATAAACAGCTGATGTTTTGGTCATTGACAGTGTGTGAACCCAGTAGCGTGTGTTGTTTACTGATGTTGTTTTGAACGTAATTTTATCTTTCGTGTTTGTAAACATTTATACTTATAA
Source organism: Magicicada septendecula (assembly GCA_034769895.1). NCBI lineage: Eukaryota > Metazoa > Arthropoda > Insecta > Hemiptera > Cicadidae > Magicicada > Magicicada septendecula. The sequence continues at coordinate 785,661,731 of CM068368.1, forward strand.
CTTTTAAATGTTCACTTTTCTCGTATTTTCTTAAGTGTAATGTAGTTCGTGAGTGTATTAATGTGCGTATTTAAAGGCATATTCACGAAAGACTGAACGCCTAGATCACTTTTGGATGAAAGTGATGGAAAGGCTGGGAAATGAATACAAGGAAACTCTTTCTCTTTTAAAAATGATCCTTATTATTTCACATGGAAATGCAGAGGTAGAGAGAGGCTTCTCAATAAATAAGGAAGTGCTAATTGAAAATATGAGGGAAGAATCTTTGATTGGGTATCGCATTGTTTATGATGCAATTAATGCATATGGGGGGATTGAAAAGGTACCGTTAACTAAAAGTTTGCTCTTTGATGTAAAAAAGGCATATAATAGATATAGTGTGGAACTTAAAGCAAGGAAAGAAGTACAGAATAAAGCAGGTGAAGAACGAGAGAAAAGGAAGCTGAATGAACGGATTGTACGAGAGCTGGAAACAAAAAGAGCCAGAATTCTAGAAGAGGCTCAGACCATCAAAGACCAGATAGGAAAGCTTGCTTAGGGCATCTCCTAAAATCCACTTATTGGTAGATGTACCTGGTATTTTTTGTATTACTCTAAATCTTATTTTTACTTAAATAAATTTTTCTTACAACTACAGCTTTATTACTTACTTGTTAGCAATTTATTAAAGCAAACTTATATTTTGTTCAAAATTGGTTGTTAAATTTTTTATTTGAAATCACTTTTATATGCCTGTTTGACATTGAAAAGAAATGTACCTATAATTACATGCATGATGGTTAGAATCAGAAGCCATAGTCTTTATTTTTGACCTTTTGAGTATTTTACAAAAAACATTTCCGAAGCTAATGCTTTTAAATTGACTTTACCGACTTTCAAACCATGAATTGCAAGTATTTTTAGCTTTTGGTTCATATGGTATTTGAAAGCTGGGTTTAATATGTAACAGATGCCATGTTGTGCTTTTTCATCAAAAATGGAGATTGTAACTTTGGATATCAACCAACTTAAATATGTATGCTAAAGTTTGTCAAAAAAATATATGTTTTTTTAGTATTTATAACACACATTTTCTTTTTGTGCGTGGAAGGATGGTTATTTTTCTTAGCTAGGGGTTAAGGATCTTTTGAAAAATATGGTGGTAATTGGTTATTAGAGGGTCCTTGAAAAATTTAGAGATGAGCCTTGAAATCCTTGAAATGTGCTTGAATTTTTACCAACAATTCTGCTGGACACCCTGGAGGAGATCTGGTAAGCGCAGATTATTATGGACCCCTACCGACAGGAGCAGGTGGCATTAAATATTTGCTCGTGATGGTAGATAATTTCACGAAATACGTCAAGTTATTTATGCTCTGAAGTTCAACGACCACCACAACATTGCGGAGAATAAGAATTTATTGTGAAGAGTTTGGACGACCAAGGGCCATTTTGACGGATAACGGAACCCAGTTCACTTCCAAGAAGTGGATCAACGGATTAAAGGAATTAAATATCCAACCAAAGTTTACCGCAATACGGAACCCTTGTGCTAATCTTGCCGAGAGGATCAACCGGCAGCTTGGCAACTTGTTCCGGATTTTCGTGCATGACCGACATACTAAATGGTCCCAATATGTAAAGACGATAGAAGCGTGCTTCAACGAAGTGTACCACGAGACAATTGAAGTAACCCCTCATGAGGCATACCTCGGAACAAGACCGACACGAGCATGGGAACAATGCTTAGACAGAGAAATTATTAATATTGAAGGAAAGCTTGATAGTAATATATTTGTGAAGATTAAGGAGAAAAGGGAGAAGCACGCGAAGCGATGCAACGAGAGCAAAAAAATAACAAAGTTCACAATAGGCGACAAGGTGTTGGTAAGGACATACCATCAATCGGACGCTATGATGAAAAGGATCGATAAGTTCTTTGAACTATTTTCAGGGCCTTATAAGATTAACCGTATCCTCGGCGAGGCCACGTACGAGCTCGTGGAATGCGACAGCGATAAAGTGCGAGGAAAATTCAACGTGTGGCAGATCAAGGCGTATTATGAGCCGGCGAAAGAGGTACGAGTTATGCAAGAAGATAAGAATAACACCGACAGCTAGATGTAAAGGGGGGAAACACACGAATCAGGTAGTTGTTGCGCCGGACCAGTCCAGCTAGCCAACGAATCATGTAAATTTTGCTATACTATGTATAATTTAAGCTTTAATGTAAATTTTGTTTGTGTGATCACGATGTATTCTTTAATTTACGACGCCAATTAGGTATCTAATAATTGATGTACATAAAATAACTTGATAACATGTACCGTGTATAAAAGGGACATTTATGGTACAGGACATTAGATAATTGTGAAGCGATAAATTAATAAAGATATAGTGAATTGAGTAAGTAGTGTATAATTAATAATTTAAATATGAGATAATCATTTTGAAACCTTAGGAACAAATATCAAGGTACATATCATGAGGTAGGATGAATCCTTAGTTGTTTATTGGTTATGCATATTTCATTAATTAGTGTAATCAATTATAATATGTGTCGCAAGTTAATCTTATGTATGTATTTGTTTATTTAGCGATTATAGTTGTGGGACACTAGAAGTGAATTAAAAATATTGTTTGTTATTATGTGATTCATCAATATACAATTAATTGATTCTATTGCTAGCGAATCATCAGCTAATTTATCATGTTGTATATGTATAACGTAAGAATGTAGCGTAAGAAACGAAACAAGCTGTCTAATGATTAGACGTAGGTATTTTATTTCAATTATTAACATGAGATAATATTGTGCAATCCACATATAGACGGATAGTATGTAAAAAAAAAAAAGCGTTCATTTTCACTCAGATGTGCGGCAATAAATTCATGTAATCATATAAGACCAAAAGATAGGGAATAACTATCAGTTGCACCATATGAAAGAAAATAGGTCATCAACCATGACCACTCCAAGACAGAACACGACTGGGACAGAGCGCAGAAATTGGATCAGATGTCTCCTGTTGACCCAACATCCAATCCAATTTGGGGACAATATAGTGGTCAAAAATTTTAAAAATTTATAAATTTGTGATCAAGAGGTACGCTCACACACACTCGAGTTAACAACCCAGGCCAGAGTCGTAAATAAGAACAATTAGACACTCGTTAGACCCGACGCCAGTGAAGAAACAATGAGGAAACGTCCGACTACACGTAACAATAGAAATTGGGAACATCGTTGACAGAACGAACTCAGCTCAGATTTACAACACCAAAACAAACCAGACAAAAGACAGAGCCCGGTAGCCCGGCTACACAGAAGTTAGAAGGAACACATGCTGTGGGGTTAAGTTGTAACGCGCGTACGTATGAATGAGATACTCAATAACAAAGGGTGCAGAGAGGTTTTGATGAATATGTAGACAATGGGATGGGTATTCAATGAATACGAGATACGTACTCGACCCAGCATGAAAACAAACCAGGATGACAAGTCAGATTTACAACTAGAAATCGTGGGACCAGTCCAGGGATGACGTCCAGCGAAGAGTTGGTAATTGACGAAAAAAACGAAGGGTGACCGAACAATAGACCAAACACTGCAGATTGTTAACAAAGGCAATAACAGAGAGCCTCGACAACAAGGAAACAAAGGATTGATGGACAGGCAGGCAATTGCTCCACTTTCCGAGAAACAACGTAGCGTTCATCACTGGGGTACTTCGGGGGATGTCCAACGACCAACCAGGATTTGGCATCTTCCAAAGGAACTGGTGGAGAGAGTAGTGACGACTTGGACGACGAATCAGGAAACCGATGACCGTAGATCTGCAAGGTGGAAGGAATTCCTGAACCTATCAACGACGGCCATAGGCGTGGACGTGAGAAAATTGTATTCTGGTAGAGGGTGCTTGATAAAAACTTTACAAGGACGCGGAGCGGAGAGTAGTAAGAGTAATAGTTGTAGTAGGAGTAGTAATAGTTTGACTCGGTAGTTTTACTCAGTTCTTATTCCGACTTACTCAAATTTTAAATCAGTTAGTCAGTGATGCAGTTATAACCAAGTCTCGGTCTTAGTCGAACTTAGACATTTTCAATTCAATCACAGTCTTACAAAACGTTGTGTTCGATAGATCATCCAAGTTACCGAACTTACCGCAGTAACACGCAGTGCGAATGTATATAAACATCGTTAAAAATGTCAAGTGTATACGAGAAAAATGTCAAGTGTATACGAGAAACTTTAGAATATGTTCGGCATGCATATTAAGCATTACGAGTGAATTAACACTTCGACAGTAGAACATTGTGTGACAGTTTCAAACATTATGAAACATTATCCAATCATAATCATTCTAATTTTGAGCACATGAACTAAGTGGATTAACACTCATGAACACTAGTGCACACATAACGCGCATCACGTCCAAGGTAGACAAAAGTATCTAGCTACCTGAATCACACTTACAGTAAACACGTAATCAAACTACACCAATAATAATGATTGCATTTTTACTACATAAAACTGTAAAGACACTTATTCCAAGCGGATAACTCCGACATCACACTACACAGAACGCGAGTGGGGATTATCACGAGTTAAAGTGTCAGTGCGCATCCATCAACAGCAGTAACCACGTACATGGAACCATCAACGGATAGGATACCACACCGATGGAATTGTTGATATGCTTTTCCAAGTTAAGTCCTTATGTTCTTAATACTAGTTAATACTTACTACTGCACTGTCTCTTTTCAAAGAGCTACACCCCAAGAAAATCTATATAAATCATAAACATATAATAATGTTAAATAGTAAAGTCACTCATCTGAGGGCATTAATGAACGCATTTAGCTTAGAATGAAGCATGTTTGATTGTTTATTGTTTGTGCATATTTATATTATTATGTGTTATATTTTATAGCATTGTATGTCTTGTTTTCAGGGAACAACGAAATGAGTATTATGATTTATGTTATTACGCGTTTTGTTTGAATGTATTTACAGGACATAATTTCATCTCTATATCAAGAATTTATTTATTCAATAATGTGTAATAAATAAGTATTTATTGCGTTATGTATATCTTGCGTTCATTATTGCAATCAACCTCAAATAATTAATTTGTCATGTTTCAGTAAATTCTATCTTATTGCTTACAACGATAATTAAGAGTCTCAATAATTATGCTAATTAACAGTGAATACACTCAACCACCCAGTAAATTGTCAGGATAATATATTTGCATAATTATATTGATTTGATAAATATTCAACTTAATTGAATAATTTAATAATTTACATAAATTAGCATAATTGCACTAAAACCATACCGTCAGCATTATAATAATACAGCAGCAGCGTTAGTTTACTTAATTTGTAATTATTTAAATAGGTTTTAATAAACAAGAAAAGAATAGAACAAGAAATACAAGAACTATTGACTTCACCATATGATTTTGTGGTCTTTTGGAGGTTTTTACGACTTTTACTGGATTAGAATTAAAGCAAATTAAACATATTTTATTTTGTTTTATATTACTATTTTCACTACTTTGTTAAATCCATATTATACAAAATTCATACACATAGGTTTAATTGGCAATTTCATGCCAGAAAGCAAACTTTAGTATTCATAAGATTTCAGAATTGCATGTAAAATCTGATAGTTAAAAGTGTAAAGTGAGTAAATATAAAAAAATGTTATTTCCTAGGGAGTATACGCTTGATGTTTATCGTCTAAGCTCAGTTATGACAGAACATGATGCAAAGAAGGCAGGAGCAGAAGTAGTCAAACAGGTTGAGCACCCTCTCCTTTCTGGACTCTTGTATCCAGGTGAGTGCATTCATATAGACAATTCAACATAATTGCACTACACTCAAATATAGTATATAGTTGCTGTTGACATTAATTGTACTTGCTTTTTTTTATATTATTTTATTTTTAGTGTTGAATATTGCAACTTGTAAGTTCCTAGCTGAGATAAGAAATTAGCATGCCACTTATCTGGAACAATAATTGTCAGTACATCTGTCTGCAAGTGAAATTTTCATATGATTAAACAGACCCACATTAAAAATAATCATCTAGGAAATTTTCAGGCCCTACATATAATACAAAAGTTGATAAATTATATTGCACATTAATGTTATTCGCAGTAATTTTAAATTCAAAATATTTAAAATAGTCGTCATCTGCCATGCCGTGATCCACATGCCAAACAACATTGTTGTCTCCATTTCTATCCTAAGTTTAACCCAGGTGAAGGCAGTGAACTTCACATGACCGACTGCCTCTCATTGTATGCTGATTCTTTTTTATGACTACAAAAGTACTCTCCTTTACCATCCTTGATTATTTTGAGCTTCTCTGCATTGTTTATTTTATCCATCTTGAAACTTTATTAAATATTTTTGAAACTTTAGAGTATCGCAACAACACACTAGGTTCTAAGACATTACTGTAAAACCATTGGCTAATTTTCTGGAAACTATATTGTGAATATATCATTTCATATGATCTGTAGTATATTTCGTCTCCCTATGCAGCAAATCCGCAGGATAGTGTACAGGATTTGAATCTAGACTTTCTTTAAACGAATTTGCAAGCTTCAGCTTGAGAAGTCAAGCTTAATCAGGAATTTAAAGAAATTGTGTCGTGATTTCTTAATTTCTCACCAGTTGATATAAATTTATAATTTTTTGTACATTATGAAGTTCCTGTTTATAATTTTCATATAGGACAAATTTGTATATTGTCCTTGCATATTGTACACCAGTTATATATTTTTGTAAGCGTATTCATAAATCTTTATAATTTTCCATACTTTTTGTACAGTAATTTTTAATTAATGTTTGTAGGTTTGCAGGCATTGGATGAAGAATACCTCAAAGTGGATGCACAGTTTGGTGGTGTAGATCAGCGTAAAATCTTTACATTAGCTGAAAAATATTTACCTCACTTAGGGTATGCCAAGAGGATTCATCTTATGAACCCTATGGGTATGTCAAAAGTGATAATTTATATGATAGTTAAGATTCGCAAATACATTGTGATAATGGCAACACATGTGCTAAGTTTAAAAATATGGTAATCACATTGATTAGTTAAATTTTTATATACAAACACTTGAACTGGATTTTAAGTAAAGTAAGTTGTGCAGCCTAAACAAATGCTTTGGCAAGTTGTAACGGGACAAAAGGGGCATAATCATTTTATGTAATAATTTTATTGTTAGAGATGTGGGGGAAGACATAATAAAGGGTATATGAGTCACAGACCAAGCATGTGGCTTGAGACGCAATTGTCAATGACGATAGGTGACTAACAAATTCACCACGTGTTTTAAAGTAAAACGAATTTCCGGCTTCGAGAGACATCTGGAACAGTCTATAAGTAAAGGTGAGGGACGAAGTGTGCATCCGGTGGAGCCACGTGGCCGATACACAATGAGCAAATAGCGTATACAGATCGCCACAGTGAGCAGCCTGCCTTCATACTGAACAGACGTAATTCTAAGTATAGCCTCGGGCGAGTTTCTGGTAGACCGAAAATGTCAAAGTAGGTCTACCAAAGAGTGAATTGCAATGTAAAACTGCAGCAAACGGTTTGACAACAGTATTGACAGTTTTTTTAAACGAGTAATGTGATAGTGCAGTTAAAAAGGGTGAACCAACTTAATGTCCAGCATCAGGAAACACATGCAGCTAAGTACAGTGAAAAAACTACTTTAACAGGCCAAAAGTTTATCAGTAAAATAAAATGAGCTCAATAAACAGGGAGTAAAGAGAAAAAGTGAGAGAGTGTGTGAGAGAAAAGAGGAGAAAGAAAAAGTAAAAGATAAAGTACTGGTTTGTAGATACAAAATTTTCATGGAGAATTTGTATGTTGTATAATTGTTAATAGTATTATAGAGACAGTAAATAAGAGAAACAGAAAGAAGTTAATTTTTTATGATAATAAATAAGATTTGTTTAGTAGCATAAACGTGCGTTAAGAGTAGTTATTACGTCAAAACCTAACCTTATTTTCTGTGCCGAAAGCTCACCTAAAATGAACCTGGATAAGTATTGAATTCAGGGAATTAAATTATCTGAATTATTAAATGGGAAAAGTGTAAAAAGGTTTCCATATTCCCTTTTTCCAAATGTGGTGGCGACCTTGAATAATTTGGGATCTTCTGATGGTTTTGTAATAAGGTAAGTCATAGTAAGTTGGTCAGAGTCGGGGTAAGTAGTATTTTTGTGTATCTAAAAGTGTTTGTACCTTTACAAAGTAATTTATGTTTATTTGAGTAACATGAAATTCACATTTATTTTGTAGTTAATTATCGAGTATAACATGCATTAACAGTTTTTATATTGATAATTCCCTTTTTAGTGTGTAAGAAAAATGAGAAAGAAATAGTAAAACAACAGAACATGCCTATACAAAGATATATAAAATCTGTGCTGTAAGTTTTGGAACTTTTGAAGTTTATTAGGCCTGGTGTCTTCTTCTTCATAATATTCCCAGTTGATCTAAAATTTTCTACCCATCTAAGGATTCTCTTCTGACTCAGAATGGCCCCTCGTCGACCAACATTGATTTAACAGCAAAAGACTTGCTGCGTACCTGTGATAGACCCACCACTTCGAACAAAACTGTCATACACAAACAGCCAATGTTGCAAAGTTCACTGCTCCTTTGCTCCTAGGCATCTCATTGGGAGGAGAACGAACCCCACCACAACCTTCTCCCACCACCATGCATTCAATACTACACAATTCAAAAAAGTTCTATTCCCATGTGTCACCCTGTACGAAAATCACCGACTCTGCTAAAATGAGTTGTCAGTGTTTGCTTGTTAAACACATGTGAAGCATCTAATATTCTCAACAACTGAAACTTAATCATGGAGAATGGTACTAGTGTGAGAAAAAATAGTAAACTGAAAATGTATAGCACGCAGTACTTATAATTTTTATCACACCTTGGATAGAGACTGTTACTTGCTACCAGTGGGTAGAAAAGGAGAAAGACTTTGAAGGGAAAAATTAACAGTTTTTATTATACATGGGAGGAATACTGTAATCTGAGAAATTCCAGCAATTAGCCATATTTGTATGAGTTTTATTTTGAAATCAGGAAGGTTGGGGAAAATTATACAAAGAAGATGAAGTTGGAAGTTTCTAAACTGTATGCTAAAAAATGGGATAGGAATGAAGCAAGGGGAAAATATACTAGTAATACAGTAAAACTACCACAAGCTGTTTACAAATATATATTATAAAAACCAATATAGTCATCATGCATTCATGTACTAAAGAATAGGACTATCCTTCATATCTATACTGAGATTGTCTTTTTGTTTGTTTTTATATAATATGGAGAGTTGTCCAGCACAGGCAAAACTTTTGTCTGCTCTAAACAAGTTTTACTGTACATTTTTTAATACAAGTTTACAAATAATTTACAGCTTTCTTGTAGTTTTATGTAATGGTGCAAACAGATATAAACATATTGTTCGTAGCTCATTAAACTTAGGTATGAACCTTTTAAAGGTTTTCCTTTGCTTTTGGTACATAATTTACTTATTTATTCATTTATTATTTTTAGTGCCAGGTTTAACAGGAGCAAAGATGTCATCTTCTGAAGAAGACAGTAAAATAGATCTCCTGGATCCACCAGCAGCTGTTAAGAAAAAATTAAAAAAAGCTTTTTGTGAGCCTGGGAATGTTGAAGACAATGGTGTACTGGCTTTTGCAAAACATGTGATATTCAGTTTATTCGAACCCAATGAAAGTAAGTTTAACTGAATGTTCCTATAAAACAGCAATAAAAAAAATATGCCCAGCTTAAGTCATAGAATAATGTGTATTAGTATGTGTAAATTTGCATTCCTCCAGGTGACTTGATGAAGTGTACAGTCTAATGGTTGTTATATAAAACTTCCGGAATAATCGGCCATGGTCTTGTTGTTATTAATATTATCTTCTTGCTGATGCTTTGGCAGCAATCTTCAGCATGAAATTTAACTATAATGTATTCCAACACTAGAAGCAAGGGCATTTCAACAATATACCATGGCCAGTTAGTCCGGCTGTTGTATATAATAAATGTGTTGGCTGTGAACACCTATGTAATTTAATATACAGTCTAAATTTTCTACTCTGCATTTTGTTCTAAAATACAGTAATCCAATTCTGGAGCTGATTCTTCCAACCTACTTTCCAAAGGTGCTGCATCCAACCCTTGCTGTCACGAATTTGTTGGTCTTCTTCATCATCTGCGCCAGATGTGTTGTTGGCGCAACATATATTTTTTTGGCCAATGACAGTTGAACATTCTGTGTCTATGTCCATGCCATCAAAATCTCATGCATTCTACAGGACCAATTGTGTCAGTGTATATTCCCAGCCACTCTTGTTTGTCTATATTCCTCACTTTATACAGCCTAGTTCTGTGACAACTTCGGCAACACCTGTCCATCACAAAACCTTTTTGGCTGTTACAGTTCTGGTAAGTTATTGTCTATATATGTATAGACATAGAAGTTATTGTCTTCTGACCCATATACGTACTACTGTACTTATTGCTTTCTTTCTTTGGGCTAATCTTTCAAATATTTTTTCTCGTTTCATATGTTTATTGTACTATATAACACAGTAAATGAAAGTTATGTTGTAAAGGTACTTCTCTTTTACCATTTTTTAAATTAATACGCTACTAATATAATACTCACCGCTGCCCGAATTTTACTTACCACGTACTTACCGCCACTCTGACTTACCGCTCCCAGAAGATCCCAAACTATTAATAGGTCGCCACGATGTTTTCGGCTTTACATCGAAACCTTTAAAACAATTTTAATTGCCAGGTTCGTTAGGCGAAATTTTCCATACTGGATAGGTGATGGTAATGTGGCGTAATAATTAACTTAACACATGGTTACGCTACTAATTCATTTTATTAACATTCATTGCAAGCTTACGTTCTCCTCCACTTATAACATTCATCAAACTCTTTACTTCAGGTTCTACTTTAAAAAACATTCTGTTAAATTACATTGATTTTACTTCTTTCTCGATTCTTGTTTAATCATGAACTGACAAATAATTTTATAGCATGTTACTTTTTCTCTTTCTAATTTCGCAACATATACGTATATAAAAAAATTACTCATCTAACTTATTCTAATTTTTTTTTTTTTTTTGAGACGACCCAGTTTGCCATGCTCACACATTCATACTGTTTTACCTTTCCCTTATTTTATATAAAATAATAATATATTGAATTTGATACTATTACATGTATAACGTCGTTCTTGCCGACCGCATGGCGTGACACCCAGCGTCCTCTGATTTTATGTAAAAAAAAAATCGCTGTTTCACTTGTATTAAATTTTCACTACTTTCACTGTATAGGCTGTTAGTTTATACTACTTTACACATCTTTTATACACTTGGATGGTTGGCCGACCGTAATAAGCTCGAGCAGAAAGTTTAGATGACCGCGCGCGGTCTTATTGGTAGTCGACTGCTGTTACATGCGGGCGGACGTCACTGCCTTTCTTGCTACTACATTTCGTCGCTGTTCATAGCCTTCATGTGGCAAATTATTAGTAGTGGCACCGGGAACATGGTTTGTGAGTGTTCCCCAAGCGTTGACGAAATTCCACTGCCACTGGTTACGTCACGCAAATGGGCGTGTTCTTAATTATGCTTCCGCCCGCTTCTGATCACATGGCACACAAAATTCACAATCAAGCCATGTTGTTTTTAGCTTCTCGGCGTCGTTTGCGCGCCCCGCTGGTGTTTGCGCGTCACCCAGTACTGCAGTTCTGAGAATTGTATTGCGTTCTCTCATACCTGCCGCATTTCATTGTACAACTACACCTCACTGTTCCTTTGTTTGACAAGGCTTCTATTTAACCTGTGGCTGACCACACAAATGTGAAACAAAATTATGATTTTTAATAAAACAAAACCCTCTCCTTTGAGCCCCGTTACAACACCCCCCCCCAATGAGAGATCTTCTGCCGAAACAGAAGAAATCTCATTGCTAAACCCCTAAGAGGATCGGTGAGGATATGGTGCCAACAACCCCCCATTAGTTCTTACAGATCATGGGTAAACTACCCCCCTAGCTCGGAGACTATGGCCGCACCTGAACGAGATTACTGGACTTCTCTATCCGAGATCCCAACACCATAAAATCGAACAGACACGCACCACAGCGCACCTAACCTTCTAACATGCCACCCCAAACTCCAAATCCCTGGCCTTATTCCATGCCAGATCCTTAACCGATATGTTCCCCCTTAAATGCATACTGGGTCACCTTTGGCAGATACTGGGTGCGTACACATATTCATAATATCTTATAAACAAACTCCTTAAATATTTTAAAATCATTTTTTAATTTACGATATAGTAAACAAATTAAATTCCAATCATTAAATTTGGTTAAAAATTCATCTAAGTTCCAAATCAATCTGTTCTATCACCATGTCTTTCTTCAAAACCAAAAAACTAAAAATCTTTTACCTGAATCTATCAATCTATCAGTTTTCTTCATTATTACTAATAATCAGAAAAACAAATAAATTGAACATCTCATTAAAACATGAACTCATTTATCCTAACATTTGATTATATATACATATTAAACAATACAATTCAATAAAAACACTAGCAATACATATAAACAATAACATACTTGAAATTCAAAATATCCTATATGGCAGGTGTAATATTTTTTTTTTTTATCTCAATATCTTTTTTCTCCATATCTAAAAAAAAAAAACAAAAATACTTAATGCAATCAAGAAACAAAATCCTCAGAAAAATGGTTATGTCTCCAACCTCAATCATCAGCTGATCTCTCTAGGTCAAGTCAATGCCCTTGACATACATAGGTTATACACAAGGCTACATCATAAAGTACATAGAACATCTTTAAAATTCTTTACCTTTACACACAATACAATATAATAAAATAAGACATAAAAATTAACATGGTTATTTTCATCTTACTATAAACAATAAAATTTATATTTAAATTGATCAAAATTTACACATTTTAGCTTGAATGATTTTCAACTTCTATTAAAATCTGTCACTTGTTTCAATTAATTTTATGTTTTGACTGTGATTTACTTTCTTTACCATTTTCATTCTCGATTAGTTTGGGGTGACTCTATTCATAATAATTCAACCTATAAATGGGTGATTAAACATAACCTCACCCCCCTTCTGACTCTAATACTCACTTAACAGCTTTACTTAGTCTGACACCACTCTCTCAAAATATTTACCAACCATTCTCTACCCCTAACTTACTATTCCAAACTCAATTCGCATCATTCTACCCTTATAAAAAAAAATATACTCTCTACCCATTTGTACTCAGGATGTGTGTTCCCTCAACTCACCACTGTCTCCACCTCTTGCCCATCCTATTTACCCGGCAATCACTCCCTGAAAACCCACTGCTACCCGCCACAACGCCTGTCGTTGTGGACTCTTTACACACCACCCCCCCTTTATAAAATCACCATCAACTAATTACTTTCCCATTACATCACTTTCATTTACAAAATATCTCCATTTGTTTATTTCCTCAATATATTACTCATTACTATACAGATTATCCCCATAGCTACTGTGTCACTATCAATGTTCAAATTCTATCTTACTTTTAACTTGGACTGATCTAAATGTCCTAACAAAATAATAATCACCCAGATTCTACCTTTTACAAACCATTTAAAATTCTTAACTATCTCAAATTACCTTCATCATTTAAATTAAAGTCTTTTAACCACATTGAAAATCTATTATTCAAACATTTAACTACATTGAAAAATTTGCAAATCACTATAAGTGATATACTACAGCTGATCAGCTGATTTTCTTGGCAAGGTGAATGACCTTACTACAGATATATTTCAAAATTATATAAAGTACACATGTTCATAATTCTTACCCCTAATATACTACATACGATTAATACACATACACAAAATTATATAGTCATTATCATATAATGTTATCTGAAATCATTACAATTAAATCTGGCACTTAAAATCATTTTGCTCTCATAGGGACATACATCGCTACTCATTGAGTCATAGTGATAGCAACAGTTACTGAACAGCTCTATGGATTGTCAACCCCCAATTCTCTCTATAGAGTCGTGTTATAAGTTGACCGCCCGCTGTTTACAGAGGTCGTCACCCTCTCACTGCATTTACAGCTACACTCCCACTACATCATTACTTAAAGTCCCCCCTTTTTCCCAGTTACAATTAGGTAACCACCCGCCGGATGAACCGGATCGAGCGTTTGCCTGGTGCACAGATGCTATATATGTGCCCCTGGCTTGTTACGGCCAGCTCCTTTTCCACACACACTGTTGTTTTCTGATGGTGGACTGTGGTGCCCATTTGCATTCCCAAGAACTGAAGTTACATATATAAGGTATAGATGCTGCCTATACCGTTCTTGGTTCAGCGTTATACAAAAATTCGGTATTACTGATGTCGGAGGACACCAGTAATCCTACTAAAATGATTCATGCACCCTTAATTATGGCACTATCGACACCTTCGACGATAGCCGCTGTTCCATAGTTATGTAGTTTCCCCTGTTACCCCCCTGTTCAATTTCAAAGTACACCAATTTTGTAACTACTTACATAATTCCACGGCCAGGTCCTGGTGAAACCGTGACCGCCCGAAATGTGGGGAAACTACCAAAAGACATATAAGGCCAACGCTGACACCGCTACTGCAATTCACGGAAGGTCAACTCTTATATGTTTGGGTATATTAATTACTTTTTCATTCTTAACATAATACATAATTAACATTGCGATTATTCCATTAAAACAAACAATTCACATTCAATGTTGATCATAAATTACACCTTACACCCTTATTTTTGCATATAAAATTATAATCATTATATTTTAAATTCAATTGAACTTCTATTAATTAATTATCAATTATTTATCATTTACTATATCATTAACTTTTCCAAAATTTTCTTTGTTATCAACCTTCCTTTTACATAACATTTCATTTAAAATTTGCTATTTAGACATTGAACATTTTATTTTATTTAAATTGCATCATAAAATTCATACTTACAGTACATCACTCACATACTGTCATAAACACAAAATATCAACACCAAACACCAATAACTCCATGTACCTTCTGAAACATTTAACAATCATGTTATTCCACAAACTAAATACAATTTAACATTCATTGATCTATTAATTATTATCAAATTTAAGTCTCATAAAATAATTTAAATTCATCATCAAAATTCAATTATATAACATTTTAAATCAATCAAAAAATATTTAAACATCTCAAATTACCTTAATTAAATCAATTATTGAAAACACAACATATTCCAATTATTATCAAAACAATTACAATTCATTAATTACTATTTCTTTTATGAATTTGCTAACTGCTATAATTTTTTTATTGTTCGACTAAGCTTTTCGTCATTACTGACATCTTCAGGTCTTAAACAACGTTGTTTAAGACCTGAAGATGTCAGTAATGACGAAAAGCTTAGTCGAACAATAAAAAAATTATAGCAGTTAGCAAATTCATAAAAGAAATAGTAAGGATGGCTGCTAATTTAAACAATACGAAGAATAAATCATTAATTACTGTCTTCAAAATTATTCTCAATATTTATTTAGTCTGTCAAAATATTATTATTATTATTAAAACAATTTCTACTACATACATATGGTTTACCTCACATACTTGTTACAATACAAACACAATTAATTTCACTAAAATTTATTTACAAATCTTTGTCATTATTTTTCTGTTTTCCACACTTCATTTCTTAATTCAGCAAGTCATAACCATAAATTAAAATATTTAATATATTTAAATGTCCATTTATTGATTTCTTATCTAACCGCCATCGTTGTATAATAGTCTTATTTTTTTATAACACTTATCATTCTTACTCACACTCAATTTATTATTATTATTATTATAATAACCCAGTAACTCTATGTCATTCATTATACCATTATAATTTATAGGATTATTCCCTTTTATTATTTCATAAACCTTGTCGATATTATTTATTTTTTTCCAGTCTCCATCAGTACTTTTGGTTAACCTCAGGTAAGTTATTTTATCATTATTATATTCTTCTACTACAACCTCAGGTAAGTTATTATCGTTTATAAAGGTATTATCAAAATATTCATTTATCTCTCTTTCACTATGTAAGTTACTTTTTTCACCTCTCCCAATATCTAAAACCTGCACCAACATTTCATAACCTCTATTAACCTCAAAAATCTCTATTTCTCTCTTTCTCTCATTACAACACCTCTCATAACTCCTCCATGCAAAGGGCACCATTAAATACTTATGGACTATTTTATGGACCATTAAACCACAAAAAACTAAAGGACCATACGAAGACACCTCGTCTTCCACACCACCACCGGAGGAAACTCTGTCCTCATAAAACACCTGTGAACATTCCATTTCACAATAAACTTGGGGAACACTTGCCCTTTGCCCATTTAACCTCTCTACACACACACACTCATAACCTCATCAACGCTTTCTCTGCTCATAACCTTACTCTCTACCACCACGTTTTTAATTTCACCACTGTTATTACTCGTTAACCCATTATTATAATTATCACTATCACTCACCTTGTTATTAATTATCTGAGTTACTTTACTTTTAATCTGGTCCCCTACTGACTATCACTTGTTCGTTAAATGTATATAAGCATTCGTCCATCTCATTCAGACGTTTATTCATATTAGCCTCAAACTTACCACTCTGTTGTTTCATATCATACAAACACTTATCAAATTTTTTGTCAATATTATTTATGTCATCCTTTAACTCACGGAATTTAACATTCTGTTCATCGAATTTAACACACAACATTGCATTCATGTCACACAAATATCTCATCACATCACTATTGTCAGATTGATTATTTTTGTTAATCGATATTGGGGTTATTTGAATCCCCGAACCATCTGTAAAATTTGTTTCACTTGTAACATTTACAGTATATTTATATTTTTATCGTCTTTACCTACATTGGGTGTTGAATGTACTTCGGGGCTATTTATAACAGCTGATTCGTCAAAATTAATTATTTGGCTTACAATATATACATATATATATATATATATATTGTATATATATTGCGACAGTACAAATAAGTGATGTACTGAGCATGGAATATAAAAATTTAAAGTTACCTAATAAACTGTAAATAATTAATAATATATTAGAAATAAGCATGTCAGGGATTGCAAGCTTGGCTCAGACAAAAATATGAACAGGTGTTTCGACCTGAATCGACGTGCACACACACACACAAATGTAACTGAAAGCAAATGTAGCAAAAATACACCAGTATTTTGCTAGTGTGTGTGAACGCAGGTCTCTGCAGGCGAATTTGCCACCCCAAGATGAATAATTGCACAATTACTGTTTTTCCGTAATTATTCATAAACTATAATTAAGAATTAAAATTCAAAAGCACAGTAAAATGTAATAAAATTTACTAGATACTGTGTACGAAAACCACGCGAAAGTGACACACCGTACGAGTGTAATAGTGAAATAACTGTGTACAAATCGAAAGGGTTAAGTTGCAATTTCCAAAATTACAGTGAACATGTGTTGTAAAAATAGTTATAAGATAAGTATAAGAGTATACTTACAGGACTCTGCAATTCGCAGAAATATAAAAAATAGCGAATTTGACAAAGAGTGGGGGAACTGAATCCAGAGACAGTTTCTAACATGTCGATTTCGTACCACTGCAGGTGTCGACCAAGACATGGGTATAAATAGGACACGCAAGCTACAGTGGTTCTCTTTTTTAAATCATCCACGGTGTAGCGGGAGCTTATGCCCATCAGCACGGCGTATTTATTTTTTTAAATGTTCCAGTTACGTACAACTATGCAACTAAGTTGTAAAGACAATCATTTTAATTAATAACATCAGTACATAAGAAGAAATACATAAGAAGATCCATTAACGTCAGAAACAGCCCGAGGATAGTTCCAGAGAGAGATACGACGCTGGACAAGAGGAGTGTTCCAGAGAGAGAGAGAGAGTGATACGACGCTGGACAAGAGGAGAAGAGAGACAGCCGACGCTGGAGGCGAGACGAGGACGAATACCGATGGATCAAAAAAATGATCGAGTATGATTGACGACAATAAGGTGATAAACAACTTATTTATATCTTAATCATACAAAGAACTCAAAGACAATTAAAGACATTCCTATTTTATTTAAAAGTAAGAGCAATGTTTCTTGTAAAGTAGAATTAAAATCATAGATGTTTTAGAAATACGATTAATGTAACAAGAGCTCAAATTAATATGATATAAATGATTACAAAGCATTTAAATGTAAACAATTAGTATTTGAGAAAACAGTACTGAGAAACAAAAGATAAATTCAATAACTATTAATATTTTGAGTACATTACAATATAGAAAAAGAGATTTAAATATTGATATTTTGAGACACATTAATTGACTGAGTAGTCTGAAAATGAGATTTTTCTTTTATACAGTAATTAGTAGAATAGAATATTTAGTCAGTAAGGATGTATATAGCTTAAGCCTTACGGCATAACAACAAATAATAACGAATGTTTTAAATCGAAGTCGGTGCCATGTGCACATTTTTTAATAGTATCAAATAAATTTTAATTACCGTTTCAAGTTACATAGAGTTCTTATTGCAGGTACACCTGAAACCCAATTTAAATGTTATATTGTTAAATAATTTGTCAATCTTGAACGTGAGACCGGTCACGCCTATTTTATGTATATGTAACGTTGCATAAATTTGGCGCTCCAAGATCGTGGGGCTCCACAAATTTAAATTATATTAAATTTGCAATTTGTTACGTTGCATATAATGTCGCTTCCAACGTGGGGCATCACAAACAAATTACATGTAAATTTGTACACATACAATATAATATTATGCAACTTTGCAACGTTGTAATGTTACATGTAATGGCGCCCTGGACGTGGGGCACGACATGCCTAAATTTATGTACAAAAATTTGTTACATAAATTGTAGCCCATGAACGTATGGCCCGATCCCCATCATTTAACTATTAAAATTTTTTATGTAGGTAAATGGTTGCTCTAAAATATAAAGAGTGTGTTAAATGAAAAATGTATAATATGTAATTATTATTTATATTAAACGGTAACTGAATGTAATGTTAATTGTTGTGTAATCACACAGCTGGCGCCCACGAATAATATTATTTGTCTATGTAACAGGTGTAACTGTAATGAGTATTAATAATAACTATTAATAAAAATACAGAAATAAATAAATAAGTAGGGAACGGTTATCAATAATAATTGTTAAAGAAATACTACTAAGTAAATATTTTAATAATACTTCAACATGACGACTCCAGGAAATTTAGACGTCGAGGCATTCCAAATGATGATGCGTGCCTGGGTCGATGAAATAAGCACAAAACAGACAGAAAATTTAAATAAACAGACAGAAAATTTAAATGCTAGAATAGACGAATTAAAAGAATCTAATAAGAAACAAACAGAAAGTTTAGAAAATAAATTAGAGCTACAGTCCGAAAAATTTAGACAGGACACCATAAAAATTACAGAGAGTCTAGAAGAGTTAAAAATTGATAATCTTGAAATAAAACAAAGTATAATCGACAGTAATGCACAATTAACCGAAAAAATTGTTAATACAAACAGACGTATTGACACGATCGCAGAAAATGTCTGTGGAATAATTAATAAACAAACAGAGCTAATATGTGAAAAGATAGTATGTGAAGAATTCATACTAATTGAAAATACGTGTGTAATTACTAACGATAATTATAAAAAAGTAATTAACATTAAGGAGGAGAAGCAAATAAAGGTTAATAAAACATACCTTATTAATAGCGATATCCCTATTGTGAGTCACACACACACTAGTAAGTCACATAAGGTGAAACACTTAAGGCACTACACTTACGGAGATAAATATCACTGTAGGTATAACAAGAAACGTAGTAAGTTATCTAGACGAAACACTACGCAAAATTGTGGTACATATGATGTTAGATATACGCACGATAATTATAACTGTAAGTATGAAAACTACAGAGGTTATCATAAACGACGAATGAAAAAACCGTCGACAGCTGTTCAGGTAAGTTCACTCAACCAAACTAGTGACGAGAGAATTGAGAAAGAGCGAAGCATTTGTAACGAGAGAAAGAGGGTAGATTTTAAGTGGCCGACAGGCAAAATGAAAACGTTGCACTATAAACAGGTGACTTATACGATCCAAACAAACGTTCACAAGGTAAGTACGCACACAAACGAGGGGGTAATACAATGGAAATTTGTCGTGAGGGTGAACACAATGAATTTCCTGTGTACAACAACCTATTGTTATAATGAGGGGTGTCAGTTCTAATGACACACCGAACCGAACTCAATACCCTAAAATAAATAATTATTTTTAAATGAGAAAAATAATATTACTATTAATGATTAATAATAATATAAGAGAGTATAATTAAGAAATGTTATAAGGAATATTATTTGAAAGGGTTAATTAAGAAATGTATTATTGATGGTAAGGAATGCTATTGTAGAGAAATATTTAAGAAGAAATGGTAAGGAATGTTATTATTGATATGTTATAAATATGAAGAAATGATTAAGATGAGCAATAATTGCCATAATTGTTAGAACGACTGATCAAGCGAACACTTATTGAAGATAAAGGACACAGAAGAAAGCGAGAGTGAAAAGTCATAAGGGCAGAGAATACTTAGGATTAAGGACTTCGAGAAAAATATCGTTGTTTTCCAAGACAGTTCCTCTGTAACCGATCATGCGACACACTACAAGCTAACAGAGTATTCTGTTACGGAAGTGTATTTCAAGAAAGTAGTAGCGATCAGAAAGGTAATGTTAAAGAAATGTAATAAAAGGTAATGAATGTTAATGTATTGTATAAGTAACGTATTAGATAAAGTAATGTCATGTTAAGAAAAGAGCTAAGGAAGATTAGAACCGAAGATAAGAATGTATGAGTAAGATAATGTAAAATTAAGGACCGAATTTACACACATATGTAGGAATGCAGAGCACACAGAGGGAGAGCTAATTGCAGTGGATTTTCTGGGACCATTACCACGATCAAGTCGAGGTGTGAAGCACATATTGGTATGTGTCGATGTGTTTTCCAAGGCAGTCCGACTGTACCCAATTATGCGACCCACAACCAAAGTTGTTCTAAAGATACTACTGCAGAAATATATTCCGTTATATGGAAAAATGAAGAAGGTACTCAGTGATCAAGGTGTACAATTCCAAAGTGAAAAATGGGAGAGGACGTTAAGGGAAAATGGAATACAACCAGTACTCACATCCATAAGACATCCTCAAGGAAACCTTGCTGAGAGAGTTAACAAAGAATTAGGTAAATATTTACGAATATATTGCCATGATCAACACAATAAATGGGCAGAATATTTACCATTTCTTGAAAAAGCCATTAATGAAAATTATAGTGAAGCAACAGGATACACTCCAATGGAATTAGAAGAAGATAAGAAGCCAAACAGATTTTGGACTAAGTATATAAACAAACCTAATAACCAAAATGTACCTGTACCAATAAGTGTGAAAATTGGATACGCAAGGCAACGGATAATAGAAAGGGGTAACAAGAGAGTAGAGAGATTTAATCTAACTCACAAGCTACAACAATTCAACGTGGGAGAAAGTATACTACTCAAAGCAAATCCAGTGGGAAAACGGAGTGATAATACGGCGAAGAAATTCTTCAGACTTTATAATGGACCGTATACGTTAAGACAGCGAGTAGGACAGAACACTTTCATCGTATATGATGAGATACAGAAGAAAGAAATTGGTAAATTCCACGCAACGTCATTTAGGAAGTTCTACACATGAAAACAACGAGGTCAATGAAACCAGTCAGATCAGCTGTTTGTTGAAGCCACCCTACTACAAGGTCACGAGCAGTGAGCGTACGAAGAGGGGAGGTAAGACATTTATATACACTCCAATTAAGGGTGAAATGAAAAATATTATTCTTTATTATTTGTTACATTTTTTTTGCAAATAATAATAATAAATAAGTAAAAAAAAAATACAATAAATAAATTTATTAAATTTTTTTTTGTTACCAAGCAGAGGAATAATGCGACAGTACAAATAAGTGATGTACTGAGCATGGAATATAAAAATTTTAATTTACCTAATAAACTGTAAATAATTAATAATATATTAGAAATAAGCATGTCAGGGATTGCAAGCTTGGCTCAGACAAAAATATGAACAGGTGTTTCGACCTGAATCGACGTGCACACACACACAAATGTAACTGAAAGTGTGTACACCAGTATTTTGCTAGTGTGTGTGAACGCAGGTCTCTGCAGGCGAGTTTGCCACCCCAAGATGAATAATTGCACAATTACTGTTTTTCCGTAATTATTCATAAACTATAATTAAGAATTAAAATTCAAAAGCACAGTAAAATGTAATAAAATTTACTAGATACTGTGTACGAAAACCACGCGAAAGTTATACACCGTACGAGTGTAATAGTGAAATAACTGTGTACAAATCGAAAGGGTTAAGTTGCAATGTCCAAAATTACAGTGAACATGTGTTGTAAAAATAGTTATAAGATAAGTATAAGAGTATACTTACAGGACTCTGCAATTCGCAGAAATATAAAAAATAGCGAATTTGACAAAGACGGAGGAACTGAATCCAGAGACAGTTTCTAACATGTCGATTTCGTACCACTGCAGGTGTCGACCAAGACATGGGTATAAATAGGACACGCAAGCTACAGTGGTTCTCTTTCTTAAATCATCCACGGTGTAGCGGGAGCTTATGCCCGTCAGCATGGCGTATTTATTTTTTTAAATGTTTCAGTTACGTACAACTATGCAACTAAGTTGTAAAGGCAATCATTTTAATTACTAACATCAGTACATAAGAAGAAATACATAAGAAGATCCATTAACATCAGAAACAGCACGAGGAGAGTTCCAGAGAGTGATTCGACGCTGGACAAGAGGAGAGTTCCAGAGAGAGAGTGATACGACGCTGGACAAGAGGAGAGTTCCAGAGAGAGATACGACGCTGGACAAGAGGAGAAGAGAGACAGCCGACGCTGGAGGCGAGACGAGGACGAATACCGATGGATCAAAAAAATGATCGAGTATGATTGACGACAATAAGGTGATAAACAACTTATTTATATCTTAATCATACAAAGAACTCAAAGACAATTAAAGACATTCCTATTTTATTTAAAAGTAAGAGCAATGTTTCTTGTAAAGTAGAATTAAAATAGATGTTTTAGAAATACGATTAACGTAACAAGAGCTCAAATTAATATGATATAAATGATTACAAAGCATTTAAATGTAAACAATTAGTATTTGAGAAAACAGTACTGAGAAACAAAAGATAAATTCAATAACTATTAATATTTTGAGTACATTACAATATAGAAAAAGAGATTTAAATATTGATATTTTGAGACACATTAATTGACTGAGTAGTCTGAAAATGAGATTTTTCTTTTATACAATAATTAGTAGAATAGAATATTTAGTCAGTAAGGATGTATATAGCTTAAGCCTTACGGCATAACAACAAATAATAACGAATGTTTTAAATCGAAGTCAGTGCCATGTGCACATTTTTTAATAGTATCAAATAAATTTTAATTACCGTTTCAAGTTACATAGAGTTCTTATTGCAGATACACCTGAAACCCAATTTAAATGTTATATTGTTAAATAATTTGTCAATCTTGAACGTGAGACCGGTCACGCCTATTTTATGTATATGTGACGTTGCATAAATTTGGCGCTCCAAGATCGTGGGGCTCCACAAATTTAAATTATATTAAATTTGCAATTTGTTACGTTGCATATAATGTCGCTTCCAACGTGGGGCATCACAAACATAAATTACATGTAAATTTGTACACATACAATATAATATTATGCAACTTTGCAACGTTGTAATGTTACAATATATATTGTAATAAAACGTTTACAATGTTAATAGAAGATGATGATGCCCCACGTTGTGAGCGTCAATTTGTAATAAAACGTTTTCAATTGAGTCCTTCTTAATTCAGCCCCACTTTGGAGTCGTCAATTTGAAATAACCAAATTATAAATTGTGAGTGTTCCGGGGTTTAATCTAGCTCCACGTTGGTATGCGCCAATTTGATATAAAACATGTTAAGGTGTTTTATTTACTTATATGAGACTCCCGTGTATCAACGTCAAGTAACACGTTGAAGGTGGCAATTTGTAACAATTAAAATGTTATCTTTTTTTTTAATCAATATGTCATTAATGAATGTATCTATTAGGTTGTTACAGATGAAACCTCCTGTGTAACGCTCGGTTACTATTTTATTTATGAATAAAACTGTAAACTCCCACTTACCTTTAACTTTAGATCTGGCCGGATCTCCAAGTGGGGACGAACCCCGTTCGTACGGCGAACTTGACAGCACATCAAATGAAATAAGGTTTTTGAATGAATTTAACTACCGAAATTTATCATTTGAAAGATACTGGTTTTTATTTCCATGATTGTTAAACATCTTAGACAGGTATAAAATCAGAAAAAAATTGTTATTCTCTTCACTGGTTTTTTAAATTTTGAATTACAGCCTTAGAATTATATGATTAATACAAAAACATAATAACTACCTTACCTTCTATATAGCACACACAAACCTAAACAGCCCAGCTTTGCTCACTCACACATCCACACCTGCATTATTAAAAACCCCTTGACCTTTTATTGCCCCAAAGCCCTTAAACACTTGTCATTCCCCGCCGGCAACGTGGTTTTCGTGTGCACTCATTGTTGCTCTTTTTAATTTGTATTTAGGTCCGAAATTTAGCTCAATATGTTCTTCACTGTATTATTAACCGCGGTCACGTATTTTCAACTGTTATTTCACTTTACTACTGGCAATTTATAAAATTTGTTTTACAAGTAACCCCGTAGGGTTGTACCGGCCGGTACTCTTTATGACGAACTGGGCAGAGCGGCTATAAGTTCGTGACCAACTTGATTACGACGTTTTCAGGTGGAAACCACAGCCTTTGGTTTCGTTGCAGTAGCTTCATCCCATTTAATTCATGCGGTTAGTGTTGTGTTGATCGTCTATGAAATTGGTGTGACACTGGCTGACGTCACAAAATAGGCGGACCTTGATATATACATCCGTCGCCTTAGTGAAGGAGGCGAACAGAAAATGTGCGCTTCACCATCTTTTCTGTTCCACCCAGGCGTCAGTCCGCGCGCCTTGTTGAGTAATGTGTATGGGCGCGCTGTCACACTCTTACAGAATTCGTGGAAATGAAGGCTTGGTGAATTCTTGCTTACAGATTGCACAACGTGATATTTCGTTGTCTTTGTTAAAACTGTTCTTTCCACGTGGTCTGTCACAATGGGACATAGGTTTACAAATATTTTTATAAATCCCCGAAAAATGCAATAAATAAAAATACCCACAAATTTGGCCCGTTACAATACCCCCTCAATGAGAGGTCTTCTGTCAAAACAGAAGAAGTCTCATTGATAAAACCCCTAAGAGGACCGGTGAGGAACTGGTGCCAACAACCCCCTTCTGTTCTTACACTTCATGGGTAAACGACCCCCCTGGCTCGGCGACTATGGACGCATCTGAACGAGATCACTGGACTTCTCTGTGCGAGATCCCAACACCGAAAAATCGAACAGACACGCACCACAGCGCACCTCACCTTCTATCATGCTACCCCAAAAATCCTCAATCCCTGGCTTAGATCATGCCAGATCCTCAACCGATATGTTTCCCCTTTTTCTGCAAACTGGGCTGCCTTTAGCAGATACTGGGCTCACACACACACTTACATTACATACTGAAAAATTGAAATATTCTTTGAAAATTTATTTAAATTACAACTCATTAGCTGTTTTCATTGAAAATCAACACACAAATTTTGCATCTATACTGAATTATTCTCTTCATTAGCTTTTTGTTGTTAAAAAATTAAATCAATTGAACATTTCTTAGAAATAGAAACATCCTTAACCTAACATGTGATTACACCTATACTCTAACAATACAATTCAATAAAATAATTCAATAATAATAAACACGATTAGTACACAAACAATAAAATAATCAAAGTTTAAAAATATCCATTATCTGGCAGGTGTAAAATCAAGAAAAATTTTTTTTTCCAAAAAAATTTCCAAAAAAAATTTTAAATTCAAAAAATTTAAATTTATTAAAATATTTTGTTTCCATATTGAAATTATTTAAATATTGTTCAAATCAATTAAAAACAAAAGTTGGATTAACTTCCTAGCTAAACATGCCTAGCATATGACCTCACTTATCAGCTGATCAAAACTGGGTCAAGTCAAGAACCTTGACCTACATACGTTACACAAGTTATATCTGAAAATACATTGTACATCTATAAAATTCTATCTTGAGACACAAAAACATAATAAAATAAGACATTTAAAAGAACAAAATATTATTCTAAATAACAATGAAATTGATATTTAAATTATTCAACATAAACACTTTATAACTTTACATTATTTTCAAACACTATCAAAATTGTCACTGGTTGCAATTAAAATTTTTATATTCTTATTACAAATCTCTTTCCTTATTAACCTCATTCTACATTACTTTGGGTGATTTAATTATTTGTACCAACTTGATATGCCACTTGGCATGTATTCATATAATATCTTTCTCACTCTGACTCTAATACCACTAACAACTGTAACTATCAGGACACCCATCTCTATCAAAATATCTATCAAACAATCTCTAAACCCAACTTACTATTAAACTCAAATCGCCACCTTCTATCGATATATAAAAAAAATACTCTCTAACCCTTTGTACTTAGGATAAGTGTTTCCCCCCCAAAAAAAACTCATTCCCTTATTTTGGTTCCTGGATTCTACCTAAGGTAACCCTTTCCGGCGCCAAACCGGTCCCTTCCCGTCCCAACCCTTTTGTTGCGGACTCCCACATTACACTATCCCCTCTTACAAAATTGCCATCCCCAAATCTCAATCTTATTACCTCACTTCAACTACAACAAAACAACATCATTATTT
This sequence comes from Magicicada septendecula, assembly GCA_034769895.1. Lineage (NCBI taxonomy): Eukaryota > Metazoa > Arthropoda > Insecta > Hemiptera > Cicadidae > Magicicada > Magicicada septendecula. Next base: position 785,688,961 of record CM068368.1, read on the forward strand.
AATAATATCAATATATCACTCAATACTCTACATATATTGCCCATAACTACTGTGTCAATCTATACTTCTCAAATTCGACTTCATTATCTCACAACAACATTACATTAATTCAAAACAATATTTTTTCTCTCCACTACCATTTAACTTTAACTTCAACTGGGTTTGATCTACATGTCCCACAAAATATTAATCACCCAACATCTATCTTTTATTAGCTTTCACAAATTATTACTTTATTTCTCACTTTATCAAATTACTTTTCTCATTATTTTAAATAGCATCTGTAATACATTGAAACATTACATTTAACATTAATTACCTTGAACATTTATAAACAAATTTAACAGTGACATTTTACTACTGATCAGCTGATATTCCTATCCATGTGAAAACACATTTCAAAAATTGTGCAGATTACATGAAATACATATGATTATCAATCCTTACATCTACCGTCATTGTTTCCCCTTTTTCTGACTCTGGTAATTTATGTTAACCGCCTGCCAGTCGGTTTAGTTATCTATTTGGTTTCAAAAATACACACATTATATAAAACATATACTTTTTATCAATTCTTATCTCTACCCTACTACAATAAAATACTACATTTAAAAATATAGAATGAACACATTATACTGAATGTATGAGCACCTATTTATTTGAGCGGAATACAAGCATTTTTATTAGAGCAAAATTGATTTATCATTTTTTCATTTACAAAATTTAAGTACGTTGCTCATCTGAGCAACCCCATGATCCACACACACTATTGCAATTTATGTTCAGACTGTAGCGCCTATTTGCTTTCACAAAGACTGCATATTTGGAGGAATTTGACATCTCCGTGTCTTTGCTTCGGCTTGACATTTGAAAATTGTGAATATCGACATATGCTTGGTATATATTGAAACGCCCTTAAAACGGGTCTACCACCTGGCTATGCTGTCCCCACATGGACAGAGTGGCAGCCACTGTTCCATAGTTCCTGGATTTCCCCTAATGTCACCCCCATTTAATTTCTATTATCAACCAATTTCAAGTCAGCTATGGTCAAGGGACTTGGTATGGCCATAGCTGACCGCTAGCCAAAGCCACGATTAGTGCTGGTAAGGCAGTAATCGCCCGAAAAGTCGGGGAAATCTAACTTTCATTTTAACGCCTGTTCTATACGTCATTGTTATGTGCGGCACGAGCGTCTATCAGGGTACAAATTAAATTTGTACAAAAAAAGGTGTGCCGCACATTTTCGCCATGTTGGCCTCCGATGGAGGTAACACTCTCTGTTACCCCCAACCCATTTCACTATCTACTGGGGCACAGGCCACCCCAGCAATAGCGCCTTAATAACTAAATAGTAAAAATTTTTATATACAGCATTCTAATGTAACATCTTCATCAATCCTTAATCATTCAACTCATTCATCACCTTAAAATTTTCAAATTTATTATTTATTTTATATTACTTTTAAGTTATTATTTAATTATCATTTTTATTTAACACAATTATTTCAAATCATCTCATTATTGAATTAAAATCCTTTCATCGGAGTCACACCTGTAGACATTTTTATTATACTTGATTCATATTATAAAATTTGTATACTTACAGTCCATTTAAACTGATATACACAAAATATATACACCATAACCTCTGAAACATTTAACACAAATGTTATTTCATATCAAACCATTTAACATAATTACCAAATTCACACCTCGTAAAATAATTTAAATTCATTAAAAAATTTAATTATACAACATTTAAATCAATCAGAATATTTAAAACATCTCAAATTATTTTAATTAAATCAATTACTGAAAATACAAGTTCCATTGCTATCAGCACAATTACAATTCTCCAATTACTGTTTTCAAAATTAACATAGTTATTTATTTAAATTGCAAAATATTATTATTATTATTTCAACAATTACCTGCATACATTGTTTATTCAACATTCTACAATACACACAAATAAATTCTCTACATTTGTATTTACAAATCTTTCTCCTTATTTATTCAGTTATACCACACTTCAATGTCCAAGGTTGCGAGGTCAAAACCATAAAACAACATATTTATAATTGTCCATTAATTGTTTATAGTCTACCCTCCATCGTCAAAGATTAATCTTTGTTTTATATAGCACTTTTCAATTTTGTTAACACACATACTGATACTTTGTGTGTCATAACCACAAAAATCAAAGTCATCCGTCTTATCAAAATAATCATGAAACAAGTCAACATTAAGTATATCTGTTAAGTCTCCGTTAGTAAATTTTTTCAATATCGGGTCTGTTACTTTTGTATTATAAATTAAATCATTCTTATTTAAATACTCTTCTAATATTTCTTCCAACTCACCATAATCTCTCTTTAAATTATATACTTCTAACTCTCTCTCATCATAACACAATCTCATACTTATAAAATCATTCCACACAGAGGGTACTAATTCAATTAAACCTTTCCTTACTTCTCCAGGAAAAACACAAAACTTCAAAAAACAATTATTTGTAGCACACTTGTCTACACAATATATACGTGAAGATCTTTCTTCACCCCCCATTCTACCTCGTAAAAAATTTACCCTCTGCCCCCATTCTACCACTATACTATCTTTCCACTCTCTCTCTAACTCATTAACACACATTAACATTTCATTATCACATTCTACAAACTCATCAGTACTCTCAGATACTACATTTTCAATTACATCACTATTCTCCAATACTATTTTCATTTGTTAACTCTTCATCTAATACAACATTGCCATTACAATTTTCATTTGTATTGCTCTTACTCTGTTCTAGTTTATTCAAATTATTTTTTATTATTTCATTGGTATTTTCTAACCGTTTATTCTTTTCTTGTATATCATTTATTAAATCATCAAATTTTACACTAATACTCTGCTGCAACTAAATATTCTGTTGTTCACATTTTATTCTATGTTCATCTAATTTACTGTTAAAATCACTTTTCATCTCATTCAAAGTTATCTCGTTACTATCAAAGCGTTTATTTAATTCTTTAAATTGGTTATTCTGCATGTCAAATTTGTTGTCCATTTTTCGTAAAAAACTCATTATATCTATTTCATCGGATTGTTTATTTTTATTGGTTGAAACTGGGGTCAACTGAATCCCAGAATCAACATCTGTTTCGCTTAATTGTGTTTGAGCAGCATTTGGGGTAGAACGAATGATGACATTGCCGCCAACAGCTGTTTCTGTAACAGCGCTCGGCTCAGCTGTCAGCATATCACTTTCATTCACCGACTGCGACTCAAGGTCACTTTCACTCATTTCCACATTAGTTATATTACTTTTAGTATTCTCAGACATTTTTAACTGATTTATTTTTACTTACGTAATAGCTACCAATGATTAATTTCTTTTCAAAACATTATATTATAACATACATAAAATCAACCTTCTACCATAATTACGTAAGTTTACATCAATACAATTTTACTTTCGCAACCGTACTTCATTCAATGTACTGTCAACATGTAGGCCGGCGTAATACAACTTTTTTGTTATATTACATCCCGCTGTCACGGCACCAATTGTAACGCTCAGTTACTATTTTATTTATGAATAAAACTGTAAACTCCCATTTACCTTTAACTTTAGATCTGGCGGGATCTCCAAGTGGGGACGAACCCCGTTCGTACGGCGAACTTGACAGCACATCAACTGAAATAAGGTTTTTGAATGAATTTAACTACCGAAATTTATCATTTGAAAGATACTGGTTTTTATTTCCATGATTGTTAAACATCTTAGACAGGTATAAAATCAGAAAAAAAATTGTTATTCTCTCCACTGGTTTTTTAAATTTTGAATTACAGCCTTAGAAATATATGATTAATACAAAAACATAATAACTACCTTACCTTCTATATAGCACACACAAACCTAAACAGCCCAGCTTTGCTCACTCACACATCCACACCTGCATTATTTAAAACCCCTTGACCTTTTATTGTTCCAAAGTCCTTAAACACTTGTAATATTCCCCGCCGGCAACGTGGTTTTCGTGCGCACTCATTGTTGCTCTTTTTAATTGGTATTTAGGTCCGAAATTTAGCTCAATATGTTCTTCACTGTATTATTAACCGCGGTCACGTATTTTCAACTGTTATTTCACTTTACTACTGGCAATTTATAAAATTTGTTTTACAAGTAACCCCGTAGGGTTGTACCGGCCGGTACTCTTTATGACGAACTGGGCAGAGCGGCTATAAGTTCGTGACCAACTTGATTACGACGTTTTCAGGTGGAAACCACAGCCTTTGGTTTCGTTGCAGTAGCTTCGTCCCATTTAATTCATGCGGTTAGTGTTGTGTTGATCGTCTATGATATTGGTGTGACACTGGCTGACGTCACAAAATAGGCGGACCTTGATCTATACATCCGTCGCCTTAGTGAAGGAGGCGAACAGAAAATGTGCGCTTCACCATCTTTTCTGTTCCACCCAGGCGTCAGTCCGCGCGCCTTGTTGAGTAATGCGTATGGGCGCGCTGTCACACTCTTACAGAATTCGTGGAAATGAAGGCTTGGTGAATTCTTGCTTACAGATTGCACAACGTGATATTGCGTTGTCTTTGTTAAAACTGTTCTTTCCACGTGGTCTGTCACAATGGGACATAGGTTTACAAATATTTTTATAAATCCCTGAAAAATGCAATAAATAAAAATACCCACAAATTTGGCCCGTTACACCTGAAAATATATTATTAGGTAAATATAGTTATAATTATGTTCTTTTAACTTATAATCGTACTATGATATAGGTTTAACTTAGTATTCAATAGTTAGACAATATTAACTACATATATCGTGTATTGACTGAATGTATTGAGTATTCTTGTCAACCGTAGTCCCTCGATATTAGATAATTCTATTCAAATTTGGTACAGAAAACACGCTAGTTCGGCAATCTCCTGTTCCACCAGCTGTTGACAATTAGCACTGTTATTTGTAATAAGCTTGTTTCTAGGTTAACCGTTCATCGGATTTTAATCAACCTTTTCCTGTAAATTATTTCACCCACAACATATAGTACCTATTCTGCAATAACATAAAACATTATCTCATACAATAAAGATCCTTTATTAATTTTATACGTTATTTCACAGTAACCGTTATCTCCAAAATAATAATATTATCAAATCGATTATACAAAGATATATTGATTGTCAATTGATCAAGTTCCTTTGACTTATACAAATTAAATATAACAATAAATATTTCTTATCCCAGGGTTCGTAAGATTCTTTTAACCATTAGTAAGGCCAGGTAAAATGCAAAATTAAGGTTACTCAAGTATTACATAAGGTTATTAACTCTAAATATATTGAATTTAAAAATAAGTTGTTTTTTACCGAGTTGACGAAACTCAAACTGGCATTGGGCGTCTGTAAACAGTTGAAGATGCTCGGCTTAAATCACGTTCATCCAGTAAAAAGTGTTCTGGCCCTTAATAAAATTGATGGTGGAGTATACAGGGAAGCTCTCAGGAACTCTTCTGACTGCCGTTCTTCTCTTATGATCTTGATAGTTGCCAGTCACGTTGGAATGAGAATAGGATTCTAGCTTTTCTTGAAGGCGATGGTTAACTCAGCAAAACGAGGTCTTCGTATGTCTTCTCAATAATTCCGTTAGTTTCGGCCTTTACTTCTCTCAACTAGTCTTCTGATTACATGGGAAATCGGTTTAATACCGAATCCAGCGGAATTATTCTGGTGAATGAAGTGAGTAGTTTTCAACTCTTTTAGAGGTATTCAGTTATAATTTGGAAGTCTAATTGGTTTTATTACTCATCAGTAGTATTATAGAATTAGGTTTCAAATAGGGTTTTTTTTTAATTTAGATTCATATTTTCTTCAAATTTTATCATTCATTTTTTTTAAATGTGTCTGCCCATCTCAACTCGATAGCATGCAACAATCGAAACGAATGATTCCAAATCAACAACTCTTGTACATTTCAGTTGCCTTAACAACCACTTTTTCTGTCATTGGATGAAATTAGATATCCTAGAGCCAGAATTATAGAATATTACTACTTTTTCAATAAAATACTCCATGCTTGGAATAATACTAAGTTACCTAAAATTCTCACCTAACCTTCCTTCATAAACAGTATATGTTTTACTATAGTTTCATTGGACTGGACTTCTTAAAAAGGTATTAATTTCCTTTTACAAATATTAAATTTAGGCCTATAGGTTTTCTTACAACTGTTATAATATTGTTTTGGTTTTTTAACTTAATTTTCTTTACCTGACCTACTGTACAATTAATTATTGGTTAATGGTTATTTACATTAATTTTAATTTCCTGGTTTTTACTTTATTACCTTAATTAACTCGTCCTGGAACCCTTCATTAGTTTACAACATAATTATCAGAACTACTGTTCAACTTTTAAACACTTATTGCCCTCCTGGCCAATTTTACAAACATTAATTAAAACAACTTCGTCATCCAATTTTAGTCACTACATATAACATAGTATAATGCCTAATACAGGTAATTATACATAATTGTCTAAAGACAATTTTAACATAAATAAAAACATTATCACTGATTAAGTATTCCTATTAAACAACATTAGTTCACTCTTACTATACTCAAAGCATAACATAAATATTCTGTGAACACTAACATGCTACAGTATAAAAAACAAGTACAATTTATTATATTAACCATTAATTGGTATAGTATTTTATACTCAATGTTATTTATTATATCTTTTGAATTGAGGTACATCTCAGATGCATTAATTACTGAGCAACCTTAATTCGGGGTATGGTCCTTGACCATAGTTAATTCAATTTTTTATGTAACGTTGGGGACCTCAATTCTGTTACTTTACAATATATACAATCATCATTTCCTGCCATTTTTATAAATTTACTGATTTAACTTTGTTTACATAAAAACATCTACCACTTAACTCTTACCACTTGAACATTGATGTACCAATTTATGTATGCTACGTAATTTTTACGTATTGTTACTTAACCTCTAACTCACACATCTCGTACTTTTTTTTTCTATTACAAAAAACCACCTACTATCACCACCTATTTCGTACTTCAAATCAGGCCTAAACCCATATGAATTAATTCATAAAAGTCATCCAGGCAGGGTTGCCACTGTAAAGGTACTTCTCTTTTACCATTTTTTAAATTAATACGCTACTAATATAATACTCACTGCTGCCCGAATTTTACTTACCACGTACTTACCGCCACTCTGACTTACCGCTCCCAGAAGATCCCAAACTATTAATAGGTCGCCACGATGTTTTCGGCTTTACATCGAAACCTTTAAAACAACTTTAATTGCCAGGTTCGTTAGGCAAAATTTTCCATACTGGATAGGTGATGGTAATGTGGCGTAATAATTAACTTAACACATGGTTACGCTACTAATTCATTTTATTAACATTCATTGCAAGCTTACGTTCTCCTCCACTTATAACATTCATCAAACTCTTTACGTCAGGTTATACTTTAAAAAACATTCTATTAAATTACATTGATTTTACTTCTTTCTCGATTCTTGTTTAATCATGAACTGACAAATAATTTTATAGCATGTTACTTTTTCTCTTTCTAATTTCGCAACATATACGTATATAAAAAAATTACTCATCTAACTTATTCTAATTTTTTTTTTTTTTTTTTTTTTGAGACCCAGTATGCCATGCTCACACATTCATACTGTTTTACCTTTCCCTTATTTTATATAAAATAATATCTTGAATTTGATACTATTACATGTATAACATCGTTCTTGCCGACCGCATGGCACGACAGCCAGCGTCCTCTGATTTTATGTCAAAAAAAAAATCGCTGTTCCACTTGTATTAAATTGTCATTACTTTCACTATATAGGCTGTTAGTTTATACTACTTTACACATCTTTTATACACTTGGATGGGTGGCCGACCGTAATAAGCTCGAGCAGAAAGTTTAGATGACCGCGCGTGGTCTGTATTGGTAGTCGACTGCTGTTACATGCGGGCGGACGTCACTGCCTTTCTTGCTACTACATTTCGTCGTTGTTCATAGCCTTCATGTGGCAAATTATTAGTAGTGGCACCGGGAACATGGTTTGTGAGTGTTCCCCAAGCGTTGACGAAATTCCACTGCCACTGGTTATGGACAGTAGTGTGGTAATTTTCGTATTTGTAGGTTGGCTAATCTGTACGCTTTCTGAATTGTTCTTATCTCGTTTTTATAACGTTACAGTGCTACGAGCCTTGGCCGGCAGCGGACGTTCTTACGTTTGCTGCCTGACTCTGTCATTCTCATTTCTTGTTGTCGCGACAATTATTTAGGCCTTAGGCCTCCACGTTTTTGATGTAACTAAGTGCACACATTTTTGCCGCATCAAAATATAGTTCATTTCTGAATCAGTTTTTTAAAATTTAATCTTCAGCATTAGCCATCCTTACTACTATGAGTTGAGTGTAATAAACGGAGAAACTTAATAAATCTATTAATACAGTCCACTATCTTTATCATTTTGCATCCTGGCGATAACACACCAAGTTTCATTCTTTCTGATGGAAAAAAGCATACGTGCTGACATACAACACATTTTTATGCGGTCCACTCGGCCGCAGCTCAACATAACATTTTATTTGGTCCTAACGTGACGGATCAACATTCTTCTTATTAACCATTTTTTTGGTCGCTCCATGCCTGGATTCGTTATTCACCTTTTCATTATTCTTCTGCCCCAATTTCTGGCCATCACGGGCGACTCAGCACATTCGCTGATCCGACCGTGTCGTGACTTAACCAGCATTTCTTTCGTCGCCTTTGAGCCTCCTGATGATATCACTGCAAGATCATCCATGTGCTAGCGTCAGTACTCCAGTGTAAGCAGTCATCTGTGTGTTCGCCATCTTCTCCACGGCCTCGACGCTTCGGGACATCGCATACCAGGTACCACATCATTAACATCATTATCAGGTGCGTACAATGGCTGAAGAAGGCCTCAAAGTGTTGGTCAGAAAGAGAGACGGCTTAAAGTCTGCCATAGTGCGTATTAATTCGGCTATCAGTAACTAAGTTACAAAGTTACTTTGACAAGAACACTAATACCAAACATTCCTTAACAGTCAGGCTTGAAAGTCTAAAAAGCTTGGCAACAAAATACGATCAGGTACAGTCCGAAATTGAGCTTATTTTTAAAGACATAAACGCTGCTCAAGAAGACCGAGTTGAGGTCGAAGAGCTGTTATATTCGACAGAAGCTAATATCTTACAATTGATAGAAACCTTTAACGTTCAGACTGTGTCTCCCGTATTAACAAGCAATACGCAACTAAAACCGATAAGTTTGCCCTGCTTCACAGGCAATATCTTAGAATGGCAGCATTTCTACTCAATATTTCTGGACTTGGTGCATGCCAGATCTGATCTAACGTCAGTGCAGAAATTACACTATTTGTATTCGTCTCTGAAAAATGAGCCGCTAGATTTAATTAAGTCATTACCTATTTGTAACGAAAACTACTCTCGATAGCGTTGAGTTTGCTGTCCGCTAGATATGACAATAAATTCATACTAGCAAGGTACTATATTCAAAATTTACGTGAAGTAAAGTCAACAATAAAAGACTCTGTCCAAAGTTTGGCAGAATTCATAAATACGATAACGTCTTCCGTTAATTCACTGGCGGCCATGCAACTGTCAGTGGATTCATTCGAGCTTATCACTGTACAATTATTGTCAGCAAAACTCAACCATACTACTTTTAAATTATGGAAGGAGTCTATAGACCCTGATAATCTTCCTAACTTTCAAGGTTTTGCTCAGTTTTTAAACGCACGTAGACAGCTGTTAGAAAATACACTGCCTATCGATGCCGGAACAGCAACTCAACAAGCTAACTTTAAGATTCAATAATAAATCTGACAAACATAAATCACGAAACGCTGCTGACAGCACTGCATTTAAAAGTTATCACTCAGCGTCAAATAATTATTCATGTTTATGCTGTAAATCTAATCATCCAATTTACATGTGTGATAAATTTCGTGCACTGAGCACATCAGAACGAGGACAATTCATATTAAATCATAAATGCTGTACCAATTGTCTAAGACCAGATCATTTCTCATCTAATTGTAAGATTAAACAATCATGTAAGATCTGCTCAAAACGACACCATACATTGTTGCACATAAACAATGTGTCGAAGCCAGTCTCTGCCAGCAGCAGTAATTATTGTTCACTCAAATTACAATCCACAAATAATATTCTTTTATCAACAGCAATTGTGTTTGTCATTGACCAGGCTGGCAACAGACAACCCGCAAGAGTTCTTTTGGATGCGGGTTCACAAATAAATTTTTGTATGGAATCATTTGCCAAGAAATTACGGCTTAACTTGACTAAATCTAACATACCGATTACAGGTATAAATAATACCGCGTGTTATGCCACTAATCTTGTGTCTATACGCATTATTTCCCGTTATCAAAGATTTAGCTTCGAGGCAAAATGTGCTGTCTTATCTGCATTAACCCATAAACTGCCAGCACAATCTTTTGACATAAATCAATTTAACATTCCAGATAACATTTTTCTTGCTGATCCAAATTTCAACATATCATCTGACATCGACATACTATTAGGAGCGCAATTCTACCTAGATTTAATCTTAGCTAACAAATACGTACGCGGTTCTCATTTTCCTATTATACAGGAAACAAAGTTAGGCTACATTCTTGCAGGCAATCTGCCCAAACACTGCTGTTATAAGGGTCCTGCTGTTTCATTCCTAGCTAGGAACAACGACGGTCAAATTCTGGAGTCTCTCGAAAAATTCTGGGAGACAGAAACTATCCCTGATAATGCACCTATTAATAACGAGTCAGCTTGTGAGGAGCATTTCGTTAAGTCTACTCATCGCAATCAAGATGGTAGGTTCGTTGTTGCGCTACCATTTAAGTCAGACAATCCCCAGTTGGGTGAGTCCTATGCTACCGCTGAAGCAAGATTCTTGAGTTTAGAACGCCGGTTCATGCAAGATTCTAAGCTTGCGCGCGATTACGCAAACTTTATTCAGGAGTATAAGGATCTTGGCCACATGACGCTTATCGACAATTGCTCTATCAATTCTTGGGTTTCAAATACCTACTATCTGCCACACCATGCCGTCTTTAAGCATTCTAGTTCTATGACAAAACTTCGCGTCGTTTTCAACGGTTCGTCCAAAACTACCAATGGTCTTTCTCTCAATGACATCTTGTTGGTAGGCCCGAATGTCCAACAAGACCTTTTTTCTATTCTTTTGCGATTTCATATGCATAACTATGTTCTCATCGCCGACATCGAGAAGATGTATCGACAAATTCTGGTAGCTGAGAAGGATTGTCATTATCAACGTATTCTGTGGCGTGACTCTCCCCTCGAACAGTTTAAACACTTTGTATTACGAACTGTAACATACGGCACTGCTAGTGCTTCGTTTTTGGCTACTCGCTGTCTTAATCAAATTGGTAAGGATCATGAAGCTTCTTTTCCTGACGCAGCGTCAGCTATAACCAATGATTTCTATGTCGACGATTTGTTAACTGGCGCAGACACCATTTCTGATCTGACCAAGTTGAAATCTGACTTAGGTACGTTGTTGAGTCAATACGGTCTCACGCTGCATAAATGGGCATCAAATGAACCCCAGGTGGTTGCAAATCATGACAATTTATCACTCCCTTTAAACAAACAGGGTAATGTGCGTACCATGGGCATTCTCTGGAATAACACTACCGATTCATTTTTGTTTGACATCAAATCATTCCCCGTTGAATCAAGCATCTCCAAGAGGAAAATCCTATTGATTATCGCAGGCATATATGATCCGCTCGGACTTGTCGGTCCCATTGTTTTTCTGTACAAACAGTTTATGCAGCAACTCTGACTGTGCAATCTTGGTTGGGATGAGCCAATCTCCGGGCAATTACGCTTGAATTGGCATTCATTATGCGATAAGTTGTGTCTGATCAGTAAAATTATTGTCCCACGTTCTATTCGTTGCAAGTCTAAGGAAAGGATAGTTGAATTACATGGGTTTTCGGATGCTTCTGAAAAGGGTTATGGGTGTTGTGTTTATATTAGAGTCATTTATCAAGATTCATCGGCCTCTTGTCACCTTCTGTGTTCTAAATCTCGCGTGGCCCCACTACGACAGGTGTCATTACCTAGCATTGAACTCTGCGCTTGCTTATTGTTATCACGACTCGTATTCAAGGTCGTCCCTGCTCTTCATTTCTTTATTAATAGTGTTCATCTATATTCCGACTCTATGGTGTCCCTTTACTGGATTCATGCCCAGTCTTCGAGGTGGAAAACCTACGTCGCTAATCGTGTTACCGAGATTCAGCGTCTTACGCAAGCCTACACATGGCATCACATCAATTCGGACATAATCCTGCTGATATTATTTCTAGGGGATGTCACCCCGACGTGTTGCGCGATTGTTCGCTTTGGTGGCATTGTCCCGCCTGTTTGTCTCAATCTTCCGAGTCCAATCCTTTTCCACCCTTTTTACCTTCTAATCTGTCTTCTTCTGAATTCACTGCGGAGGAGAAACAAACCCCCAAACTTTCTCTAATGTCTACCCTGGCTATTGATCTTTCAAAGGACTTTTCTTCGTTGCACCGTCTGACACGCGTGTACGCTTACTGCTTTCGATTCATCAAAAATATTAGACTCTCCAGTGCTGAGAAAATATCGGGCACTCTTACCCCCGTTAAAATTCATTCCACTCTTAATTTTTTCGTAAAACAATCTCAGTCGATCCACTTCGCTGCTGAGATTAATTGTCTTCGTAATGGGTCTTCTGTCTCTATTAGAAGTAAGTTGTCTTCTCTGGACCCGTTTCTTGATGAGTCTGGTGTAATACGCGTCAGCGGGCGCTTACAGCAGTCGCAATTACCTTATGACAATAAGCATCCTATTGTCTTGCATCCATCGGCTCATATTACTCGCCTTATTATTGAACGCGAACACATTCATCTACTTCACGCTGGTTCTCAACTCGTGCATCACTCACTTCGTCAACGTTGGTAGATTATTAACGCCAAGATAGTCATTCGCTCCATCATTCGTAGATGTATCAAGTGCCTCAGGTTTAGTGCCAAACAACAGCTTCAGAGGCTTGGTATTCTACCATCTCCTAGAGTCACTCCGCGGCCGTTTCTATTCTGCGCAGTTGATTATGGTGGTCCCTTCATGATTCGTCATGGCGGGCAGAAATCTAGGACTCTGTCAAAATCGTACGTGTCTTTGTTCATCTGCTTAGCAACCAGGGCCATTCATTTGGAATTGGTTTCCGACCTTACAGCCAACGCGTTTATAGCTGCCTTACATCGGTTTATGTCCCATAGGGGCATACCCAGCCAGTTATATTCTGATAATGGCACAAACTTTAGGAAGGCCCGCAATTTTTTGCATGACCTTTACAATCTTTGGCATGATAAGGATGCCACCTCATCAATCAAATCCTTTACGACCTCTCAGGGTATTTCATGGTCATTTATTCCGCCCTCGTCACCCCATTTTGGTGGTCTTTGGGAGAGCGGTATAAAGAGTTTAAAGCATCATTTGCGCCGCATGGTAGGCAAGTCTATACTCACCTTCGAGGAGTTTACGACAGTTTTGTCTCAGATAGAGGCATGTCTAAACTCTCGCCCATTATTTGCCATTTCATCGGATGTAAATGATCCGGTGCCACTTACACCTGGCCATTTTTTGATTTGCGCACCATTAACGGCGATACCTGACCCAGACTTATCTCACGTTCCCATCTCTCGTCTTGGACGTTGGCAGCTTCTCCAGAAGTTTGTCCAAGTCATTTGGAAGGTTTGGTCTCGCGATTATTTACATCAATTACAACAACGTCACAAGTGGAAATTCGCCAAGGATAATGTTTCCATTGGTGACCTGGTTTTATTGATGGAGGATAACTTACCTCCATTATCATGGAAATTTGGGATAATTACCGCCACATTTCCCGGCCCAGACAACTTAATTAGAGTTGTAGACATTCGCACGCCTACTGGTATTTTACGGAGACCCGTTCATAAGCTATGTTTGTTGCCAGCCCGGGACGAGGCTTAGACACAAGGTTACTATAATTATTTAGCACAATGCTAGTTTACTTGGCCATTGGCTTTCATTACTTCATTGTATGACCATTTGGTCAACTTAATTGTGATATGTATCATCACAACATTTTAATGTTAATTTTGCATCATTGCGTGTTTTTATACTAAATTTGCATGTGACTTGTAATTTTACAACCATGCACTGTGCTATTATAGCTATACTTATCATATTTCATGGTGGTTTACTCTGCTATTTTTGTATTTATATGTTAATAATTTGTGAGGCATACTATGTCCTACACATTTACATTTTGATATTGGTATTGGGTATGTGTCATGTTATTGGTGGTATTGCTTTATATAAAATTTTTTACATAATATTCGCATGGTATGCAGTTATACAAACCATGTATGCATTTTCTTGCACATTTGTCAATATGTGTGATTTTATTATTCTATGAATGTATTTCTCGCAATTGTTCAACTCATGTGTTACATTTGTATAACCACATTGTTGTACTTGTCACTTATGCTATTGTGCCTTATTCATATTTGTAATTAACTAAACTGATTTCTATTGTATTTATTATATAACTTGTATTTATGTAAAACACATTGTTTTTCGCATCTACTGTCTATAACCACGCCACGCCTATATTTTTATTTTTTATATTGTATTTTATATTGTATTTTGCATTTTGTGATCACACATTGCACAATTATTATTCATGCTAATTATGACATACATGTCATTACAATTTGTGCTTGCAATCAGTCAACTATGTATAACTTGTTTTCACATAACAATTTATTGTATATTCCTGAAACATCAGGATAGCATGCATCGTTCAAACTATATGGCGTCATGCTAAATTTATGTCTTTACATGTATAATTTTATAATAATTTTGTTTGCTCATTGTATTCAATTCTACTTGTATAGGTGTACTGGCCTTAACTGGTTCAAGCTAACCACTATGACTTGCATAAATGTTACAATTTATCGGGCCCATCATGTGATGAGTCACCGATTATTCATCATTAAACATTGTTAAATTATGTATTTTCATGTCTTATATCGTTCAATATTGTATACATACAATATGTATTGGCAATACATTGCTAACTTTGCATTTTACTCATGTTTGATTCAAGCTGCACGCCAACCTTGGCCTGCTTAACTCTTATCATCTCTCAAGCTTATCGCTAAGCAGTTAATGTCATAACTGTTATATAAGACTACAACTCAAGGTTCAATGCAGCCTACTGAGATTAACCTTTATTATTAAGAACTCTGTATTTTTCTACAGTAAGTTATTAAAATGTATTAAAAAATCTTTTGATTTTTTGGCGGGCAGTTATGGACAGTAGTGTGGTAATTTTCGTATTTGTAGGTTGGCTAATCTGTACGCTTTCTGAATCGTTCTTATCTCGTTTTTATAACGTTACAGTGCTACGAGCCTTGGCCGGCAGCGGACGTTCTTACGTTTGCTGCCTGACTCTGTCATTCT
Organism: Magicicada septendecula; assembly: GCA_034769895.1. Taxonomy (NCBI): domain Eukaryota; kingdom Metazoa; phylum Arthropoda; class Insecta; order Hemiptera; family Cicadidae; genus Magicicada; species Magicicada septendecula. Next base: position 785,704,616 of record CM068368.1, read on the forward strand.
CATTTCTTGTTGTCGCGACAATTATTTAGGCCTTAGGCCTCCACGTTTTCGATGTAACTAAGTGCACACATTTGTGCCGCATCAAAATGTAGTTCATTTCCGAATCAGTTTCTTAAAATTTAATCTTCAGCATTAGCCAACCTTACTACTATGAGTTGAGTGTAATAAACGGAGAAACTTAATAAATCTATTAATACAGTCCACTATCTTTATCATTTTGCATCCTGGCGATAACACACCAAGTTTCATTCTTTCTGATGGAAAAAAGCATACGTGCCGACATACAACACATTTTTACGTGGTCCACTCGGCCGCAGCTCAACATAACATTTTATTTGGTCCTAACGTGACGGATCAACATTCTTCTTATTAACCAGGTTACGTCACGCAAATGGGCGTGTTCTTAATTATGCTTCCGCCCGCTTCTGAACACATGGCACACAAAATTCACAATCAAGCCATGTTGTTTTTAGCTTCTCAGCATCGTTTGCACGCCCCACTGGTGTTTGCGCATTTGCGCGTCACCCAGTACTGCAGTTCTGAGAATTGTATTGCGTTCTCTCATACCTGCCGCATTCCATTGTACAACTACACCTCACTGTTCCTTAGTTTGACAAGGCTTCTATTTAACCTGTGGCTGACCACACAAATGTGAAACAAAATTATGATTTTTAATAAAACAAAACCCTCTCCTTTTAGCCCCGTTACAATGTGATAAAAATCTTTCATTTTGTGAAGTTGTGTACGTGTACTAGTAGTTAGTACTGTATGAAGTCCATACTTATTACACAATATTGTACTTGTACTGAAATACAGTGAATGTATTCATCATCTCATAATGCCTTTACACCTTTTTGCTACACCCTTTATGACATAAAGTTATAGCCACCCTTTTGAGCTCATCTGACACATGGGAGTGATTCGTCATTTCACCCTACTCGTCAGTATTGTTACGAGAAGCCTTCCGAACAACCCAGAACATTTGTCCAGTGTGGCTTGTGTTGCGTCATTCACGAAGGTGGTTCTAGTGAGTTCCAGGAACACTTGAGATAAGCATTAAGTCGCTGGCATGCAGTAAGGAGGCAAAGTTGTACTGCACCTCTGCGGGGCCTATATAAAGCCATAGCAGCCGGATTGTCAGTTCAGTTACGTGAGCGATTTTCGCTAGTGCAGATTGAGCGTTGCCGAAGTGAAGTAGTATTGTGTTAATAATTCTGTGAAATTATTTTAATAGACATTATTATTGCGTGTGGACAAATCTGACTGGAAATATTGTTCGAGTTAATTATAAACTGTTTAGTTGTGATATTTAAAGCCGGTGATTAGTGACGTAATTGGTGTCTTGTATTATGTTTTCCACTGTACCTATGACGACCAAGGAGACAGTCGTAACAGTATATTATGTTTTATAAGATTTTGTAGGTAACAGAGAATACCTGTAAACTATATTTCAAAAACAGAAGTTGATATTTTTTACTCCAAAACTATGCAGTAATTTCATGTAAGATAGTTGTGATGTATAGTATTGTTGTTTGCATCATGGTAATCCAAGAAAAGAAAACCTGCTAATACAAAACATTTAAACAGTCTTTTGGTGTGGATTACTGGTTTGGTTTAATCTGTAGTAATGTGTGGATTTTGGAATATTTGGTATATTCTTACAAACATTGTTTAAGTAGAGCTAAATGAAATTATTTATTCCAAACAATCCTTTTAATACCACATCAAGGATGTACTAAAAATCCTATTTTCTTACTGATTGTATAGACCAATCTCATTTCATATGTAGATGCTGTTTTTGGTTCTAACCAGCAGACTCTGTGATAACTTTTCTTTTAATGACTTACTGTTTTTTATGAACCATTTGTTGTGATTATAAATTAGTTTGGTATATTTTTAGTAAAATCCATTTACTAAAATATATAAGTTTAAAAAACTTTGTGTGTTTTATTTATCTTGCCTTAAGCATGTTATTGAGACAGATCTGTTTGTATTGATTCAAAGAGTTCAAAGTTCCACGTGATGCTGCCAATGGAGGAGATTTGAATTTCTCAACATACACAGAACTAGAAGAAGCCTTTTCTAAGCAAGAATTACATCCAGGTGATCTGAAAACAGCCGTAGAGACATACATTAACAAACTCTTGGCTCCAATACAGAAGATATTCGAAAAGCCAGAATTAAAGAAACTTATCGTTCAAGCATATCCTGCACAAAAGAAACAGAGTAAGTATGACAAACCACATAAAAATCAAATATTCAATATGTATATTAAAAAGCAATAGTGTGATATGAAGTTTCTCGTTGTTATTAAATTGTTACAGTACAGTACACAGGCACCAGTTGTTTAAATGTCTCAAGCATATAATTCTATAATTAAAAAATTTCAGCTTTTGTTAATTCCATACGTTTCTAGTATAAAAAGATAGGAAAAAATATGCCTGGTGCATATACAGTAAACTCAAAGTTATCCATAAGTGTATCCATATCCATATTCATTGTTTTGATAATTATCAATGGCAATTAAAAAAAATTTTAATTTAAAGTTAATTTTGTTCAAATGTAAATGGGAGTAGTTGATTTTTCGAGTGAAAAAAATTAAACTGTTAAATTTGAAGTATTCAATAATCAGACTGAGATGGGAATGCATGAACTCATATTGCTTCTGGATTAGTAACGTTTCATATTAGAGTATGCTGTGGGCATGGGTTGCCTAGTTAAATTGATGTGCTCATTGCAACATTTGGCTAATCCTGGACAACAAATTAGTGAGATAATGGAGCTCAAAGGTTTGAAGTAAATTCAACATTTTTTTTAAGTCATTTTCTTACTGATTAAAGTAAAGCTATGCACATGCATTCAGAAATGCTTATTTTCAATATGGTATCACTAAATTCCTGAAGTGCAGCAAAATTAAAAAATTATGTGGGGTAGGTCACTTTTCCGTTGTGCTTATTTAGCAGTTTAAAAATTATATTATTGGTTAGGGCATAAATAGATAAAATTAATAAATTTTAAATGTGTGTGTGTGTGTGTGTGTGTGTGTGTGTGTGTGTGTGTGTGTGTGTGTGTGTGTGTGTGTGTGTGTGTGTGTGTGTGTGTGTGTGTGTGTGTGTGTGTGTGTGTGTGTGTGTGTGTGTGTGTTTAAGAATTTTAAAAAGTTATTTTAAATCAAACATTTTACTAGCATATGAAACTATAAAATTGAAAAATTATATATCTTAAAATATAAGTGTCTTACAAAGTAATGAATAGAAAAAATAATATAAAATTTTCTGTACAAACAGAATAAATATCAGCAACGCCTATTTCTTCAACAGTTGCAGTAGTTAAAGTATCTGTATAGAATGAATGATTTTGTACAAAAGGTAGAAATAATTGAAGATCTTGATACTTGGCTTCTTCAACCTGTCTACTATTCATTGGAATAACTGTAACCATTGTATAGAGGTGAAAATTAGTGATTATATTTTCCAAATCCTTTTAATCATTTGAACATGTCCTTATTCATCATAATTATTTTAAAAATATTTCTTACACTTGCGGTAACCTTTTTCTAACCATTTGGATAGAGTTTCTTTTGTTTTCAAATGTTTTTCTTTTCTATTAAAGAAAAATCTTAGTTACATGCTGTGTTTTAATGATCACCTACTAATAATTTATAATATACTTTTTTGACCAAATACTGAACAGATATTACCATATAAAAACAAGACCTGCCACTTCTATGTTCTGTCCACTGAACTGATTCCTGTACATATGATTTTTTTTTTTTTTGGTATTTACATAGTTCATACAAAATGCATTAAGAAATGGAACTTATTTCTTTTGGACGTCTGGATGCTTGACTTCCATTCCATACATTTAACTTACTCTCATAGTTCATCGAGAGAGCAGATGGATTGCAACATAACAGTACTATAAATCAGGATGTGTTTACTAAGTATTCAACACATGTATTAAAACAGTATTTAATGATACTGTGTACTTATCATAATCGTAACCAAAATTAATCATGTAAGCTTGGCCTTGAAAGTGTCATTTCATTTCCATCATTGTTAGATAGATTATAGACCCTCAGGTAATATGTTCACTTCCAGTATGCTGTTCTTATCAAAAGAATAGGTGTAAGCTGTGTTTTCATCAAGGTAGATGCAATGACTACACAAGTGTCACTTTTCCAAGTTCAGCAATTTTCATACCAGATCTAGCTGATTTGCCTTTCTAAGCTTAGGTTCTTTATCAGGATTAATAGATACCTCCTCTTCTTTTTCAGCTAATTTAAATTTTATCTCATATGTATCACATTTTTTGTATATGAGATATTAGCTTATTTTTTACATTAACATTCTGTTAATGGAGAATGAAATAAAAGATTAAAAATCCGTATTTAATTTTGTGTGAACATATCGAGGGGTTAGTGGTAAAACTACCAAAGTCCAATGATGTTCCAAAAACCCCATCTTACTTTTTTTATTAATTTGTTTTTCTTTTCTATTTTTTAAAATTGTGTAATCAATAAAAAACTATCTATATTAATAAATCTCTAGGAGGGGTCTACATTTGTCCGCGGTAATCTCAGAATCTACTGAACCGATTTCAGTGAAACTTTCACGCTGATAGCAGGTACCCAACGGAAGGTTTTCCACTTTATTTGATAACGATAGGTTAAAAAGAACCGAAGTTATTGCAAAAAACTCATTTTTTTAAACCTGCGGCTTCGATCGCGAATAACGATGGGTTAAAAAGAACCGAAGTTATTGCAAAAAACTCTTTTTTTTTTAAACCCGCGGCTTCAATCGCGAATATTTGTATATGATTGTTGTGGTAACTGTCGAGTTGGTAAATTGCTAATGGTACATCTATATTAATAATATTCTTATATTGTAAGTTATGAATATCCAAAAAGTGCGAAGCAATAGATCCATCATTCATGTTTCCTCGATACGTAAAATCAAAATTTGATAATTTAGTAGATATTTATAAACATGCAGTAACACAATTAGATGAAATGTTTATTCATATAGAATAATACAAATAGTGTAAGTATATTGATATCAGTTAGTCCATTTGAATATTTACATTTTAGTAGGGATATGGAATTCTGATCAGCATATGGAATTCATATAAAGAATACAATAATTCATTGTTTGATTATATTGTAACATTGATTATATAGTATACGTTGATTCTGACAAACCATACTCTTCGACATTTGAATATTCAGTAGGCCTCTGTGCAGTAGGAATTATTAATTGTCGAGAATTATACTTAACCTACTTCATCGAGAATTATGCGATAAGCGTCAGTGATGTAGTATCAGTGCCTTTTTTCGTTAATTTTACATAATCGCTAAGTAATATGTGCAATATGTATTGTATGCATAATCATCTTTGCAATGCCAAAAAGTCGATCATGTTTAGGAAGATCTACTGCTGCTGCGGAAAGAAAGAGGCGTCTTAGAGCATCTGAAAATGACGTCGAAGGAGTCGAAATGCAATCAGCTCCTGGAAACTCTTCAGAAAGATCTGAATCAGAAGAAGTCTCATGGGTTGAAAGTCCTACGATTCGTGAAAATAGATTAGCAGCACAAAGACACAGGCAAGCGACTCTCAGATCACGAGGTCCTACTTTACAATGGAATGCAAAATTAAATAGTGGTTTCAATTATAATCCAGCTATTAACTACGCGAATGAAACAGGTATCGGGTTACCAAGTATGGTTTGCCCTCATTGCAAAGCTTTAAAGTGGAAAAATGAATCACATGGATTATGTTGCTCTGCAGGAAAAGTGCGATTAGATCCCATACTTCTTCTCCAGAACCGTTAAAATCATTATTAAATGGGAGGGTCAATATACTAAACGATATCCTAAATTGCTTACAAAAGAAACGACGATAAATGATGACAGCTACCCTAATTATCGCCAACTAAGTCCTGAAGATGGTGGTTTTCAGTGTGAAATCCGTTTGAGAGATGAGATTTTGATAGTTGACAATAGATGGGTAGTTCCATACTCACCAGTGCTTTCACGAGCTTTTGGTTCTCACGTCAATGTTGAATTGTGTAGTAGTGTAAAATCCATTAAATATATATGTAAATACGTCAATAAAGGCTCCGATCTAGCTACGATTGGTATACAAAATTCTTACGATGAAGTATTACAGTTTCAAAATGCTCGATACATAAGCACATCTGAAGCTATATGGAGAATCTTCTCTTTCCCTATACATGAGCGTTTTCCACCTATTATTCATCTAGATGTACATCTCGAAAATGGGCAGAGAGTTTATTTTCATGAAGATAATTTGCAAGAAAATCCAAGAAACACCACTCTCATGGCATTTTTTTATCTATGTCGGGAAGATGACTTTGCCAAAACTTTGTTGTATGAAGAAGTGCCAGCATATTACACTTTCAATAGGCAGACAGGAAAATTTTAATGTAGACGTCGAGGAGTCTTATTAGAAGGGAGCGAGAACGTATATCATGAACACGTATTGGGTCTAGCGTATACAGTTCATCCAAACAATCATGAATGTTATTTTCTTCGTTTACTTCTGCACAATATATGTGGCCCAACTTCATTTGAAAATATCAAGACTGTCGACAACTTAATTCATCCGACGTTTCAAGCTGCATGCCAAGCTCTTGATCTCCTAGAGCATGACAATCATTGGAATGACACATTGTCAGAGGCAAGTTTATTTGGTAGCCCTGACAAAATGAGAGAACTTTTTGCAATAATGTTGGTGTTCTGCAGTATTTCAAACCCGAGTGCATTGTGGATTAAATACAAAGACCACTTCTCTGAAGACTTGATTCGAGATATTATGGGTTGAATTCCTGATGGTGATGTGAGTATACAAGGAAAGCATTGAAAATAGTTGTTTACTGTTTTACAAGATTTTGTTACTTCTGTCGGTGGTAATCCGATCGCTCAACACGGGTTACCAAATCCACAGTCTACCGTGCAAAACATTTCAAAGGAATATCTTTCTGAAACCACTTATGACAGACAACAGCTACCTTCCACAGTTGAAGAGAATGAAATATTACTGACAGACGAACAAAGAAATATATATCAACTCATTCTTCAAAGTGTTTACTGTAAACCTGGAAATGGATTTTTCCTTGATGCACCAGGAGGCACAGGTAAAACATTTTAAATCAAATTGACTCTTTCGAAGTTAAGAAGCGAAGGCAAGATTGTATTAGCAGCAGCTTCCTCGGGAATCGCTGCTACATTATTACCTGGCAGAAAAACGGCTCATTCCTTATTTAAAATACCAATAGATTTGAATTGCAATGAATTTCCAGTGTGCAATATTTCCAGAAATAGTGCTAAAGCAGAATTGATTAGAAATGCAAACTTGATTGTTTGGGATGAGTGCACTATGGCCCCTAAAAAATCAGTAGAAGCTCTCGATAGAACTCTACGAGATTTGCGCAATGACAACAGATTTATGGGTGGAATAACTTTTCTCTTTGCCGGAGATTTCAGACAAACATTGCCCGTAGTTACGCGAGGTACCAGAGCTGATGAAGTAAACACTTGTGTCAAATGATCGAATATATGGCGTACCGTTCAAACAGTATCACTCACAATAAACATGAGAGTCCAACTTGGAAGTGATGCAGATATTCACGAATTTTCTACTACTTTATTAAACCTTGGAGATGGTAAGATACTAGAGACAGACGGTGCGATATGTTTACCGCCACCATTATGTCGTACAGTTTCTTCACTGCCAGAGCTGATCGAAAAGGTTTATGGACATATTGAGTCTATAAATTTGCACGATGATGTGTGGTTATGTGAGCATGTGATACTAGCACCAAGAAAAGAACAAGTAAATGCCATAAATAGCTGCATATTGCATAAATTTCCAGGAGACGAAAAAACATCACTCCATTAATACAGTTTTGAACGAAGAGGATGCAGTACATTACCCAGCTGAGTTTTTGAATACTTTATCTGCATCAGGATTACCAGCTCACACATTGAAATTAAAACTACGTGTTCCAATTATACTCATGAGAAATCTGAAACCACCACAGTTATGCAATGGAACACGATTGAAAGTTAGGTCGCTAAAAATACATATCGAAGCGACTATCTTAACAGGCTGCGGCAAAGGAGAAACAGTATTTATCCCAAGAATTCCAATCATACCCAATAACTTTCCATTTCAATTTAAAAGACTTCAGTTTCCGGTTAATTTATGCTTTGCAATGACTATCAATAAGTCACAAGGGCAAACTTTACGTACAGCTGGTGTGGATTTAAGAGCTGCTTGCTTTTCTCACAGACAACTGTATGTGGCATGTTCTCGAGTAAGCAGAAGCAGCGAGCTCTTTATTTGCTCTGATAATGGCAGAACGAAAAATGTAGTTTATAACGAGGCTCTGATCTAAAAATGCATATAAAAACTGAGTATACTGGACTGTGATACATTTACGTATATAAGGATTCTACCAAAAAGTTTACGACTGACTTAGCACGTGTACTAGTACAAGCTTTTTTATAAATTGATAAATAGATTTGATTTTATTTGTTTACTAATTTTCGACTCTTACAGCCGCCATGTTGTCTATTACCAACCTAAAGTTTTACTCACCAGGGTCCAGGTGTTCGAATCGCGAACGGGAAATTCAGAACTGGTTATTTGAAATTAAACATACTGGTTACTCTTGTACACATCTTATTCTTTATTACATCAAAACAATTCAATTGCATTTAATCAAACAACAGAAAAACTTAGATTCTTTTACCATCCCATCATAAATAAAATCTCCCTTCTTCTACAATTTTGATATTACCCTTCACGGTAAAATTACAATGATTCCTTATTCAGAAAATTGGTATTACCTTGATTACAATAGACACATTTAAAATAACATAGAAATAGTTGTACCCAATTTATTCACAAACCAGCGCCTGGTCTGGTTTCACAACTTGGTTCACAACTTACCCCTGGTCTAGTGACTGTGACCACACCTGAATGACCCTACTGGACTTCTCTCTCGAGATTCCAACACCGCAAGGCCAGGCAGGCACTTAACACTCCTGCTCTGACACGCAGGCCAGCTCAGGACCGCTGCCACAGCATCACCAGACACTGGAATGTCAAATCAAAAAATCAAATAGTGGCCTTGTATAATACCATATCCCTAACTGATCTGGTTCCCCTTAGCTTTGCGCTGGTTTGCGTTAAGAAGCACTGGTTTTTTCCTTAACTCCTAACACATATATATGGATACGTGCTTAACATGATATAAAACATTTACCTTTCAAATATTTAAATTCATCATCAAAAAGCTCTTAAACATCTTTAAATCAACTACATCATCTTACTTTTCCATTTCAACATGACTACTGCTATCATTAGCTAATACAGAACATAATTAATAAAAAATACAAAGTTATTCGATACAACAGATACATGGATAATCAAAACAACCTCCTTCAATACTTCACTGTTTACCGCATCATTACAATAATCATCAATTTTATCTTCTTTTTATTCAATCAGAAATTATTTAGTAACAATTTAAAAACTTTCTTACACACACACTGTGGCACCCCCCCTGGACTGTAGCACCCAGTTGCCTCTACAAGAACTGAAGTTAAGGAGCAATTTTGTCATCTCCTGTCCTTGCTTCGGCGTTACATTCAAAGTTCAGATAAGGTTACCTCTAAGGGTTTACAATATCATACTGATTATATAGTAAAAACCTTAAAACGGTCGATCACCCTTTTATTTGTTCCTACGCGAACGGGTGATAGCCGCTGTTCCATAGTTCCGGTATGATTTCCCCTGATTCACCCCCCCCCCCCATTAATTTCTATTTCAAACCAATTTTTAAAAGGCAACCAACCATGGTCAGTTTTACAATGTCTGCCCACAGCTGGTTGTCGTCCAAAACCACGATTAGTGTTAGTGAATCAAATATATTGCAACTTACCGTCTGCGGCTTCCAGAAACAACGTCTTCACAAAGTTGACATGTTTCAAAAATTATGTAAAACGATTAAATCAGTGTATAAACAGATGCACCCATTTGTTTGATGAACAAAGAAGAAAATCTTTGAAACCTCTAAATTCAAAAGCACCCGTTTTGACGGGATTACCCAAACTCCACAAGGATGCTATCCCCTTGAGACCATTAGTAAATTTCACCACTGCTCCGGGGTATAAAACGGGTAAAAAATTAGTTAACATAATAAAGCACAATATACAAATAATTAATGATCATAGTCTAATTAATAGTGTTGACTTTGTGAATAAGGTTAAAAACTTAATAGTTGAACCGGCTTACAAACTTGTTTCCTTCGATATTGTAGACTTATATACGAATATACCAGTAGCTGAGACCCTGCGTATACTTAAGATTAACCTTATTGATACTAATAAATTGAATATTGATAGTATAAACGAATTGATGCACATTTTGGAGTTAGTTCTTGATCACAATTACTTTACCCACAATAATCAATATTTCAGCCAAAAAAATGGGTTAGCAATGGGTTCTCCACTTTCAGGTCTTCTTGCAGATATATACCTGAATAATTTCGAAAATTCATTCATTCTCATGAATAACAAACACAAGAATAACATAATATTTTACGGCAGGTATGTTGATGATACCTTTTTAATATACAAAGGTACACAAAGGCAAATTGATAATTTACATAGTTATTTGAATAATATCAATGACAAAATGCGGTTCACACTTGAAAGTGAAAACAATGGTAAACTGAATTTTCTAGATTTAACTGTTGCCAAGGACAACAATAAAAAATTACAATTTAACATCTATAGAAAACCCGCAACGACTGATATTGTAATACATGCTAAGTCCTTTCATCCTTTATCCCAGTAATTGGCTGCCTTCCATAGTATGATTTATAGACTTTTATCTTTGCCCCTCGGTGATAAAGAATACCGTGAGGAATTAGACACCATTAAACACATTGCAGTTGGTTATGGTTATGATGTCGATATGGTGAACAACATCCTTCGAAAACATTAGAAAAAACATAGAAACATTAACGGACATAAAACACGCGAGAATACAACAACATTAATGGACATAAAACATGCGAGAATACAACACGCAAATACATTGCAACACCGTACACATACCTTATGCCTAAGATTTTTGGGTCAGTTTTTAATAAAACCAGCAATATAAAGGTCACTTACAAAACCACTAATAATATTATGAATAATCTTCGTGTCCGCAGAACTACCAGCCTTGAACACAAAACTGGTGTTTACAAATTGATATGTGACGATTGTGACGCCTTTTATGTGGGCCAGACAGGACGTAGTTTTTTTAAAAAGATTTACAGAACATAGGCTGCCTACACACCTTCACAGTTTGGACAATATCAAGTCAAAATATGCAGAACACCTCATTTCCGAGAATCATAATTACACAAATTTTAAAACTAATTTAATACCCCTTCACATATGTAAGAAAGGGCGATATTTGAATGCTCTTGAAGAGTATGAAATTTATAAAGCATATAACAATACTGATACCAAGCCGCATGTTTTAAATGATAAACTGCTTTTCAAATCAAATGTATTGTACAACACTGCTTTGCGCTATTGTCGTGGTGGAAGCAAAACATAATTCAGTGCGCGGTCAATCTCCGTACGATGTACATCGTTTAACATTCGCGCTTGCTTTTAGACATTTACGTATTTATATTGTTTTAAATTATTTATTTCATGGTGAATTTTAATATTTTAATTAATTGACAAATGTATCAACTTAATTGATACACGATTATTTTAAGTTCTGATGATGGGACAAGTGTCCCGAAACATGTCAACTTTGTGAAGACGTTGTTTCTGGAAGCCGCAGATGGTAAGTTGCAATATATTTGATTGAACAACACGTGGCTTGGTACCAGGGCCGGCCTAAGGCGTGTGCGACGTGTGCGGTCGCACACATGCGATTTTGGGAGGGGCGCCGAAATGAGAAAAAATAAAAAAAAAATAATATGGTAAAAATTTAAATTTTTATGTAATTTTGAATGCAAATTACCATTTGAATATGTTAATAACTTTTGTTCAACAAATAAAATGTTGCTTGAAAGTACAGTAAAGAAAGGTCAGTTAATTCATAATTGTTTTGGGTTCAAACAAAATTATTATTTTTTTGGAGGGTTTTCTATACCCATTTTCATTGTAAGGGGCGACAAAACTCATTCTTGCACACACAGCATTTTGCTCTTAGGCCGGCCCTGCTTGGTACTAAATATTTGGAATTATTCCTTTTAAACATAGTGTTAGTGAAGCAGTAATCGCCCGAAATGTGGGGAAATCTGTCATTTGAGCATGTTTTACAAATCATTTTTTTCATACACTGTACCTTATCAATTTTCCATATAATATAATATTATACAATATTTGTGTACAGTGTAGATTACGCCCTATTTGAGCCTCCGTTGATTGTAACATTCATAGATGTTGTTACAACACAAACAAGCCACCCCAGTACCAGGCAAAAAATGATGAATCAACTATATAAAATGTTTAAACTAAAGAAAATAAAATGACGATGACACGACAAACGACTACATTACCCAACCCAAGTGATTGACCAAATAAAATAAAACCAAAGGAGAAGGGAAAAACCGAAATAAAATGAAATTGAAGAAGGTAAATGAAAATGAAACAAACCAAGTATAAATGAAATAAAACAAGAAGAAATGAAAAGACCCAAACAAATAATATAGAACAGAAAAAGGAGAAATGTTACACTCAAATATAATAATGAAAAAGAAACCAATAAATAACAAATGTAAAAGATAGTTATTAGTATCGACTAAATAATCAATGTAAATGATAATTGATAAAATCCAATAAAGTAAAGACAAACAAAGTACACTAACCAAAGAAATAGAGTTTAAATGTAATAAAGGACTCTATAATGACATGAAAGGTCAGTATAACTAACCTTTGTAAAGTGAGAGATAGAAAGATAGTGAACATAAGTAAGTGACCAAGAGAATATAATGTTAGGGAATACCCACTAATAACACTTAAATAAAATATAAGAAGTGCAAAGTGACAGTGTAAAACCCCAAAATAAATAGAAACCCTATTGATAGGTATAAACACCTAATAATCAGTGATGAACACTAAAGGTTTAATGGTGAACAGTATTATTAAATAAGAATTTTGTTATTGATAGTACTAAGATTAATTGTAAATGAGGGATACCATAGTATTCAGGGAAGGAATCCCATAGAATGTCAAAAGTTAGTGTTACCATGGCTAGAGAGTAAAGTTTATATAAGAAAAAATATAGTAAAGAAAATAAAGGCAAAATCGATAAACACCCTATATTCTAAGGGATAGTCAGTTAAGGAAATTTGAATGGTGTGATGATGTTTATCACCCAAAAAATAATTAAGAATAAAACAAATTGTAAACAAACGTTGCATAATAGCTGTTAAAGAATTGATCGATTAAATCTATGAATAGGAATATGGCTGAAGGGATTATACAGACCATAAACCTAAATGTTATATTATATTTTATAGAGAATGGGAGATAATAGCCAAATTGTAAACAATGGCAAAATGAATAAGAAAAAAGATAAGGTAATATAAATCTAATAATACTGGAGAGGCAGTCAGACAGTAATAGACAAACCATAATGTAGAAACTAATGAAAACATACAATTATTATAAAACAAGTCAACAAGTAAACAAATCATTTATAATACCAAAACAAAACATGTATGAGGGTAAATTAATATGTAATTTATATAAAATAAGTAAATATAGCCGATTACTACTTAGGGCTATGAAAATGCCTAACTGTAAAAAACCAATAACTACAAATTGTAAAAAACTAACAAGAATATTAACAAATCCAAGGCAAGTAACTAGTCAAGGATAATTAGTGAATCATATGAAAAGATAAATGTTAAATGAAGGACATAAAATAAGTAAGAAATGTTATTAGATAATATCAAAATAAATGTTCAAACAATAATACATAAGAAAACCCAGCTCTGTGGGATGTCAAAATGATCTTTGAAAGAAAGTACGAACAGTAGTGATAATATTTCATACATAGAGAGGAAGACGGAAGAATAATAGCAATCAGAAGATATACAGTAATTTTGAATAAAAATTCAAATAGGATAACAATGGTCTTAACTCAAGTTCAGCCAATCAGGATCAATCAGTTACCATGACAACTGAAACGTTATTTATGAATTTTCCGTTAGAACCTATTATTCCATTTTTGACGCTCAACAGGAATAGATGCCAAGCCGTGAATGACCAAAATTTTAATATAAAATGTTTAAAAGTAATCCAAATTTGAAAAAATGAAGAAGTAAGAAGAGGACATTTGACTGATGCCTAATACCTAATGAATAATTTCTAAATTAATAAATTTAAACCAACTAATATGAAAAACAAGCCAGATGTACTTAAATCCCAAGATGATTGAAAATTGATGATTACCGAAGACAACAACCCATTTCAACTGAACGACATTACACCTCAAGTCGACTCATTTGATAAGTATTGCCTAGTTACCCGAATTTATGAAATAAACTCTCTTTAAATGTTTCTAATAACACTCTGAACTCTCACTATAAACTGATGATATTATTTCTTTCAAAGATTAATAAAAAATAAAACGCTAAACTTATGTTAACTAAGAAAAATAACCTGTATAAAAATTACGAACTTTTGAAACACACTTTATAACACTTCAGGAACAAATTATAATTACACATTATATTATATAAGTACAATTAATGTAAGGTAGTGTACTTTATTGTAATCGAATTGATATTTTTTCGTAAACCAAAAGAATCCAGATTTATTGAACAAAAAATTGTAAAAAGTAAACATTTTTCTGTAGATGCCATGTCGGATTAACTAACATCGTTCAAAATCGATTTTCGCTAAGCCTTGAGAATAATTGTCTCACTGCCGGTGCAGATTTATTTACTAACCAAATATAATTTTGTATAACACTGAATAATTACCAATCACAATTAAATAAACTAGTACAGAGTTGTAACCACTGTTCTTTATTCCATAGGAAAGTGTATTATAATATTTGTGGATTTTAGCGAAAAGCAAGGATGACGGTAAGCGCTCACGTCGGAAACTCGGTGAAATAACAGCTCGATTAAGAAGGTCGAACGAAGGCGGGAGTAAATTTGAATTCCCATACCGTCATAGCTAAGAACGCTCACCCGTCCTTTTTTTTTATTTTAATTGTTTTAATTAAACAATTTGGAGCCACCTGGGATTTATGAACACATACTGAAGAACAGGTACGGTTTCCACTCGCGTGTACTGGTAATTCGAAGGATCACTACAGACATCATCCGAATAAAAATAAAGTAACGACACCAGTGTGAGGCGAACACACCAATACTTACACATTTACAGAACGCAAAGATCTTCTCGTTACAAATTGGCGCCCAACGTGGGGCTTAAACAAGGCGGACGTCATAGTCATTGTTACAGATTGGCGACCAACTAGTGAGGCTAGAAGTGAAGACTAGCGGCGGTTGCGAAAAAATAAAAAGACGAAAAAGATGAAACAGAAAGATATGCCACAACAACAAACGAAAATGCCCAAACAACAGAAACAATTAAGTTACGCAGAATGGATGACGGGGTTATTTAAAAAGTTCAGCAAGGAGATGGAGTACATCAAGAAAAATACTACTGATCACGAACGAGCACATATGAGTCATGCGAATGCAGTGGGAGCGCCAAACGACAAAATGACATTGAGAGATATTTATGATGAAATGTGGAAGCTAGACACCAAGTATAATAAAGAAGAGGCTATCGGGACAGCCCACGAAAAAGGAGAAAACAATGTGGAAAGAGTGACTGAAGAAGATTGGGAAAGATGGGACAATAATGAAACACAAATGAAAAACGAAAGAACGGGAGTATACGCACAGGTGACAGAGCAATATACACAGGAGGAGTATGAACAATGGAGACAATTAATAAAACAACCATAAAAACCAATACAAACGGAAAACGCAGAATTAAGGGAATGGATAAGGGTTATGTTTGAACTATCCAGAGAAGATATTTGTAATTGGAGGAAGAAACATAATCGAATAGAAGAGTTCAAGGAAATACCAAATAATAAAAACATGGAACAACCAAATACTCAAATAGAAGAAGTAATAGTCAGCTACCAACCAAAGAAACCAACCCAATCAACGGACGCAAATCTCCTGGAAATGATGAGGATTATGGCAGAAAAATTAAACAAAAACCTGGAGGAAATTAACAAAAAAATAGACCAAATGAGGGAAGAAACTAGAGAACAAAGAAAAGAAGACAGGGAATTCTTAAAGGAAACACTCGATAGTGAAGTACTACACGTTCATTAGTGTTTAAATTATTGAAATCTGAAATGTTACTAGTTATTTCGTTATTAAATTATTGAAATTTGAAATGTTATTCATTAATTAAAATATTGAAATTTCCTATTACTTACCTCTACCGGTAATTTGCCAGAGAGTCGTCTGGTGTACTTTAGCAGAGAAAAACAGGTAAATGCAAGTAAACAAGTACATAGTTATAATTCACGTAACGCTCTACTTTATTGTATTTGCTTCCCTTCTCCTTCTCTGATTGAAATAACAAACTTGTCTCTTATTTCTTATAATTAAATCATTTATTTAAAATTCTAAAACTTATTCATTAAATTTTTAATTAAATGCAACCCAGAATTTCGCACACACACACACACACACACACATATCTTTTAAACCCCTTTATTTACATTTAGCGCTTTTATGAATTTAGATATATTGATTGGTTTAAGTTTGTATGTTACTTGACTGATGACGTCTCTGCAGACAACGTGTCACTCTTATTACATTCTTGTTCACTGGTTGTGTCCAAAAGATGTTGCACTGATTAACTTTTTGAAAACTTCACTGTTTACTGTTATTTTATATCGTGCCCATGTTATAGTTTAAATCACATGGTTTGCTGGTCGGCCGACCCTAAATTTGCTCGAGCTAAATTTTTATATGACCACGCGGTCTGCTGGCTGTAGTAAGACAAAAAATGCTCACCGCTTTTCAAGATGGCTCAGCCACTTCATCTCGTGGCAACTTGGTATTTGATTGGAGCACAGCGGCACCACGTGACATAGCAAAATTTCAACGCCGCATATAGTCTACTCACTGTAACTGTTCAACCAGCCGAGTACGTGATAATTCAGCTGTAGGCACACGCATCCGCACAATAGCGCACATTCCATAGCACCTTAAAACCGTGCTTGTTGACAACTTTTCTGGACCAACATGCGGATGGGCGTCACCTTCAGGAATGTCTATGGTTATACATTGAGGCCTCGTGTGGGTAACTACTGCGTTGTATTCACAAATAAAATTGTATTCACCAATAAAAACCTATATCACAATTCTGCCCCATTACAATACCCCCCCAATGAGAGGGTTTCTGCCGAAACAGAAAAACTCTCATTGCTAAACCCCAAGAGGATCAGTGAGGATATGGTGCCAACAACCCTCCTTTAATTTCTAAACATATCATGGGTAAACTACCCCCCTAGCTCGGCGACTCTGGCTGTACCTGAACGACATTACTGGACTTCTCGGTTCGAGATCCCAACACCGTAAAATCGGCCAGGTACTCACCACAGTACCACCTCACCTTGTAACATTCTGAATAAAATTCCAAAACTGGGCTTACACCATACCAGTACCTCAACTGATATGTTCCCCCTTATATGCATACTGGGTTGCTTTTAGCAATTACTGGGTGCATACACATTTTCATTATCGACTACCTACTACCTCCATTTATATTAAAATAAACTTCACAAGCATTCTATATTTGCTTCTACACAAAGTAATTTTCTCTTTCCAAACAACAAAATTTTTTCTGATATTATTTCAAATGAAGTTCAATTAATTAAATTTTATTCCCCTAGTGAAAACAATCTAGGTCTATTATCAAAATCCACATCCATGTTAGTCTACGTTATTTCTTTCCATTCCTTAATTTCATTGCAAATTTTAAATTTTTCCAAAATTTTTCAAAATCTTTCAAATGCATTTACTTTATTCTCCTTATATTACTCACACTTATAATAAACTAATAAACAATATAATAATATAAGAAACAATACAATAATAAACAAATTTATTATAATACTTATAATAAAGAACCTACTTCTACCATAAATTCAAAAATAGCTATGCTTGATTACAAAGATAACATAAGATATACATCATGAATCAGCTGACACCTTCCCTACTTGTAAGGAACATTACAATTTACCATAACGTTCTTTAATACAAAAAAATAGAAAAATTAAAATTTTTTTTTTCTTCAAAAAAAATTTTTAATTTCCAAAAATATTTCTTTTATCAGTATCAAGAAAAAATAAAATTATTTAATTTAATTAAGTAACAAAAATTTCATGAATCAATTACTAGAAACCTATCCTGTCCTAACATCAGCCATCAGCTGATCTCTCTGGGTCAGGTTAATGACCTATCTCTAGATACACCATACAAAACTATACCATGAAAAATACACAACATATGTTCATAATTCTTACACTCTAACATAATAAAAATAATGACACAATACAACATAATAAACAAAATCGGATAAACATCTTCTACACTTGAAATAGTCTTTCCAGAATCAGTAACATCCTTTATGAAATTATTATACAGAAATCAGTTACTTCTAAACATTTACTACAATAGCATTTCTTGAATCAAAAATCAAATCATTTAGTTAGCTTATCAGCTAGTCAGCATCATTAAGTTTCAAATCTTAGTTCGTTACTCCCCTGAGTAACCGCCTTACCACACACTCTATGCCCCCCCCTGGACTGTGGCGTCCAGTTGCTTCCACAAGGACTGAATTTGAGGAGGAATTTTGGCATCTCCTGTCCTGCTTCGGCCTTACATGTTAAACGGCCAGATATCAAAATATCCGTTTTGACATATTTATAACCTTAATGCGGGTCTATCACCTTTTTTTACTGTTCCTACGCGAACAGAGTGATAGCCGCTGTTCCATAATTTGGTGATTCCCCTGAGTTACCCCCTTTAAATTTTTAAATTCACCTTTACAACAATAACAGCTATGGCCAGTTAAGGCAGAACGTGACGCAATGAGCCCCGACCATAGCTGTCAAAGCTAAACCAATTCCACGGTCAGGGTTCGGTGAGGCCGTGACCGCCCGAAAAGTTAGGGAATCACAAGTAAAAGATATCTTTGTTTATGAATTAGTTACATTTAAATTTACAATTTACATTCCATGAAATTCTTAATATTGATTACGTGCTCGGGCACCACTCATTTGCTTTCTTAACTTTCCTACTCGTGACCTTCATTAACATAAAATAGTGATTACAACAAAATATTTACTTATTCATCTGAATTAGTCTATACCTACTTACATAGGTAATCACCAACTAATAATTGAGTCTTTAATTACAACTTAATTGACCATTTAATAAAAAGTATTCACTCTCTCACTCCGTTAAAATAAACATTTAATCTGCATCTGAATAAAATTACAAACATTTCAATTTTAGGTTTAGTTTCAAACTTTATAAATCTCTCATCCCGTTATATTTTATTATTACAAGTCAATTATGAACTTCTATTCATCATTTTCACAGACGACATTAGAAAATTTTATTTGAACACACTGCCTCACTAAAATTATTTACATACACTCTTAGGCAATGTTGATACGTGGTGTTGTGCACCTTTTTTATGCACCTTGAGTGAAAAACATTGTTACCATGTACCTTAGGGGTCCCCCTCCCCGTTCAATAATATAGTTGAATTTCTAATTTATACCAATTTTGTGGAGCCGGACCATCGTCGTTTCACCACCCGAAGGAAGTTCCGCCAACCATGGTCCGCCTCCAAAGTGCCAAAACCCACGGTCAGGATTGGTAAGGTCGCGACCGCCCAAAAATGGAGGAGGATACCCTCTCCTTTAAATATACCATAAATGGGTGTTTATGTATTAAAATTTAAAAAAAAAGTTTAACATCACTCAGCTAGATAATACTTTTTTAATTGGGTCACATTATATGTTCCTTTTATTTCTCGGGCTCGGGCTACGTTTGCAAATCTACTAAAACATAAGCATTCTCCATTTTCACTTCGCTAACCTCAAGTGGACCGTCGTACAATAAGAAGATTTTTTTAATCTCTTTGTCTAAGGCTGATGATTGATTGTGATTTTTTATCAATACTAAATGTCCTACCTCGTATTGTATGGGTGTTAAATTCCGGTCATGTCTTCGATTACGCTGTTCAGCTTTACTTAGCAGCCGCTCCTTTGCAATCAACAATTTCCTACCATGTGGTATATCCGTCCGGTTTGGAAATTTTATCAGTTCCTCCAATATGCGTGACGGCCTTCTCTGAAACATCAACTCATAAGGGCTGTAGCTGGTGGATTCATGTAAACTACTGTTAATATAGCCTTCTATTTTGCACACAAACGTAGCCCACAATGAATGTTTTTTGTGGCAGAAAGTTCTAAACATTCGCCCTAACTCCCGCATGACACACTCACTAGGATTTGATTGTGGATGATACACTGATGTATGTTTGACTAAAATGTTTTCCCAACCTAAAGTTTCCTGCCAGGTGTTGCTGGTAAACTGAGAACCATGGTCTGATAATATTATTTTGGGTTTACCTACTTCAGTAATGTATTCATTTACTATTTTCCTAGCTAATACCGAGGAGGTAGCTTTTTTTATCGGGTACAATTTTACAAATTTGGTAAAAACATCTAATACAACAAATAAATAATTTACCCCTCCTCGACCTTTGGGTAGGGGGCCATATAAATCGACGGCAACTATTGCTAAAGGACTGTCTGGTATTACATGTTACATTAAACCCTCCTGTTTACGATTATTTACTTTGGCTTTCTGACAAATTTCGCATGTTTTTAATATTTTACGCACTGTTCTTTCCATATTATTAAATTTACATGACTCTTTCAATATGTCACTACATTTCTTGGGGCCTATATGACCATACCTTAAATGACAATCTCTCACTACTTCAGGTATTATAACTTTAGGGATGCATACTTTCCAATCATCTCCCTGTTCATTTGCACGGTGAAATAAATGTTTATTATACAAACTAAAATGCTTTTCCCACTTGTGAGGTATGTTGGGTATCTGATTTAAAGCTAACATTATCTTGCCAAGTTCGGCGTTTTTTTCTTGGTTTGTTGCTAGGTCATTTATTAATTTTTTCATATCTACTCCCCCCACTTCTTGTATTATAAATATCTTATAAGTATTGGCTATGTCTACGTCTGTACTATTGTCAAAATCGGTTCTGGATAGGACATCAGCTACTACGTTTTCTTTACCCCTACAATACTCGATGGTTTTGTCATATTCTTGTAATATTAGCATCCAGCGCACTAACCTACCATGCGTTAGATTACAGTTTTTTAAAAATGTTAAAGCTTGATGGTCTGATCTTACTATTACTTTATTTCCTAATAGGTATGTTCTAAACTTTCTACAGGCGAAAACTATTGATAACGCTTCCTTTTCCGTTGTCGTGTAGTTCTTTTCACTAGTTAATAAAGACCTACTAGCGAAAACTACTACTTTATGGTTACCATTCCCATCTAATTAGAACAATTCTACCCCCAAAGCGATGTGTGATGCGTCTGTGTGTATATAAAATGGTTCTAGAAAATTAGGATGAGCTAATATAACTGTGTTTAAAAATTTACTTTTTATTTGTTCAAATATAGTTTGCTCCTTTGAATTCCACTGCCATCGATTATCTTTATTTAGCAAATGCCCCAATTGTACTGTTAAGTAGGAATATTTGTCTACAAACTGCCTATAATAATTACACAAACCTAAGAAACTTTGCAACTGTTTAACATTTTTTGGTACTGGAAAATTCTCTATTATTTCTACTTTCTGAGGGTCTGTACTAATACCCTGGGCTGAAATTATATGGCCTAAAAAATTAACTTGTTCTTTCAAAAATTGTGACTTCTTAAACTTAACTGTTATACGATATTCATGCAGCCTACTTAGCACTCTATCTAACCTTTCGCAATGTGTATCAATGTCTGGTGACGTAATAACTATATCGTCCACATATACGGTTGTGAATTCTAAAATCTCCCTCCCTAATACGTAGTCTAAACATTTAATGAAAATTGCAACACTTACGTTCAGTCCAAAAGGTAACCTACGGAATTGGTAGTTCCTGCCGTTGTATAAAAAAGCCACATATTGACGGGATTCTTCCTCCAACCCTATCTGCCAGTACCCGGCTGTTAAGTCCAATGTTGTTATGTACTTGGTTCCACTGAAACGTTGAAGAATTTCACTCACTGGTTCTGGTGATTCTCTGTCTGGAACAATTATTCTGTTTACTTGTCTCGCATCTAAACACAGTCTTATCGATAAATCTTTCTTGGTAACCACTACTAAAGGGTTGGAATATGGTGAGGTGGATTTTTCTATTATACCTTCTCTCAACATCTTATTTATTTCCTCCTGTACTAACCCCCTCTTGGAGTATGTTACCGGATAGGTTTTAGGTACAAAAGGTGTTTTTTCTTTAACGATTAATTTACCCTTAAAATTTTTTACTAAACCTGGTTTGTCTGAAAAACTAACTTATTTTTATTTATTATTTGTACTACTTTCCCTATCTTGGTAACTAAATTCCCCATCTTGATATAAGATTTTATTCATTTTTTCACCCCAACTATCTTCAGTTTCAAATAATTCATTATTATTTACCCTCAAGTTACAATAATTAATCATCAAGGGCCTACATTAGTTTATATCATTATCAGAAATTAAAATTCCCTTACTAATTATTGTTAATGCTTTCATCTCTACTGTTTTCTTTCGTATGAACGGTATTTCAATCATATTATTATCGTTATTTAATTTCATAGTCTGTTTGTAATAATTTAACTCTACTTTGAAATTATTTAAAAAGTCATTACCCATTATAGCTCCCATATTTAACCCTGGAATGACCAAAAAAGACACATTTATTGTGTTTTTATTTACCTTTAATTGTAGCATTATTTGTTTAGTTACCTTTTTACTGCGAACACCCGTTACCCCTATAACACTAATTCCCAGTACTGGTAGTTGTGGAATTATCTCTGTAGTTTGATTTTGTATTTTTTCAAAAATTGTATCTATTGCAGTCAGTTCACTCCCTGAATCTGCTAGAAAAGTGTATTTAGAATTAAACACTTTGGTTTCAAATTCTGCCATCCCAAAGGTATTGCTACTCTCCCCCACTTCTTCATCAGATAAATCATTATGTATGTTGGTAATAAGTGACCCTATTGTCATGTGATTTCTAGACGGCTGGGGGCTTTCCTTTTCAACCGCCCTGATTAGTTTAACTGAACTGGAGGTGGTGGTTCGCTGTAAACCCTCCTATGATCCCCTCTACTGTTTTGGTTATTAGAAGGTGCTTCTACACCCCTAGTGTCGTTTGGGTTACCAACATATCCCCCTCTACCTCTGTGGTTGAAATTCCCCGATTACTGGTGAAGCCTCTCCTCCTATGACTCCCTCTAAACTCACTATGATCGAAACCTCTATTATAATTCTCTACTCTCCCTTGAGCACTACCCCTCGGACCCTGACACCTATAACATTGATTTCGCGAACTATTATAGTCATTAGCTCTACAACTACGGTTTGGACATAACCATGCCCCCTCCCCCGATCTACTCATATTACTAACAAAATGGTCTGGTTGTCTTACGTCGGTATTTGTTTGATTTGATTCATTGATTCTAAACTGATATTTATTATCTTCTTCCTCTTTCATACTCTGATATGCTTCTAGTATTTTTTCTAATTCTGCAATATTAACAAACTCCCGGGTTCTGATTGTGGACCATGTGTCCTTAGGTAAATGCTTACTAATGTATCTTATAAAAGATGAAAGAGGCATTGGTGGTTCTAAATATTTAACCTGGCTATATAGTCTTGTCACATACGATGTAATACTCATATGTTTAATATTGTAACGTTAAGTCTGTCTGCCTTCTTTAAAGCCCCGCGATGGAAGCCAAATCTGTAACGAGAAGACTGGTGTGTCTCTGAAAAATGTGCAGACGTGTATATGGTATTGTCTGTGTTAGTGCGTTCATCTCGCACTGGGGTCGTTACATCTATTTTGCGCTAACGATGTCCGTAGCGTTGCTGTAATTACCAGTACAACACAGCAGTAACTTACCTGTTCTTAAATAGGGGTGTGTTAATCCCGGGTGGCGCCAAATTGTTTATTAAAACAATTAAACTCATTAGTTAATATCTTAATAGGGTGTTCTCAGCTATGACGGTCGGGGCGTTCAAATAATTCCCGCTCGTTCAGCCTTCTGAATCGAGTAGGTAATTGTACGAATTGCAGCTTGAGCGCAGGTCGTCAAATCTAGCTTTCGTAAACAAACACAAGTAATACAATACATTCCCTATGAAATAATAACGGTTACTCCCTGTACTAGTTATTTTAATGTTTGATAAGTAAAATTTTCAATTAGACAATTAAATTATATTGGGTGATTAACAAATTTGCACCGACTTTTTACATGAAACAATATTTCTCAGGATGACGGAATCAATTATGGTAACGATGTGTTCACATCAGCATGGCTGCTGAACGGTTGAGTTATTATAATTAATTTCGTTCCAAAATCGGGGATTCTTTTGATTACAAGGCAAAGAATTCCTATGATTACAATAAAAGTACTTTACCTTACTCTAAGTGTACATAAATAATAAGGTGTGTGGTTACAATCTGTTCTGTAGTGTCGTTAAAATGTGTTTCGAAAGTTCATATTCAAACAATAGGTTATATTTTATGTTAACAAATTTTCAGTGTGTTTATTTTTCTTAATTAATCTTTGAAAGAGAATATTCAGATTATAGTGAGAGATCAAATTACTTTTAGTAAAATTTAAAGTGATTTTATTTTTGGAAATAAGGTAATTCAAGGGTACTTAACACTTCAGATGACTTGGTGTTATCATTCATTGAGTCGGAAGAGGATTGGGCTGCAATATTTTCTATTTTCATTGATCTTTGGACTTAAGTAGGTCTGGCGTCCTTTTCATATAGGATGTGGTCATATTTTTCTTTTATTTTCCTGGTAATATGGTTCTTGGTCTTTAGTTAACTGCTCCAATGGTTCGTCTGCTTCTTATTCAATCATGGTTTTGAATTTTGTTCACTGTTTTTACATTTCTTGATTAAAAATTGGTCTTCCAAAATTCGACTTCTGTTCTGTTAGAGTGACGCTTTACGAGTAACGTTATTCAACGGTAATTTTCACCACCGACGTTCGTTTCTATGGTTACCAAATTAATCTGATTGGTTAATTTGGCTATAAACCCATTCTTATCAAAATTTGAATTCTTTTCAAAATCCTAGCATATGTTCTGATTGCTGTTATTCCTCTATCTTCCTTCCTACGTATTAAATATTGTCACTATAGCATGTATTTCCTTTCATAGATTAATTTGATATCCATTAAGGTTGGATTATTTTATGTTTTATGATTTTACAATTATTTTCATATTTGCTAATTACATTTCTTTTTGAATTCAAATACTTATTATAATATTTTGTCTTAAAAATGATTTATAATTTATCCTTGGTGAGTCATTCGCCTCGGATTTGCTAATTTCTTAGTTAACTTATTACAATTTGTAGTTGTTTGTTCTTGACAGTTAGGCATTTTCATAGGCCTAAGTAGCCATATGGTATTTGACTTATTTCATTCAAATTACATCTCATTTTAGCCTAATGGACTTTATTTTGTTATTATAATTGGTTGTGTTATTTATTGTTGTGTTTTGGGTCTGTTTATGTGTTATTATTATATCACTATTATTTTATACATCATGAATTGCTAATTGTTTACTATCGGGTTTCCTCGTTTTCTAAGTCATACATTTCTTAACTTTCTTACTGTTTAGTTTGCCAATAATAACAATGTGGCTATTATTTACTATTTTTTGATCACATTAAATACAACATTGAGATACTACAACTTATTAGCCAAAATAATTATTTTAATATATATTGCAACTCTTACCTTGTTCGGGTCCCCAGGTCCTTCGCACGAATTCGTGAAGAATAAGCGTGACTTAGGTTAACACTCTTCAATAAATTATACTCTCAATTTCGGCATTATAGTTATATTTATTTCGCAATTCTTTCACATTAAATTTTACTTTCTTTTCTTTTATTTATATTCCCAAACAATATTATGGATCTTTACTTAATTTCTTTCCAAAAGCAAATCGAACAAACATACAGTAGAGCCCCGACTATCCGCGAGTGCGACAAAAAAATTTTTTTAATTACGAACCTCAAAAAACCAATTTTAATCCAAGCCAACAACAGGGAAAATACAATAGGCCCTACAGCGCGAAGGTCGAACATTTCTGACAGGTTTATTGTGCATCGTAATCCTATAGGCCTTCTCGGAATTTTGTTTTGGCTCTTGCTCTTTTGTTTTGGTCAAGTTCATTAACCTTTCCCCTCTATGTACATATTCTCTCGGTCTGCCAGTGGTGTCAGTTGTCAGTAAGCGTGCTTAGTGATCAGTCGTGATCAGTTCGTTAGTTCCTGAAATTAATAATGGCTGAAAAACGAAAGAAGGTTGTGTTAACGATTGCACAAAAACTTGAAATGATTTCTAAAATAGAAAATGGTGCTTCAAGGAAGCAGATGTGTTTGAATTACGGGATCGGGCAAACAACAGTGCGAGACGTTTTAAAGCAAAAAGACAAACTGTTAGCCTTTGCATCAGTGTCAGACAGTGCTTCTGTGATGAAAACGAAAAACAATGAAGAAATCCACCTATAATGAACTTGACTAGGCATTAGCGGAATGGTTAGCTCAGGTGCGAAGTGAGGGCACCCCCGTGTCTGGTCCTACCATTGCAGCTAAAGCAAAAATCTTTTTTGATTTGTTAGGCCTGGAAGGAAATTTTGATGCGTCGTCCAGTTGGTTACATCGTTTTAAGAAACGTCATGGAATTAGAGAGATTGGTCTACACGGAGAGAAGCTGAGTGGTGATCAACAAGCAGCTGATGATTTTCAACGTGATTTTGAAGAGTTTGTGTTGTCTGAAGATCTGTCATATGAACAAATTTATAACGCTGGTGAATCAGGGCTTTTTTGGAAGTGTCTTCCCACTCGTACTTTAGCATTTGAAAGTGAACATCAAGCGGCAGGTCACAAAAGTAGCAAGGAAAGAATTACAATCTTGCCATGCAGCAACGCTGCAGGTAGTCACAAACTTAGGCTTCTTGTAATCAGTAAATCTAAGAAACCGGGGTCTTTTAAGGGGACAAGAGCAGAAAATTTACCAGTTGATTATTTCAACCAAAAAAAAGGTTGGACGAACCAGCAGATTTTTCAAGAATGGTTTGAAAACATTTTTGTGCCTCAAGTATGTAAACATCTTGACTCAAAAAATTTGCCAAAGAAGGCTGTTTTGTTAATTGACAACGCGCCTTCACACCCAGCTACATGTGTGCTTAAATCTTCGTTTTTGCCCCCAAATGTTACTGCGCTGATACAACCTATGGACCAGGGAGTCATTGCAACCATGAAGAGAACATACAGAACAAAGTTGTTACTGTCAAAAATCGAAGAAGGCTGCGATCTCAAAGAATTTTGGAAGAATTATACAATTTTGGATAGCATTTACGGTATTGTGTCTGCATGGGATTACATCAAACCCTCAACCCCTGTTAAATCATGGAGAAAACTCTTTCTGAGTATCGAAACAAATGTCAACCAAAACATCTGTGAAGAAGAGAATGAAGTCATGCCGACCGCTACGCTTGTTGACCTAGTGACATCCGTTCCGGGAGGTGAGAATGTCGACGAAGAGAACATAGAAGAGTGGCTGGAATGCGATGCAAGTGAGCCGGGGTTTGAACGACTGACTGACCTAGAGATAACGAACAAAGCAATGGGAGTGAACGAGAACGAAGAAGAACAAAGTGAAAGTGAAGCAGACGAGGCGCCTGCGTGGATGACACACGAAACTGCTTTGCAGCACGTAGACAGATTGCTTCAATATTTTGAGGAACGCGCTTGACGACGCACATCTGGCAGAAAAACTCATGTTAAGGAAAGTACAGTCTAGAATAAAGAAAAGGTGTTTCCAAAGCTAGAACCAAAAACGAGTGACTGTTTTTTTAAAAAGGCGTAACTGAACACTTTTTGTTAACAGCACAGTATTGTTTTTTTGTTTACTGTTCTTTATTTTAGTGATTTAGACGTAGAGCAAAGGTTTCTGCTGTACTGTACATATTTTAAAAGTTTTACATATTATGTTTTTTGTACAATAAAACGTAGTTTTTATGCTAAAATATTTTTTTTCGTGTTTACACCTCAATTTTAGTCTTTTTTCGGGTTATCCGCGATTTTCACTATCTGCGGTGCCCTTGCCACCCAATTACGCGGATAATCGGGGCTTTACTGTATTACTTTATTTACTCTAATTTGTAATAATTATTATTTGCCATTCTTGCGATGTTTTTCTCTCTCCCGGAGTTATACTCAAAACAATAGAAACCAAGTATGTATACATATTATTAAAATCATTTCTTACCTAATAGAAAATATAATGCTCTTAAAGTATTCATGAAACATCTTATATTTACAGAGTTACACATACATCTTATATTTACCGAAAACAGCCCAGCCTGCTCAATCACACATTCACACCATAACCCCCTTTTTATTTATTTTAAGGCCTTTTTGATGGTATTTACTGATACATATTTAAAATAGTTGTTTTACGTCACCCTTGGCATTCCTCCTCGTCACGTGTCGCACTGGTTTTATGTCCAAAAGTTTTAATTTTGATTTGTTTTCGTGCTGATTAGGTTTTGTTCACTTTACTTATTCCATTTTGATACACATTTCACTACTTGAGTTACTTTTAAGTCACAATTAAATTTTCTTGGTGAGCCACTATTTGTGTTTTGCCTGGCTAGGCGTAGCTTCGGTTGGTGACTGCCAAGAGCATTCCAAGTCCCTACCATCTAGATTTCTTTCGGACAAAGCGGAAACCACTGCCTTGTACATTAAAGTCATAGCTGTGGCACATTTAACAAGTGCAAACTCCCATGTGCTGGACGTTGACGATATTTGGTGTCCAGTGGTTTACGTCACTGTAGTAGGCGTGACCTACAATCATGTTTCCGTCACCTATGAAGCATGTGGCGAAAAATATTGTCTCTGGGCCATATTGTTTTACCAACTCGGCGTTGGTTGCGCGTCTGCTGGTGTTTGCGCGGTTGTGGGTGCGTGTCACACAGTCTCAAAATTCTAAGAATGGTATTGCGTGATTGCACGTTGACGCATTCAATTGTATTGACTCCGCCTTATGCGTTCTTTGTTTGAACAAAGCTTTAACACGTGGCTGATCACACAGGTGGATAATGAATTTAACCAAATTTAATAAAATAAAAAACCCCTCCCTTTACCCCCTTTACAATACCCCCCAATGAGAGATCTTCTGCCGAAACAGAAGAAATCTCATTGCTAAACCTCTAAGAGGATCGGTGAGGATATGGTGCCAACAACCCCCCATTTGTCCTTCTACATCCTGGGTAAACTACCCCCCTGGCTCGGCGACCATGGCCGCATCTGAACGAGATTACTGGACTTCTCTATTCAAGATCCCAACACCATAAAAGCGAACAGACACGCCCCATAGCGCACCTAACCTTCTAACATACCACCCCAAAATCCAAACCCCTGGTCTTATACCATGCCAGATCCTCAACCGATATGTTTTCCCTTACCCCATGCACACTGGGCTGCCTTTAGCAGTTACTGGGCTCGTACACACACTCATAATTACTCATTAAACAAAATTCTTTAAAATTTTCAAAACATTTCTCTTTATATTCAAAATTCATTTACGTTAAAATCAAATTGTATTTCCTCAAAAGTCACAATAAAATCTTTTACAGGAATCCCTAATTCTCTTCACTACAAGAAAAATCCTAAAGAAAACAAATTGAATACCTTATTAAACATGAATTCACTTACTCTACCATTTGTTTACATACCTATTCTAAACAATATAATTCAATAAAATCCTCGCAATACACAAACAATAATACACTTAAAACTCAAAACATCAATTAGATGGCAGGCACAAAAAATAAATTTTTTTCCAAAAAAAATTTAAATTTTTTAAAATATACTTTTCTCAATATTCAGAAAATTTAAAATTATTTAAATCAATTAAACAACAAAATTTGCATCACTTCATTGCCAAAACTGGTCTAGTTTATAACATCAACCATCAGCTGATCAAACTGGGTCAAGTCAACAACCTACATAGGTTATTCATAGGCTACATCAGAAAATACATAAAACAATTTTTTAAAATTTCTTACCCTCAAACAGGATACAACATAATGAAATAAAACATTTAAAATTAACATGGTAATTTCAATTAACAACAAAACTGACATTTAAATTACTCAAAATTACACATTTATTGCTCTAATTGGTTTCAGCTTCTATTAAAATTTGTCACTTGTTTCAATTAATATTTCTTCATTTTAACTATGACTCTCTTTCTTTAACATTCTCAATCTCATTAGTTTGGGTGACTTAATTATTCATAATAACTTGATTTACCACTTGGCATTTATATATTTGTAATCTTTACCCCTCTGACTCTAACACTCATTAACAGCTTTAACTAACGTGACACCCCTCTACCAAAAACATCTATCAAACAATCTCTCAACCCACTTACTACTCAGCTCAATTCGCATCATTCTACCCTTATACAAAAAAATACTCTCTACCCCTTTGTACTCAGGATGTGTTCCCCCCCCCAAAGCTCATTCCCTTATCTGGTCCCTGGACTTTCCATAGGCAACCCTTTCCGGCGCTAAACGGTCCCTTCCCGTCCCAACACCTTTCGTTGTGGACTCCTTATCACACCACCCCCCTTAAAAAATTCCCATCAACTATTTATTCTTCCAATACAGCACTTTCAACTATTACAAAATATCTCCATTTATTTATTACACCAATATATCAATCAATACTCTACATATTTTCCCCATATCTACTGTGTCACTGTTACATCTCAAATTCTACATCACATTAATTCACAACAATATTATTCTTTCTAGTACCCCTTTAAATTCAACTTGGACTGATCTACATGTCCTAACAAAATAATAATCACCCAAAATCAACTTCACTTTTATATTACCTTTAAAATTCTCAACTATCTCACTTTATTTCATCATCATCTAAAATAAAATCTTTTAACATATTGAAAGTCTATTATTCAAACATTAATTACGTTCCATTTCCCTCATATTCAAATATTCAACTACATTGAAAAAATTGCAAATCACTCATAAGTGATATTCTACAGCTGATCAGCTGATTTTCTTAGCAAGGTGAATGACCTTACTATAAACACATTTCAAAATTATACAAATTACACATTTTATCAACACTTACCTCTAACACAATAAACTAATACATTTACAAGACATAATAACCACCGTATAATAACATCTAATGCACCTATTTATCAAATCAAGAGACAATTCTTTAATTACTTCAAGAGCGAGTCACCATCCTTAAGTTACAAAATTTTAATCCGTTGCTCCCCTGAGCAACCACCCTGAACCACACACACTATTATTTTTTTTATGGTGGACTGTTGCGCCCATTTGCCTCCACAAGGACGGCATTGGTGGAGGAATTGATCATCTCCGTGTCCTTGCTTCAGCGTTACATTTTAAAATTGGTAGATATCATCATATCTTTGTTATATATTAATATGCCCTTAAAACTGGTCTACCACCTGGTTTACTGTTCCTACTTGAACAGAGTGGCAGCCGCTGTTCCATAGTTCCGGGGATTTCCCCTAAATTCACCCCCCATCAATTTCAAATATACACCAATTTCAAGCCAGCTATGGTCAAAGTTACTTTATGGCCATAGCTGACCGCTATCCAAAACCACGATTAGTGCTGGTAAGGCAGTAATCGCCCAAAAAGTCGGGGAAATCAACTCTAAATTCAAGCATGTTCTCTACATCATTATTATACACGGCACGGCAATCTATCAGCATATAATATGAAATTATATAAAAGGTGTGCCATGTATTTTACGCCATTTTGGCCTCTCGTGGAGGTAACACTCTCGGTCACCCCCAACACTTACCGCTATCCACCGTGGCACATGCCACCACGGCAATAGCATATCACTAACTAAATTAATTCTTCTACCTTTGCAGTTTCTACACTCCCTAAGTATAGCACTTCTATTAACACCACTCACCCCCCAAAATTGCCCACATATCTAGTATGATAACATACCATAATATAATAAACAAATAGACATTAACCTTGATCATTGGCATTGCTACATTCACATTAAACAAACAATTCTCTTTTAAATAATTTATACAGAAAATTATAAACATTATAATTTGAAATTTTTAATAACTCTTTTATATATCATTTCATTATTTATCACTTACTACAATTATATTCCTCACAAATTTCAAAATTATTATTAACATTTATTTTGTCTCATATTTCAGTTATTACTACCCTTTAACTATGGTTTATTTAGTACAGTTATCTCAAATTATTTTCATCCTTTAGTTTAAAATCTTTTCAACAACTGTAAACATTTTACTCGATATAACTTGTATTATAAAATTTATACTCACAGTACATCGCTCATACCCTGTCATAAGCACACAAATATAAATATCAGTAACTCCCTGTACCTTCTGCAATATTTTAACAACAACGTTATTCCATACTAAACAATTTAACATTTATTTATTTATTAATTATTGTCAAATTCACATCTCATAAAATAATTAAAATTCATTAGAAAATTTCAATTATATAACATTTAAATTAATCAAAAATATTTAAACATCTCCAATTATTTTAATTAAATCAATTATGTGAAACACAACATTTTTCAATTATTATCAAAACAATTACACTTCGTTAATTACCGTCTTCAAAATTATTTTTGTTCTTTATTTAGTCTACTGAAATACTCTTATTATTATTAAAACAATTACTTACACACATTTTTTACATTATATACTTGTTACAATACACACAACTAATTTCACTATCAATTATTTACAATTCTTCACCATTAATTGTTCAATTTTATCACACTTCATTTCCAAAAGCAGCAAGGTCAGAACCATAAATCAAAATATTTAAAATGTCCATTTATTAATTTAATGTTCAGCCTCCATCATCGAATAGTAATCTAATATATTTATAACATAAATCGTTCTTGTCCACACTCAATTTATTAAATTTAATATAATAATTCTTTAATACTTCAAATTGTTCCGTAAAACCCACATAATAATTTACTGGACTATTCCACATTATTATCAAATCATAAAACCTGTCAACATCATTAGTGATTTTAGTCTGATCTCCATCAGTAGTTTTATTCAATCTAAAGTCAGTTATTTTCTTATCATGTTCTTCTACTCACTCATTACAACATAAGGTAAATTATTATTATTTAAACAGGTATCATCAAAATAATTCTCAATCTCTACTCTACAGGGTAAGTATTTCATATCATTTACCTTTACCACTTCTAACATCTCTTTCAACTCATTATAATGTCTCTTCAACTTATATACTTCTATCTCTCTATCAATACACAACTCTCTATGTAAATCTCTCTCACCATAACACCATCTCACACTTTTGACACCATCCCACACAGAGGGTACTAACTCATAAAAACTTGGGGAACAACTCAAAGACCTCATGTCTTCCAATAACAAGGGACTCTTGCCCTTCAACAATAACATTTGTGAACACCTTGGTTCATCATAAATATGGGGAAATTTACCCTCTGCCCTACATACTCATCTAATCTCTCTTGCCACTCTTTCTCTAATTCATCAACACTAATTACTACTCCGTTACAACCTATTACTCTCTCTCACTCACTATCTCACTATCTATTTTCAACATATCACTCTCTGATACCACATTCTTAATTACATTATCATTTTCAATAGCATTTTTATCATTTGTCACCTTATTCTCTAATACCACATTTTTATACCTATCATTATAATTTTCACTTGTTTTACTCTTACCTGTATTTATCACATCCACTCCCATTCTCTCAATATTCTGCTCTAATTTATTCAAGTTATTTTGAACTATTTCATGGGTATTTTCTACATGCTTATTGGTCTCATTGATAAGGTTTTTTAACTCACTGAAATTGCTTTCGCACTTTATTTTTTGTTCATGTATTTCGCTTTTCAACTCGTCAAATTTATCATTGAAATATTATTTTGCACGTCAAAACGACTATTTATGTTTATCGTATGCTTTTCTAACATTATTTGTATAATTTTTAACATTTCGTTACTATCGTCCAACCTTTTACTTTTGATAGGTGTTGACGGACTTTCTGTTTTATCATCAGTGAAGCTGACTTCATCGTTATTAATTTTACTTTCCCTACTCGATTTTGGGGTTATTTGAATCCCCGAATCATCTGTACTATCTGATTCATTCGTACTACTTTTACACAAAGTTTTGTTGTCTTGACCTACATTCGGAGTTGAATGTACTTCAAGGCTACTCATAACAGCTGATTCATTAAATTCAGCCATTTCACTTACCGTACTTTCATTATTGTCTGACATTTTTTAATTATAAATTTATCACATTTATTTTATTATACTGTATTCTAACACTTCTTATTTCACATACCTTAGGTATTCATTATGTCTCAGTTACATATAACCTAATTTTTCGTATTTTTTTACGTATTCCTAACTCACGCTTATATTCACATTTAGGTGCGGTTTATTAAAATTTATTTTTATAAACTTGTCCCTGTTTGGGCGCCATTGAGATACTACAACTTATTAGCCAAAATAATTATTTTAATATATATTGCAACTCTTACCTTGTTCGGGTCCCCAGGTCCTTCGCACGAATTTGTGAAGAATAAGCGTGACTTAGGTTAACACTCTTCAATAAATTATACTCTCAATTTTGGCATTATAGTTATATTTATTTCGCAATTCTTTCACATTAAATTTTACTTTCTTTTCTTTTATTTATATTCCCAAACAATATTATGGATCTTTACTTAATTTCTTTCCAAAAGCAAATCGAACAAACATATTACTTTATTTACTCTAATTTGTAATAATTATTATTTGCCATTCTTGCGATGTTTTTCTCTCTCCCGGAGTTATACTCCAAACAATAGAAACCAAGTATGTATACATATTATTAAAATCATTTCTTACCTAATAGATATAATGCTCTTAAAGTATTCGTGAAACATCTTATATTTACAGAGTTACACATACATCTTATATTTACCGAAAACAGCCCAGCCTGCTCAATCACATATTCACACCATAACCCCCTTTTTATTTATTTTAAGGCCTTTTTGATGGTATTTACTGATACATATTTAAAATAGTTGTTTTATGTCACCCTTGGCATTCCTCCTCGTCACGTGTCACACTGGTTTTATGTCCGAAAGTTTTAATTTTGATTTGTTTTCGTGCTGATTAGGTTTTGTTCACTTTACTTATTCCATTTTGATACACATTTCACTACTTGAGTTACTTTTAAGTCACAATTAAATTTTCTTGGTGAGCCACTATATTTGTGTTTTGCCTGGCCAGGCGTAGCTTCGGTTGGTGACTGCCAAGAGCGTTCCAAGTCCCTACCATCTAGATTTCTTTCGGACAAAGCGGAAACCACTGCCTTGTACGTTAAAGTCATAGCTGTGGCACATTTAACAAGTGCAAACTCCCATGTGCTGGACGTTGACGATATTTGGTGTCCAGTGGTTTACGTCACTGTAGTAGGCGTGACCTACAATCGTGTTTCCGTCACCTATGAAGCACATGGCGAAAAATATTGTCTCTGGGCCATATTGTTTTACCAACTCGGCGTCGGTTGCGCGTCTGCTGGTGTTTGCGCGGTTGTGGGTGTGTGTCACACAGTCTCAAAATTCTAAGAATGGTATTGCATGATTGCACGTTGACGCATTCCATTGTATTGACTCCGCCTTATGCGTTCTTTGTTTGAACAAAGCTTTCAACACGTGGCTGATCACACAGGTGGATAATGAATTTAACCAAATTTAATAAAATAAAAAACCCCTCCCTTTAGCCCCGTTACAACATCTAGGCCTATGGTCTGTATAATTCTTCCAGCCATATCCTATTCATAAACTTGCTTAAATAATTATTTAACTATTATTTGCTAATATTTGTTTACAATTCATCTCATTTTATATAATTTTTTTTGTGTGATAAACAACATCACTTTTTATGAACTTACTTTAATAATGATCCCTTATAACTTGGGTGTTTATTGATTTGTTTTAACTCCTTAATTTTTAAACAATCTTTACTTCCCTCCATGTTAACACTATCTGTTTTCTCTTTCAGGGTATTCTCCCTTTTAATTATAACTGCATTCAATTAAATTTAACAATAACATTCTTTCTTAACTAAATACTGTCTTCATCACTTTTCAGCGTTCATTATACCTTAATAACTGTTTATACTTACTACTATTCTTAATTACTACTCTTCTTCACTTTTAATCATTTAGTATTTCCTTTGGATTTATTAAGTGTTTATGCTTTTATCCTTCACTATTTTTCACTATATTAACATTCTTTATTTTACACTATTCTCATTTAATCATCACCTTCACTTTTAAATTATTTATAGTTTATTATAATTTATTTAGTGTTTTTTTTCTTTATCACTATACTTTGGGGTTTTTACACTTTCATTTTGCACTTCACAAATGTTTTTGTTTTTTAAGTGTTTGTAAATGGGTAATCCCTCTAATTACTATCTCACTACCATACTATCTCTTTCATTACAAATATCATTAATAATATTAACAATTTTATGTCTTTATATTTTATCATTACATCTAACTCTAATTTGTGGGTTAGTTTGCTTTTTTATATTTAACATTGTTTAATTGGGTTTCTTTCAATTGTCATTTACTTTTTTATCCATTAATTGATAACAATATTTACTTTTTTTCACAGGTTAATTATTGGTCTTTTTTCCAATATTACATTTGAGTGTATCATTTCTCCTGCTCATATTCTTTATTACTTGTTTGTGTCTTATCATTTGTTTTCATTTTTATTTATTTCCCTTTTATCATGGGTGTGTTTCTTTTTCATTTCCCTCCTTCTTCATTTTCATTGTATTTGGTTAATACCTTGGTTTTCCACCTTCTCCTTGGGTTCATTTTAATATGTTGCATTGAGTCATTCAATTCCTTTACTTTGTTTCAGATTTGGTTGGTTTCGGTTTTTCCCCTTCTTCATTTGGTTTGGTTAATCACTTTCTTATTTGGTTTTATTCTCGTTTGTTTTTTGTGGTTCCCTTCTTCTTTTGTTTTCTCTTGTTGGGTCAATCACTTGGGTTAGGTCATGTCGTCGTTTGTCGTGTCATTGTCTTTTTATTTTCTTTATATTAAACGTTTTATTTTATGTTAATTATTATTTTATATTCAAAATCATCTTTTTTATCCCTGGTATTGGGGTGGCTTATTTGTGTTGTAACAATATTGAAATTACCCCATCCCATTATTGTACTGCGCAAACCCTCTTGTTTTTCTTCCGACCAGTATTTATTTTTAAATGCTTGTTCAAACTCATTAAAATTTGCCCAGTTATCATTATGAGCGTCCGCCCATATTTTTGCATCCCCTTTAAAATATTTTAAAATTCGTACTAACTTAATTTCCCAACTTTCTTGGTTATATTTATTGAAACTTTTAATTGAGTTTAAAAATTGTATGGGGTTCACCCCCTTACTTTCATTACTGAAATAACCTAATTCAACTTCCATGTTCACTCTCTCACTCACATTAGTCAATTTTTGGTTAATTGCTACACTTAAATCTTCTTTGACTTTACTTATTTCTCGTTCGTGTTCTGTTTGTTTATTTTTCAAACTAGTTACATTAATTTTAATTGCATCAACTTGCTCAGAGTTACTTCTGAATTCATCATTTATATTCTCTTGTATTTTATTTGCTTGTTTAATTTGCTCACACTCATCTATTACACCTTGAACATTACTGTCAATTTTGTCATTTTGTTTTTTAATTTTATCGTTAAATTGATTTGTTAATACGTCCAATTTTTTATTTGTCTAGCATTTTCTCATTTTGTTTTTTGTTAATTATTTTTATATCATTTCTCATTTCGGTTTGTATTTTATTTATATCTATAGTCAGTTCATCTTTCACTCCCGCAATAGTCTTATTCTGTTCTTCTAATTTATTGTCTATTTCTCTTAATTTTTTGTCTTGTTTGTTTATTTCCGTTTTCAGTTCTATGTTACTAGCATTTATTTCTGACTTAATTTCAATCTTAAATTCATTCAAACCCGTTTTTAAATTATTTTCTGATTTCATTTCAGTTTTAAATTCATTTAAACACGCGTTTAAATTATTATTTTCTGTTTTCATTTTCTTGTCTTGTTTGTCGAGTTTATTATTTACTATGTTTGTCTCTGATTTGATCTCAGTTTTCATTCCTGACATCATTTCCATCATCAACGCTAATTGGTTAAATATATCTACACTATTGCTTTTGCTACTCTTACTGTCTACTGTCTCAATCGTTAATTCGTCTGTTGTATTGTCTATGCTCTCGTTAATATTTGTCGATATTAAATTAAAAATTAATTCACAACGTCTACTGTTACGGGCGCCATTTGAAGTACTACACGTTCATTAGTGTTTAAATTATTGAAATCTGAAGTGTTACTAGTTATTTCGTTATTAAATTATTGAAATTTGAAATGTTATTCATTAATTAAAATATTGAAATTTCCTATTACTTACCTCTACCGGTAATTTGTCAGGGAGTCGTCTGGTGTACTTTAGCAGAGAAAAACAGGTAAATGCAAGTAAACACAAGTACATAGTTATAATTCACGTAACACTCTACTTTATTGTATTTGCTTCCCTTCTCCTTCTCTGATTGAAATAACAAACTTATCTCTTATTTCTTATAATTAAATCATTTATTTAAAATTCTAAAACTTATTCATTAAATTGTTAATTAAATGCAACCCAGAATTTCGCTCACACACACACACACCCATATCTTTTAAACCCCTTTATTTACATTTAGCGCTTTTATGAATTTAGATATATTGATTGGTTTAAGTTTTTATGTTACTTGACTGATGACGTCTCTGCAGACAACGTGTCACTCTTATTACATTCTTGTTCACTGGTTGCGTCCAAAAGATGTTGCACTGATTAACTTTTTGAAAACTTCACTGTGTACTGTTATTTTATATCGTGCCCATGTTATAGTTTAGGCCATGTTATAGTGCTGGTTGGCCGACCCTAAATTTGCTCGAGCTAAATTTTTATACGACCACGCGGTCTGCTGGCTGTAGTAAGACAAAAAACGCTCACGGCTTTTCAAGATGGCTCAGCCCCTTCATCTCGCGGCAACTTGGTATTTGATTGGAGCACAGCGGCACCATGTGACATAGCAGAATTTCAACGCCGCATATAGTCTACTCACTGTAACTGTTCAACCAGCTGAGTACGTGATAATTTAGCTGTAGGCACACGCATCCGCGCAATAGCGCACATTCCATAGCACCTTAAAACCGTGCTTGTTGACAACTTTTCTGGACCAACATGCGGATGGGCGTCACCTTCAGGAATGTCTATGGTTATACATTGAGGCCTCGTGTGGGTAACTACTGCGTTGTATTCACAAATAAAATTGTATTCACCAATAAAAACCTATCTCACAATTCTGCCCCATTACAATAGGAGTTTCAGAAAGTTAAGTGAGACAATAGATAGTGGTTTCACACCACTTAATGAAACACTAGACAGCATTTCTGAAGGTATCCAAGAAACGTGGAATAAGAACAGGGAACCGGTGAATCAGAAAATAAAATAGAAGAAGGAGGAAATAGAGAATAGAGAAGACGCAAGTGTATTGTTTTCTGAAATAAAAATAACCAAAACAAAGAGAAAATTAAGCACATAAAAACAACCGTAGAAGAGTAAAGAAGAATCGAATAATTAAGAAGATTAAGAAAACCAAAGAAATAGGAAAAATATATAAAAAGAAACTAATAAAAACAAGAGAAGAATTGGAAATGATGAAGTATGGAGTAATCGATGTGTTGAATTTACCAATGACCAACCAAAGCAAATTAATGAAATATAAAGATTGTAGGAGGACTTTAAAAGAAATTATTGAAGGGATTCACAACAAACCAGTGAATAAAAACTTCAACTCTATATTCAAATGGAAATTACCAGAAATAGAAATGCTGAATAAAAAACCAATGATAACTTAATGAGGGAGGTACAATTAACTTCTTTGATTAATAAACAACATAATATAGTGAATGATGTAGGCATGGATACAAATGGTATTAGAAGAATCGTGGTACAAGATAGAGGAGACCTATATCACAAGGACGGAAATAGTTCTACACACCAAGGTTATCCGAACCACAAGTGCAGAGGAAATGATGGACCATGGGTAAACTAAGCAAAGATAAACACCGATAAAAGGGACTGATTTACAAATTACCGACCATGCAAACCAATGGAGAAGAAAAGAGAAAGTGAACCACAAAATTCCAAAAAAGATGTAAGATCAATTTACAATAATATTTAGATGACATATGAGGTAAAATGAAAAAATATATATATAAAATAAAGGAATAAGTTACAAAAATTCCTAAAATGTAAGAACAACAAACTTACGATGATAGTGAGATAACATATGAGGTATAATATAAAATATAAAATAAAGGAATAAGTTACAAAAATTCCTAAAAAGTAAGAACAACAAACTTACAAAAATTATTTAGAATGATATTTGAGACAAAACAAAATAAACAAACCAAAGTGAAAACAAGAATTAATAATACAAGAGAATTAGAAGGGAGACCAAGTAAAATAAACAAAAATAAAATTAAGCAAGAACTGCTAAGACAAATACCTAAACTTACAAAGAATATAAAGTATTCAGAGAAAAAAAAATGAACTGGTATAAGAAAAGAAAAAAAAATGTATCAAGCAAATATACAGCAAATGGCTAAAGCAAAATAATGGTAATCAACAAAGAAGAAGAAAAAAGTGTCTAAAATAATTAAAATGATCACAAGAAGAAAAGAAAAACAAACTAATGAAAAGTTAGAAATAATGAAATTAACAACTAAATAAATAAAAACAATCAACTGTGTGAGTAGATAACAGATATAGCAAAGGTACAGCGGAAGGAAGATGTGAAGTTATGATACAGTTTAAAATATATAAAATACATAAATACAGTTTATTTTCACCTACCTGTAAAGCTTCTATTTGGGTCCAGAATTCGATCATATGTACGTCAGATGCAAACCTGTGTTAAGGTTATCGAAATAACTAACTCTACACATTTTTTGAAGAGAAATTATGATTTTTAATGATCAAATATTGCAACTTTAAATGTTTGTTTTCCAAATAAATTTTCTTACATGTTTTCAAATGTTGTGTAACTCTTGTTCATCAAATGTTGTGTAACTCTTGTTCATACATTTTATTTTATATACTTAAATAATATTACTTACTCCTAAGAAGATAGCCCAGCCTGCCTCTCACTCACTCTCACATTCTTAAAACAACCCCCATTACCCTGATTGATTAATATAATGCATTATATAAAATCCCCGCCTGCAACGCGTTCATCCGTGACCTCGTGGCCGCCCCGTGTTAAGTTTGTAATCGTCCCGAAAAATAAACAAAAAAATAACAAATATGGATGTTGTTGTTCTGTAGTTATTCCCGCCATCACTGCCACTGTTTTAAAAAGATTGATTCACTTTTACTGCCACATTTTTAAATTTTGAGAAGAGCTAACCCCTTCGAGATGCACCGGCCGGTACTCTTTCGGACGAACTGCGCCGCGTCCCTTGCGAGCGGGAGGAAACAGTGGTCCACTGCCAACGGATCTCGTCGTCGTTCATAGTTGATTTGTTGCATTTGACCGACTCTGTTCATGATACATAGTGGTCTTTTCCGTAGTATGTGCCGACGATATTCAGGCACTGCTGGCTTGATGTCACCAAAAGGGGCGGGGACTTAGCTACGTTTCCTTCAGCTTAGTCAAGGAGACGAAATAGAAAATATAGTTTTTCACCATCTTGGCGTTTCCAGACCGCGCCAGTCCGAGCGTATGCCTGTGTCGCGCGTGCGTGCGCACTGTCACATTCACGCACAGTTCTGAGAAAACTTAGGGTGGTACATACTTCAACTGATTTCGCAACGTAATATTGCGTCTTGCCTTTGTTCTAAAACTGTTTCAGTTAACACGTGGTCTGTCACAATGGGATTAAAACTTGCACAATATTTTTATGAAACCCCGAAACGAAATAAATTAACATACCCCATAAATGCAATAAATAAAATTACCCAATTTTGACACGTTACAATACCCCCCCAATGAGAATTCTTCTGTCCAGAACAGAAGAAATCTCATTGACAAAACCCCTAAGAGGACCGGTGAGGAACTGGTGCCAACAACCCCCTTGTTCTTATACTTCATGGGTACACGACCCCCCTGGCTCGGCGACTATGGACGCATCTGAACGAGATCACTGGACTTCTCTGTAAGAGATCCCAACACCAAAAAATCGAACAGACACGTACCACGGCGCACCTCGCCTTCTATCATGCTACCCCCAAAAAATCCTCAATCCCTGGCTTAGATTCTGCCAGATCCTCAGCCGATATGTTTCCCCTTGTATGCAAGCTGGGCTGCCTTTAGCAGATACTGGGCTCACACACACTCACATTACATATTGAAAATTGAAAACTTCTTTAAAAATTCGTTAAAATACCACTCACTGGTTGTTTCCATTTAAAATCAAATCATAAATTTTGTATATATTTTAAATTATTCTCTTCATTTTTTTTTTTTTTTTTTTAATAAATCAATTTAAACATTTCTTACAATTAAGACCATCCTTAACCTAACATGGATTATCTAGAGTCTAACAATACAATTCAACACGAAATAATTCAATAATAATAAACATGGTTAGTGCACCAACAATAAAATAATCAAAGCTTAAAATATCCATCATCTGGCAGGCGCAAAATCATTTTTTTTTTCCAAAAAAATATTTTCCAAAAAATTTTAAAATTCAAAGAAAAAATTTAAATTTATTAAAAGGTTTACTTTACATATAG
This sequence comes from Magicicada septendecula, assembly GCA_034769895.1. Classification (NCBI taxonomy): domain Eukaryota; kingdom Metazoa; phylum Arthropoda; class Insecta; order Hemiptera; family Cicadidae; genus Magicicada; species Magicicada septendecula. The sequence continues at coordinate 785,748,034 of CM068368.1, forward strand.
AAATTATTTAAAATTTGTTTAAATTGATAAAAAAAAAAACAAAAGTTGAATTAACCTCCTTACTAAACAAGCTTAGTATGTATATGACCTCACTGTCAGCTGATCAAAACTAGGTCAAGTCCACTACCTTGACCCACATACGTTATGTACAATTTCTATCTGAAAATACATTTAACATCTGTAACATCCTAACTTGAAACACAAAACATAAAATAAAATATTTAAAATAACAAAATATTATTATAAATAATAAGCAAATTGACATTTAAATTATTCAAAATAAACACTTTCTAACTCTACATTTCCAAATTCTATCTAAAATTGTCACTGGTTTCAATTAAAATTTTATATTTCTGTTATAAATCTCTTTCTTCATTTGACAATCTTATTCTCCATTACTGTGGGTGATTTAAATACTTATAACAGTTTAATTTACCACTTTCTCTGTATACATATATAATCTTTCTCCCTTTGACTCTACTACTAACAACTTTTACTATCAAGACACCAATCTCTATCAAAAACATCTCTCAAAACACTCTCTAAACCCAACTTATCATTAAACTCAATTCGCCACCTTCTCTCGATATATAAAAAAAAATACTCTCTAACCCTTTGTACTTAGGATACGTGTTTCCCCCCCAAAAAAAAACTCATTTCCCATCCCGTCCCAACCTTGTTGCGGACTCCCACATTACTCTACCCCCTATTACAAAATTACCATTCCCAAAATCTCAATCTTATTACCTTACTTCATTACAACAAAATAACATCATCAATTATAAACAACAATATATCACTCAAAACTCTACATATATTCTCCATAACTACTGTGTCAACATCAATACTTCTCAAAACAAAACAACATTACATTAACTCAAAACAATATTTTTCTCTCTACTACCCCTTTAACTTTGACTTCAACTTGGACAGATCTATATGTCCCACAAAATACTAATCACCCAAAAAAAAACTATCTTTTATTAGCTTTCACAAGTTATTACTTTATTTCTCAATTATCAAATTACTTTTCTCATTATTTTAAATAGCATCTGTAATACATTGAAACATTGCATTAAACATGAATTACCTGGAACATCTATAAACAATATAACAGTGACCTTTTATTGCTGATCAGCTGATCTCCTTAACACAATGAAAACCCATCTCAAAATTTTAGCAATTACATGAAACATATATGTTTATCAATACTTACTTCTAACCTCCTTGTTTCCCCTTTTTCTGATTCTGATAATTTATGTGAACCGCCTGCCAGTCGGTTTAGTTATTTGCTTAGTTTAAAAAATACACAAATCATATAAAACATACTTTCTATCAACTCTTATATCTAACCTACTACAATAAAATATTACATTTAAAAAATATAGAATGAACACCTTATAGTGAATGTATGAGCATCTAGTTATTTAAACAGAACACAAGCATTTTTATTGGATCAAAATTTGAGTTAGCAATTTTTTATGTTATGAAATTTAAATTCGTGGCTCCTCTGAGCCACCTCCCATCCACACACGCTATTGCAAGTTGCAAGTTATGTTAGGCTGTAGCGCCTATTTGCTTCCACAAAGACTGCATATTTGGAGGGATTGGACCCCTCCGTGTCTTTGCTTCGGCAGTTACATTTTAACATTTTTGATATCAGCATATCTTTGGTTATATTTAAACGCCCTTAAACGGGTCTACCACCTGGCCTTGCTGTTCCTACTCGAACAGAGTGGTAGCCACTGTTCCCTAGTTTGGTGATTCCCCTTAATTCCCCCTGTCAATTTCAAAGTTCACCTTGACAACGATAACAGCTATGGCCAGTTAAGGCAGAACGTGTCGCAATGAGCCCCAACCATAGCTGTTAAAGCTAAACCAATTCCACGGTCAGGGTTCGGTGAGGCCGTGACCGCCCGAAAAGTTGGGGAATCACAAGTAAAATACCTTTTGTAACACTAAAATTAGCAATTTAAATATAAATGACATTATTAGTTTGGATGGTGTTTTAACCTCCTATATCCCTAGCTTAACCTTCATTAACATAAAATATTAAGTACAAAAATTACAACCTCCTACCATTGCAGTTCCACACTACACTGTTATGTCACTTCTTTGCACACCAATCTACCCCCCAAAATTATCCCCACATCTTGCATTGACAACAAGTTTTTATTTTCTTTCACATCTTTTAAAACGTTCCCATGCTCACTGATACTAAAACTTGACAATTATATTTGATCACTTAATTCTAAAATTTATTTAAATTTAAAATCATAAACATCCAAAATATATAATTTTTTTTTTTTTTTTTAACTTATATTCTAGTGGTCAGTATCCCCGCCTGAAACGGGGGTGTTTTTGCTATGAGGGAAATTTTGGCACAGGTAAGATCTACTTTGTGCAGTTACTTCCCTTTTATACCCAACTCTACTCCCTTATCGCCCTCATTTCTTCAGACCCGTCGTCTTACCTGTCGTCAAAATCTCCCTCCCAGCACAAACTCTTCATTTCGGATTAAACAGAACTACTGTCAATGGCTCAACTTTAATTTTGCCCTTGACACTGAAAATTTTTAAATTTGCACGCACTGCCTTGTATTTAGGTGCAGCCTCCATTATATACACACCCTCTAAGGCAGTGCAGGCACGTGACAGGTACACCAAGACCGCTGCACCTAGAGTGTATTAATGATAATTTGTGTCACGTACCTTTTGGGGTCCCCCTCCCCGTTCAAATGTATATTAGTTTTCTACTTTTAACCAATTTTGGTGGAGCCGGACCATCGTTGTTTTCACCGCCCGAAGGAAGATCCGCCAACCATGGCCCGCCTCCAAGTTCCGAATTCCACGGCCAGGACTGGTAAGATCGTGACCGCCCGAAAATGGGGGAGGATCCCTTCTGTAAACATACAACAATATTTTAAACATTATTCATAAACATACTTAAAGTGACCGATATAATTTTAAATTTGTCGCATTTTGAGTACCTACTATTTCCTGCGTCGCTGGGTTCCTCAACACATATGCATTCTGCATTTTTATTTCTATGATTTCGTATGGTCCTTCATACAACAAGAAAAACTTCTTTATTTCTCTATCTTGAGCACTGGACAAATCATGCCTTTTTACTAACACTAACTGACCTACCTCGTACTTGGTCCATTTACCCTTAGCATCATGCTTCTGTTTCCTTCGCTCTCCTCTCGTAAGTAAGTTCTCGTTTGCCAATCTAATTTTTACTTCCATATTCCTTAAGGAATGGAAGTATGGTGATGGCAAAAAAAATTGTGTTCGAGATTATTGCAGATTCTGATTCTACTACACTCAAAACATGAAAAAAAGTCGTTTTCCGAAAAGTGTCTGTGTGTGTGTCTGTCTGTCTGTCTGTGTGTGTGTGTGTGTGTGTGTGTGTGTGTGTGTGCTGTAGATTTTTTTCTATGGCAAACGATAACAGCCGCAAATTCAAACAGAATCAAATAATTTTTTGCATACAGCCCTGATTTGTAGAGTACTCGCGACCTATTGTTTTTGGTGAAGATCGGTTGAGAGAAAGGGGTAGTTTACCTGCAACGGTTTTTTTTTATCAAGGGTAATTTTGTTTGTTTGGCAAACGATAACAGCCGCAAATTCAAACAGAATCAAATAATGTTTCGCATACAGCCCTGAATTGTAGAGTTCTCACGATCTGTTGATTTTGGTAAAGATCGGTTAAGGGAAAGGGGTAGTTTACCTGTACCGTTTTATGTTTTAACAATGGTATTTACTATGGCAAATGATAACAGCCGCAAATTCAAACGTAATCAAATAATGTTTTGCATACTGCCCTAAATTGTAGAGTTCTCAAGACCTTTTGTTTTTGGTGAAGATCGGTTAAGGGAAAGGGGTAGTTTACCTGCAACGTTTTATGTTTTTAAGGGTATTTTCTATGGCAAACGATAAGAGCCGCAAATTCAAACAGAATCAAATACGTTTTTGCATACAGCCCTGATTTCTTGAGTACTAAAGACCTATTGTTTTTGGTGAAGATCGTTTAAGGGAAAGGGGTAGTTTACCGGCCACGTTTTTTGTTTTATCAAGGGTATTTTTTATGGCAAACGATAACAGCCGCAAATTCACACAAAATCATATAATATTTTCCATACAACCCTAAATTGTAGAGTTCTCAAGACCTGTCGTTTTTGGTGAAGATCGGTTAAGGGAAAGGGGTAGTTTACCTGCAACGGTTTTTTATCAAGGGTAATTTTACTTCCATATTCCTTAAGGAATGGAAGTATGGTGATGGCAAAAAAAATCGTGTTCGAGATTATTGCAGATTCTGATTCTACTACACTCAAAACATGAAAAAAAGTCGTTTTCCGAAAAGTGTCTGTGTGTCTGTCTGTCTGTGTGTCTAGATTTTTTTTCTATGGCAAACGATAACTGCCGCAAATTCAAACAGAATCAAATAATTTTTTGCATACAGCCCTCATTTGCAGAGTACTCGCGACCTATTGTTTTTGGTGAAGATCGGTTGAGGGAAAGGGGTAGTTTACCTGCAACGGTTTTTTTTAGCAAGGGTAATTTTGTTTGTTTGGCAAACGATAACAGCCGCAAATTCAAACAGATTCAAATAATGTTTTGCATACAGTCCTGAATTGTAGAGTTCTCAAGATCTGTTGATTTTGGTGAAGATCGGTTAAGGGAAAGGGGTAGTTTACCTGTAACGTTTTATGTTTTAACAAGGGTATTTCTTATGGCAAACGATAACAGCCGCAAATTCAAACAGAATCAAAAGATTATTTGCATACAGCCCTAAATTGTAGAGTTCTCAAGACCTATTGTTTTTGGTGAAGATCGGTTGAGGCAAAGGGGTAGTTTACCTGCAACGTTTTTTTAACAAGGGTATTTTCTATGGCAAACGATAACAGCCGCAAATTCAAACAGAATCAAATAATGTTTTGCATACAGCCCTGATTTGTAGAGTACTCAAGACCTATTGTTTGTGGTGAAGATCGGTTAAGGGGAAGGGGTAGTTTACCTGCAACGTTTTTTTATCAAGCGTATTTTCTATGGCAAACGATAACAGCCGCAAATTCAAACAGAATCAAATAATTTTTTGCATACATCCCTGAATTGTAGAGGTCTCAACGACTTTCGATTTTGGTGAAGATCGGTTAAGGGAAAGGGGTAGTTTACCTGCAACCTTTTACGTTTTAACAAGAGTAAAGTACTTGAAAAATTTATTTAAACTTTTTGAAACAATGGTAATTGTTAAAAATAAAATAATTTTGTTGCCAGGCAATAAAATTATAATTTTTTCATTTTAATGTAATATAATATTTTTCATTTAATACAGCAATAAAAAGGCAGGTAAGACACAGCCTGGCTGTTTGGCTGAAAATGATTTTAAATATAAATCTTAGAATATGGAAGTCATGTATGGTCTTCCATACCGATATTTTTATATGACGAACCATAACTGCCGTAAATTCAAACAGAATCAAATAATTTTTTACATATGTGCCTGAGCTATAGAGAACTCAATGTCTGTTGATTTTGGTGAAGATCAGTTACGGGGAAAGGGCAGTTTACCTGAAACATTTTTTGTTGTAACATGAGTAAAGTACTTAATTTTGATAAAGTATCCTGATAAGATCTTAATAATCCACTGTAGAAACGTAGATGAAATATCTATAAATGAAGAGGCTAGTTGAACGGGCTGGGGGTAATTTTCTATAAATCAAAATTATAGTTGAAGGGGGAGGGGATAATTTTTTTTATATGTGTACTACGTTATTGGCAACAAAGAAGTATTTTTTTGTTAAAATTCCTTCCCTGGCTGTTTGGCTGAAAATGATTTTAAATATAAATCTTAGAATATGGAAGTCATGTATGGTTCTCCATACCGATTTTTTACTTTTTACTTCCATATTCTTTAAGGAATGGAAGTATGGTGATGGCAAAAAAAATCGTGTTCGAGATTATTGCAGATTCTGATTCTACTACACTCAAAACATGAAAAAAAGTCGTTTTCCGAAAAGTGTGTGTGTGTGTGTCTGTCTGTGTGCGTGTGTGTCTGTGTGTCTGTAGATTTTTTTTCTATGGCAAACGATAACTGCCGCAAATTCAAACAGAATCAAATAATTTTTTGCATACAGCCCTGATTTGTAGAGTACTCGTGACCTATTGTTTTTGGTGAAGATCGGTTGAGGGAAAGGGGTAGTTTACCTGTACCGTTTTATGTTTTAACAATGGTATTTACTATGGCAAACGATAACAGCCGCAAATTCAAACAGAATCAAAAGATTATTTGCATACAGCCCTAAATTGTAGAGTTCTCAAGACCTATTGTTTTTGGTGAAGATCGGTTGAGGGAAAGGGGTAGTTTACCTGCAACGTTTTTTTAACAAAGGTATTTTCTATGGCAAACGATAACAGCCGCAAATTCAAACAGAATCAAATAATGTTTTGCATACAGCCCTGATTTGTAGAGTACTCAAGACCTATTGTTTTTGGTGAAGATCGGTTAAGGGGAAGGGGTAGTTTACCTGCAACATTTTTTTATCAAGCGTGTTTTCTATGGCAAACGATAACTGCCGCAAATTCAAACAGAATCAAATAATTTTTTGCATACGTCCCTGAATTGTAGAGGTCTCAAGGACTTTCGATTTTGGTGAAGATCGGTTAAGGGGAAGGGGTAGTTTACCTGCAACCTTTTACGTTTTAACAAGAGTAAAGTACTTGAAAATTTATTTAAACTTTTTCAAACAATGGTAATTGTTAAAAATAAAATAATTTTGTTGCCAAGCAATAAAATTAAAATTTTTTCATTTTAATGTACATCATGTATAAGAGAAAATATATCGCGCTTGGCAGGCGATATTAAGATTTAAATATAAATCTTAGAATATGGAAGTCATGTATGGTTCTCCATACCGATATTCATGTTTCTGTCCAAAACTTGACCTTCTGGTGGGTATTCGAAAAGTTGTTCCAATATCCTGGGCGGCCTTGTTCCCCTGATCAACTCATGCGGCGTAAATCCTGTGGACTCATGGGTGGTACTATTCAGCCACTCCTCTACTTTTTTCACGTAGGATGGCCATTCTGTGTGTTTGGCGTGACAGTACGCCCGAAATATCCTACCAATCTCTCTCATCACCCGTTCTGCTTGGTTCGACTGGGGATGATACACTGCCGTATGCTTGGGTATGATGCCTTCCCATCCAAGCGTCTGTTGCCACTTGCCGCTTATAAACTGTGGTCCGTGGTCAGATAATATAATTTTCGGTTTTCCAACATTAATCATGTAGTCTCTTACTATTTTTTCACTGAGTACTTTGCTCATCGCTCTCTTAATGCTATATAATTTCACAAATTTTGAAAAAGTGTCTAGAACTACAAATACATAACAATACACCCCCTCTACCTCTGGGTAATGGTCCATATAAATCTACTGCAACTAAATCAAAATAAATCTACTGCAACTAAATCAAACGGTTTCTCAACTTTTATGTAATTTATCTCCCCTTCTACTTTATAATTCACTACTTTCGATTTCTGACATAAATCACACACTCTTCTAACTCTCTTCTCCATATTCTTAAATATACATGACTCTTTCAAAACATTAGCACATTTTCTCGCCCCAAAATGACCATACCTTATATGGCAATCCCAAACAATTTTATTTATTAACCCCTCGGGTATAACTAACCTCCAATCACGCTCCCCACTATCTACCTTTTTAAACAAAATACCTTGATATACTTGAAATCGCTCATTATATTCAGATCCCTCTACCTCCGCCTCTAAACTAACAATTACTTTACCCAGTTTATTATCAGCTCTTTGCATATTTTTAATGTCACTTAATTCTTCACCAAAAATTCTATCTTCTCTAGTTAATCAAAAAATTTCTATTTCTTTCAGATCTCTTCCGGTCTTATTGTCTATAACATCTACTCTAGAAAGTGTGTCTGGTACTTTATTATCCGACCCCTTTATATACTCCCATGAAAAGTTATATTCTTGTAAAGCTAATACCCACCTGGTTAATCTGCTATGCGTCAGCTTACATGTATTTAGGAATGATAAGGCCTTATGATCGGTCCTGATGACGGTTTGGTTTCCAAGCAGGTAAGTGCGGAATTTCTTCACAGCAAAAACGATGCTCAGCAATTCCTTTTCGGTAGTTGTGTAGTTCTTTTCTGCTGCCAATAAGGTTCTGCTGGCGAAAGCGATGGTCCTGTGCTCCTGATCCTCACCCTCCTGGTAAAGCTCTGCGCCGAGGGCTATGTTGCTGGCATCCGTCTGTAAATAGAATTTTCTCTGAAAATCGGGGTGATTCATCATAATTGTGTCTATAAATTTCTCTTTGATTTCATTGAAAATAGTTCTCTCCTCCTCTCCCCATTTCCATTGTTTATTCTTTTGTAAAACCACACTTAATTTAGAGGTAATATGTGCATAATTCCTCTGGAATTTTCTATAAAAATTGCATAATCCTAGAAAGCTCTGCAACTGTTTAATATTCTTTGGTTCTGGAAAACGGACGATAGCTTCTACTTTGTCTGGGTTTGCTAAAATTCCTTCCGGAGTTATAATGAAACCCAAAAAATGTATTTTGGTTTGTAAAAATTTCGACTTGTCCCAATTAACAGTTAATCCCCCGTGTCGCAGTTTATTTAAAACGTACTCTATGTGTTCTACGTGTTCAGAGAATGTTCTTGATGCTATTAGTATGTCGTCAACATATACAGTCAAAAAATCTAAGTCTTTCGGTTGCAATATCATGTCTAAGCACTTAATATAACTGGCTACACTAGTGTTAAGCCCAAAGGGTAGGCGTTTAAATTGATAGTTTTTTCCATTGAAAAGGAATGGAGTAAACTTACGACTTTCTGGCGCTAATGGGACTTGCCAGTAGCCCGCCGTTAGATCTAAAGACGTCATATATCTGACTCCACTAAACTTTTGAAAAATTTCGTTCATGGCTTCCGGTGATTCCCGGTCAGGTATTATAATCTGATTAATTTTTCTAGCGTCTAAGCACAATCTTACCTTTCCATCCTTTTTGATGACCACTACCAATGGATTCGAGTAAGGCGATATGGATCTTTCGATGATGTCCCCTTCCATCATGCGGTCCAACTCTTCTTGAACGGCTCTCCTCTTCGAAAATGGCACTGGATAACTTCTCTGCATGTAGGGTGAGTGCTCTCGAATCTTCAGCTCGCATACATAGTCCCTGGCTTTCCCAGGCAACTCAGCAAATACATCTCTAAAACGTTCAATAACTGCCCACAACTCCTGTCGTGGGGGACTCCCTACAACTCCACCCTCATTAAAAAATTTCTCTGCCCTATTTTCCCATACTCTCTCATCATTCTCCATGCTCTCACTCTCTTGACACACATTCACTCTTGTTTCTATAATTCCCTCGCCTACTCGGTTTTGTATCATCTTTACACCCGCAACTCTAACCTTATCTACCACCCTCTTAAATTCTACCCTGATTGGTTCATGCCCCTTATTAAATTCCACTATTCTCTGGTTAAAATCAATTACTGCTTTATTTCTCTCCAAAAAATCATTTCCCAGGATTATATCTAAATTCAAACCTTTAACTACTAGGAAAGTATTCTCAAATTCTATTCCATTAATATATATGTTTAATTGAACTTGTTTAGTGACTCGTTTACGTCGTACTCCCGTCACCCCCACTACTGTTACCCCCGCAACTGGTAATGATGGAATATTCGTATTTACCCTTTGTAATTCACCCAGTACATTCTCTGAAACTACTGATATCTCGCTACCCGTATCAATCAATGTTTTGTAATCCTTACCTTCTGTGTTTATGAATACCTCCGTCAGTCCGGATTTGATTTCTGTCGTTTGTGCAGCGTCCTCCTCCAGTAACTCCTCCGCCATGTCTCTGATAATTATGTTGCTGCGGTAGTTATGCTCCTCTTTGACCCCCAGGTTCGCCTCCGACAATGGATGGGCCCGGTTCTCCATTGTCTCCTCTAGTTTCCCGTAGATGGACCTGCTACGGCCTGGCTGTATCCACCTCTGCCTCTGTTTCCACTTCCATTTCCCCTCGGTGCTCCTCTGGTGTTCTCGGCTCCTCTCTGCGGTTGATTCTGTTGCTGGTACGTTCTCTCACTGCGTTGACATTCTCTCGGTTTGTGACATCTAAAACAGGTTGTTCTTATAGCATAGTTTTCAACATTACAATCGGCACATCGCCAACCCTCGCCTCGATTATCATTATTTCCCCCACGTGCCCCTCGGTGAAAGTTGGGTATTCCCCTGGGTTGATTATGATTCCCATTTATATGTGATGCTGGTGTGTTTATCCGCCTACTCATATCCCGTTCTCTTATATTCTGAAATATATCCAATATTTTCTCTAGTTCCGTGATTTCTATAATCTCTCGGGTCATTAATGTAATTTGTATTTCTCTCGGTAAATGCTTACTTATATGACGGACGAATGACTGAAACGGTAACGGTGGTTCTAAATATTTTGCCTCATTATATAGTCGCATTACGTACATAGTCACGTTACCCCCTTGGGTCCCAAAATTACCTGGTCCCATAATTTTACTCCGTAATATTTCTTGTTCCTCCTCCGACCAATATTTCTCTCTAAAAGCCGTCTCAAAACACTGATAATTTACCCAGTCTACTTTATGCACCTCTGCCCATACCGCGGAATTCCCTCTAAAACACTTCATTATTTTTAACAATTGTACTTCCCAGCTACTTCTACAAAACTGATTAAATTCTCTGACTCTATTTAAAAACTGCATAGGGTGTACCCCCCTGTTTTCGCAATTAAACAACTCCAAATCAATATCGCTATTCACATCTTTTGTAATGACTATTTGTTCCGTCACCCTATTAAGTTTTTCGTTTATAGCTATATTCAATTCATCTTTAACATTAACTATACTCTGCTCAATTAACACAAATTTATCATTATTTAAATATTCAAATTGTTTATTACTTTTATCTATAGTATTTACTGTATCTTGCATAGCTTGTATCTCTGATTTGCAATTACCTTCTATTTCATTTATTTTGACATTAGTATTAGTTTCATATGTCTTAATGTTATCTCTAACTTCTTCTATTTTCTCTACTGCATAATTAAATTTATATTCACTATCAACGTTACACTGATTTATTTTACTTTCAAAAGTGTCTTTTATTTCTTGGATTTGCTCATAAACTTGTATTTTGACTGTCTCTGACACTTGTTTGTTTACATTAATGATATGATTATTTAATTGCTCATTTATTGATCCTATCACTTGTTCTCTAAATGTGTTGAAACATTCATCCATCTCATTCAGACGTGTATTCATTTCACATAAACGCTTATCAAATTTTATATCAATATTATTTATGTCACCCTTTAACTCACTGAATTTAACATTCTGTTCATCAAATTTCTCATTGAAACTACTTTTGATTTTGTTTTCTGTTCATCAAACTTTACACTCTGTTTTTCTATCATTGCTTGTATTATTTTAAACATTTCATAGCTATCGTCAGATTTTTTACTTTGGATAGGTGTCGATTGATGTTCGACATCTTTCATTATTTTTGATTCTGTTAACTGGCTATTACTGTCAGTGAAGCTGACTTCTTCATTATTAGTTGTACACTCCCTACTCAGATTTGGGGTTGTTTGAATCCCCGAATCTTCAGTTACATTGTTTTGGTCTGTTACATTTATTTCTATTTTATTTTGACTCGCACTTGGAGTCGAACGTACCTCAAAATCACTCATGTTTGACTCATTAAGATTTTCCACACTAATTGTTTCAGTTACGTTATTTTCGTTATCTGACATTCTTACTTTTTATAATTGATACTTGCGCGTTCATATAATACAATCAACATGTAATATACTGTACAGCTAATTTTGTGTGAATGACGCACTGTATTCCGCTAACCTAAAACACGCGTTTGCATCCTTGTAGGTATGGATTTTATATCAGCACATTTTTTAATTTATAAAATCGTCCCTGTAATTGGCTGCGCCATTTGTGAAGTTATGATACAGTTTAAAATATATAAAATACATAAATACAGTTTATTTTCACCTACCTGTAAAGCTTCTATTTGGGTCCAGAATTCGATCATATGTACGTCAGATGCAAACCTGTGTTAAGGTTATCGAAATAACTAACTCGACACATTTTCTGAAGAGAAATTATGATTTTTAATTATCAAATATTGCAACTTTAAATGTTTGTTTTCCAAATAAATTTTCTTACATGTTTTCAAATGTTGTGTAACTCTTGTTCATCAAATGTTGTGTAACTCTTGTTCATACATTTTATTTTATATACTTAAATAATATTACTTACTCCTAAGAAGATAGCCCAGCCTGCCTCTCACTCACTCTCACATTCTTAAAACAACCCCCGTTACCCTGATTGATTAATATAATGCATTATATAAAATCCCCGCCTGCAACACGTTCATCCGTGACCTCGTGGCCGCCCCGTGTTAAGTTTGTAATCGTCCCGAAAAATAAACAAAAAAATAACAAATATGGATGTTGTTGTTCTGTAGTTATTCCCGCATCACTGCCACTGTTTTAAAAAGATTGATTCACATTTACTGCCACATTTTTAAATTTTGAGAAGAGCTAACCCCTTCGAGATGCACCGGCCGGTACTCTTTAGGACGAACTGCGCCGCATCGCTTGCGAGCGGGAGGAAACAGTGGTCCACTGCCAACGGATCTCGTCGTCGTTCATAGTTGATTTGTTGCATTTGACCGACTCTGTTCATGATACATAGTGGTCTTTTCCGTAGTATGTGCCGACGATATTCAGGCACTGCTGGCTTGATGTCACCAAAAGGGGCGGGGACTTAGCTACGTTTCCTTCAGCTTAGTCAAGGAGACGAAATAGAAAATATAGTTTTTCACCATCTTGGCGTTTCCAGACCGCGCCAGTCCGAGCGTATGCCTGTGTCGCGCGTGCGTGCGCACTGTCACATTCACGCACAGTTCTGAGAAAACTTAGGGTGGTACATACTTCAACTGATTTCGCAACGTAATATTGCGTCTTGCCTTTGTTCTAAAACTGTTTCAGTTAACACGTGGTCTGTCACAATGGGATTAAAACTTGCACAATATTTTTATGAAACCCCGAAACGAAATAAATTAACATACCCCATAAATGCAATAAATAAAATTACCCAATTTTGACACGTTACAAAGAATGAGTAAAAGGTTAAAATGATCGAAAAAACCACGAAGTGGACAATCCCCAAAATATTATTATTAATGAATCTCACAAGATGACAGAAAAGGTATTTAAGATTGACTGAGAATAGGTCCAGCAATCAATTAACTGAGCAGACATGATGTTCCTCTGGTTTCAGAAAAAAAGGTAGTAATGGAAGAAACCAGCTACTAAAAGTTAGGGAAAAAATTATATAACAGGGAGAACGCACTAATGGAAATGAATAAAAAGAGATCTAAATAAAATGGAGTGGAACAAATAAGAAGAGAAACAAGAAAGAAGAAATAAACAAGTAGAAAAAGGAAAAATGTATAACTGATAATTTTATAAAAACCTATGCTAGTGTTTTACCAAAATGATCAATTTTGAAGGAGATGCAGTATGTTACAACACAAACAAGCCACCCCAATACCAGGGAAAAAACGATGAATCAACTATATAAAATGTTTAAACTAAAGAAAATAAAATGACGATGACACGACAAATGACTACATGACCCAACCCAAGTGATTGACCAAATAAAATGAAACCAAATGAGAAAGTGATTGACCAAATAAAATAAAACCAAAGGAGAAGAGAAAAACCGAAATAAAATGAAATCGAAGAAGAAGGTAAATGAAAATGAAACAAACCAAGTATAAATGAAATAAAACAAGAAGAAATGAAAAGACCCAAACAAATAATATAGAACAGAAAAAGGAGAAATGTTACACTCAAATATAATAATGAAAAAGAAACCAATAAATAACAAATGTAAAAGATAGTTATTAGTATCGACTAAATAATCAATGTAAATGATAATTGATAAAATCCAATAAAGTAAAGACAAACAAAGTACACTAACCAAAGAAATAGAGTTTAAATGTAATAAAGGACTCTATAATGACATGAACTTGTTAACAGTATAACTAACCTTTGTAAAGTGAGAGATAGAAAGATAGTGAACATAAGTAAGTGACCAAGAGAATATAATGTTAGGAAATACCCACTAATAACACTTAAATAAAATATAAGAAGTGCAAAGTGACAGTGTAAAACCCCAAAATAAATAGAAACCCTATTGATAGGTATAAACACCTAATAATCATTGATGAACACTAAAGGTTTAATGGTGAACAGTATTATGAAATAAGAATTTTGTTATTGATAGTATTAAGATTAATTGTAAATGAGGGATACCATAGTATTCAGGGAAGGAATCCCATAGAATGTCAAAAGTTAATGTTACCATGGCTAGAGAGTAAAGTTTATATAAGAAAAAATATAGTAAAGAAAATAAAGGCAAAATCAATAAATACCCTATATTCTAAGGGATAGTCAGTTAAGGAAATTTGAATGGTGTGATGATGTTTATCACCCAAAAAATAATTAAGAATAAAACAAATTGTAAACAAACGTTGCGTAATAGCTGTTAAAGAATTGTTCGATTAAATCTATGAATAGGAATATGGCTGAAGGGATTATACAGACCATAAACCTAAATGTTATATCATATTTTATAGAGAATGGGAGATAATAGCCAAATTGTAAACAATGGCAAAATAAATAAGAAAAAAGATAAAGTAATATAAATCTAATAATACTGGAGAGGCAGTCAGACAATAATAGACAAACCATAATGTAGAAACTAATGAAAACATACAATTATTATAAAACAAGTCAACAAGTACACAAATCATTTATAATACCAAAACAAAACATGTATGAGGGTAAATTAATATGTAATTTATATAAAATAAGTAAATATAGCCAATTACTACTTAGGGCTATGAAAATGCCTAACTGTAAAAAACCAATAACTACAAATTGTAAAAAACTAACAAGAATATTAACAAATCCAAGGCAAGTAACTAGTCAAGGATAATTAGTGAATCATATTAAAAGATAAGTGTTAAATTAAGGACATAAAATAAGAAAGAAATGTAATTAGATAATATCAAAATAAATGTTCAAACAATAATACATAAGAAAACCCAGCTCTGTGGGATGTCAAAATGATCTTTGAAAGAAAGTACGAACAGTAGTGATAATATTTCATACATAGAGAGGAAGACGGAAGAATAATAGCAATCAGAAGATATACAGTAATTTTGAATAAAAATTCAAATATGATGACAATGGTCTTAAGTCAAGTACAGCCAATCAGGATCAATCAGTTACCATGACAACTGAAACGTTATTTATGAATTTTCCGTTAGAACCTATTATTCCATTTTTGACGCTCAACAGGAATAGATGCCAAGCCGTGAATGACCAAAATTTTAATATAAAGTGTTTAAAAGTAATCCAAATTTGAAAAAAATGAAGAAGTAAGAAGATAAGGACATTCAACTGATGCGTAATACCTGATGAATAATTTCTAAATTAATAAATTTAAACCAACTAATACAAAAAAGAAGCCAGACGTACTTAAATCCCAAGATGATTGAAAATTGATGATTATCGAAGACAACAACCCATTTCAACTGAACGACATTACACCTCAAGTCGACTTATTTGATAAGTATTGCCGAGTTACCCGAATTTATGAAATAAACTCTCTTTAAATGTTTCTAATAACACTCTGAACTCGCACTATAAACTGATGATATTATTTCTTTCAAAGATTAATAAAAAATAAAACACTAAACTTATGTTAACTAAGAAAAATAACCTGTATAAAAATTACGAACTTTTGAAACACACTTTATAACACTTCAGGAACAAATTATAATTACACATTATATTATATAAGTACAATTAATGTAAGGTAGTGTACTTTATTGTAATCGAATTGATATTTTTTCGTAAACCAAAAGAATCCAGATTTATTGAACAAAAAATTGTAAAAAGTAAACATTTTTCTGTAGACGCCATGTCGGATTAACTAACATAGTTCAAAATCGATTTTCGCCAAGCCTTGAGAATAATTGTCTCACTGCCGGTGCAAATTTATTTAATAACCAAATATAATTTTGTATAACACTGAATAATTACCAATCACAATTAAATAAACTAGTACAGAGTTGTAACCACTGTTCTTTATTCCATAGGAAAGTGTATTATATATTTGTGGATTTTAGTGAAAAGCAAGGATGACGGTAAGCGCTCACGTCGGAAACTCGGTGAAATAACAGCTCGATTAAGAAGGTCGAATGAAGGCGGGAGTAAATTTGAATTCTCCATACCGTCATAGCTAAGAACGCTCACCCGTCCTATTTTTTAATTTAATTGTTTTAATTAAACAATTTGGCACCACCCGGGATTTATGAACACATACTGAAGAACAGGTAAGGTTTCCACTCGCGTGTACTGGTAATTCGAAGGATCGCTACAGACATCGTCCGAATAAAAATAAAGTAATGACACCAGTGTGAGGCGAACACACCAATACTTACACAGTTACAGAACGCAAAGATCTTCTCGTTACAATGTTAATCAATCAACCCTTACCACTATCTATAGCAACAACATGCCGTCACTATAATAGCATACCTTATAACTAAACTTATTCCATTCGTCATTAACTATCACCACATACCACAACTTATTCTCTCATCTGTTGACACCTAACAACCCCCCCAAAATCACCCTTTAATCTTGCACAATAACAAGTTTTTTTTTCACATAATAAAAATTTAATATAGACATTTTTTTGCAAGTTCCAACTTTCACTTCTCAACAATACCTTCTCACGACAAGATAATAAGTACAACAATGGATCATCTTACAATTCTAAATTATATTAATTACATTTCTATTTTATGAAGAAAAATAACTCCTTAATGAGTTAATGATTTACGTTACACAAATTTTGGGTGTTTTATTTCACAGTTCATAAAATAAAACTACTGTTCGTAGAAAAATACTGCCAATCACTAAGTTTTTTTTTTTTTTTTTTTTTTTTTTTTTATCTACCTTACCTTTCCACAAAACTAGGGGTCCCCCTCCCCGTTCTTGTAAACAAAGAATTTCTACTGTCACCCATTTGTGGAGTAAGACCATCATTGCTTTCACCCCCTTCTTGAGGCTACCGCCAACCATGGTCCACCTCCAAACTGCCAAAATCCACGATCAGAGGTGGTGAGTCTGTGATCGCCCGAAAATGGGGAAGAGTCCCTTCTGTAAACACATAAAAACCAAATTAAAATTCATTCATACATCACTATTAATGACAATCACTGCTAAAGTTCCAAAGATGACCAATACAATTTCAAATTTGTTGCATTGTGTGTCCCTATTATCTCCCTTGTCTCTCTGTTCTGTAATACGTACGCATTATTCATCTTCACTTCTATTACCTCATAAGGTCCTTCGTAAAGTAAGAAAAATTTCTTAATTTCCTTGTCCTGAGCACTTGATAAGTCGTGTCTCCTCACCAATACCAGCTGTCCTATTTCATACTTCATCCACTTACCTTTTGCATCATGTCTACGTTTTCGTCGTTCACCTTTACTTAATAGATTTTCATTAGCCAACCTGATTTTAATGCTCACATCCGTTTTCTCACTCTCAGGTGGGTAGTCAAACAGCTGTTCCAAAATCCTCGTGGGGCATGTTCCCGTAATCAACTCATGAGGTGTATATCCTGTCGACTCGTGTGTGGTACTGTTCAGCCAATTTTCAACCCTTTTTACATATAACGGCCACTCGCTGACAATAGGCTCTAAAAATCCTGCCTACCTCTCTCATGACACGCTCCGCCTGGTTGGATTGAGGATGGTAGACTGCCGTATGCTTCGGGATGATTCCCTTCTATCCGAGGGTCTGGTGCCATCTTCCACTGATGAACTGTGGCCCATGGTCCGATAAAATCACCTTTGGCTCCCCGACATTTATCATATAATCCTTCGTCATCTTCTCACTCAGCACATGACTGGTAGCTCTCTTCACACTATACAATTTTACATATTTCGAAAAAGTGTCCAACATTACAAAAATATACATAACTCCTCCTCTACCCTTCGGCAACGGTCCGTACAAATCTACCGCAACTACATCAAATGGCTTTTCTACTTTTATAAAATTCAACTCCCCTTCAACCCTATAGTTCACTACCTTAGACTTCTGACACAAATCACAACCCCTTAACAACTTCCTAACCCGCCTCTCCATATTCTTAAAAACACAAGACTCAAAACGTTAACACATTTTTTCGCCCCAAAATGACCATATCTTAAATGACAATCCCATATGATTTTATCTACTAACCCATCTGGCACAACTAACCTCCAATCACACTCACCCCCTTCTACTTTCTTAAATAGCAACCCTTGATATATCTGAAAATGTTGATTATACTCTGACCCAGCTAATTCCGTCTCTAAACTATTTATGACACTACCTGACTTACCATCTGCTCTTTGCATGTTTTTGATATCTTTTAACGCTTCCCCAAAAATCTTATCTTCCCTGGTTATTTGAAAAATTTCATTTCCTTTAAATCTCTCCCCGTTTTGTTATCTAACATGTCTACCCTGGAAAGAGTGTCAGGTATTTTGTTCTCTGTTCCCTTTATGTATTCCCACGCAAAATTATATTCTTGTAATACAAGTACCTACCTGGTTAGACGGCTGTGAGCAAGTTTGCATGTGTTTAAAAAGGATAATGCTTTGTGGTCCGTGAGTGACAGTTTTGTTCCCCAGGATGTACGTCCGGAACTTTCCCACGGCAAACACAATGCTCAAGAGTTCCTTCTCTGTCGTGGTGTAGTTCTTTTCAGCAGACAGAAGCGACTTACTAGCGAAGGCGATAGTAAGATGTTCCTTATCACAGTCCTCCTGGTAGAGCTCCGCCCCTAAAGCTACATTGCTTGCATCTGTCTGTAAATAGAAGGTTTTATTAAAATCAGGATGATTCATCATAATCATATGGCTAAATTTTCCATTAATTTCGTTAAATGCATCGTGTTCCATTTCTCCCCATTTCCACTGCTTGGTTTTCTGGAGTACTGCACTTAGTTTCGATGTCGTGTGTGCATAATTCTTCTGGAACTTACGGTATAAATTACAAAGTCCTAAAAAGCTCTGTAGTAGTTTGATATTTCTTGGTTCAGGGAAGCGCATAATGGAGTCAACCTTATCTGGATTTGCGGAGATTCCCTCTTGTGTGATAATGAATCCTAAAAAATTGATCTCAGTTTGTAAAAATTTGGATTTTTCCCAATTTACAGTGAGTCCTCCTTTTTCTAATTTGGTTAATACATATTCCAAGTGCTCCAAGTGTTCCTGAAAAGTTCTAGAAGCAATTAAAATATCATCCACATATACTGTTAAAAAGTCTAAGTCCTTTGGTTTCAAAATTTGATACAAACCTTTAATAAAACTCGCTACACTTGTATTTAACCCAAATGGTAAACGCTTAAACTGATAATTTTCCCCTTTGAACAAAAACGCTGTATACTTTCTACTTTCTTCTGCTAATGGCACTTGCCAGTACCCTGCTGTTAAATCTGAGGATGTCATGTATCTTACCCCGCTAAACTTTTGAAAAATTTCATTTATGGATTCTGGTGATTCACGGTCGGGTATTATTCTTTGATTAATTCTTCTGGCATCTAAACACAATCTAACCCTACCATCCTTCTTTATTACCACTACCAATGGATTCGAGTAATGTGACACTGACCTTTCTATAATACCTCCCTCCATCATTCTATCTAACTCTTCTTGTACCGCTCTTCTCTTGGAATAAGGTACTGGATAACTCCGCTGCATGAAAGGTGTGTGTTCCCGAACCTGCAATTCACATTCATACCCTCTTGCCCTCCCTGGAATCTCGGCAAACACTCTTCAAAACTTCTCAATCACCTGCCACAACGACTCACGTTGATCACTCCCTACAACATCACCCTCACTTAGAAATTTGTCAGCCCTATCTTCCCACATTCCTTCACTACTTTCACCCATCTCTCTTTCAAAACTCTCTCTCTCTCTCTCTCTCTCTCTCTCTCTCTCTCTCTCTCTCTCTCTCTCTCTCTCTCTCTCTCTCTCTCTCTCTCTCTCTCTCTCTCTCTCTACATGAATTTACTCTCGCTTCAGTGTCACTCTCGCCTACCCGTTTCTGTAATATTTTTACCCCCGATACTCTAACCTTATCTAACACCTGTTCAAAACTAACCCTGACCGACCGATCACCCCATTGAACTCTACCATTTTCTCTTTAAAATTGATTACAGCTTTATTTCTTTGTAGAAAGTCATTACCCAAAATTATATCTAGACTTAGTCCCTTTACAACTAAAAATGTATTCTCAAAGTCCGTATTATTGATAAGGAAATTTAAATGTATTTGTTTGGTTACTCTTTTACTACGTACTCCGGTGACTCCCACTACTGTAACCCCTTCTACTGGCAATATTGGAATATCTTGATTTGTCTCCCTTAATTCTCCCAAAACATTTTCAGCAATTACAGAAATCTCGCTGTCTGTATCTATAAGTGTTTTATAATCCTTACCTGCTATTGTTACCTTTACTTCCGTTAATCCGGTTCTCATTCCTATTGTTTCATGATTATTCTCCTCCAATAAATCCGTCACGATGTCTGTTTTTATGACGTTCCTCTGAAAATCCTCGTTTGGTTGTACCTCATTCGCTTCCCTTGACAGTGGTCTGGTCCTCTCTACCACTGTCGGCTCTAGTTTTCCGCTCGGTTGGCATGAGTACTGGTATTAGGTCCATTATGATTCCTTGGCGGCCCATGATTATTTCCAGATGTCCCATATTACTTGGTGTTCCTCTCGGCTGCTGGACATGCTGAGTTGGTCCCCCTCTCCTTGTTGGATCATCATCTCTTGCTTGGCTGTACCTGTAACAGTTCTGCCTATTCGCATAATTTTCAAACCTACATCTAGAACATACCCAGCCCTCGTTGTTATTTGAACTATTTAATCGCGTTCCTCCATATCCGCTGGTGTTAACCCTAGTTGTGTTATTATGTTCATAATTATTAGTATGCGGTGGTTGGTGGCGCCTACCCACTTCCCTATCTCTAATATTCTGTAAAACGTCTAATATTCTCTCTAATTCATTCATGTCGTTTATCTCTTTTGTCATCAAAGTTATTTGGACCTCCCGTGGCAGATGTTTACTCACATGTCTCACGAACGATTTGAAAGGTAGCGGCGGCTCTAAATATTTCGCTTCATTGTATAATCTGGTTACATATATGGTTATATTATTATTTTGACTACCTCCAAAGTTCCCTGATCCCATTATACGGCTACGTAAAAATTCTTGATCTTCTTCCACCCAATATTTCCCTTTAAACGCCCTCTCAAACTCTTCATAACATCCCCTTTCTACGCGATGTGCATCGGCCCATATTGTGGAACTCCCTTTGAAACATTTTACAATTTTCAGTAACTGCACCTCCCAATTACTGCTACTAAAACGATTATATTCTCCAGCCTGGTTAAGAAATCGCATCGGGTGTACCGCCCTGTTCTCGCAACTAAACGCCTCTAATTCAACTTCATTGTGTAAATCGCGAGTGATTAATATCCTTTCTGTTACCCCTGTTAATTTGTTATTAATTTCCCCCCGCAATTCATCTTTCACACAGCTTAAACTGCATTCAATTAAAGTACATTTATTATTTATGTCACTCTTAGTTTGAATATTACAATCATTTATTTCTTTAATTTTAATTTGTATAGTAATGATTTCATTACTAGTATTGACTTCATGCTCTGAAATGGCTTTATCAATTGTTTCTATATTCTTTGTCATGTTAGTCATACTAGATTCACATTTATCTATTTGATTTTTTAAAATCTCTGTCTTAATGTCTATCTGCTTATCAATCTCAATTTTTGTTTTAATTTCTATTTGTCTATCAACTGCATTTAAACATTTACTTTCTATTTCTTTATTCTGCATTACAATTTGGCTTTGAACTTTCTCCACTATGGGTTCATCTACTTTACTTATTTTGTTTTCTAAACTGTCTATTTGCGTACCAAACTTCTTATTGACTGATTCTAATATTCTATCAGTTATTGTTTCAAACTTTCCATCAATTTTTTCAAATTTACCGTTAATTTCGTTTTTTATTTCGTTAAAATTACTATTTTGTTCATCAAATTTATCATTGGAATTACTTTTTATTTCTTTGATTTCGTTCTTCTGTTCATTATTTTAATATCACTAACATCAAAACGACTGTTTACTTCACCAAATTTAGCATTTAAGTTACTATTTATTTCATTAATTTGCTCTTTCATAAGGAATTTCATCATATTTATTATGTCATTACTATCGTCTTTTTTGACTGGGGTCAGCGTCAGTTGACTCGTTACGCCTTCCATTATTCTCGATTCAGTCTCACTTAATTCAATATTTACTTGACTTTCTGTTTCAATATCAGTTAAGCTGACATTCTCATCATTATCTGCCACCTCAAAAATTTATATATATTTTTTTTATTTTTCAAAATATTAACATATATATAACACAAACTTATTATCTAACAAGGAATTCTATTTACTCATACCACATATGATCACAACATAACCTTATCTATGTACGTCTATTTTCACGTACCTCAAAAAAAAATTTATTTTATTTCAAATAACCATTCTGCTCTTCCCAGTAGGCTTGTATTTATATAAATAATTTATATAAATGTCTCTTTTCGGAAGCGCCACTTGTACTAGTACAAGCTTTTTTATAAATTGATAAATAGATTTGATTTTATTTGTTTACTAATTTTCGACTCTTACAACCGCCATGTTGTCTATTACCAACCTAAAGTTTTACTCACCAGGGTCCAGGTGTTCGAATCAGCGAACGAGAAATTCAGAACTGGTTATTTGAAATTAAACATATTGGTTACTCTTGTACACATCTTATTCTTTATTACCTCAAAACAATTCAATTGCATTTAATCAAACAACAGAAAAACTTAGATTCTTTTACCATCCCATCATAAATAAAATCTCCCTTCTTCTACAATTTTGATATTACCCTTCACAGTAAAATTACAATGATTCCTTATTCAGAAAATTTGTGTTACCTTGATTACAATAGACACATTTAAAATAACATAGAAATAGTTATACCCCATTTATTCACAAACCAGCGCCTCTTACTTTTATTACATGATTATTACACACGCCCATCCACTCTCTCACGATACATATTTAAATTTCCCCTATGAGCTCATTTAATTTTTTAAAAGGTTTCAATTTTGAATGGTTATAATTTTTTGTTTTAAATTTCTTCTTTTCATAATTTATGAGTATAATTGAATATAATATAATTTGTTCTCTTATCTGCAATTGCGTCCCTACCATTCAGTCCAGCCTCCGTACGTTTTCTGTTTCTTTCATCACACTGCACATTTCGTTCTTTTGTCGTAATTCTCGCCGGATAACTCGAAACTCTCACTTCATTTTACTTCATATCACGTCATGACTGTAAAATTTATCAATTTGAATTAAATTCACATTTTATTTATACGGGCCCGCATTTTCGTTCCGGAACTTTTCTTTACAACCGGCCGGTTTAAGAGTGTAATTTCAACTGGGGTGGATTGTACTGCGTTGAGTTCTTTGTTTCCATCACATGTTCGGCTCTGGAATGTTTCGTACGTGTCTTTCACACTGTTCACAGCGGCACACCCGTGCGCGCATACGCGTGAATGCGCACCCTCGTTGATAGTCTGCATTCCTGTACCAAGTCACACCAGTCTCGAAGCTATAGTTCATTCACAAAATATAC
Organism: Magicicada septendecula; assembly: GCA_034769895.1. Lineage (NCBI taxonomy): Eukaryota > Metazoa > Arthropoda > Insecta > Hemiptera > Cicadidae > Magicicada > Magicicada septendecula. The sequence continues at coordinate 785,771,992 of CM068368.1, forward strand.
TCGGGTTATGAAAAAAACTTTAGATTACCATTTCCCAATTTTGTCCCGTTACACACGTAAGATTTCGACTAACTGATATCAATATACTTATGTATTCATTATTTGTATTATTCTATACGAATAAACGTTTTATAAAATTGTGTTACTGCATGTTTGTAAATATCTACTAAATTATCAAATTTTGATTTTACGTATCGAGGAAACATGAATGATGGATCTATTGCTTCTCACTTTTTGGATATTCATAACTTACATTATAAGAATATTATTAATGTACCATTAGCAATTTACCAACTCGACAGTTACCACAACAATCATATACAAATATTCGCGTGCGAAGCCGCGGGTACCTGCTAGTTAATAATAAAAATCAACCTTGAAAATCAGTTTAATAATTTTTTGATATACTGTATTACCTTGAAAAACTTGAAAAAAATTTTCACATGCGATTTAAAGTTTTATTTATAATGACATAACCACAATCATGGTTTTCAATTTTATGTAGTAATTAGTTTTAAATTAATATCAGTGTTATCTGAAGATGGGACCTTGTGTCCGAAACGCGTCATAACTAGACGAAACTTAGTGTCACTCAAGTGGATCATATAAAGGTAATTATATAAATTCTTTAATTTTAGTTTTCCGCCAATTCACCTAAGTGGACTTTGGTAACTTTACCACTAACCCAACGATACTTTGTGCAACTTGATCAGAATACTTTTAATATAGTGTCTGTATATTATAGTTGAATTTAAATTTGGACACAAATATTTTTTGTTTAGATTTTTATTTTTTTGAATAGTGTGAAGTATAAGTAGGAAATTTGAAAATAAATTCTTTTACTTTGTTCCATTTATGCAGCAGTATAGTACCTATTAGTAGATTAAGTTAATAATAATATAATAAACAAAATAAAACACATTAGACTTATAAAAATTAAAAACTTTGAACAGCACAAACACTATCAACAATCAACTTAGTCATACTGGAATACTGGCGTAACCTATGAACAGCTAGCTAGTACCATTATTGTAATTCCTACCAACCAGTGCCTGGTTTGAACCAAGAATGGCAAGTGCAGTAAGAAGCTTTATTGCCATCTAGCAATAAACTCAAGTGTGGACTAATGCACTGGTTTCACTGGTGTACAGTAATGTACACTTTTTTATTATTTGGTATTAAAATGTAAAGCAAGAAATTGTCCGCAGTGATTTCTTGCCACCTTTTGCCAAGAAACTCAGTGTCCATGAAATCTAGTCAACTAGTTGGATACTATAAAGAACTTTTTTTCTTTATAAGAGCACTTATCTGCCAGTATCATTTAGAAACAATAAACATTAGGAGTCTGCTTTCTTGGAAAGTTTTCAAGGTATGTATATCAGTGTCTGTCAGCCTCAAAAAGCTTGTTAGGAAACAAGATAGTGTAAAATACAGTAAAATATTGTTACTGTAAATTTTAGTTATTAAAGTAAAATATTTTTTTTTAATATGTGTGTTGTAGATGCAACTGCTGTAGATGAGCTCTCTCCAAGTCGTCTAGACATCAGAGTAGGTAAAATTGTTGAAGTTTCAAAACATCCGGATGCAGATGCTCTCTATGTTGAAAAAGTTGATGTAGGTATGTAACCCTTTAATGCACAATTTTGAAAATCTACACACTGTTCAACATATTGATGTTAGATTTTTTAACATATCAAAAATAAACTGTTTATTGTACCAGAAGAAATGTTTCTAAAATTAATTCTTAGTATCAGCGTCATCTATATGCATAAAATAGAATTACCAATTTATCCATCATGTGACTCTGTTGTATATGTTTTCTGTTTATATGTCGTGAGACATAAAGTAGAATGTCAGCGACTGTCATTCAGTTATTCATTATCTTCTGTCACACGTCCAGTTGGCTGTACAAATAGCTAGTCACTTATAAAAGAGTTCTAAAGTAAAGCACTATGAAAAACCCTTAGTACCTCCTTTTTTCTGGTATGGACTGTATGTATAACTTGATTTCCACAATGATTCATATGAGATATACGTAAATCAAGAAATTGTTTTCCCTTTCTTGTACATTTGAGTACATCATGCAGTCTACTTTCTTAATGTTTTCAAGATATATATATATATATATATATATATATATATTGTAACGTCTCACGGGTATAATTTATTTTTCGAGGAGTCTTAAAACCTTTAGCGATCGTCACTAGAATTATTTCTTTATTTTATAAACCTCACGTTGTTAGTGTCATCTTGTAACATCTCGCGGGTAAAGTCTCTAAGAGTCTAAACAATACTTTTCTTAATTAAATCTAAGTTTTAACGGCTCTTCGAAAATCTCGCTTTCATGAGAGTCACTGTTAATCCTTTATTGATTGTATTTGCAAATGTTCAGTTTCGGTTATAATTTATGTTTACAGACATAAATTATCTGAAATCGAGTGTGTGTGATTTGGGAGAATTCAGTGAAGTTGTTTGACCGTAGTCAGGAGAGAGAGGGCCAAGGGTATTATCCCCAGAGTATACAATTACTTAATTTAAATTTTCGCCGCTCGTGAGACCAGCTGATTTTGACGTCTGCAACCCAATTTGAGGTTAAAATAACATCAATTGTCGGTAATATTTTTCTGGCTGTTCGTCCTCTTCTTTGTCTCCTGAAACTCTGTAACAACTACCCTCTACAAGAAATAATACACATTTTATTATCTATAACAAAGTATTCAAGGTATTTATTTATTAAATACACTGATTTTTATCTTCTCCCAATACAAAAGTTATAATCGATTCTCCCTGTCAACACAACATTGGTTCGATCTTATTTGGTAAACATAGAAATTATAACAAAATATTTTTTATCCTTGATAGAATATTAAAGCAATAAAGAATTAATTTATTAATTTCCCAGGGTTAATGGTAAGTTCTTTGTGTTATGAGACGGTCAGAAATGAATAATAAAATACTAAGCTTTACAAAGAAAAATAGATTATATTTGTTTTTTCTTTAGTATGTAGTTCCGGGTTTATCCGCTAGAGTACAGGTTATGTTCTTTACTACAAACACGAAATTATTTAATGAATGCTGAAAATGCACAAAGATCCATCATGAAGGTTTTTTGGTTAACAAAATTTAATAAAGTTTGTTTCACCTCTTTTCTTGAAGTGTTTACTGGTATGGTGCTGTTTCTAGTGTTGAAGTTATAGTTGATTTGTAATTTAGTTAATTTTTCTAAGATACGGTCTCCCCAAAATCTCGAAGTGCAGTAAAACTAGGCCTGAACTGGTAGTTGGATTATTTCAAAGTTTCATCGAATAAAGGACTTGAATGTTGATACTTGAAGGAGTTGTAACATAAGGTGGTCATCACTCGTTAAATTTTATTAAATTTCGCACTATTTCCAAAAGTATTCATTAGGTTTTTTTCAAACTTATATAGGTATTACACTTTTTTCAAACGTTCTTTTTCCCAATCGTTTTAACAATTAACAATTATCTTGTTAGTTGGTTACTGTTAGTAACCAAGAATTGTTTATGATTTTTTATTGGTGAATCTATATACTTTTGAGTATATAGGCTGTTTTTAAATATTATAAATTTATTTCTTATTTATAGAAAAATAATCCTTTTTAACTTTTGTTTATAATCCCATTTAATTTATATAGGGTTTTTCTTTCTATTTTCTTTTAAATTTATACATAGGTCTTTAGTATTCTGATTTCCTTCAATTGTATTTATTTATTATTTGCTTATAGTATCCTTACACTAAACTATTTTCCTCAGCCATTTTGCTCATACATTATTATTTTATATTATTATTATTTTATATCTAACCCTGGGTTATCTTATATTTAAACACCATTATTATATTAAACATAAAATTATATCTAAGTACAAAATCTTTGTGGCCTACACAATACAAATTATACAAAATACAAACAAAATACAGAATTTGTCAGTTCTCCATCTACAGCATAATTCTGTGAGATGCTCCTTTTAAACCACTTACTTTCTCACTGTGTACACTATATCTCACTTAGTTATAGTTTATAGTGTTTTGTAATACAAAGTAATCTATAGTTAGGTATATTATACCCATTTCTGACCTTTATAGTGGGGCGATTACGTTATCATTTTTGGGCATGGGTTATGTAACGTTACATAAAGCCCCCCCCCCCCACTAGAACAGATTTATTTTTTTTGTGTTACTGGTTTCAAAATAAATTGTTGACCTCTTCAATCTTCATATTCTTGTTTTATATCTTCATAATATCTTCCTTTCTAATTGTTTATACTATTCGGTTAATGGTAATAAGCTGGATTTTATATTCATCTCTCTCTCTCTCTCTCTCTCTCTCTCTCTCTCTCTCTCTCTCTCTCTCTCTCTCTCTCCCTCCCTCCCTCCCTCCCTCCCTCCCTCCCTCCCTCCCTCCCTCCCTCTCTCTCTCTCTCTCTCTCTCTCTCTCTCTCTCTCTCTCTCTCTCTCTCTCTCTCTCTCTCTCTCAGGCATATTCATCAATGATTTATTTCTCTGGGTAGTGGTCTTCCACATATTACTTGATAAGGGCTGGTCACACTAATAATAAAAAACTTGTTTTAACACTTATATTTCTATTTACTTCTATAAATTCGCTTTCTCAATTAAGCTTCTGTCTGCTATCTTCCTTCTATTTTCTTCATCTATACTTCTGGAATCTAATATCAGTCTATACAGCTATTTCATCATTATCCCTAAAATACTCAATTTCCCTAACATTTTTCCCTATCCTGTGCAGTGGTACCAGTCGGGTGGCCACTTTTGGGTCCATAACTCCGCTGTCCATCCTTACACCTTCTGAGACCAGGGGAACATCATCCCTGCTCAGGAAAATTATTGCCGGAACATTTCTACGGTCAATTCATTATAATAAGAAACTTATAAGTAGTCGATCAGCGACTAATACTAAACACTTTGTTTGCATTTAATTATATATTTCTTTTCTTCTTGATTCCTTCTTCTTTTTCATTAACTAATAGCATATAACATTATTGATAGGCTTTATTTTAAGATCCTTTTAACTTTCCTTCTTGTGACATATTTTCTCCGCATCATTTCTTCTTATATCATCTTCAATTCCGAGAGATTCTAAATTATTGTTGTATTAATTATTATCCTCCTTCAGCTTCATTGTAGTCATTAAATTATTTGTTATTCTTCTTATTTGAGCACATTACCATCAATTGTTTTTATTTTTCCTATCATTCCATTTTAAATCAGTTCTTTATAAATATTATTTAATAATCTGTCCTTACATTATCTTGGTGGTTTGTCTTTTTATTTTAAATTATATTGTTTCAAAATATTTAAAGTAAATTGTACTTACGTACTTTTTATTAAATCAAATGGTTGCAAAATATCTTAAGTAAGTTGTCCTTACATGCTTATGGAATTTTGGGGTTTTATTAAATCATATTGTTCCTGAATAAATTAAGTAAGTTGTCCTTACGTGCTTTTGGAATTTTGAGGTTTATTTCCAATGGGTTGCTTGGTCGGTTTTCAAAAAATCAGTCCCCTTTTTCTGGTTGGTTATCGTTTAGTTTAACCATGGTCCATTAACTCAGGTAGTCCCTTTTCTCGGATTACTGGTGTGTTCGGAATTAATTCTCTCCTTGATAATCTTCTTACCATCCGGCTCTCCCACTTTGCTGCTATGAAATCTTCATTTGAGTACCGGTCTTCCGTCATTGTTAGTTCCTCTTTAACTAACAGGTATTGTACCTCCTCTGACATAACATATTCCCTCATTTTTAATAGCATTCCATTCCCGTTTTCCTCTGGATGATTTACCAAAATGTTTAATGATATATTCCGTCTTGATGATCTGACCAATATCTTCTGATGCACTTCAATCGTCGACACATTTAACTGGGATGTAAACTTAATTAACTCCCTCTGTTCGTTAATTGGAAGGTTGAATACATTAATTAATCCACTTGTAATCATCTCCCATTCTTCCCTTGTATTTATTATTTTCTTTCTACATGTTTTTCTTATTTTCTGGGTCTTCTTTTCCACGGTTTGAATATCCTTTTTGTTGTGGCTATTTTTATTTTCCAATACTATTACACCTTGGTATTCCCTAATTTCTATTTCCTTCCTGCTCTCTTCTATATTTGGACTTACTTTAATACCTTCGGAAGTGCTGTCTAGGGTTTCATCCAAATTATTGAAACTACTGTCCATTTGCTTATTTGTCTCCTCCTTGTATATATCTGCTTTTTGGCTAAGTGTATTAACATTTTCAAACTTCTCCCCGAAAGTTTCCCTTATCTCCTTATTGAACTTCTCCATCTTACCCTCAATCCGCTTTAAACTTTCTTTGTTTATTTTCTCAATTTGTTTTAAACTGTCCCTCAAAGTTTCATTTTGCTTCCTTGAGTTCTCCTCCTGTTTCCTAAAGTTTTCATCTATTTTGTCAAATTTTTCGCTCAAGGTTTCATTTTGTTTCCTTGAGTTTTCATCTATTTTATCAAATTTTTCCTCCTGTCTCCTAAAATTTTCATCTATTTTATCATTGGTTTGCTTGTTCTGTTCCTTCAAAGTTTCGTTTTGTTTCTTTGAAGTTTCCTCCTGTTTACTAAAATTTTCATTTATTTTATTAAATTTTGCGGCTATAAATCTCATCATGTCTTGCCAATTTGGTTCTTCTCTGGCTACCGCTTTATCTTGTTGGTCCTCTTGGGCCTCCTCTTCAACTCTTTCCTTTTCTGTGTTTGTAACTACTTCGGTTTCTTCTTTATCACCCATTAGTTGTTCCATTTCACTGTCCGTGACTATTTCTATCTCTCGTTCCTGTCCACCTTCTTTCTTCTCCTTTTCTTCTGCCCTCTTCTTCGATCTGCCTCTGGTATTATGCATTTCTTGTTTTCTCATAGCTGCCGACGATAATTAGATTTATTGTTATATTATTTTGTTGAATATCTCAAAATTTCTTTCCCAATTAAAGCCCTTTTACGTTGAGCGCCATTTTGTAACGTCTCACGGGTATAATTTATTTTTCGAGGAGTCTTAAAACCTTTAGCGATCGTCACTAGAATTATTTCTTTATTTTATAAACCTCACGTTGTTAGCATCATCTTGTAACATCTCGCGGGTAAAGTCTCTAAGAGTCTAAACAATACTTTTCTTAATTAAATCTAAGTTTTAACATCTCTTCGAAAATCTCACTTTCATGAGAGTCACTGTTAATCCTTTATTGATTGTATTTGCAAATGTTCAGTTTCGGTTATAATTTATGTTTACAGACATAAATTATCTGAAATCGAGTGTGTGTGATTTGGGAGAATTCAATGAAGTTGTTTGACCGTAGTCAGGAGAGAGAGGGCCAAGGGTATTATCCCCGGAGTATACAATTACTTAATTTAAATTTTCGCCGCTCGTGAGACCAGCTGATTTTGACGTCTGCAACCCAATTTGAGGTTAAAATAACATCAATTGTTGGTAATATTTTTCCGGCTGTTCGTCCTCTTCTTTGTCTCCTGAAACTCTGTAACAACTACCCTCTACGAGAAATAATTCACATTTTATTATCTATAACAAAGTATTCAAGGTATTTATTTATTAAATACACTGATTTTTATCTTCTCCCAATACAAAAGTTATAATCGATTCTCCCTGTCAACACAACATTGGTTCGATCTTATTTGGTAAACATAGAAATTATAACAAAATATTTTTTATCCTTGATAGAATATTAAAGCAATAAAGAATTAATTTATTAATTTCCCAGGGTTAATGGTAAGTTCTTTGTGTTATGAGACGGTCAGAAATGAATAATAAAATACTAAGCTTTACAAAGAAAAATAGATTATATTTGTTTTTTCTTTAGTATGTAGTTCCGGGTTTATCCGCTAGAGTACAGGTTATGTTCTTTACTACAAACACGAAATTATTTAATGAATGCTGAAAATGCACAAAGATCCGTCATGAAGGTTTTTTGGTTAACAAAATTTAATAAAGTTTGTTTCACCTCTTTTCTTGAAGTGTTTACTGGTATGGTGCTGTTTCTAGTGTTGAAGTTATAGTTGATTTGTAATTTAGTTAATTTTTCTAAGATACGGTCTCCCCAAAATCTCGAAGTGCAGTAAAACTAGGCCTGAACTGGTAGTTGGATTATTTCAAAGTTTCATCAAATAAAGGACTTGAATGTTGATACTTGAAGGAGTTCTAACATAAGGTAGTCATCACTCGTTAATTTTTATTAAATTTCGCACTATTTCCGAAAATATTCATTAGGTTTTTTTCAAATTTATGTAGGTATTACACTTTTTTCAAACGTTCTTTTTCCCAATCGTTTAACAATTAACAATTATCTTGTTAGTTGGTTACTGTTAGTAAATTGTTTATGATTTTTTATTGGTGAATCTATATACTTTTGAGTATATAGGCTGTTTTTAAATATTATAAATTTATTTCTTATTTATAGAAAAATAATCCTTTTTAACTTTTGTTTATAATCCCATTTAATTTATATAGGGTTTTTCTTTCTATTTTCTTTTAAACTTATACATAGGTCTTTAATATTTTGATTTCCTTCAATTGTATTTATTTATTATTTGCTTATAGTATCCTTACACTAAACTATTTTCCTCAGCCATTTTGCTCATACATTATTATTTTATATTATTATTATTTTATATCTAACCCTGGGTTATCTTATATTTAAACACCATTATTATATTAAACATAAAATTATATCTAAGTACAAAATCTTTGTGGCCTACACAATACAAATTATACAAAATACAAACAAAATACAGAATTTGTCAGTAGCAATATAGTCTACTGCTACAATTAATTGTTTCTCCATCTACAGCATAAGTCTGTGAGATGCTCCTTTTAAACCACTTACTTTCTCACTGTGTACACTATATCTCACTTAGTTATAGTGTATAGTGTTTTGTAATACAAAGTAATCTATAGTTAGGTATATTATACCCATTTCTGACCTTTATAGTGGGGTGATTACGTTATCATTTTTGGGCATGGGTTATGTAACGTTACAATATATATATATTGTAACGTTACATAACCCGGTCCCAATAAATTAAATCATGTAAGAACGTAAAGGTCAGAAATGGGTAACCTATAACTAGCTCTAAATTAAATTATATCACTAAACATTATAAACAATTCGAGTGATATACAGTGCCAAGTGAGTTATAGTGTACCCATTGAGGTAAAAAGTGAAAGTGAAGGTAACTTCTTACAGAATTATGTTGTAGGTGGGAGAATTATAAACGATGATAGTAGATTACAATGATACTAACCGATTATGTATTTTGTTAATTTATTGTAATGTTTATATTGTATAGACAACCAATTGTAATACCTAAGTTAATTTTATATTTTTTAAAATATTTGTGTTATAATATAAGATAACCCAGGGTTCATTTTAAAAAAAAACATAAAAGATTTAAATATCAAATGATAATAAAAAATTAAAATAATACTGTATGAGGGAAATGGCAGAAGGAAGTAGTGCAGTGTAGGAATACTATGAGAGACTAATAAATAATATATAAATTCATTTAAAGATAATAAAAATATTAAATACTTATAAATAAGGTCATAAGAAAATGAACAGAAACCTATTATGTAAACCAAATTGGGAAAGAAACCGGAATTAAAAAGAATTATTTTTCGGTAAATAAAATATAAATTTATAATAATTACAAACTACCTGTATACTAAAAAAATTATGGGTTACTAAGAGTGACTAAAATAACAAGTATTGTTAATAATCGAATTTGGAAATTAAACCTGGCGAGTTGACAAAATGATGCTACCACAATTCTATTAAAATATCCTTTTTGAAACTTTGGAGAAGTGCAAAATTAGTACAAAATTAAAAAGCAATATGAACATTATATAATCCTACCTTATTTATCAAAGTTAAATGGTTATACTCCATAATAAACAGTGAAAGAAAACCATTCAGATGATCCGGCCTAATTTCGCTATGTTTCAAGTTGACGATATAATATGGGCCAGACGGTAATGAAATTACAACCCAAGACGGACATCACTAGAGAAAAGGCTTCATTCCAGTAAGAACTATAAGAAGAGAGGTAATATAAACATTTCGTTTAATATTTAACGAAGAAAACTCATTCCGAATGGTTGTATAGAACGAAAACTATTCAAAATTAATCATATGTTCTAATGAAAACAAACGCCTTCTGCTCTCTATTTCTGGAACTACGTAATAAACGAAAGATAAACAAAATTTTTAATATTTTTCGGTATTTGTAAAGCGTAGTATAATTATCCATTTCTGACCATCTCATAACAAAAAGAACTTACCCTTAACCCTGGGGAAATAAAAAGAATTATATATTGATTGATGTTTTAAAAATAGTATAAAATTTGGTAAACAAAACCATATATGTTTTTTTCTTTTGACAATTCCATGTTTACTCGATGAAGTCGATATTATGTTTTAATTAAGGAGAGATCGATTGTGATATTTGTATCTGGGCGGCAGAGAAAAAAAAACCAATAATATAAATAATAAATATTATTGAAAAATTAATATTGAATAATAAAAATGTGTTATGTTTTTTGTAGCGGGTAGTTGTAATAGATTTCAGCATAAAAATAGAAGAGATCGACCCATCGGGTCATACTTTGCCATAGTGTAGTCGGGTTGAACTATGCGTGGAGACTTGTCTCACAATCAGCTGATTTAATTCACGGCGAACAATTTGAAAGAATTTCAGAAATCGTCGGAACCGAGTGTAAACAATCAGTACTTACTCTCTCTTCAACATAAGGCTGAACAACTTCCCTGCTTGACCCCAAATCACACACTCTCGATTTCGGCTTTTGATTGAGTAACATTACCAAACACTTTATTTTTAAACTTCGGTCATTATAATTCATAAGTGGCGACTGCGGAGAGGCGGAAACCTCTGATCAAAAAAACCGCACGTTACAGAATTGGCGAACCCAACAGTGGGGCTTGAATCAGACGGACATTTCACTAGTACCTCTACGAAAACCGCTACGTTACAGATTGGCGCATAACAACGTAGGGCATATAATATAACTCTCCTATATCAAAAAACCGCTACGTTACAGATTGGCGCTCAACGTAAAAGGGCTGTAATTAGAAAAGAATTTTGATATATTTAATAATAAATTAATATACCAAAAAATCTAATTATCGTCGGCAGTTGTGAGAAAACAAGAAATGCATAATACCCGAGGCCGATCGAAGAAGAGGGCAGAAGAAAAGGAGAAGGAAGAAGGTGGACAGGAAAAAGAAATAGAATTAGTCACGGACAGTGAAATGGACCAACCAACAGGTGATAAAGAAGAAACCGAAGTAGTTATGGACCCGGAAACGGAAATAATTGAAGAGGATGCCCAAGGGGACCAACCAGAAAAAGCGGAAGCCAGAAGAGAACCAGATTGGCAAGAAATGATGAGGATGATGATGGAGAAAATTGATAGCATTAAGGAAAGCAATAAACAAACCATAGATGAAAACTCAAGGAAACAAAATGAAACCTTGAGCGAAAAATTTGATAAAATAAATGAGAACTCAAGGAAACAAAATGAAACCTTGAGCGAAAAATTTGATAAAATAGATGAGAATTTTAAGAAACAGGAGGAAAACTCGAAGCAAACCAATGAGGAAAATAAGGAGAATTTTAAGAAACAGGAGGAACAAAATAGACAGACCAATGAGAAAATCGATAGCATTCAGGAAAGTTTAGTGAAACAACTAAATGAAAAAATAGAGACCATTCATGGAAATATCAAACAAACCATGAATGAACCATACCATGAACTAAAAGAAACTGTTGAAGGACAAAGAGAAGAGATGAATGCAAAATTTGAAGAGAATAATGAGAATTTAAAACAAATTGAGGGTAAGATGGAGAACTTTAACAAGGAATTAAGAGAAAATCTAGAGAGTAAAATTGAACTGGTCAGTAATACGCTAAGCCAAAGGGTAGATGAATATAAGGAAGAGGCAGAGAAGAAAGTAATAGAAACTAATCAAAGATTAGATAAAACTGAAGAGAAGATGAAACAAATTAAAACAGGAGTCGAGGCACGAATGGAAAAGGAGGAACAAAATAATCAAGTTCGTGTAATGGCCATACGCCAAGAAAACAATGACCAGTTAGATGGTATCAAAAGGAGTCTAAACTGTAAATTTTCAGAGTTTCATAAAACAGTAGAGAATGTAAAAAATCAGTGTGATAGCCAAGCAGAGAAATTAGATAGTTTGCAACAAATACAAACCAATTTTCAATGTGATGTAGATAGAATAAGTTCTAGATCTGCATGCAGCAGTCCTCATGTTTATCAAGATAGTAAGGAAAGTGTAAACTTTCGGGATTATCGCAGAAACCCACTTGAATTTTTAGGGAGAGTAGATGAAATTTTGAACAGATCAAAGGAGAATCGATGGATATGATAAAAGGTATATTAGACGAATCGTTCAAAAATATCAATGATAATTGGTGGACAGCAATTAGGAACGAGGTGTGTGATTATGGGGGTTTCAAAACAATGTTCAAACTTAAGTACTGGTCAGAGTCAGTACAAAACATTATTAGGGACGATATCTGTCATGGTAGATATGACCGTACAGTGGGACAAACACCTACTGCTTACTTTTTGGGGAAGGTGTGTATAGCAAAGTATTTAGACCCTAAGATACCTGAAGAGTGTCTAGTGACCAAAATGGCGTATCATTTCGAAGAGAAGATCATCAGTGCCCGATTAAGTGGACAAGTAAAAACTATTGGAGGCATGGAAACGCTACTGGAAAATTATGAACAGGAATCTTATTATAGGAGAAGTAGATGGAGGTCAGGGAATACCGAGGAGCGGAGGAATGAACCACCAAGGGAGAATCGGCCCAGAGTTAATTATGTGCATGCTAATAACAATTATTACAGTAATAGTTACCAAGGAAAACGTCCGTATTTTAACCAGAGACAAAATTATGATCGAAGAGATGAGAGAAACAACTACAACAGACAACAATGGAATGATCATGACGAATATAGGAGGTCCAGAAGTGGAGATAGAAATAGGGACATACCCTCGGGAGATCCACCAAATGACAATCAGGGAACTAATCAAGCCCAAATAAATTATCTAATGGCTGATGAGAGGGATTCGAGGAGACCCGATGAACAGCAACAAAGAAAAGGGGACAAACGAGTTGACCGTGGGAAAAATCAAGGGTCTAATCCTGGTCCCAGTAATAAAGATGAGAGGCTATATACATACGATAATATTGAAATGTATGGTAGTGATCCACAATGGGGCAATCCAATAGCGAATTTTATTGACACGTTTAATCAACAGAATCCACGGGAAAAATATAAGAGTGGATCAATCCGTGTTGTGAATGATACCGAAAACGGTTAAACTAATGTTAAATGAAATATTGAGAAAAAGTATTGAAAGACTAAGACCCCAAAATTCTAAAAGCATGTAAGGACATCTTACTCAAGTTATTTTGAAACCATATAATTTAAAGTGAAGAGACTAAAACCCCAAAATTCTAAAAGCATGTAAGGACATCTTACTCAAGTTATTTTGAAACCATATAATTTAAAGTGAAGAGACTAAAACCCCAAAATTCTAAAAGCATGTAAGGACATCTTACTCAAGTTATTTTGAAACCATATAATTTAATAAAAAATAACAGATTAGTAAATAAGAGTTATAAAGAATTGATTTAAAATGAAATAATAGGAAAAAGTAATATTTCTAATGGTAACAAACAGAAGAAAAATTAAATGAACAAAAACAATTGATGGTAATGTGCTCAGATAAGAAGAATAAAGAATAATTTAATGACTCCAATGAAACTGAAGGAGGATGATCATTAATACAATAATTAGAATTTCTCGGAATTGAAGATTATATAAGAAGAAATGATACGGAGAAATATGTCACAAGAAGTAAAGTCAAAAGAATTTTAACATAAGGCCTATCAATAATGTTATATGCTATTAGTTAATGGAAAAGAAGAAGGAATCAAGGAGAAGCAGAAATATATAAATAAATGCAAACAGCTACAGTATGAAGAATCCCAAAAGTGTTTAGTACTAGTCGCTAATTGACTACTACTTATAATTTTTTTATTTTAATGTATTGACCGTAGAAATGTTCCGGCAATAATTTTTATGAGCAGGGATGATGTTCCCCTGGTCTCAGAAGGTGTAAGGATGGACAGAGGAGTATGGACCCAGAGTGGCCACCCGACTGGTACCACCGCACAGGATAGGGAAAAATGTTAGGGAAATTGAATATTTAAGGGATAATAATTATAAAATAGCTGAAAAGAGTGATATTAGATTCCAGAAGTATAGATGAAGAAAATATAAGGAAGATAGCAGACCGAAGCTTAATTGATAAAGATAATTTATAGAAGTAAATAGAAATGAGTGTTAAAACAAGTTTAATATGATTAGTGTGACCAGTCCTTATCAAATAAAATGTGGAAGTACCACTACCCAGAGAAATAAATAATTGATGAATTTGCCTCCAAGAGAGAGAGAGTAGAGTAAGAAAACAGCAATTACCACCAGTCTGAATTACCAGTCAGAGTTTACAACCAGTTTGAAAATGAAACACTATTATGAAGAATAAAACCAAGACTATTAGGAGAATTGAAACAATCAACAATTTATTTTAATCAACGAGTAGTACCAAAATAAATTTGTTCTAGTGGGGGGGCTTTATGTAACGTTACATAATCCGGTCCCAATAAATTAAATCATGTAAGGTCAGAAATGGGTAACCTATAACTAGCTCTAAATTAAATTATATCACTAAACATTATAAACAATTCGAGTGATATACAGTGCCAAGTGAGTTATAGTGTACCCATTGAGGTAAAAAGTGAAAGTGAAGGTAACTTCTTACAGAATTATGTTGTAGGTGGGAGAATTATAAACGATGATAGTAGATTACAATGATACTAACCGATTATGTATTTTGTTAATTTATTGTAATGTTTATATTGTATAGACAACCAATTGTAATACCTAAGTTAATTTTATATTTTTTAAAATATTTGTGTTATAATATAAGATAACCCAGGGTTCATTTAAAAAAAAACATAAAAGATTTAAATATCAAATGATAATAAAAAATTAAAATAATACTGTATGAGGGAAATGGCAGAAGGAAGTAGTGCAGTGTAGGAATACTATGAGAGACTAATAAATAATATAGAAATTCATTTAAAGATAATAAAAATATTAAATACTTATATATAAGGTCATAAGAAAATGAACAGAAACCTATTATGTAAACCAAATTGGGAAAGAAACCGGAATTAAAAAGAATTATTTTTCGGTAAATAAAATATAAATTTATAATAATTACAAACTACCTGTATACTAAAAAAATTATGGGTTACTAAGAGTGACTAAAATAACAAGTATTGTTAATAATCGAATTTGGAAATTAAACCTGGCGAGTTGACAAAATGATGCTACCACAATTCTATTAAAATATCCTTTTTGAAACTTTGGAGAAGTGCAAAATTAGTACAAAATTAAAAAGCAATATGAACATTATATAATCCTACCTTATTTATCAAAGTTAAATGGTTATACTCCATAATAAACAGTGAAAGAAAACCATTCAGATGATCCGGCCTAATTTCGCTATGTTTCAAGTTGACGATATAATATGGGCCAGACGGTAATGAAATTACAACCCAAGACGGACATCACTAGAGAAAAGGCTTCATTCCAGTAAGAACTATAAGAAGAGAGGTAATATAAACATTTCGTTTAATATTTAACGAAGAAAACTCATTCCGAATGGTTGTATAGAACGAAAACTATTCAAAATTAATCATATGTTCTAATGAAAACAAACGCCTTCTGCTCTCTATTTCTGGAACTACGTAATAAACGAAAGATAAACAAAATTTTTAATATTTTTCGGTATTTGTAAAGCGTAGTATAATTATCCATTTCTGACCATCTCATAACAAAAAGAACTTACCCTTAACCCTGGGGAAATAAAAAGAATTATATATTGATTGATGTTTTAAAAATAGTATAAAATTTGGTAAACAAAACCATATATGTTTTTTCTTTTGACAATTCCATGTTTACTCGATGAAGTCGATATTATGTTTTAATTAAGGAGAGATCGATTGTGATATTTGTATCTGGGCGGCAGAGAAAAAAAAACCAATAATATAAATAATAAATATTATTGAAAAATTAATATTGAATAATAAAAATGTGTTATGTTTTTTGTAGCGGGTAGTTGTAATAGATTTCAGCATAAAAATAGAAGAGATCGACCCATCGGGTCATACTTTGCCATAGTGTAGTCGGGTTGAACTATGCGTGGAGACTTGTCTCACAATCAGCTGATTTAATTCACGGCGAACAATTTGAAAGAATTTCAGAAATCGTCGGAACCGAGTGTAAACAATCAGTACTTACTCTCTCTTCAACATAAGGCTGAACAACTTCCCTGCTTGACCCCAAATCACACACTCTCGATTTCGGCTTTTGATTGAGTAACATTACCAAACACTTTATTTTTAAACTTCGGTCATTATAATTCATAAGTGGCGACTGCGGAGAGGCGGAAACCTCTGATCAAAAAAACCGCACGTTACAGAATTGGCGAACCCAACAGTGGGGCTTGAATCAGACGGACGTTTCACTAGTACCTCTACGAAAACCGCTACGTTACAATATATATATATATATATATATATATATATATATATATATCAATGTCTGTCAGCCTCAAAAAAACTTGTTAGTAAATAAGATAGTGTGATTGAAGTACATCAACAGCTGAGGTAATACATAAACAGCAATATCAATAGTTAATGAGAGAAAGCACCAAAAACAAACTTGGGAAAATACAGATTCTAATTGGGAAGAAGATAGTAACAAACTAAGAAAAGTCTCTGTTGCCTACTTTCACCTTAACAGGGGTCATGACTGTCTTGCTGCTCATCTAAAACAAAATCAGATCAGAAGAAATTTAATTTTCCATAATCCTAACACAAAAATGGATAAAGACCATCTCCTCCACTGCCATAAATTTGATGTAAATATTTAAAACTCAAATAATATCAATTGACTGTATTGAGATGCCATAAAGCTACTTGACAAGAGTATGGGCTACCCATAAGCAACAATAACATTTGATTAACTTTTTTTCACCACGGTAACACAATTATGAAAGTCAGCAATTGTCATTTAGTATTTTCTTGTCAATAAAAATGCCAGTGACCTGAGCTGCAATCTTCCCTGTGTTTATGTATTCAGTGCATCCGTACCTCATTAGTGACAGAAAAACAAAAGTATTTTAATATCAGTGAGCAAATTTACATACTAATAAGTTATACAGAGACAGCTCTGTGTTAGTGTATATTAATAAATGTGAACAATTTTATCCAATAGCAACTCTTTACAGGCAAAATGCATAAACATATGGCTTTCAAACCCTTCAGTTGAAGAATCTCTTTGGCAAGAGATGTAATAGTATTAGATTTGATTGAAAAAATTGTGCAATTTGTGAATTTTTCACATTAAAAGTGTTCAACTAAATAAATGTTTGTACGTGATGTAGTTTGCCACCAATGCATTGAATGAAATACCAATTTTCATTTTTTTTTAAATATGCGATAAAAATAACTTTTAATAAGTGCTCTCTAAATATGGCATTAAGAAAGAAACATAAACATTTAAAATTGCCTATAATGATAACTTATGATCAAAATTTTGTGAAATGCTTCCAAAATGGGATATTTTTTAATTCTGTATGAACAGAGCACTTAATAAAAGTTATTTTTATTGCATATTTATTTTGTTAATGAAAATTGGTTAAAGCAGGTCAATGATTTAGTAATTAAACTATTTAAAATTCGTCCCTGTTTCGGGCGTCGACTAAAGCAGTACGAGTTTAAATATCGGTATGGAGAACCATACATGACTTCCATATTCTAAGATTTATTTTTAAAATCATTTTCGAAATGGAATATTACCATAGAAACTACTTCTTTCTACTTACTGCTTCAGCCGTAACCACAGTACTGTGGTCACTAACATATACCACCTCACGTTATCGCACTCGATTTTCACTGATGATGGAAGTCAATGGCATTGCCGAAACGTCTGGTTTTGTAGAAAACATTGGACTACGGCCAAATATCCCGGGAAGGAATTTTAACAAAAACTACTTCTTTGTTGCCGATAACGTTGTACACATATATATAAAAAATATGCATAAAATTAATGGCTTGTATAAGTTAATGATTGATCTCCATTAAGTAGTGCTCAAGTTTCCAAAGTTTTAATATTATGATGTCCGTAATTAAAACATCAGAGCAGGTTTAGTGTGTATGAGGGTTCACCGTGGACAAAAATTTTCAACATTTCCTATTGAGCGTTGCTTAGAATAAATCTGCGAATCTACAGTGTACGTTTCACAGAACAAACACGCGGAAAAGAAGGAGCGCTCCGAAGTCACTCATGGACCCTCAGCATCTTGTAGAGGGTTCATTCCCTAAAGACGAAAAGTCTGTCTATGAATCGTTCCTCTGTAAACACGTGCAGTTACACTGCCCAGCGATCCACAGGAAGCAAATCGCTATCCACGCTGGATACCTTTTCGGCTTGCATGCGTTATGTTGGTATGGGTTCGGCACTTTCCATTTAAAAACCTTGCAAATGTAAGAAAATAAACATGAATGAGGCCAGAAATAACGCGAATTGTGTGTGTGTGTGTGTGTGTGTGTGTGTGTGTGTCTTCCCTGCCTTTTTATTGCGGTAGTGATAATAATAAAATGGAAACGTAAACAGTACATAACTGAGATATGCTTGCCTGCCACGCATGATATATTTTCTCTTATACATGACTAGCAGAATACCCGTGCTTCGCTACGGAGTTTCACATTGTACGTAATGAAAATGTTAGTTTAATTAATAATAAAGTTTAATTAAAGTAGGCTTCTTAAAAATAAATAGCTGTTGCCCACAACTTCGTTCGCGTGGTCTTCAATTTAATGCGATAATATATTTAGAACAGAATCTATTCTATTGGGTTGCCATAGTAACCAGATCTAATAGTTTTTTAAGACCGCAAAGGACCCCCCAGAGGATCGTATCGAAAAAAACACCTGTCCTATGTTGGTTCTCCCGTTGCGTAAAATATTTGTGCCAAGTTTGGTTGAAATCGGTCCAATGGTTTAGGTGGAGACGTGGAAGACCCCAAAGGACCCCCCAAAGGATCGTATCGAAAAAAACACTTGTCCTATGTTGGTTCTCCCTTTGCGTAAAATATTTGTGCCAAGTTTGGTTGAAATCGGTCCAGTGGTTTAGGAGGCGATGTGGAAGACCCCAAAGAA
This sequence comes from Magicicada septendecula, assembly GCA_034769895.1. NCBI lineage: Eukaryota > Metazoa > Arthropoda > Insecta > Hemiptera > Cicadidae > Magicicada > Magicicada septendecula. The sequence continues at coordinate 785,791,397 of CM068368.1, forward strand.
CCCCCAAAAGGACCCCATCGAAAAAACACCTATCCTATGTTGGTTCTCCCGTTGCGTAAAATATTTGTGCCAAGTTTGGATGAAATCGATACAGTGGTTTAGGAGGAGATGTGGAAGAAACCTTCGCGGACATGCGCACAACAACTCACCGAAGTTTCATCGCAATCGGCTGAATGGTATAGGAACGCATACGGGACAAACAAAGTAACATTCATTTTATATATAAGATGTAAACTATACCACTTACTTGACATAAACCGTGATAGCTAAGCTAATGTACAACATATATGTATTAATTATACACATAAATGTTCCTCGATAGACACTATCTATTGGCGAAAACTTGAATAAAATCCGTTCAGTACTTCCTGAGATTAGCGATTTCAAACACAGAGAGAAAACGGACCGACGTTACTTTATACTATGTACAGATTTACATTAAAATGAAAAAATTATAATTTTATTGCCTGGCAACAAAATTATTTTATTTTTAACAATTACCATTGTTTCAAAAAGTTTAAATAAATTTTCAAGTACTTTACTCTTGTTAAAACGTAAAAGGTTGCAGGTAAACTACCCCTTCCCCTTAACCGATCTTCACCAAAATCGAAAGTCCTTGAGACCTCTACAATTCAGGGACGTATGCAAAAAATTATTTGATTCTGTTTGAATTTGCGGCTGTTATCGTTAGCCATAGAAAATACGCTTGATAAAAAAACGTTGCAGGTAAACTACCCCTTCCCCTTAACCGATCTTCACCAAAAACAATAAGTCTTAAGTACTCTACAAATCACGGCCATATGCACACAATTATTTGATTTTGATTGAATTTGCGGCTGTTATCGTTTGCCATAGAAAATACCCTTGTTAAAAAAAGTTGCAGGTAAACTACCCCTTTCCCTTAACCGATCTTCACCAAAAACAACAGGTCTTGAGAACTCTACAATTTAGGGCTGTATGCAAAAAATTATTTGATTCTGATTGAATTTGCGGCTGTTATCGTTTGCCATAGGAAATACCCTTGTTAAAACATAAAACGTTACATGTAAACTACCCCTTTCCCTTAACCGATCTTCACCAAAAACAATAGGTCGTGAGAACTCTACAATTCAGGGGTGTATGCGAAACATTATTTGATTCTGTTTGAATTTGCGGCTGTTATCGTTTGCCAAAAAAAAAATTTCCCTTGATAAAAAAAAACCGTTGCAGGTAAACTACCCCTTTCCCTCAACCGATCTTCACCAAAAACAATAGGTCGCGAGTACTCTACAAATCAGGGCTGTATGCAAAAAATTATTTGATTCTGTTTGAATTTGCGGCAGTTATCGTTTGCCATAGAAAAAAAATCTACAGACAGACACACAGACAGACAGACAGACACACACACAGACACTTTTCGGAAAACGACTTTTTTTCATGTTTTGAGTGTAGTAGAATCAGAATCTGCAATAATCTCGAACACGATTTTTTTTGCCATCACCATACTTCCATTCCTTAAGGAATATGGAAGTAAAAATAAATATTAAAGTTTATAAACCTGTTTATATAACTGAAACTCTACTTGCTTTTTAAATCAAAATATTCAAATTTGTTCCACTTACCTTCATCGCGAATAAACCAGGGTGTCGTCTGATGTACTTAGGCAGAGAAAAACAACAGGTAATGCAATGACACACACGTATTTTACAAACATAAATAAAATGGTATTTTATTTATATAGCATGACAATTTTTCTGTTTACCTTCCGGTTTAAATTTACTAAACTACGCCTTATGGCTGAATTGTGAAACTACGTCAAATTATGATTTCTACTGTAGTTATGCTTTTTCTACAAATAACCCTCCGAACAATATTCACCTAGCCATGCTATCAAGATTTATTTATTACTGAATATACATATATACTTACGACTAACTTATTTTCTACTCAAAGAACGACCCAGTATATGCTCACTCTCTCCCTCTCATACTGTAAAATTCCCCATAATTTAGATTTAGCGCTTTTTTATAAATTTGAAAATTAATTGAATTTAGATTTGAGTCGACTACTTAACCAGCGTCCTTCTGATGACCACGTGCGGCATCTCGCATGTGTACGAATGTTCTGTTTATTTGTCACATTTTTCACTTTTGCTGTTCACTCTGCTAACTTCGTTTAAACTGTCGGATTTAACTGTTTCTCTTCAAACTTACTGTTACACTTCAGAAGATGTTAAAATACCAAATTTAAGGTTCGCGAACTGCGGACCTTGCCCCGGCCGGGAACGGGTTATTTCATCGACTAGTGACGCTACAGGTGCGTTGGTCCAAAAAACATTTCCGTCAGCTCGCGCTGTGATTGGCTGCGGCTCTTAGATGGCTGGTTCCGGTGATCGACTTTGGTGTCGAGAGTACAGATAGCGGCACACGTGCGCACACTCACCGCCACATTCCATTGTAGTTGAGCGTTATTTACAAAGTTTTTGTTACTTCTCCCCAACGGAGGGTACACGCATGTGCGCATAGGCTGACATTCCAACGCTGTTATCTTTGTGCGCCAGGTACGACCCGGTACAGGATTGTATACAGGGTGTCCAAACCAACATGTCTGAGTTACCGTAAAGGGTGTCCAAACCGATCCGTCCCCAATAATTGATAACTTGAAAATAAAAAATATACTGTTCAAAATAGCCCCATTACAATACCCCCCCAATGAGAGGTCTTCTGTCGAAACAGAAGAAGTCTCATTGATAAAACCCCTAAGAGGACCGGTGAGGAACTGGTGCCAACAACCCCCTTTTGTTCTTACACTTCATGGGTACACGACCCCCCTGGCTCGGCGACCATGGACGCATCTGAACGAGATCACTCGACTTCCCTGTGCGAGATCCCAACACCGAAAAATCGAACAGACACGCACCACAGAGCACCTCGCCTTCTATCATGCTACCCCAAAAATCCTCAATCCCTGGCTCAGATCATGCCAGATCCTCCACCGATATGTTTCCCCTTATATGCCAGCTGGGTCGCCTTCAGCAATACTGGGCTCATACATATACTTGTTAATCTCTTTTTTAAATTCAAAAATATTTATTGCTAAATCAAACTCATTTATTCTAACATTTGATTATACCTACATACTACACCACACAATCTATAAAAAACACTAGTACTACACCTAAACAATAATACAATCAGAAGTCAAAAACATCAATTAGATGGCAGGCACAAAATCAAGATTTTTTTTTTTTCAAAATTTTAAATCCAGTTTCCAAAAAAAAAATTTTGAATTCAAAAAATTTTAATTTCTTAAAATATTTTCTTTCCATATCGAAGTTATTTACAGTTTGTTTAAATTGATCAAAAAACAAAAGTTGAATTAACTTCCATACTAAACCTGCCTAGTATATGACCTTACTATCAGCTGATCAAAACTAGGTCAAGTCCAGAACCTTGACCTACCTACGTTATGTACAAGTTCTATCTGAAAATACATTTAACATCTGTAACATTCTAACTTGAAACACAAAACATAATAAAATACAATATTTAAAATTAACAAAATATTATTATAAATAACACTCAAATTGATATTCAAATTATTCAAATAAACACTTTCTAGCTTTACATTATTTTCAAACACTATCAAAATTGTCACTGGTTACAATTAAAAAAAAAATTCTTTATATTTGTATTCTAAATCTCTTTCTTTATTTAACAATCTCACTTTCCCTTACTTTGGGTGATCTAATTATTTATTTTAGCTTGATATGCCACTTGGCAGGTATATGTATATAATCTTTCTTCCTCTCTCTCTAATACCACTAACAATTTTAGCTTGGACTGATTCAAACGTTTTACTCAAACAATTACTATCACTCAATTTCTATCTTTTACAACCCATTGAACACTTTTAATTATCTCAAATTTATTTCATTATTCATTGAAATTCTTTAAACACATTGAAAACTTATTTTATAAAATATTATCCTATTTTGTAATCCTTATTCCTAACATACTACCTGCAATTAACACAATAATACATAATAAACACAATATATGAAGTATCTAGTGCCTCTATTTTGCAAATCAAAAACAAAATTATGTAGTTATCTCAGTAGTGAATCATCATTATTAAAACACAACAAATTCCTAATTCGTTACCCCCCTTGGGTAACCTCCCTGCCACACACACTATGACCCCCCCTAGACTGTGGCGTCTAGTTGCGTCCACAAGGACTGAAATTTTGGAGGAATTTTGACATCTCCGGGTCCTTGCTTCTGCGTTACATTTTAATAAAACTAGATATCCTAATATCTAAACGTTCATATTACACGCCCCTAATGCAGGTCTACCACCTGGCTATGCTGTCCCCGCACGGACAGAGTGGCAGCCGCTGTTCCATAGTTTGGTGATTCCCCTAAAATACCCCCCTGTCAATTTCAAAATTCACCTTGACAACGATAACAGCTATGGCCAGTTAAGGCAGAACGTGACGCAATGAGCCCCAACCATAGCTGTTAAAGCTAAACCAATTCCACGGTCAGGGTTCGGTGAGGCCGTGACCGCCCGAAAAGTTGGGGAATCACAAGTAAAATATATTTTATAAAATTAGAATTAACAATTTATATTATATGACATTTCTAGTCTTGGTGGTGTTTTAACACCATACATTTCTTTCTGAACTTTCCCTACCTTGACCTTCATTAACATAAAATAATAAGTACAACAAAATGTTTACTTGGTCACTTAAATTTATCTATTTACACTTAACGATGTTGTTATTACATGAAAATAAACAATTCACTTTTTATACAATTTGTATAGAAACTTATAAACATTATAATTTGTAATTTTCATTTACTCTTTTATATATCACCATTTCATTATTTATCCTTCGTTGCAATTAGATTCCTCAAAATTTCAAAATTATTATTAACATTTATTTTTAACCTTTATGTTATTCCACAAACTAAACTATTTAAGATTTGTTTATTCATTAATTTTTATTTAATTGAAATCCCCTAAAATAATTTAAATTCGTTATAAAAATTCAAACATATAACATTCAATCACAATATTTAAACATCTCAAATTATTTACTTCAATTGATTATTAAAACACAACATATTTCAATTATCATCAAAAATTTACAAATCATTAATTATTGTCTTCATAATTATTTTTATTATTTATTTAGACTGCAAAATATTAATAATATTATTATTATTATTGTCACAACATTTTCTATTGCATATACACATTGTTTACCTAACATTTTACAATACACACAATTGAATTCACTACAAATATATTTACAAACTTTTGTTATTAACTGTTCCATTTTTTCACACTTCATTGTCCACGTCTGCCAGGTCATTACCATAAATTACGATATTAAAATTGTCCATACACTGATTTTTTAATTTCAACCTCCATCATCATATATATATCGAATATATTTATAACATGCATCATTGTTATCCACACACAATTTGTTATTATTATTATTATTATAATCCATTAACTTTATTTCATGCATTATCCCATTATAATTTATAGGGTTATTCCCTATTAATATTTCATACATCTTGTCAACATAATTTGTTTTTGTCCAGTCTCCCTCAGTATTATTGGTTAACGTCAGGCAAGCTATTTTATCATTTTTATATTCCTCTACTATTACATCATGTAAGTCATTATCGTTTATAAAGATATTATCAAAATAATTCTCTATCTCACTTTCAACAGGTAAGTATTTTATATGGTTTATCTTCACCCCTTCTAATCTTTCTCTCAACTCATTATAATTTCTCTTTAACTTATATAATTCTATTTCTCTATCTGCACACAACTCTCTATCTAAATCTCTCTCACTCACATTAGTTAATTTCTGATTAATGGTTACATTCAAGTCTTCTCTGACTTTAATTATTTCACGCTCATGTTCTGCTTGTTTATTTTTTAAACTAGTTACATTAATTTTAATTGCATCAATTTGTTCAGAGTTACTTCTGAATTCATCATTTATATTTTCTTGTATTTCACTTGCTCGTTTGATTTGCTCACACTCATTAATTATACATTGAACATTACCGTCAATTTTGTCATTTTGCTTTTTAATTTTATCATTAAATTTACTTGTCAATGTGTCCAATTTTGTATTTGTCTCTAACATTTTCTCTTTTTGGTTTTCGTTAATTATTTTTCTATCGTTTTTCATTTCGTTTTGTATCTTATTTATAACACTAGTCAGTTCATCTCTCATTCCAACAATAGTCTTATTCTGTTCTTCTAACTTATTGTCTATTTCTCTTAATTTTTGGTCTTGTTTGTTTATTTCTGTTTTCAGTTCTATGTTACTAGCATTTATTTCTGATTTGATTTCAGTTTTTAAATTATTATTTTCTGATTTGATTTCAGTTTTTAAATTATTATTTTCTGATTTGATTTCAGTTTTCATTCCTGACATCATCTCCATTATTAACGCTAACTGATTAAATATATTTACATTATCGCTTATTTTTGCGTCTACTGTCTCAATCGTTAATTCGTGTGTTGTATTGTCTACACTCTCATTAATATTTGTCGATATTAAATCGTCTTGTGTAACATTTAAAATTGACCCCTCCACAATATCTTCACATAAATTTGCACTCTCGCTTTTCTCTGCCATTTCGATCAGGTTGTAAATTAATTTATTTTAATTTTTTAATTCACAACGTCCCTGTTCGGGCGCCAACTAAAGCAGGTCAATGATTTAGTAATTAAAATATTTAAAATTCGTCCCTGTTCGGGCGCCAACTAAAGCAGGTCAATGATTTAGTAATTAAACTATTTAAACTTCGTCCCTGTTTCGGGCGTCGACTAAAGCAGTACGAGTTTAAAAATAAATATTAAAGTTTATAAACCTGTTTATATAACTGAAACTCTACTTGCTTTTTAAATCAAAATATTCAAATTTGTTCCACTTACCTTCATCGCGAATAAACCAGGGTGTCGTCTGATGTACTTAGGCAGAGAAAAACAACAGGTAATGCAATGACACACACGTATTTTACAAACATAAATAAAATGGTATTTTATTTATATAGCATGACAATTTTTCTGTTTACCTTCCGGTTTAAATTTACTAAACTACGCCTTATGGCTGAATTGTGAAACTACGTCAAATTATGATTTCTACTGTAGTTATGCTTTTTCTACAAATAACCCTCCGAACAATATTTGATTCACCTAGCCATGCTATCAAGATTTATTTATTACTGAATATACATATATACTTACGACTAACTTATTTTCTACTCAAAGAACGACCCAGTATATGCTCACTCTCTCCCTCTCATACTGTAAAATTCCCTATAATTTAGATTTAGCGCTTTTTTATAAATTTGAAAATTAATTGAATTTAGATTTGAGTCGACTACTTAACCAGCGTCCTTCTGATGACCACGTGCGGCATCTCGCATGTGTATGAATGTTCTGTTTATTTGTCACATTTTTCACTTTTGCTGTTCACTCTGCTAACTTCATTTAAACTGTCGGATTTAACTGTTTCTCTTCAAACTTACTGTTACACTTCAGAAGATGTTAAAATACCAAATTTAAGGTTCGCGAACTGCGGACCTTGCCCCGGCCGGGAACGGGTTATTTCATCGACTAGTGACGCTACAGGTGCGTTCGTCCAAAAAACATTTCCGTCAGCTCGCGCTGTGATTGGCTGCGGCTCTTAGATGGCTGGTTCCGGTGATCGACTTTGGTGTCGAGAGTACAGATAGCGGCACACGTGCGCACACTCACCGCCACATTCCATTGTAGTTGAGCGTTATTTACAAAGTTTTTGTTACTTCTCCCCAACGGAGGGTACACGCATGTGCGCATAGGCTGACATTCCAACGCTGTTATCTTTGTGCGCCAGGTACGACCCGGTACAGGATTGTATACAGGGTGTCCAAACCAACATGTCTGAGTTACCGTAAAGGGTGTCCAAACCGATCCGTCCCCAATAATTGATAACTTGAAAATAAAAAATATACTGTTCAAAATAGCCCCATTACATGGTGGCAAACAATAATGTAATGTTAAATTTTATTTATTATATAACAGTGCGATTCCAAATACAGAAGGTTGCTCTCTCTGCAAAACACAAGATGGTTCTACCTCACCAGAAATATTACATCTTGAAAATTGCAAAAAAGAATCCAATTTTTATTGATTCATAGAAAACAAAGAATCAAGTAGGAAATCTCAAATTTTTTATATAAACTTTTTACATATGTATCAGAGTAAAAAATAATTCTGATTAACAACTCCTCAATGGTGTAAAAAATGCTACAAAATGCATATTTCAGCAATTTTGATGACAAAGTTCCATTAAATCTTTGCCTTCTTAGTAAAAGCCAGTGGCAACATAAATGTATCTAAAAAGGACATATGAACACTGGTTAACAATTTAGTAATTTCTTCAACTCTGTACTGCAAATCTTAAGAGAGACATTCCATGTGTCATGATTGCTGACAAATGCAAAAATACGATAAACATGAAAGATAAGTGGCCACCATAAGGCAAGGTTAAAAAAACATTATTGGTATTTTTACACTCCTCCCCCATAGGGGTCTTTATAGTATAAAAATCAAATTATTTTAACGTCAAACAACCATTTGTTTTTATTTTGGATCACTTGAAATGGATTGACTCGTGTGCCAAGTTTCATGGAAATCGGCTGTGCATCAAAAGTTATCATAAGCGTACCCCAAATAGACAAGACAATGGTTGAGTTAGAACTGAGAATTTGCTTGCTCGTACAATTATAATACAGTGAAATTTTTGTTTCTATTATAGAAAAATATAAAATTTTCAGATTGACACGGGCAAAACCAGTATAAATGTATGTTTTATTCTTGAGTAGTTATTTTTATAGGCAGTGTCTGAATTAACAACCAAATTTTAATTTCTCGTTAATTACTATACTGTTACCATACCGTACTTGTTATTTATGTTACTTACAAAGAAAATGTAGCCTTCCTGTTGGACATCATTGCCATACTTGTTGAACCTCGTACGTTAACATTGGAACAATTTAATTCGTATCATGATCTAATTTAAACTGTTTGAAATTAAGAAAAAAAGTTAATTGTTTTTATGTAAAGTTGCTGTGATTAAATTGTTTAATTTCAGGAGACAAAGAACCACGCACAATTGTAAGCGGTTTAGTGCAGTATGTGCCCATTGAAGAAATGCAGAATCGATTTGTTTTGGTTTTGTGTAATTTGAAACCAGCCAAGATGCGGGGAATTGAATCAAGCGGAATGGTCCTCTGTGCTTCAGTGTTAGTAAAAAATAAGTTTGTAAAATATAGTAGTCATAAAGACATAAACAGAAGTAAAGAATATTATGATTTTGTTGAAAAATAAGGTGTATTGATAGGGGATACTTTAAAAATACATAGCAAACAAGGAAAAATTTTGTTTAATTATATTTTTGAAAGTGTAAATTTTTAAATTAATTTTTTAAATTATTTTTCATTATTAAATTATTACTAAGATTTGAAAAAATTTACAAAATTATAATATTTATACTGTTCTGTTTTAGAATGACTACATGTTTATTTATATTGTTTTATGAAAGAATACACCTAAGTATTTATAAACGTGATCTTATTTTTCAGAGTACATTTTGCTGTTTAAATCAGTATGGCTTATATTAACAAAAGGATACCAAAGGAGTTTATATAGGAAGTTAAGTGCCTATTCTTGAACATTGAGGTGAATTTATTATTTAAAAACAAAAATCTGTTGCCAGGGAGAAAGTAGATTTTGAAACATTTCATTAGCAATAAAACATTTTATAAAACAAGTAATACTTTTTCTGTTATTTGGAACTGATCTGAATTAGTCATCAACATAAAGGGTTTAAGTAGAAGTTTTCAAATTACAGTAAAGTCTTATCTTAATACTGGGGTTAGGTTTTAAAAAATCCATGACATTAATTGAAACAGTGTAAAGCAAAACAGTTTTCTTGACACCACAGACATTACTTAGAGTTGGTCACTTTTGGGAACACAAGTGACCTCATTTTTCACCACCAAATTCAACCACTTTACCCATTACCCAACTTCAGCTGCTTCTCCCATTACCATAAAGAAGGAGGGTTGACTCTTTTATTGTGTTCTTTTTCTATGCTTTACATTTCTACATAGCTTCCCAGACTCTCCATCATTTGGATCAAACTTTCAAGAAGCGTTCACGGTCTGTTTCTTCTTCGTCCAAAATCTGGAGGCCTTACACATAAGCAGAAATGCATTTGCCAGCCCCTTCAATATTAAATGTCACTTCGTCCATATTGATTTCTTCTTCATCATTAGGGTTTTGCAAAAGTTATAGTAGGTCCTCAGTAGTAATTTCTTCAGCATGTTAGTCAAGCACTTCTGTGTGTCCTGATTACAGTTTCTGGAAACCTGCCACTGAATATTTGTTGAAATAATGAAGCATCAACAATGTTATAGTGATCCACTTGACTGTTGCATATACATAGTAGATACAGAGACATAACGCTGGCACAACATTAGTCTGGACGTTGTAAAGCAAGGATTCACTGTACTTTTGGAAAATTTAATTTTTAGTTACCACCTCCTTTGATTTTGACTTTAAGTTGTGAATGTCCCAAAACATAGCCAATCCGTAAGGATTTTCCTTTCTCACAAGCACTGTAGAAGACTTTCTTGTTTTGGATACTCTTTTTAGTACCATCTTATTTCTCACTCTTCCTACTCATTTTATCTTTATATTTTTTCTGAGTTATGATCCTAAGTTTATGAATCACAGGTGACCACCTTCCACCTGAATCTTTAAACTATTCTCTAAAATCAGTATTTTTTTCACTTAGTAAGTAGCAACCCGTGTAGTTGCTCCTGAAAACATCTTACCTATATGCTATTCTGGATCTTATTAGAATCTTATTAGAATCCTAGTACCTTACAGGCACCCTAACATTGCCATTCACATTCTACACTCCTATACGTGTCCATTCAACAAAATACATATACTGGAATATACAAATTTGTTGGTTTATAAAGTCACGTAAAATGTATTTAATAATTTTTATTTTCATATTTTGTATAATTTTATAACAGTGCACTAGGTTACTACTAGTTCAAATTAGAGAATAAATTATAAAATAGCTACTTTCTCAATAGGTATACATTAGGCATGATTTCTAAGTTGTATGCGTTTTTGAAATTTGAAATATTGTCAGATTTGTCTTACTGTACATGTAATATTGTACGTAACTTGATCATTACGTATAAATGTATTTAGTGTATTCAAGTAAAAAAATATTGAATGTATCGTATCACTCATGATACTACAGAACACGTGTTAGACAAAATAATTTTATATTTGCACAAACTGATGTCTTCCGAATTGCAAAACAAAATTTAACATAAGTTCTGTCAGTCATGTAAGTAGTCACAAGAACCACAGACTCAACCTCACTGAAATCCACAATGTAAACAAATACAACTTCCCAAGGAACAAAAAACACTAGCGTGGTTTCTTAGTGATACTGGTATAATTATTCTGTACTACGTGTAGTGCCATTATTCTGTATCACACTCCTTTTAAGTGGGATGTTTCGGTGGTTCAATTTTGGTAACTTTTGGGTAGTACCTGGTAAACTAAAGGTATTTGAGAGTACAGATGTAATGTTATAGTAGACAATATAAGCATATGTAATTGTTGTCTGGAAAGCTGTGACAGTGATGTAATAAGCTGATGAAAAGTGTATGCACTGTGTTTGCGTGTTATACTCATTTATTGACAGTTACGTGACATTTCAGGCATAACTCAAGTTACTGAGTCCATGTATTAAATTATGAACTTAATAGTTTTGTCAACTGTGTATACAGAGAAGATGCTGGAACAAAGAGATGTGAACCTCTGGATCCTCCTGCTGACTCTACAGCTGGTGAAAGGGTGTACATTGAAGGCTATGAATCTGGTGTGCCCGATGAAGTACTTAACACGAAAAAGAAAATTTGGGAAAAACTTCAGGTATGCAAACAAAATTGTCTAGTGTTTTGGTTTTATCAAAATGTCCAGTACAATAGAAGCTTTTTATAACTTTTTGAAACTAACACTGTAACGTAACACTACCGGTTACAGCCAGTTGTGTGGTAAAACACATTTATATCAATAGTATATTCTGATGTAGACTATTAATATTAATAGATGTAATGTTAGTAAGAAGACATACAGATGAGAATTGTACCAAGTATTTGTTATATAAGTAAGAGGTGGACTAGCGAGGCGACACGTTGGCGCCGAGCAAGAGTAAAATTGTATTGTAGGTACAACTTTCTAAGTCGTAAAGCTATAAAACGCTTTGTTTCCACAAAACAGCAAAAAATATGAAGTACCGTTAGAAATAGGGTGTTTTCGGCCTTCAAAATACAAAGAGTGATACGTCATAACGGGGGTGGTTTTAGAAAACAAATTTCTCTTTTTAATGAGATAATGGTCTGGCAGAAAGAATTGCGCGTCTATAACACTTCTCCAATCAGGGATAGCGTCACCTCTGCGCGCGAAGTTATTTCGAGTGTTAACTGGATAATTTCAGACTTACTGGCAACACGTTTTAATTTTGGCCAATGATGGTAATCTTAAGTGTAGCAGCAGTATGGGAAGTCTATGTGAAACTATAAAAGTAACTCGTGAAGGAACTTAGAGGAGAATCAGTCAGTCAGTTACCAGTTACCAAGCAGTCAGTCCGTGGAAGTTTGTTAGTGGCAGTTTTTGCTAGTTGTTGTTAGAGAGAGTTAGAAGTTATGTCTTAAACAATCATTAAGCAATCTAAGACAGTCTGTAACATATTCATTCAGTCAATCAGTATTCGGTCATTAGACAAACCAGTTAGTTATCGTCATGAAGAAGTAAAGTAAGTAGTTAGGAGGAAGTGAAGAAAAGAACAAGCGGTCATTAATAAGTCAAGCAGTATTATTTATCCTGTCTGCGGCATCAAGACTGAAGCAGTGTTATTTATCATGTGCGCGTGTAACAATAAAAAAGAAGAGGCCTAAATATATAATAAATAAAATACCCTACCAGGACTTACCTGCACGCAATTACAACCCTTACCTGTTATTGAAATTTTACCAGAAGACCAAGGTCGCCACGATTATTTTTTATAGGATAAAATATCGAAAACCTTTACACTCCACCCTAAATAAAACGGACAATTTAGCAATCTGACCCACCCAATTAATAACTCAGAAAGATTCCGGAACGTTAGACGAATTTTTAACACAGAAATGAGGAAATGGCAATGACGAAATAACTTAGACTAACACATTTTGTTATGAAAGAAACACTTTACTTACTGAAACAGCTCCTCCTTACTCCACGACACACAAGAACAAAACAGGTATTGATAAGGTTAAATACATCTTACATTGATAATATACTTCTTATATTTATAAGGTAGCCCAGCTTTTGCTCGCACACGCATTCACACAATATACACACAAAAACCCCCATAAAAGATTATATTCAAATAACACCATAGTTAATCATTGCGCATTTCGTTTTAGTTTTAAGGGGATACGCACTACCGACCGAACACGTGCTTTGTTACGATTCCATTCATTGTTATTAATGTTACCAGACCATCACTGCAATGCAACAATTCACAAAGTCGTTAATTCTTCGGGTCCCGGTCGGTATTAACGATATGATTGAGTTAGACGTATTTAGAACACCACCGACCGGGGCCTAAACCAAACTGTTAGCGTCTATCAAGAGAGTCGACTTCTAGTTGACTGTGTCGCGTCTCTGGCTAATGTCGACTGTGTGTCTGTGAACGTAACAGGTACATCTACCTGTTCCTGCATGGAAGTTGTTCTTCAATGCCACGATGTTTTCGTCGTTGCTCCTTGTTCCTCTGCTGTCGTGTAACCATTTTATATAGGGAATGGAGCTGACATATGTGGATGACCAGAGCTTAATATTGGGCTTGGCTCTGCTGATGTCATTTAAGTGGGCGTGGTCTAAACGACACTTCCGTAGTGAAACCAAATGAATGATGAAAATTTCACTCTCTGGCCATCTTGGTTTTTTGTCAGAGCGTCACTTGGAGCGTGATTGAGCAGTTGCGTATGTGCGCTGCCACACACACAGGTACAAAGTTCTTAGAATTTTGTGGAGGTGCAAATGCTCCGCCGCATTCCTCAACAACAACTGCGTCTTATAGCGTTGTTTCACTGTTCTGTTACACTGACTGTTATACTGACACATACGTTGCACAATACAATTACAGTTTTTTCAAATTTATTATACCAGTCCGCCCGAAAACGAAATAAGTAAAAATATAATAATGCCCCAAACGGTTAAAATAAAAACACCCAAAAATGACCCGCTACACGCGGCCGTATGAGAAAGTCAAAGTTTCGGAGGGCGTGGAGATGAATGGTTATCGCGATAGTGTGTGAATAAAAAGCAGAGTATGATCAATTGTGTTGTGAGGTGTAAAATGTGGAACGAGCAGGACGGAGTAATGGATAATCAAACTCAAGTAATCGTATCAAATTAAAATGTTGTAATCAAATAATTTCATGTAGTATAGTTGTCTATATACGTTTAACCCGTTTCATTCTAAAAGAACCCATGAAGACGTTCAGATGCTGAAGTGTATTTTATATCTTATGACATAGAATCAAGAGTACAAAGTTTAAATATTTAATATAAATTTGAATGATAGTTCCACATTTATGATGTTAGAACTTAAGTCATGTCGTTGATCAAAGTTAATTTATGATGAGAATGAAGGAGATTTCTAGTTCCAAGAGTAACTTAGCAATGTTATAAATAATATTCAATATGTTAATTAATCTCTTATAAATTATTTTCAGTGTGTTAATTAATCTCATAAATTATAAATAATATTCAATGTGTTATATAATCTCATAAATTATAGAGAATAGTCAATGGACTAATTAAGCTCTCATAAATGATAGATGATATTCAGTGCGTAAATTAATTCCTTATCAATGATAAATGATATTCAATGTGTTCATGAATCGCTTGTGACGATTAGAAAGGGATAAAGAATTTTAGTAGCAATTGAGAAGTTATTTAATCTGTCAATTTGTAATGATAATGATGTTATATGTTATATTATTTAAATCTATACAAGTGATAAATATAGTATTGTTTATTTAGCATCTGAATATAAGAGTTGTTATTAACAACAAACCCTGTGATTCCTAATTATCTCTGGCGCCAAGGCATTCTATACTTAATAATTATAACATAAATTTAAATAATTGTATATTTGGCGTACAAATGCAAAGCTTTAAATAGAACAGCGTCCAGCGAGTAGTTATACTTGACGCCCAACAACGTGGAGCGTACTTTAGTAAATTAATAAGCTCGGTAGAATGAAACGGGGTAGACAATAAGTAAGATATATGTTAATGTAAGTAGATGTTAACTCGTAGCAAAAGTAGAAAATTAAGGAAATTTAAATTGCATAATACTCGTAAAATAGAAATGGCAGCGAATAACGGGGATAATGGTGGTAATGAGGTGGAATTCGAGGTCAATAACCAAATGGGAGAGACCGGAATATGGGAAGAATCGACCGACAATGAGATCCCGACAGTTCTTTCAGAGGCAAGGGGACGACGAGAAGAAGACGTCCGCAGCGAAGTACAACAAACCCAAACAAATATAGATATAGCCGCATTACTACAACAAATAACAGCAAATGGCAGAAAACAGTAAACGATTAGAATAAAACTTGATAGAAAAAATTACAGAAAACAATAAACAATTACGACAACAAATAACACAGGAAATGACAGAAAAATTAACAGAAAATAATGAAAAATTAAAACAATAAACAGAAAAAATTTACAAGATCGAAAAGAATATGGAACTAAAAGTCACACAACAGCTAAACGAACACAGAACACACGTAGAACAACAGATTAATGAATTAAGACAGGAAAACCAGGAGTTCACAATGAAGATTAGAGCTGAAACAAAGGAGGTCGTCAGAGAAGAAATGGAGACGTCCAGGCAGAGGTGAAGGAGTGCTTAGAAAAAAGCGATCAAGTGTTCAGACAGCACCAAGTCTTCAACGTAGCACAAGAAATAAAAACCCTGAATAACAAAGAAATAATAATAACAAAAAGAATGGAGAGCAGATACAGAAACTTGCAGAGTTATATGAGAACAACTGTACTTCAATAGACGGTCAACTGACGCAGATAAGGGAGGACGTACGAACAAGATTGATGCAAATGGAGAGGTCACCGATGCAACGCGGGATGACGACGGAACACATCAAGAACGCCAGTTCAATGGAGAAGGGGAATACCCCATGGAGTTCGTCAAGGTGTTGGACGAAATTCACAGGGAGTACTACATGAGTGAAGGGGTGAACTGGGTCTCCAGGCACTTAGAAGGCGAAGCCGCCATTTGGTGGAAATTGATTAAAAATAATATTAAGACGTTCCAAGAATTCCAGGAAGCATTTATAGCAAAATACTGGAACCAGATGATACAAGAGGGTGTACGCGACCGATTAGAGTTCGGGAGATATTGACCGGAGAGTGGATTAAGTATGGTGCAGTACATGGAAAGATGTATACTGCAAAATCTGCAACTAATACCACCGATATCGGACCACCATCTAATGTGGAAATTGGTGCGACACTACCACCATGACATAGCGGTGGCATGTATTACAAGGAGGGTAGAAAACATCACAGAATTTCAAATGTTGCTGATGGAATTTGCGGCGTTACGCAAGAAGAAGGAAGACAGCTCTGACAATTATAGAGTACAAGTATCGGTGAAGCTGGAACAACGTGAAAGCGGGGGTCGGCCTTGGAATAACAATAAAAGTGATAGACAGGCAACTTATCACCAGAAACCAGGGTGGCGGCAAACAAACGGGTATACGAGTCTCAGGTCAACCTCTTCGCAGGGACTAGCGATACACAGAGGCCTTCACATATTGTCGACACGCCAGCAACAAACTCAAAAAACTAATTAAGCTTTTTAGTAGAGATAAGGTATATGTAGGTTATAATTATAAGGAAATCAGCACTACTTTCATAGAGATAAGGGACACTTTATTAGAAGAAGATCTAGAAATTAACAATACGCGCAAAATTAAATGCCCAGAGTTAAACATATGCATAAACGGAATATCGGTGGTTGCCTTAATTGACGCAGGTAGTCAAATAAATGCAATCTTGGCAGAGTGGTATCACAAACACAAATGCCAGATGGGAAAACTAAATATATTCAAGGTAACAAATATGATAGTGAAAGGAGCGGTCGGGAGAAAGTCTAAACATATAACTCAGCAATTACTGTTGGATGTGAAAATCGGCCAGTACAGCGTTGACAGTGTATTTTTAATAGTACCTAATCTAATCTGGGAATGCATAATAGCAATCAGGTTGCTGCAAGAGAGTAGATGTATCATTAATTTAAAAGAGAATCATATAACATTTAATAGACATGAAGCAGGGGAAGATACACCTGAATACGTTGAAATTCTAGAAATAGAAGTAGATCAAGAAGAGGAGCAGATTGGGGAGATGATTTGTGAAAAACTGGAAGAAATTACAGGAGTCGAGGCGCAGGTGAAGAAGGAGTTAGAGGAAGTGTTAAGAAAAAACCACCAGATCTTCAGGGAGCAACCAGGGAGGATTACGAGTTATGAACACAAATTTATTGTGGCGGATACCACACCATACTGCATGAAGGGTTGGGCAGTTCCTCTGGAATATCAAAAAGCCGTAGACAAAGAAATCAAGAAGATGGAGGCGTGCGGAGTGATCGAGCGAGCTGCGAGTCCATATATTAATCCAATCGTATCCGTCATCAAAAAGGATCAGTCAGTATGACTATGCTTGGATGCATGGAGAATCAATGCCGTGACGGTCCCAGACTATGAAGGAGCGATCCCGATTAATGAAGTGTTGGCGAGCTGTGGAAACATCAAAGTGATGAGTAGTATCGACTTGATGAGTAGCTTCTGGCAGATACTGTTAGCGGAAGAATGCCGTGATTTTACCGGATTCTTATATAAAGGACGTTGCTATCGTTGTACTGTCACTCCATTTGGTTTAAAAACAAGTCTGGCAAGCTTAACCCGAGGATTGGATCATGTGCTGTCAGAAGAGGTAAAGAAGTTCACGATTATTGACGTCGACGATTGCTTGTGTGTATCTGGAAGCATAGAGGAACATCTTGTCCACCTGCAGTTGTTGCTAGAAGATCTCAAGAAAGCTAACCTCACAATAAATCTGCGCAAATCGAAGTTTTTCAGAGAAAAAATAAAATATTTAGGATACGAATTATCAACAAAGGGCATCAGTGCTTCAGCAGACAAGGTAGCGGCAGTATTAGAGTTTCCTAAGCCAAAAAACCCAAAGCAATTACAGGGATTCCTTGGGTTGACAAACTTCTATAATAAATTCACCAGTTGATTTGCTGAGGTGACGCGACCACTTTTACAATTATTGAAGAAAGGTGTACGGTTTAAATGGACCCAAAAGTTAAATGAACAGTTCGAAAAAGTGAAACAACTATTTGTAAATACATTAATGTTAAGACATCCTGACCCGAACAAGCGGTTTTATTTACAGACAGACGCTAGTAAATACGCATTGGGAGGACAACTATATCAAATAGATGAAGACGGTCAAATCGGGATAATCGCGTTTACCAGTCGAGTATACCGAGGCGCCGAGTTGAACTATTTTATGACAGAGCTAGAATTATTGAGCGTCGTACACTGCCTTAAAAAATTCAGAACATGTGCTAGGACGTCCGCTCACGATCATTACAGATAATAAAGCGTTGACGTTCATGCAGAAATGCCAGTTAACATGCTCGCGAATTACGAGATGGATACTCGCGATTCAAGAGTATGATTTTGAAGTAATGCACTGCAAAGGGAGCGAGAATATAGTAGCTGACATACTGAGTCGATACCCAGTGGATTCGCAAGAGGAGATGAGAAAGGACGGAGAAGGAGAACTGGAGATTTGTCCTGTAGGTATCAGACTAAACAAACAATTGAAAAATCAGCTAACTAACATATCCCAACACCAGCAGAAGGATCAGAAATTAAAGAATATTATAAACCAATTACAAGGTAATATAAATCAACAACTACAGAAAATATATACGTGGTATAACAATAAGTTATATCGAAAAGAAAGAAAGAGATGGAAAGTTATGCTTACTAAAGAGATCGGCGAGGGATTGATCAAGGAGATACACGAACTGTACGGACACTGTGGAGTAAGGCGAACGTACGAAGTGTTTAAGGAATATTTCACAGGGGATCATTTCCATAAATTTACTAAACAAATGATTAAAACGTGTGAAATATGCCAGATATGTAAGGACCACGGCAGGAGAGGTATTGGAGAGACACGGCCGATACTACCGACAGAGAAAGGAGAAATGGTCAGTATGGACTATTATGGACCATTGCTTACATCAACAAGTGGTGTGAAATACATATTAGTAGTCGTTGATAACTTTACGAAATATGTTAAGTTATACACCATGAAGAAGGCGACAACGGCCATCACATTAAATAAACTAAAGTTGTATATTGAAGAAGTGGGTAAACCAAAGTCAATCTTAACTGACAATGGCACCCAATTCACAAGCAGATCATGGATAAAGAGTTTAGGAGATCTATGAATCAAACCTAAATATATGGCCATCCGAAACCCTTGTACAAATTTGGCGGAAAGAGTAAATCGGCAACTGGGCACTATATTTAGGGTAATGATAGGAGGACACCATACGAAATGGGTGAAGTATGTTAAGATCGTTGAAAAGTGCATCAATGAGACTTACCATGATACAATTGAAATGACACCGTATCAAGCGCAATGGGCACCAAACCGAAAAGAGTATGGGAATCCTACGTTGACCGTGAATTGATGAAAGAAGAGATGAAGAATCACCATAATGAACTATATCAATAAATGAAAAGAAAGGGTGAACAAAGAGCACGGAAGAAGAATGAAGAAAGCAACAAATTAAAGTTTAAGCTAGGAGACTTAATCCTAGTAAAGACAAACCCAATCTCAGAAGCGGTAAATAAGGTAACAGCAAAATTCTGTGAGTTGTACCAAGGACCATATGAGGTAACCAGCATTAAGGGAGGTGCGACGTACGAGGTCTCAGAGATCAACAAACCTGAAACAGTACGGGGTATCTTTAATGTTCGGCAGTTAAAACAATACCACCATGGGTCCAGGGGAGAATGAGAAATGGGGATTTGTAAATCTATCATGTAATTATCAAAATGAAAAAAAAAAATCTGGCAGTCGTGGGACTGCCGACAGACATGTTAACTTAAATAACATGGTTACTGAATAATATACGAGTAAGTTGTCTTTATAAGTGACCGTTCTGCAATATTAATAATTAATACCGTGCTATTCCCTACGCAGCAGGCTTCCACCTATGCCGGGACACCGCCTGCTTTTTCCGGCATCCAGGCCGGTC
This sequence comes from Magicicada septendecula, assembly GCA_034769895.1. Taxonomy (NCBI): domain Eukaryota; kingdom Metazoa; phylum Arthropoda; class Insecta; order Hemiptera; family Cicadidae; genus Magicicada; species Magicicada septendecula. Next base: position 785,811,926 of record CM068368.1, read on the forward strand.
GAACTCCCGCGCTAGGACTTTGTCAGAGACCTCCCCGGGGTACGGAAGGTTCTCCGAAGCCCGGAAAAGCCGTCGACATGACAGGCGAGGCGCTGGAACTCTGGTCCAGCCATTTTTCGCGAGATCCGACTTAAGACTTCCCGGGTTCTGTGGACGGACTCCGGGGAAGGCCCGTCGGACGACTCCCGCGCTATTCCCTATGCAGGAGGCTTCTACCTATGCCGGGACACCGCCTGCTTTTTCCGTCATCCAGGCCGGTCGAACTCCCGCGCTAGGACATTGTCTGAGACCTCCACGGGGTACAGAAGTTCTCTGAAGCCCGGAAAGCCGTCGACATGCCAGGCGATGCGCTGGAACTTTGGCCCGGCCGTTTTTCGCGAGATCCGACCTAAGACTCCTCGGGTTTCGTGGACGGACTCCGGGGAAGGCCCGTCGGACGACTCCCGCGCTATTCCCTACGCGGGAGGGTTTTACCTATGCCGGGACACCACCTGCTTTTTCCGACATCCAGGCCGGTCGAACTCCCGCGCTAGGACATTGTCAGAGACCTCCCTTGGGTACCGAAGGTTCTCCGAAGCCCGAAAAAGGCGTCGACATGCCGGGCGAGGCGTTGGAACTCTGGCCCGGCTGTTTTTCGTGAGATCCGACCTAGGACTTCCCAAGTTCCATGGAGGGACTCCGGGGAAGGCCCGTCGGACGACTCCCGCGCTATTCCCTACACGGCAGGCTTCTACCTATGCCGGGACACCACCTGCTTTTTCCGGCATCCAGGCCGGTCGAACTCCCGCGCTATGACTTTGTCAGAGACCTCCCCGGGGTACGGAAGATTCTCCGAAGCCCGGAAAAGCCGTCGACATGCCAGGCGAGGCGCTGGAACTCTGGCCCGGCCGTTTTTCGCGAGATCAGACTCAAGACATCCCGGGTTCTGTGGACGGACTCCGGAGAAGGCCCATCGGACGACTCCCGCGCTATACCCTATGCAAGAGGCTTCTACCTATGCCGGGACACCGCCTGCTTTTTCCGGCATCCAGGCCGGTCGAACACCCGCGCTAGGACATTGTCTGAGACCTCCCCGGGGTACGGAAGGATCTCCGAAGCCCGGAAAACCGTCGACGTCGACATACCGGGCGAGGTGCTGGAACTCTGGCCCGGCCGTTTTTCGCGAGATCCGACTTAAGATTCTCCGGGTACCGTGGACGGACTCCGGGGAAGGCCCGTCGGACGACCCCCGTGCTAGTCTACGCGGGATGCCTCCACCGATGCTATGGCAACCAGAATGTATTCTATTGGGTTGCCATGGTAACCAGATCTAATAGTTTTTAAGGCCCTAAAGGACCCCCCCACCCCCAAAGGATCGTATCAAAAAAAAAACACCTGTCCTATGTTGGTTCTCTCGTTGCGTAAAATATTTGTGCCAAGTTTGGTTGAAATTGGTCCAGTGGTTTAGGAGGAGATGTGGAACATACATACATATATACAATGACTTTTATTTATATTAAGATAAGCCCTCAAGATTCTGAGTATAATTATGTAGATTGATATATACAAAGTGTAAATGTAATTGATATATATTGTAACGTACCAAATTGGCAGTTACATAAAGTAACTAATTATTACGTCAAGTGACGGGAGATCATGAAAATATTTCAAAGTACATAAAATGATGTAGACAAAGTGTGTATCTACAAAGATATATTATTGAAAAAATCCAACAAAGAAGAAGGAAGAGTAATATAGCATCATCGAGTACAAAAGAGAGAGAAAATGACAACGAGCCAATATAAAATGTTAGAAACCAGGCCCAATAGATTCCAACCAGTGAGGGGAACAACAAAAATAACTATTAAAATGAAGAGGAGACAACTCAAGAACAACCACAAATATGGTAAAACAAACAAATTTATTTATTAGTATAAATACTATGGAACAATGACTACCACGAATGGAAATATGACAAGAATAAGGGAACATTGATTATCACAAATAATGTACAACCCAGGAGAACACCGATGGTGAACAACAATTAACCAGAAGAAGGAAGGAAGAAGAAGAGCAAAGGAAACATAACATGAAGAATGAAGATAATGTATGGACAATACAAGAAATCACCATTCACCAAGTATACAAGGAACTATATTGATGACCGGAAGAAGTGTAATGATTATTCGAGGATCAACTATAAAGAAACCAGTGTTTAGCATAATTGAGTAATCACAAACAATAACAGTGAAAACTTATATAAGTGTGACAACCTGTAACAAGTTAACCAATTTTACCCCAAATAAACACCACAGACAATACAAGTGAGAATGTTTATAACAAAGGAAAATGAGTTACCATTATAAGTGGAAGAATCTAAGATTAACTAGTTAAAATGCACAGACAATTAGTGTGACCAGTTTAATCAAGATTGTAACCCAAAATAGATAATCATTAAGACCACCGAGAGAAATGTGAGATAGAACAGTAAGTTAATTGTTCATAGGAACTGATAATAAAAGCTTTGTAAACCTTAAAATGAAATGTAACTAAATGCCACGACAAGACAGAATAAAATATAAATAAAACCCAGAACAAATAGTAACAAATAAGCTAGTTTGTTAAGTATCAAACAATCAATGTACCAAAAACTAGGTACAACACAACAAGAAATGTGTTACCATTAGATTAAGAATACTTGTGTTATTGTTTCAAAGAATAGTGTAAACATGTGTATTACTTAATAATTAAACCATTGTAGTAGAATACCATAATGAAATGATAATAGTAGAATCAAATACTGCATAAGAATATGTTGCACATTGTTACCAGATAACTGACACATAACCTCATAGAAAGTGCACCTATAACATAAGATAATATATATTAATTAAACCAAGCCACTATCAACAATTGTTTCAACCAAAGACTAATTATGAACAGTAATGCAAACTAATAAATAACATTTGTACTGAAATACACAGCAAATGAATCAGATTAAATATGATATCATAAAGCCAAAAGAACAGAAACCCAATGTGACAAGTTAGTTAATCAAAATGCACTATTAAAACTTTATTAAAAGATTACTAAAGTTGTTATCAGTAGTTAGAGAAAGATCTGATACTACTATGAGAACATATCTCAAATGTAATAGTAGTAGTTTTATGATTAAAATATTAGGAACTAACTAACTATCATTGTAAAACCAGATGTAAACAAACACAATACTAAGAGTTGGAAAGCTTTCAGATAACGAAAGACTGATAAATACATTAAACAAACAATGTACTACAATTGTACACTATTTTAATGTATAACATTATATACCTTATGTGGTAAAATAATTGAAAAAGTGACAAATTAAAGAAATGAGAACAGAAGGTATTTTTGATAAGACTATTAGTATATGAAAAATAACATTGTTCATAAAATAAAATGTGAACAAATGTGAATAAATGTATATATTATTGTTAGAATGCCAAACAAATGTAATTAGGTAAGAAATAATAGCGTTACATGCAATTATAAACAATCGAATATAGTCGATAAGGACGCCATTACCAAATATTGTTTAAATGGTAATTACAACTATTTTATGTATTAAAACGAAAGAGAAATGGACTCGAGACGTTTAATAATGAGTGTTATAGTGTAATTGGAACAAAATATGGTGATACAAACTTATTTATATTAAGAAGCACCATATGAGTTTGTGAAACGGCTAAGTGAGTTAATAATGAACGGATTTAATCCTTGTTTAGACTTAAATTAAAGCCACAAGTGTCCGCAATTTAATGCCACTAACCGTGCGACTATACAATAATTAATAAAAAAGTTATGACACTTATAAACTTTTCTGTCATTTCTTATATCGATGCATACGTCACCCGTAGCCTCGAACCCAAGCGATAATTTGTAAAAAATTAAAAGTTTTATTTAACCAAAGTGTTTTGGGGTTGAGAGTTTGACCCTTTAAACCAATCAAATGGCTTAAAATAACCAGACGAGAAGGAGACGCTTTGATGAAGCCAGCATTCGTTCCGTATCACTCAACAAGCAAAGTTCACGAAGGAAGTTGTCAAGATTATTTAAAATGTGCGCGTCACCAACACGAGTTACTCTACATACATCAGGGCCCGCTCTAGCGGTTACGTCGCCCCGGACAAAAAGACAAATTGCCGCCCATTAATAATATATATATATTTTTTAAATCAAGGTACATATTTTTGATTTTCAATAAAAATCAAATCATTTTATGTAAATTTTAATAAAAGCATATATTTAGAATGAAACATGTAACATAACAGAAAATTGATAATCAATCAGTAGAAATTAATTAAGAAATATCTGTACCTAGCCACAAATTGTTAACCATATAATTTTTTACATTTTTAAATGCTATTAAAAATGTGTATTATTGCACAATCAATCAAAATGCCATTATTTTGAAAATAAAACAAGGTAACATCAACTACGCTAAAATCACAAAAAACTTTTTTTTCTCACTTTCAGTTCTGCAAACTTTTTTATTACATCTTTTAAATTTACTTGATCAGCAATTTCATGCTCAATTGCCAAAATGGCCAAACCATTAAGACGATTTTGTGTAGTAGTCGAACGTAAAAAGTTCTTAATTAATTTTAACTTATAGAAACTCCTTTCGCCACTTGCTACAGTTATTGGTATCGTTAGCAATATTCTTACAGCAATAGTAAGGTTTGGGGCAAAATTTAACTTTGTAATTAAGCTCAGTACATTGCTTAGGCTTTCTTTTTTGCCCAAAAGCGCAGATACTGCTGAAATTTCCTCTGCTAATTCTACCCTATTTATGTCAACAGAATCACCATCAGTTAAAATACATTCTAAATTCTTACAGTGTTTTAGTAGCATTTCTTTGGACATGGTATTTAAATCGTATATATTATATAAGAATTGAAAATAGTTACTATGATTACTAAGTTGTTCAAATCTAGCATATAGTGCATTTAGTGCTTGATCGATTGTAAAATAAAAAAAATCTATTTTATATTTTTCTTTTGGATCTTGATCGGTTCATCTCGTGCTTCGTATGAGAAGTTCCTTTTTATTCTTCTTACGCGGTGTCGTGTTATTGTTGATCCAAAATTAGCCTCCACGTCAATTTCGGTAGCAAGTTCTTTTGCATCAATAATAGTTTCATCGAAGGACGAATCCGATCGAAGATTCTTGAAAAATATTTTGCAGTTTTGTAAAAGATCAAGTGCAGAGGCTAGATCAAAACCTTTTTTTGCATCAACTTGCGTATTGGATTAATTCAATTTAGTATTGTATGCCAAATAACTAATGAACACAAAAACTTAAATTGTTTAATACAATTTAATAAACCCGAGGCCTCGTCTCTTATTAAATTATCAATTTCTTGGTTTTCGTAAATGCTTAGCAAGGCGTCGTATACATCTCCCAAATGGAATCTCAAAGGTTTTAAGGCCTCTATCCTACTCTCCCATCTAGTGTCACTCAATGGTTTCAAAGTTAAACCTTGAACACGTTTTAAAAGTATTGCCCATCAAAAAGTAGATGCCGAAAAAAATAAATATATTTTTGGACCATGTTGAAGAAATTAGCGGCTTCCAAGGATGCTTTTGCCATATCATTAACAACAAGATTGAGAGAGTGGCTACTACACGGAACATAGAATCCTCGCGAATTATATTGTTTAATTTTAGATTGCACTCCTGCTTTATCGCCCCTCATATTGGACCCGTTGTCGTATCCCTGCCCTCTGATATCCTGCAAATTTAAACCCAAGTCATTAAGTTCTCCAATTATAATATCAGTCATTTGTTTTCCTGTGGATCTTTCGACTGGTAAGAAGCCTAAAAAGCTTTCATTAATTTTAATTTCAACATCAGCGTCAAATTTATTGATTGAAACATATCTGATTACAAGAGTCATTTGCTCTACCTTACTAATGTCAGGAGTACAGTCTAAAATTATGGAAAAATATTTGGATTTTTTTATTTCATCAGTAATATGAGACTTTACACTTTGATGCAGCAGATCTATTATCTCGTTTTGTATATTTTTCCCGAGATAGTGAGCTTTAGTCTCTTCTTTTTTGAGCACTCTACGGACGTGCTCTTCCATAATGGGATCAAATTCAAATAGCAACTCAACTATTTTTAAGAAATTACCGTTATTATACTCAAACAACTTGTCGCTTGTACCTTGAAAAGCCAGACAACTTTTACCAAGCATTTTAGTAATTGCTACGATTCTTAGAAGCACCTCGTTCCAATGGTTTGTTTCGGCATTAATAATTCTTTGAGCAGCCGCATCTATAGTTTTACAACACTTTAACCTTTGGTTCATTTCTAGCCATGATTTTTGGGCCTGAATATGATTTTTGGAAATTTCATGCTCTTTTAAAGTTTCGCCGAGGTGCTTCCAACTTTTAAAACCCTCCTTTAAAAGAGACCTAACTATACAGCCGAAAATTTTGCAACAGAAGCAGTAAACGCAGTTTTGTGAAAGAGAGTACACTAGCCAGTCTCGTAAAACTTGCTCTCCATTGCTTAAAATTCGTGTATAATAATTTGCGCTAAAATGTCGACCAGTGTCATTGGAAGGAAATTTGTAATTATGCAATGGTTTAGGTGGACCTTGTCTTACTAAAAAACATCTTTCGGCGTCTCCTAAAATTCTTGGCCACAATGATGCTGGATCTGTACTCAAAGTTTGTAGAACGCTTTCTGTGGGTGTCACGTTGGTGTCCAATTCGAGCCATCGAAGCAGCCAGCCTCGGATGCTCGTATTAAGAAGTAAGTACGTTGGTGTCAATTTTTTCAATGCTTTCATCTGGTGATGGTAGAGTCAGAGTGTCGTCAGTTCCAATTGATTTAGAAACTTCGTCCATTTGTTTGTCATCATCATTCTCTGACGATTCCGTATTTTCTTTTATAACCGGACTTGATGTTGGATTCTCAGAGTCGTCATTTGTTATGGTACAACTTTTGATATAATTTTTTAACGCGCCAGCTTGTTTTTGCCTTTCGGCTTCCTTTTCCAGCCTTCTTTTTTTGTACTGGTAACCAGACAGTTTTCTTAGACCGTCAGACATTCTGGAACAGGCACCCACATAACTCAAATTAAACATTCTAAACTATAAAATAATAATTAAAAATAAAGATTTATCCTTGTTCTAAATAAGCTAAAACCGTAATTAACATAACTTCAAAATTATATTCTGTCAACCGACATAAAAAATATTTATGCGCTACACTACACAAAATATTTTTCATATCCTGTGAACGTAAAGAAAGTCTAGTGTAATTATATATGTATTTTATAATAACAAATATTTCAGCAAATCATAAATAGTCATTAAAAACAATTTTATAATTCTTGATTTTGAGATTTTATTCTGTTCAATTATTCAAATATATTATTATAAAATGCGTTTTATCGAAGCAATGAACTTAACAAATGTCTTATATTATTGATTCAAATAATTATTTTCATAAAACAAAAATATAAATAATTATACCTATAGAATACATTCAAATTTGATACAATATTTTATTGATTCAATAAACAGCCTTTTTGGATAAATAAAATATTTATTTTATTTTAAACGCTTTCATTGTTTCGATTCGATAATCGATTTACGATAAACTAGTATCTATCAAACTAAACAACAGCTTAATATTATAGATGTACTTACCTTTCAAAATTAAGAAATCACACTGAAGTAAATTTTATGAACTTACTTTGCTTCACTACCAACGTAATAGCAAGAATAATGCTATTGTGTAATGAAACCGCTCGAGGTTAGAGGTAATAAGCAAGTCTATGCATGTTCAAACACAAGTTGAAGCAGCGCTCTGCTCGCGTGCTATTCTGTTCAAAGAAGTATATGCATTGCATGTTCAAACAAGTTCAAGCAGCATCCTTTACAAATTCTGCGTTAATTTATTAATAAAATAAATTATTAGTTTATAAAATGTTTCCTTTTCGGAATTATAAAAATTTACTAGATTTTTGTAAGTTTATAGTCAACTTTTATTGTTTAATGTGTTTAACATAGATTGCCGTAATAAATGTTTTAAAAAATGAATCACCGTCCAATCTTTCATATCTCTGAAATCTTTAAATATTGTGATATGTATCACAATCTCACGAAATTAAATTAATGCTGGGATTTTCCGTTCTCCCCTGAAACGGAAAAAACGGTTATTTAATTAAACATACCGCTCTTTTATGACTGTTTTCTTTAGAATCAAGAATTGTAAATATTTTTAGCTTTTAGACATAAACAATATAAATACGCTATGCACTGTAAATTTTTAGCGAACGAAAAAATCGATATGTGAAATTTTCTATTAATTGGGTATTTAACACACCAATATTTTTCTCACACCTACAGCCAAAATACCGCCCCCAAATTTTGCCGCCCCGGTCAAATGTCCGGGTTTCCCGCCCCTAGAGCGGGCACTGCATACATTAACCTATACACAACAGAATAATAGCGAGTGTCCAGTGCTTTAAGTGAATTAAAATAATAAACCGACCAGTGTATAATAAAGGTCGTGTTTTGTGTTTTTTTTTTAACAGGGAGTACTCTATTTTAATTATTTTAACGAATTGAATTAAAATAATAACTTTCGTTATTAAACGAAGAGATATTGTTTTGGGACTGCACTAGTCAAAAGTGCATAACCCACGATGAAAAATTATCAGAACTGAATAAATGAATTATAGCGCAATTATTAATTTAAAAAATAAATATTTTACGATTTTATCGTGATTGAGAAAATCGGTATTAATTTAAATATCGACCATCCATATATAATGAATAGTCGCTCATTTGACTAAATTTGTTTGAATTATCGAATAACTAGTTTATTGCGAAAATATTCTAAACGACTGATAATTATACATCAGATGACATATGAATAAAATGTATGTGTTTATAGTATTAAGATTTTAATGAATAATATGCTTATTCACAATAATTACTTACGGTTGTTAAGTAACTAACCTAGAAATAACAATGATAACTTTGTCACCAAGTAATGATTCTGTTCTCAAATAATTTCAATCCAATGAAAGCTATAACAAGAGTTTTTTTATTCTAGATTTTTTTCTCTTGCCAATAAATAATTGTAATAATTAACGAATAAATAATAATAGTATTTTTAACAGTGCAGCACAGAGCACGTGTTTTAATCACAACTGCTGAATGCATTTTACTAACCGTACGATAGTACGATATATATCGGTTTATGGTACCGACTTTTATAATTTTAAATCTTTGTTTATTTTTGTAGTAATCCATTATTAAATATTGTTCAATAAGATAACATCTTGTAATCTGGTATCATGCATCTTCCAAGAACACACGAATTTGGTAATATAACTGAATAAAGAGGACATAACCTCGTTAACTAAAACTATTGTACCAGACATCAGTGTTACCAGCCTTGAGAGACAAAGAGCTCAAGAATTGGTTATAGTAATTATTGTTTTGTAAAGACATTATTAATTGATTGTTTTTTTTTTTTAAAAGAGTTCATGGCATTTTACAATTGTTAATAAATCCCAATTTATTTACCAGTGGAACAGAGTTTTTGATTTTTTTTTTTAAATAGTTTAATTTTTATGAACAGTTCTATCAGAAGGTGGCGGTAGGATTTGAATGTTCAATACCATTCAAATTGTAGTTACACTTTTAATTTGCTTTATTGTGCATGTACATTATTTAAGATATTCAAACAGAATATCCATATATGTGTGTCAAGTGTTTTTTCCAGCAGAAGAAGTCACCAACAAGAACATTGAAAACATCCACATGTGGTAAGTGGGGAGGTTGACAGTGAAGTGTTAAATACTCTTTTAAAATAAAAGACTTAAACGTGAACACCCACACTAATTCCTATTAATAATCACACCTGTAATAATCATAAACAATAATATTACTCGACTTGAGTATATCTACACACATCTACATCATCTACTTGTATCTGTTTTGTAACAGATTGGAGCCCAACGTCTGAGCGCGAATTAGGAAGAAAACGCTTAACAATTTAGGTAATTAAACAAATAATTTCCTAACCTAATTCGACGAAAAGACAGCAAGTGCATTACCAAGGTAACAAGATGTACAGGAGGTCGACTTCGAAAAAACGAGCAGCAGAGGCAGGAAGAGAGGCCAGACTAGAAGAAAAAGAAGCGACATCAGCTGAAGATGTTGAGGAGATATTGTTAGAAGTTGAAGATAGGCAATCTGAACCGGCGGAGGAGGTTCAGCAACCGGAAGATGAACCGGAAGTCATACCGCAGGAAATTCAACTTTAAGTAAGCCAACCCGAGAAACCGATGCAGCCAGGAGACATGTACGTCATAGAAACGTTAATAAGTATGAGAGCATTGATGGAAGAAGGCCAGAAGAAGATGGAATCCACAGACCAGAAGATAGAAACAATGAATAAGAAGATGGAATCCACAGACCAGAAGATAGAAACAATGAATAAGAAGCTGGACGAAACCAGTCAATCCACGAAGGAGGAATTAAGCAAGAACATAGAATCCCTGAAGGAGGACTTGAATAGTAAAATAAATGAAACAATTAAGAAGACTGAAGAATTCATAAACCAGAAGACTGAAGAGCTATTGGAAAAGAAGATGGAAATAATGAAGGAAAATTTGTCTGCAGATTTAGGAGCCAAAATCAATGAAATCAATGGGAAATTAGACCAAATGAGAAAGAAAATGAAGGAAGATGGCAAGAAGAGCGTGGAGTCGATAAACCCGGTAGTGGATGATGATTATAAGCGATTGGGAGAGACAACCAAAAGATGTTGTGAAGAGACAAAAGAGAGTGTTAAGAAGATAAGAAGAGAATTAATAATAGGCAATCAAATGGAGGTTGAAGAAGTACACGAAGATAAAAACTCGGAACAAGTGAGTCCAAAGCCTGAAGAGAGGGGAGAAGAGAAGATCCAAATAATTCAAGAAATGGAAGAGGTGAAGATGGAAGAAAGAAGAACCATACGTCCAAAAAAGACAAGGGTTACAAAAGAATTAATTGAAATGACTCGAGGCGGTCTGATTAATATGATCAACTTACCAATCGTCAACCATGAAGAAGGGGTCTTCAGGAAGGAGTATCGGAGGAGTTTCATGAAGATGGACGAGGAGGAAGATTATGTAACAACGAAGAAGAATATGAGCTATAAAGTATCTCAACCAAAGATTTCCAAAAGAAGAGTGAGATATTTTAAGAAAAAGGAAGGCTATCAAGAGCAATGGGACCGGATCATCGAAGGGTACGCCAGAGAAATAAGAGAACTGAGGAAGAAGAGGAGCCAATTAATGGAAGGACCCAATCAGAAGACAGATGACAGTCAAACAGGATTGGAAGAGATACCAAACGTCAGTACTAACAACAACCAGGAGAACACTGGACACAAGTACACCGAACAGAAAGAGAAGAAGAAGAAGAAGGAAGAACGGAAGGCAGACGAAGCCCTAATAGCATCAAAATGGAAAAACCAAATGATAGCCAGATATATGACGAGAACCAATAGGAGTATGAACGCTGAAGAAGTTCGAACGACAAGAAGAGAGGAGAGCGATGATTACGGATAAAAATGAATAAAAAATACGTTGAAATATGGGACGGATTATTTTGATAACAAATGATGCTGACATGAACTTCCATGAAACAGTATATTGAAGATTAAATTATGAAGTGAAAGTGAAATATTGCGATGAAGATTATTTGTTATTGTTACTAAGTAAAAAATGAAAATATAATTGTGAGAATAAATGTTGACTATACGAAGAAAGGGTGAAATATTGCTATGAAGATTATTTGTTATTTATGCTAAATAAGAAGTGAATATATTACTGTGAGAATAAACGTTGACTATATTGTAATTCTGTAATGTAAAAATCTGTTCTAAAGAAGTTATGTAAAGGATAAAGAAAATTGTGTTTACCCGTACTACACATAATAGAAATAAAAACAATACGAGATCGACACACAACAACTACGGCATGAATTAAGATTTCCAAGAGCCAAGTCAACAGTAAAACAACAACTTACCCGTACTATACAAAGAAAAAAAAAGGTAAAACTATACGAGACTGACACCCTACAACTACGGCACAGTAATTTCCTAGAGCCAAGTCAACTAGTAAACAACAACTTACCCGTACTATACAAAGAAAGAAAAAAAATAAATAAAAACTGTACGAGACTGACAAACTACATCTTTGGCACCAATATATGTATAATATAAAATAATTCCAAGAGCCACGTCAACAAGTAAATACCAGCTTACCCGTACTATTAGAGAAGAATTATACGATGATTATATATGATAAACAACAACTTACCCGTACTACATAAAAGTAAAACTATACGAGACTGACACCCAACATCTTTGGCACAAAATAATTCCAAGAGCCAAGTCAACAGTAATCAACAACTTACCCGTACTATACATAAAAGAAAAAACAAAAACTTATACGAGAAGGACAAATTACAACCATGGCAAAAATAATATACTTCCTAGAGCCACGTCAACAGTAAGTAACAACTTAACCGTACATACAAGAAAAAATAACAATACGAGATCGACACACAACAACTACGGCATGAATTAGTATTTCCAAGAGCCAAGTCAACATGTAAATAACAACTTACCCGTACCAATAAAAGAGGAGAGACAATGGACTAGATGATATAAATAAGAAGAAGAAAATAAGAAGTTGGAGGAACGAAAGCAAATAAATATCATTAATGTAGACACTAGAAGACCTCGAAGAGAGCCTATATCAAATGGGTTATATTTCATTTGACAGCATGAGAATATATTCATGAATTGTATCCAGAGAAGTGAATCCTGAAAATGAAGAAGATTATGAAATGACGTTTAATGTAATACCAAGAGAAAAGATTAATTGATGACAAAGAAGAATGAAAAAATAATATATTAACGAAGATGATCATGAGAGTATACCAGAAATGAAATGTAAAACAAACTATCCCTGTAAAATGTGAAGAATTTAGTTAAGTTGAATCAAGAAGAAGAGAGTATAACAATGTATAAACCGCAGATGCGTGAGATAATCCCAAGGATATTTATTATTTGTCGAAAGAACGACCAATCTATATTTTTGAATTAATTTGAGATGAATTGACTGATGAAAAATGCCAGCAATCATTTATATTATTGATGGAGATGATGTGCCTCCGTATTTATTGATGTTAGTATGGCCAGTGGAGTTGTATGCCAAAGTGAGCCACTCTGAACTGCCCCAGCTAAACTTATGTTAGGGAATTAGGTAACTAAATAGACAAGGGAGATAATTACATAGAAAAGAAATAATTATGATTCAAATAGAAGAAAGTGAAGGGATATATAAAAAAGCATAAGAGTCGACATGGAAATATACAACAATTGATGAATTCTTCAAATAAATATACTAATTCAGAATTAATCAATTCTTATAGGAAGGCATATGTAATGTACCAAATTGGCAGTTACATAAAGTAACTAATTATTACGTCAAGTGACGGGAGATCATGAAAATATTTCAAAGTACATAAAATGATGTAGACAAAGTGTGTATCTACAAAGATATATTATTGAAAAAATCCAACAAAGAAGAAGGAAGAGTAATATAGCATCATCGAGTACAAAAGAGAGAGAAAATGACAACGAGCCAATATAAAATGTTAGAAACCAGGCCCAATAGATTCCAACCAGTGAGGGGAAACAACAAAATAACTATTAAAATGAAGAGGAGACAACTCAAGAACAACCACAAATATGGTAAAACAAACAAATTTATTTATTAGTATAAATACTATGGAACAATGACTACCACGAATGGAAATATGACAAGAATAAGGGAACATTGATTATCACAAGTAATGTACAACCCAGGAGAACACCGATAGTGAACAACAATTAACCAGAAGAAGAAAGGAAGAAGAAGAGCAAAGGAAACATAACATGAAGAATGAAGATAATGTATGGACAATACAAGAAATCACCATTCACCAAGTATACAAGGAACTATATTGATGACCGGAAGAAGTGTAATGATTATTCGAGGATCAACTATAAAGAAACCAGTGTTTAGCATAATTGAGTAATCACAAACAATAACAGTGAAAACTTATATAAGTGTGACAACCTGTAACAAGTTAACCAATTTTACCCCAAATAAACACCACAGACAATACAAGTGAGAATGTTTATAACAAAGGAAAATGAGTTACCATTATAAGTGGAAGAATCTAAGATTAACTAGTTAAAATGCACAGACAATTAGTGTGACCAGTTTAATCAAGATTGTAACCCAAAATAGATAATCATTAAGACCACCGAGAGAAATGTGAGATAGAACAGTAAGTTAATTGTTCATAGGAACTGATAATAAAAGCTTTGTAAACCTTAAAATGAAATGTAACTAAATGCCACGACAAGACAGAATAAAATATAAATAAAACCCAGAACAAATAGTAACAAATAAGCTAGTTTGTTAAGTATCAAACAATCAATGTACCAAAAACTAGGTACAACACAACAAGAAATGTAATACCATTAGATTAAGAATACTTGTGTTATTGTTTCAAAGAATAGTGTAAACATGTGTATTACTTAATAATTAAACCATTGTAGTAGAATACCATAATGAAATGATAATAGTAGAATCAAATACTGCATAAGAATATGTTGCACATTGTTACCAGATAACTGACACATAACCTCATAGAAAGTGCACCTATAACATAAGATAATATATATTAATTAAACCAAGCCACTATCAACAATTGTTTCAACCAAAGACTAATTATGAACAGTAATGCAAACTAATAAATAACATTTGTACTGAAATACACAGCAAATGAATCAGATTAAATATGATATCATAAAGCCAAAAGAACAGAAACCCAATGTGACAAGTTAGTTAATCAAAATGCACTATTAAAACTTTATTAAAAGATTACTAAAGTTGTTATCAGTAGTTAGAGAAAGATCTGATACTACTATGAGAACATATCTCAAATGTAATAGTAGTAGTTTTATGATTAAAATATTAGGAACTAACTAACTATCATTGTAAAACCAGATGTAAACAAACACAATACTAAGAGTTGGAAAGCTTTCAGATAACGAAAGACTGATAAATACATTAAACAAACAATGTACTACAATTGTACACTATTTTAATGTATAACATTATATACCTTATGTGGTAAAATAATTGAAAAAGTGACAAATTAAAGAAATGAGAACAGAAGGTATTTTTGATAAGACTATTAGTATATGAAAAATAACATTGTTCATAAAATAAAATGTGAACAAATGTGAATAAATGTATATATTATTGTTAGAATGCCAAACAAATGTAATTAGGTAAGAAATAATAGCGTTACATGCAATTATAAACAATCGAATATAGTCGATAAGGACGCCATTACCAAATATTGTTTAAATGGTAATTACAACTATTTTATGTATTAAAACGAAAGAGAAATGGACTCGAGACGTTTAATAATGAGTGTTATAGTGTAATTGGAACAAAATATGGTGATACAAACTTATTTATATTAAGAAGCACCATATGAGTTTGTGAAACGGCTAAGTGAGTTAATAATGAACGGATTTAATCCTTGTTTAGACTTAAATTAAAGCCACAAGTGTCTGCAATTTAATGCCACTAACCGTGCGACTATACAATAATTAATAAAAAAGTTATGACACTTATAAACTTTTCTGTCATTTCTTATATCGATGCATACGTCACCCGTAGCCTCGAACCCAAGCGATAATTTGTAAAAAATTAAAAGTTTTATTTAACCAAAGTGTTTTGGGGTTGAGAGTTTGACCCTTTAAACCAATCAAATGGCTTAAAATAACCAGACGAGAAGGAGACGCTTTGATGAAGCCAGCATTCGTTCCGTATCACTCAACAAGCAAAGTTCACGAAGGAAGTTGTCAAGATTATTTAAAATGTGCGCGTCACCAACACGAGTTACTCTACATACATCAGGGCCCGCTCTAGCGGTTACGTCGCCCCGGACAAAAAGACAAATTGCCGCCCATTAATAATATATATATATTTTTTAAATCAAGGTACATATTTTTGATTTTCAATAAAAATCAAATCATTTTATGTAAATTTTAATAAAAGCATATATTTAGAATGAAACATGTAACATAACAGAAAATTGATAATCAATCAGTAGAAATTAATTAAGAAATATCTGTACCTAGCCACAAATTGTTAACCATATAATTTTTTACATTTTTAAATGCTATTAAAAATGTGTATTATTGCACAATCAATCAAAATGCCATTATTTTGAAAATAAAACAAGGTAACATCAACTACGCTAAAATCACAAAAAACTTTTTTTTCTCACTTTCAGTTCTGCAAACTTTTTTATTACATCTTTTAAATTTACTTGATCAGCAATTTCATGCTCAATTGCCAAAATGGCCAAACCATTAAGACGATTTTGTGTAGTAGTCGAACGTAAAAAGTTCTTAATTAATTTTAACTTATAGAAACTCCTTTCGCCACTTGCTACAGTTATTGGTATCGTTAGCAATATTCTTACAGCAATAGTAAGGTTTGGGGCAAAATTTAACTTTGTAATTAAGCTCAGTACATTGCTTAGGCTTTCTTTTTTGCCCAAAAGCGCAGATACTGCTGAAATTTCCTCTGCTAATTCTACCCTATTTATGTCAACAGAATCACCATCAGTTAAAATACATTCTAAATTCTTACAGTGTTTTAGTAGCATTTCTTTGGACATGGTATTTAAATCGTATATATTATATAAGAATTGAAAATAGTTACTATGATTACTAAGTTGTTCAAATCTAGCATATAGTGCATTTAGTGCTTGATCGATTGTAAAATAAAAAAAATCTATTTTATATTTTTCTTTTGGATCTTGATCGGTTCATCTCGTGCTTCGTATGAGAAGTTCCTTTTTATTCTTCTTACGCGGTGTCGTGTTATTGTTGATCCAAAATTAGCCTCCACGTCAATTTCGGTAGCAAGTTCTTTTGCATCAATAATAGTTTCATCGAAGGACGAATCCGATCGAAGATTCTTGAAAAATATTTTGCAGTTTTGTAAAAGATCAAGTGCAGAGGCTAGATCAAAACCTTTTTTTGCATCAACTTGCGTATTGGATTAATTCAATTTAGTATTGTATGCCAAATAACTAATGAACACAAAAACTTAAATTGTTTAATACAATTTAATAAACCCGAGGCCTCGTCTCTTATTAAATTATCAATTTCTTGGTTTTCGTAAATGCTTAGCAAGGCGTCGTATACATCTCCCAAATGGAATCTCAAAGGTTTTAAGGCATCTATCCTACTCTCCCATCTAGTGTCACTCAATGGTTTCAAAGTTAAACCTTGAACACGTTTTAAAAGTATTGCCCATCAAAAAGTAGATGCCGAAAAAAATAAATATATTTTTGGACCATGTTGAAGAAATTAGCGGCTTCCAAGGATGCTTTTGCCATATCATTAACAACAAGATTGAGAGAGTGGCTACTACACGGAACATAGAATCCTCGCGAATTATATTGTTTAATTTTAGATTGCACTCCTGCTTTATCGCCCCTCATATTGGACCCGTTGTCGTATCCCTGCCCTCTGATATCCTGCAAATTTAAACCCAAGTCATTAAGTTCTCCAATTATAATATCAGTCATTTGTTTTCCTGTGGATCTTTCGACTGGTAAGAAGCCTAAAAAGCTTTCATTAATTTTAATTTCAACATCAGCGTCAAATTTATTGATTGAAACATATCTGATTACAAGAGTCATTTGCTCTACCTTACTAATGTCAGGAGTACAGTCTAAAATTATGGAAAAATATTTGGATTTTTTTATTTCATCAGTAATATGAGACTTTACACTTTGATGCAGCAGATCTATTATCTCGTTTTGTATATTTTTCCCGAGATAGTGAGCTTTAGTCTCTTCTTTTTTGAGCACTCTACGGACGTGCTCTTCCATAATGGGATCAAATTCAAATAGCAACTCAACTATTTTTAAGAAATTACCGTTATTATACTCAAACAACTTGTCGCTTGTACCTTGAAAAGCCAGACAACTTTTACCAAGCATTTTAGTAATTGCTACGATTCTTAGAAGCACCTCGTTCCAATGGTTTGTTTCGGCATTAATAATTCTTTGAGCAGCCGCATCTATAGTTTTACAACACTTTAACCTTTGGTTCATTTCTAGCCATGATTTTTGGGCCTGAATATGATTTTTGGAAATTTCATGCTCTTTTAAAGTTTCGCCGAGGTGCTTCCAACTTTTAAAACCCTCCTTTAAAAGAGACCTAACTATACAGCCGAAAATTTTGCAACAGAAGCAGTAAACGCAGTTTTGTGAAAGAGAGTACACTAGCCAGTCTCGTAAAACTTGCTCTCCATTGCTTAAAATTCGTGTATAATAATTTGCGCTAAAATGTCGACCAGTGTCATTGGAAGGAAATTTGTAATTATGCAATGGTTTAGGTGGACCTTGTCTTACTAAAAAACATCTTTCGGCGTCTCCTAAAATTCTTGGCCACAATGATGCTGGATCTGTACTCAAAGTTTGTAGAACGCTTTCTGTGGGTGTCACGTTGGTGTCCAATTCGAGCCATCGAAGCAGCCAGCCTCGGATGCTCGTATTAAGAAGTAAGTACGTTGGTGTCAATTTTTTCAATGCTTTCGTCTGGTGATGGTAGAGTCAGAGTGTCGTCAGTTCCAATTGATTTAGAAACTTCGTCCATTTGTTTGTCATCATCATTCTCTGACGATTCCGTATTTTCTTTTATAACCGGACTTGATGTTGGATTCTCAGAGTCGTCATTTGTTATGGTACAACTTTTGATATAATTTTTTAACGCGCCAGCTTGTTTTTGCCTTTCGGCTTCCTTTTCCAGCCTTCTTTTTTTGTACTGGTAACCAGACAGTTTTCTTAGACCGTCAGACATTCTGGAACAGGCACCCACATAACTCAAATTAAACATTCTAAACTATAAAATAATAATTAAAAATAAAGATTTATCCTTGTTCTAAATAAGCTAAAACCGTAATTAACATAACTTCAAAATTATATTCTGTCAACCGACATAAAAAATATTTATGCGCTACACTACACAAAATATTTTTCATATCCTGTGAACGTAAAGAAAGTCTAGTGTAATTATATATGTATTTTATAATAACAAATATTTCAGCAAATCATAAATAGTCATTAAAAACAATTTTATAATTCTTGATTTTGAGATTTTATTCTGTTCAATTATTCAAATATATTATTATAAAATGCGTTTTATCGAAGCAATGAACTTAACAAATGTCTTATATTATTGATTCAAATAATTATTTTCATAAAACAAAAATATAAATAATTATACCTATAGAATACATTCAAATTTGATACAATATTTTATTGATTCAATAAACAGCCTTTTTGGATAAATAAAATATTTATTTTATTTTAAACGCTTTCATTGTTTCGATTCGATAATCGATTTACGATAAACTAGTATCTATCAAACTAAACAACAGCTTAATATTATAGATGTACTTACCTTTCAAAATTAAGAAATCACACTGAAGTAAATTTTATGAACTTACTTTGCTTCACTACCAACGTAATAGCAAGAATAATGCTATTGTGTAATGAAACCGCTCGAGGTTAGAGGTAATAAGCAAGTCTATGCATGTTCAAACACAAGTTGAAGCAGCGCTCTGCTCGCGTGCTATTCTGTTCAAAGAAGTATATGCATTGCATGTTCAAACAAGTTCAAGCAGCATCCTTTACAAATTCTGCGTTAATTTATTAATAAAATAAATTATTAGTTTATAAAATGTTTCCTTTTCGGAATTATAAAAATTTACTAGATTTTTGTAAGTTTATAGTCAACTTTTATTGTTTAATGTGTTTAACATAGATTGCCGTAATAAATGTTTTAAAAAATGAATCACCGTCCAATCTTTCATATCTCTGAAATCTTTAAATATTGTGATATGTATCACAATCTCACGAAATTAAATTAATGCTGGGATTTTCCGTTCTCCCCTGAAACGGAAAAACGGTTATTTAATTAAACATACCGCTCTTTTATGACTGTTTTCTTTAGAATCAAGAATTGTAAATATTTTTAGCTTTTAGACATAAACAATATAAATACGCTACGCACTGTAAATTTTTAGCGAACGAAAAAATCGATATGTGAAATTTTCTATTAATTGGGTATTTAACACACCAATATTTTTCTCACACCTACAGCCAAAATACCGCCCCCAAATTTTGCCGCCCCGGTCAAATGTCCGGGTTTCCCGCCCCTAGAGCGGGCGCTGCATACATTAACCTATACACAACAGAATAATAACGAGTGTCCAGTGCTTTAAGTGAATTAAAATAATAAACCGACCAGTGTATAATAAAGGTCGTGTTTTGTGTTTTTTTTTTTAACAGGGAGTACTCTATTTTAATTATTTTAACGAATTGAATTAAAATAATAACTTTCGTTATTAAACGAAGAGATATTGTTTTGGGACTGCACTAGTCAAAAGTGCATAACCCACGATGAAAAATTATCAGAACTGAATAAATGAATTATAGCGCAATTATTAATTTAAAAAATAAATATTTTACGATTTTATCGTGATTGAGAAAATCGGTATTAATTTAAATATCGACCATCCATATATAATGAATAGTCGCTCATTTGACTAAATTTGTTTGAATTATCGAATAACTAGTTTATTGCGAAAATATTCTAAACGACTGATAATTATACATCAGATGACATATGAATAAAATGTATGTGTTTATAGTATTAAGATTTTAATGAATAATTTGCTTATTCACAATAATTACTTACGGTTGTTAAGTAACTAACCTAGAAATAACAATGATAACTTTGTCACCAAGTAATGATTCTGTTCTCAAATAATTTCAATCCAATGAAAGCTATAACAAGAGTTTTTTTATTCTTGATTTTTTTCTCTTGCCAATAAATAATTGTAATAATTAACGAATAAATAATAATAGTATTTTTAACAGTGCAGCACAGAGCACGTGTTTTAATCACAACTGCTGAATGCATTTTACTAACCGTACGATAGTACGATATATATCGGTTTATGGTACCGACTTTTATAATTTTAAATCTTTGTTTATTTTTGTAGTAATCCATTATTAAATATTGTTCAATAAGATAACATCTTGTAATCTGGTATCATGCATCTTCCAAGAACACACGAATTTGGTAATATAACTGAATAAAGAGGACATAACCTCATTAACTAAAACTATTGTACCAGACATCAGTGTTACCAGCCTTGAGATACAAAGAGCTCAAGAATTGGTTATAGTAATTATTGTTTTGTAAAGACATTATTAATTGATTGTTTTTTTTTTTTTTTAAAAGAGTTCATGGCATTTTACAATTGTTAATAAATCCCAATTTATTTACCAGTGGAACAGAGTTTTTGATTTTTTTTTTTAAATAGTTTAATTTTTATGAACAGTTCTATCAGAAGGTGGCGGTAGGATTTGAATGTTCAATACCATTCAAATTGTAGTTACACTTTTAATTTGCTTTATTGTGCATGTACATTATTTAAGATATTCAAACAGAATATCCATATATGTGTGTCAAGTGTTTTTTGCAGCAGAAGAAGTCACCAACAAGAACATTGAAAACATCCACATGTGGTAAGTGGGGAGGTTGACAGTGAAGTGTTAAATACTCTTTTAAACTAAAAGACTTAAACGTGAACACCCACACTAATTCCTATTAATAATCACACCTGTAATAATCATAAACAATAATATTACTCGACTTGAGTATATCTACACACATCTACATCATCTACTTGTATCTGTTTTGTAACAGATTGGAGCCCAACGTCTGAGCGCGAATTAGGAAGAAAACGCTTAACAATTTAGGTAATTAAACAAATAATTTCCTAACCTAATTCGACGAAAAGACAGCAAGTGCATTACCAAGGTAACAAGATGTACAGGAGGTCGACTTCGAAAAAACGAGCAGCAGAGGCAGGAAGAGAGGCCAGACTAGAAGAAAAAGAAGCGACATTAGCTGAAGATGTTGAGGAGATATTGTTAGAAGTTGAAGATAGGCAATCTGAACCGGCGGAGGAGGTTCAGCAACCGGAAGATGAACCGGAAGTCATACCGCAGGAAATTCAACTTGAAGTAAGCCAACCCGAGAAACCGATGCAGCCAGGAGACATGTACGTCATAGAAACGTTAATAAGTATGAGAGCATTGATGGAAGAAGGCCAGAAGAAGATGGAATCCACAGACCAGAAGATAGAAACAATGAATAAGAAGATGGAATCCACAGACCAGAAGATAGAAACAATGAATAAGAAGCTGGACGAAACCAGTCAATCCACGAAGGAGGAATTAAGCAAGAACATAGAATCCCTGAAGGAGGACTTGAATAGTAAAATAAATGAAACAATTAAGAAGACTGAAGAATTCATAAACCAGAAGACTGAAGAGCTATTGGAAAAGAAGATGGAAATAATGAAGGAAAATTTGTCTGCAGATTTAGGAGCCAAAATCAATGAAATCAATGGGAAATTAGACCAAATGAGAAAGAAAATGAAGGAAGATGGCAAGAAGAGCGTGGAGTCGATAAACCCGGTAGTGGATGATGATTATAAGCGATTGGGATGATGATTATAAGCGATTGGGAGAGACAACCAAAAGATGTTGTGAAGAGACAAAAGAGAGTGTTAAGAAGATAAGAAGAGAATTAATAATAGGCAATCAAATGGAGGTTGAAGAAGTACACGAAGATAAAAACTCGGAACAAGTGAGTCCAAAGCCTGAAGAGAGGGGAGAAGAGAAGATCCAAATAATTCAAGAAATGGAAGAGGTGAAGATGGAAGAAAGAAGAACCATACGTCCAAAAAAGACAAGGGTTACAAAAGAATTAATTGAAATGACTCGAGGCGGTCTGATTAATATGATCAACTTACCAATCGTCAACCATGAAGAAGGGGTCTTCAGGAAGGAGTATCGGAGGAGTTTCATGAAGATGGACGAGGAGGAAGATTATGTAACAACGAAGAAGAATATGAGCTATAAAGTATCTCAACCAAAGATTTCCAAAAGAAGAGTGAGATATTTTAAGAAAAAGGAAGGCTATCAAGAGCAATGGGACCGGATCATCGAAGGGTACGCCAGAGAAATAAGAGAACTGAGGAAGAAGAGGAGCCAATTAATGGAAGGACCCAATCAGAAGACAGATGACAGTCAAACAGGATTGGAAGAGATACCAAACGTCAGTACTAACAACAACCAGGAGAACACTGGACACAAGTACACCGAACAGAAAGAGAAGAAGAAGAAGAAGGAAGAACGGAAGGCAGACGAAGCCCTAATAGCATCAAAATGGAAAAACCAAATGATAGCCAGATATATGACGAGAACCAATAGGAGTATGAACGCTGAAGAAGTTCGAACGACAAGAAGAGAGGAGAGCGATGATTACGGATAAAAATGAATAAAAAATACGTTGAAATATGGGACGGATTATTTTGATAACAAATGATGCTGACATGAACTTCCATGAAACAGTATATTGAAGATTAAATTATGAAGTGAAAGTGAAATATTGCGATGAAGATTATTTGTTATTGTTACTAAGTAAAAAATGAAAATATAATTGTGAGAATAAATGTTGACTATACGAAGAAAGGGTGAAATATTGCTATGAAGATTATTTGTTATTTATGCTAAATAAGAAGTGAATATATTACTGTGAGAATAAACGTTGACTATATTGTAATTCTGTAATGTAAAAATCTGTTCTAAAGAAGTTATGTAAAGGATAAAGAAAATTGTGTTTACCCGTACTACACATAATAGAAATAAAAACAATACGAGATCGACACACAACAACTACGGCATGAATTAAGATTTCCAAGAGCCAAGTCAACAGTAAAACAACAACTTACCCGTACTATACAAAGAAAAAAAAAAGGTAAAACTATACGAGACTGACACCCTACAACTACGGCACAGTAATTTCCTAGAGCCAAGTCAACTAGTAAACAACAACTTACCCGTACTATACAAAGAAAGAAAAAAAATAAATAAAAACTGTACGAGACTGACAAACTACATCTTTGGCACCAATATATGTATAATATAAAATAATTCCAAGAGCCACGTCAACAAGTAAATACCAGCTTACCCGTACTATTAGAGAAGAATTATACGATGATTATATATGATAAACAACAACTTACCCGTACTACATAAAAGTAAAACTATACGAGACTGACACCCAACATCTTTGGCACAAAATAATTCCAAGAGCCAAGTCAACAGTAATCAACAACTTACCCGTACTATACATAAAAGAAAAAACAAAAACTTATACGAGAAGGACAAATTACAACCATGGCAAAAATAATATACTTCCTAGAGCCACGTCAACAGTAAGTAACAACTTAACCGTACATACAAGAAAAAATAACAATACGAGATCGACACACAACAACTACGGCATGAATTAGTATTTCCAAGAGCCAAGTCAACATGTAAATAACAACTTACCCGTACCAATAAAAGAGGAGAGACAATGGACTAGATGATATAAATAAGAAGAAGAAAATAAGAAGTTGGAGGAACGAAAGCAAATAAATATCATTAATGTAGACACTAGAAGACCTCGAAGAGAGCCTATATCAAATGGGTTATATTTCATTTGACAGCATGAGAATATATTCATGAATTGTATCCAGAGAAGTGAATCCTGAAAATGAAGAAGATTATGAAATGACGTTTAATGTAATACCAAGAGAAAAGATTAATTGATGACAAAGAAGAATGAAAAAATAATATATTAACGAAGATGATCATGAGAGTATACCAGAAATGAAATGTAAAACAAACTATCCCTGTAAAATGTGAAGAATTTAGTTAAGTTGAATCAAGAAGAAGAGAGTATAACAATGTATAAACCGCAGATGCGTGAGATAATCCCAAGGATATTTATTATTTGTCGAAAGAACGACCAATCTATATTTTTGAATTAATTTGAGATGAATTGACTGATGAAAAATGCCAGCAATCATTTATATTATTGATGGAGATGATGTGCCTCCGTATTTATTGATGTTAGTATGGCCAGTGGAGTTGTATGCCAAAGTGAGCCACTCTGAACTGCCCCAGCTAAACTTATGTTAGGGAATTAGGTAACTAAATAGACAAGGGAGATAATTACATAGAAAAGAAATAATTATGATTCAAATAGAAGAAAGTGAAGGGATATATAAAAAAGCATAAGAGTCGACATGGAAATATACAACAATTGATGAATTCTTCAAATAAATATACTAATTCAGAATTAATCAATTCTTATAGGAAGGCATATGTAATGTACCAAATTGGCAGTTACATAAAGTAACTAATTATTACGTCAAGTGACGGGAGATCATGAAAATATTTCAAAGTACATAAAATGATGTAGACAAAGTGTGTATCTACAAAGATATATTATTGAAAAAATCCAACAAAGAAGAAGGAAGAGTAATATAGCATCATCGAGTACAAAAGAGAGAGAAAATGACAACGAGCCAATATAAAATGTTAGAAACCAGGCCCAATAGATTCCAACCAGTGAGGGGAAACAACAAAATAACTATTAAAATGAAGAGGAGACAACTCAAGAACAACCACAAATATGGTAAAACAAACAAATTTATTTATTAGTATAAATACTATGGAACAATGACTACCACGAATGGAAATATGACAAGAATAAGGGAACATTGATTATCACAAGTAATGTACAACCCAGGAGAACACCGATAGTGAACAACAATTAACCAGAAGAAGGAAGGAAGAAGAAGAGCAAAGGAAACATAACATGAAGAATGAAGATAATGTATGGACAATACAAGAAATCACCATTCACCAAGTATACAAGGAACTATATTGATGACCGGAAGAAGTGTAATGATTATTCGAGGATCAACTATAAAGAAACCAGTGTTTAGCATAATTGAGTAATCACAAACAATAACAGTGAAAACTTATATAAGTGTGACAACCTGTAACAAGTTAACCAATTTTACCCCAAATAAACACCACAGACAATACAAGTGAGAATGTTTATAACAAAGGAAAATGAGTTACCATTATAAGTGGAAGAATCTAAGATTAACTAGTTAAAATGCACAGACAATTAGTGTGACCAGTTTAATCAAGATTGTAACCCAAAATAGATAATCATTAAGACCACCGAGAGAAATGTGAGATAGAACAGTAAGTTAATTGTTCATAGGAACTGATAATAAAAGCTTTGTAAACCTTAAAATGAAATGTAACTAAATGCCACGACAAGACAGAATAAAATATAAATAAAACCCAGAACAAATAGTAACAAATAAGCTAGTTTGTTAAGTATCAAACAATCAATGTACCAAAAACTAGGTACAACACAACAAGAAATGTAATACCATTAGATTAAGAATACTTGTGTTATTGTTTCAAAGAATAGTGTAAACATGTGTATTACTTAATAATTAAACCATTGTAGTAGAATACCATAATGAAATGATAATAGTAGAATCAAATACTGCATAAGAATATGTTGCACATTGTTACCAGATAACTGACACATAACCTCATAGAAAGTGCACCTATAACATAAGATAATATATATTAATTAAACCAAGCCACTATCAACAATTGTTTCAACCAAAGACTAATTATGAACAGTAATGCAAACTAATAAATAACATTTGTACTGAAATACACAGCAAATGAATCAGATTAAATATGATATCATAAAGCCAAAAGAACAGAAACCCAATGTGACAAGTTAGTTAATCAAAATGCACTATTAAAACTTTATTAAAAGATTACTAAAGTTGTTATCAGTAGTTAGAGAAAGATCTGATACTACTATGAGAACATATCTCAAATGTAATAGTAGTAGTTTTATGATTAAAATATTAGGAACTAACTAACTATCATTGTAAAACCAGATGTAAACAAACACAATACTAAGAGTTGGAAAGCTTTCAGATAACGAAAGACTGATAAATACATTAAACAAACAATGTACTACAATTGTACACTATTTTAATGTATAACATTATATACCTTATGTGGTAAAATAATTGAAAAAGTGACAAATTAAAGAAATGAGAACAGAAGGTATTTTTGATAAGACTATTAGTATATGAAAAATAACATTGTTCATAAAATAAAATGTGAACAAATGTGAATAAATGTATATATTATTGTTAGAATGCCAAACAAATGTAATTAGGTAAGAAATAATAGCGTTACATGCAATTATAAACAATCGAATATAGTCGATAAGGACGCCATTACCAAATATTGTTTAAATGGTAATTACAACTATTTTATGTATTAAAACGAAAGAGAAATGGACTCGAGACATTTAATAATGAGTGTTATAGTGTAATTGGAACAAAATATGGTGATACAAACTTATTTATATTAAGAAGCACCATATGAGTTTGTGAAACGGCTAAGTGAGTTAATAATGAACGGATTTAATCCTTGTTTAGACTTAAATTAAAGCCACAAGTGTCCACAATTTAATGCCACTAACCGTGCAACTATACGATAATTAATAAAAAAGTTATGACACTTATAAACTTTTCTGTCATTTCTTATATCGATGCATACGTCACCTGTAGCCTCGAACCCAAGCGATAATTTGTAAAAAATTAGAAGTTTTATTTAACCAAAGTGTTTTGGGGTTGAGAGTTTGACCCTTTAAACCAATCAAATGGCTTAAAATAACCAGACAAGAAGGAGATGCTTTGATGAAGCCAGCATTCGTTCCGTATCACTCAACAAGCAAAGTTCACGAAGGAAGTTGTCAAGATTATTTAAAATGTGCGCGCCACCAACACGAGTTACTCTACATACATTAACCTATACACAACAGAATAATAACGAGTGTCTAGTGCTTTAAGTGAATTAAAATAATAAACCGACCAGTGTATAATAAAGGTCGTGTTTTGTGTGTGTTTTTTTTTAAACAGGGAGTACTCTATTTTAATTATTTTAACGAATTGAATTAAAATAATAACTTTCGTTATTAAACGAAGAGATATTGTTTTGGGACTGCACTAGTCAAAAGTGCATAACCCACGATGAAAAATTATCAGAACTGAATAAATGAATTATATTTAATGAAGAAATTTGTGTTAGTGGTTGAAATCACAATCAGAATGATCACAGTTGCACACCACTATATAAAAATTATCCCAATTAGCGCTTTCAAGCTTCACAGCCCATCGTCAGATTGGAATAGCCCATCGTCAGCTATTCCAATCTGACGATGGGCTGTGAAGCTTGAAAGCGCTAATTGGGATAATTTTTATATAGTGGTGTGCAACTGTGATCATTCTGAAAATGAATTATAGCGCAATTATTAATTTAAAAAATAAATATTTTATGATTTTATCGTGATTGAGAAAATCGGTATTAATTTAAATATCGACCATCCATATATAATGAATAGTCGCTCATTTGACTAAATTTGTTTGAATTAACGAATAACTAGTTTATTGCGAAAATATTCTAAACGACTGATAATTATATATCAGATGACATATGAATAAAATGTATGTGTTTATAGTATTAAGATTTTAATGAATAATATGCTTATTCACAATAATTACTTACGGTTGTTAAGTAACTAACCTAGAAATAACAATGATAACTTTGTCACCAAGTAATGATTCTGTTCTCAAATAATTTCAATCCAATGAAAGCTATAACAAGAGTTTTTTTATTCTAGATTTTTTCTCTTGCCAATAAATAATTTTAATAATTAACGAATAAATAATAATAGTATTTTTAACAGTGCAGCACAGAGCACGTGTTTTACTCACAACTGCTGAATGCATTTTACTAACCGTACGATAGTACGATATATATCGGTTTATGGTACCGACTTTTATAATTTTAAATCTTTGTTTATTTTTGTAGTAATCCATTATTAAATATTGTTCAATAAGATAACATCTTGTAATCTGGTATCATGCATCTTCCAAGAACACACGAATTTGGTACGTTAACTAAAACTATTGTACCAGACATCAGTGTTACCAGCCTTGAGATACAAAGAGCTCAAGAATTGTTTATAGTAATTATTGTTTTGTAAAGACATTATTAATTGATTTTTTTTTTTTTTAAAGAGTTCATGGCATTTTACAATTGTTAATAAATCCCAATTTATTTACCAGTGGAAGAGTTTTTGATTTTTTTTTTAAATAGTTTAATTTTTATGAACGGTTCTATCAGAAGGTGGCGGTAGGATTTGAATGTTCAATACCATTCAAATTGTAGTTACACTTTTAATTTGCTTTATTGTGCATGTACATTATTTAAGATATTCAAACAGAATATCCATATATGTGTATCAAGTGTTTTTGCAGCAGAAGAAGTCACCAACAAGAACAATGAAAACATCCACATGTGGTAAGTGGGGAGGTTGACAGTGAAGTGTTAAATAACGTGAACACCCACACTAATTCCTATTAATAATCACACCCGTAATAATCAAATAATCATAAACAATAATATTACTCGACTTGAGTATATCTACACACATCTACATCATCTACTTGTATCTGTTTTGTAACAATATATATATATATATATATATATATATATATATATATATAGACATAACGAGTAAAAGTGTATAAAACGAGTTTGAATTGATGGGTGAATTTTGTTTATATTTTCTTCAATTTAGGGCATCAGTTCAACGTCATCGATTGTTGAACACCGATCTGATGGCAAATTATTCATCATCAAAAATGTTCTACAATCACAGCTAATTTCTATGGGGTATTGGTTAAACTGATGGGCTGCTATATCTATATATATATATATAAATCAGACGAGTGTATTCCGTGAAAGCCCAAGTTGGGATCACCACTTTGTAACCTAACGAGTCGTATTGGTTTAACAAGCCACACATTGATTGCGTCACTTTATAATAGGACGTTTACGTATGGGTTAAACAGAGAGGGGGAAATTGTTACGGATTCTCCTCGCATTCCTTTCTGATGACGTCACATTCTACCAATTCACTCCCGTGTAAATTTTTTCCCTCTCCTCTGCTATAAGAAGTTAACACTTCAAAAAAAGGGGACTATATGTAAAAATTTAATTGTCTGGGAAATTAATCAATGGGGATTTAAATAAATTTAGATTTCCTTAATAACAAAATTGTAACGATGTAATAGAGTAAGGACATTGTAAAGTAGCTATAAGAAGTGAAATGAATTGAGAGGGGTTGAGTGAGAGTAAATACGATAAGAACACGTGTGTGATGTGAATGACCAGGGTTTGGGACTAGACAGCAGGTAGTAAGCGAAAGTCAGTGACGAAGGGTGGCCGGTTGATATCAAAAACGAAAACGTGGATCAATTGAAGGAATGTAAACAAACTATGTTTTGAATAATGAATCTAGAGGCATACAGAATGATTCATCATAATTCTGACAATAATTATAAACAAATCATTTTGAGGGACAATGTAACGTAACACTACCGGTTACAGCCAGTTGTGTGGTAAAACACATTTATATCAATAGTATATTCTGATGTAGACTATCAATATTAATAGATGTAATGTTAGCAAGTAGACATACAGATGAGAATTGTACCAAGTATTTGTTATATAAGTAAGAGGTGGACTAGTGAGGCGACACGTTGGCGCCGAGCAAGTGTAAAATTGTATTGTATGTACAACTTTCTAAGTCGTAAAGATATAAAACGCTTTGTTTGCACAAAACAGTGAAAAATATGAAGTACCGTTAGAAGTAGGGTGTTTTCGGCCTTCAAAATACAAAGAGTGATACGTTATAACGGGGGTGGTTTTAGAAAACAAATTTCTCTTTTTAACGAGATAATGGTCTGGCGGAAAGAAGTGCGCGTCTGTAAGAGTTCTCCAATCAGGGATAGCGTCACCTCGCGCGCGAAGTTATTTCGAGTGTTAACTGGATAATTTCAAACTTACCGGCAACACGTTTGAATTTTGGCCAATGATGGTAATCTTAAGTGTAGTGGCAGTATGGGAAGTCTGTGTGAAACTATAAAAGTAACTCGTGAAGGAACTTAGAGGAGAATCAGTCAGTCAGTTACCAGTTAGCAAGCAGTCAGTCCGTGAAAGTTTGTTAGTGGCAGTTTTTGCTAGTTGTTGTTAGAGAGAGTTAGAAGTTATGTCTTAATCATTAAGCAATCTAAGACAGTCTGTAACATATTCATTCAGTCAATCAGTATTCGGTCATTAGACAAACCAGTTAGTTATCGTCATGAAGAAGTAAAGTAAGTAGTTAGGAGGAAGTGAAAAAAAAAACAAGCGGTCATTAATAAGTCAAGCAGTATTATGTATCCTGTGCGCGGCATCAAGACCGAAGCAGTATTATTTATCATGTGCGCGGCCGTATGAGAAAGTCAAAGTTTCGGAGGGCGTGGAGATGAATGGTTATCGCAATAGTGTGTGAATAAAAACCAGAGTAAGATCAATTGTGTTGTGAGGTGTAAAATGTGGAACGAGCAGGACGGAGTAATGGATAATCAAACTCAAGTAATCGTATCAAATTAAAATGTTGTAATCAAATAATTTTATGTAGTATAGTTGTCTACCTACGTTTAACCCATTTCATTCTAAAAGAACCCATGAAGACGACGTTCAGATGCTGAAGTGTATTTTATGTCTTACGACATAGAATCAGAGTACAAAGTTTAAATATTTAATATAAATTTGAATGATAGTTCGATATTTATGATATGTTAGATCTTAAGTCATGTCGTTGATCAAAGTTAATTTATGATGAGAATGAAGGAGATTTCTAGTTCCAAGAGTAACTTAGCAATGTTATAAATAATATTCAATGTGTTAATTATTAATCTCTTATAAATTATAAATAATATTCAATGTGTTATATAATCTCATAAATTATAGAGAATAGTCAATGGACTAATTAAGCTCTGTAACGGTACAGAATTATATGATAGGAAGAGACGGTAAAGATTCAATTCAGATTTGAAAGCAGTCAGTATTCACCTGTGAGGTGCCCCAGTGTAACCAGGAACATACACTGTTATCATAAATTGTTGATGTCTGGAGACAGCCAAGCCAGACGTATTACGTAATAGCCCTAGCAGCAGTCTTTGTATGTGAATCACAGTATGCAGTCTATCACCAGTTGTTGCATCAGCCAGTAGCAGATAGCAGTCTTCAACCAGAGCGGTCGTAAGTTAAACAGTGGCCTCGGGTGCAAGATAGGCCGAAAGTACTATAATCGGCCTATCTAGTAAAGTGCGCAATACAACAGTAAACTAACTACAGCACCGGTTATACGAAAAGTTTTAAAACAAACTTTGGTGTCGGAGTAAAAAGACGTAATTGCAGTATGTGACCAAGTGTAGATAAGCAGCAGCGAAAACAGTTCATCTAATAATAATCTATCATTTATTTTTTTTTAAGTGTACACAAATAAATAATGAGATCTCAAACAGTGGGGTTTAAAAACAAAGTGTAAAAAGAATGAGAGAGTGTAACAGGACAAAAAGGCCTGTTGTCATAATTATGGGGTTCAAGGATTTTGCATTGTATTTTTTATTGTATTCATACACATAAAGCATGGTTATGTCAATTTCGCTATGTCTGCATAAACAACGCAATTTCATCGATACGATTCAACTCAAGGTCGAGGGCACACGTGTAAAAGAAGATGTATTCAATGGCGGTTTTGATCGACACAAACAAATTGGTATGACAAATATTGACACGTCACAGCGGTGACGAGGAAGAATGCCGTCAGCTGATGCGGACAAATAGTTGATCACAATTGATCCCCTTCACCTGTCGACAATTCGACACAGTGTCTGCCCACTCTGAAGAACTTTGTCATGGCGACAACACATAAATTTTTCTCTGGTCCAAAATAACCAGTTAAAAGTGTGAAACTAATTTAAAAATGTAGTCATCAGTCAATAGTGAACAGTTAACAGTTAAACCATGTAAATTCAGGTAAATAACAGACAAAGAACAGACAGTACAAACAACAACTAAGTACGCCAGCCAACGGCCGGATCATGGAGAACGTCTGAACTGCAGAACAACTACAACCTTCAGGAAAGTCATAATTCTTATTATTTTATATTTGCAAAATTAGAGCTCTGAATAATCCCGAATAGAATTTTCAATGCAACAAAGTTAATATCTGTAACAGTAGTATGTGAGGGAGAGAGTGAAAGTGAATGCCGGCTACCATTAAACTAGGCATTGGTTTATGGGGTATAAAAGGGGTTATGCTAATGAATGAATAAATAAAATCGCAATTGCAAGGTAAAGAATGTTTCTTTTGTACTATTATGTTCAAGTACATGATCTAGAAAATTAATAACGATAATTGATGAGTAAGAGCGGAACTACATAGCCGCCATTTTGTGTAATGACTCCAAGTTGATTTAACCCTTTGTAATGTAACTGAGCAACTATAGAGATTATTAAACCAGTGTGTTATTCTCAACAAATGTGTATGAATCGTTATTTCAATAACCCAGGCTGCTTCCGTCTCTCGTTTAACGATACTTTGGGACCCTTAGGTACAAATAAAACATCCAGTGCAGACGAATTGAACACGTGGCAACCGGAAGTATGGTACTTCACACAAGAGTAATGCAAATAAAATACATTATTATGGTAAGTACTCATAATTATAAATATGCAGAGTGGAAGACAGGTAACAAGAGTGAGTGAGGTAAGAAAGGGGGAGAAAGAAAACATTAAGGAGAGCACTGGTTCGTATAGTATATATATAATTTACATATTTTGATATTGTAACCTTATTGATAAAAATTATAAGTAAAGTAAAAGAAAGAAGTCAATTTTTATGTTAAATAAAATAGTATTTGAATTATCATGAATAAGTGTTAGAGTAAGTTATTACGCCCGTTTAACATAACCTGTCCTGTATGGAAATCTCGCCTAATCGGACCTGGTAAGTAATGAGAAGTAAATAATGGGAAAATGTATTAAGGTTTCCATATTTGTCCTTTTGTTTTAAAAATATTGGTGGCGACCTATAAGTTGGGAATCTTCTGTTTTTGGTAAGTCAGGGCGAATGCATAAAAGGTAAGTAAAAGTTTAATATAAGGGGGGGGTAAGAAAAAGACCTTAACAGTGGCGACTCTGCCAGGATGACTCATATGGAATTTTCTGATATGGGTTTAGGCGTGATTGCAAGTACGAGACAGGTTGTGGTAACGGCGTATGTGTGAATAATTGTAGTCTTTATATAAAGGGTATTTAACATAAAATAAAATAAAACAGTATGTTTAACATGGCCGGGGCACAATCCATAGTAATTAGTGAGGCGGGAGCAAATTCTACTCCCATAGTAACTAAAATAAAAGAGAAAGAGTATTCAATGAATGATGTATTTAATTTCATGAGAGCAATGTCCGATGATATTAAGCAGAGTGTGAATAGTCGTTTTGATAATAATGATATAAAATTTGATGAACTGTAACTCTCTACTTTTACTATTTAATTAGTTACATTTATCTTGTGTGTACTGGTAATAATTAATTTCACTTTTAAAACCGGACGCCATGTTGTCAGATTGGGCAACATCATACAAGTTTACATTTAGGGCCAGAATTCGGGTAACACGAACCAGGGTTGTGAAATATATTACCTGAAATAATTATACTCAAGATAAAATGTACAAGTGACTTTTTATTTTTAAGATGAATCTAAATACATACTGAAAACTGACTCTAATAGGTACCAAACGCGTACATATTACGTGTTTGGTGCGTTTAGCAAACATTAAACCCTCCAAAATATCTACAAGTAAACATGTGATTATTAAACATTAAACATATATATATCTCGCACAACCCAGCACTTAGAAAATTTAAGTCACTCTCTCTCTCTCTCTCTCACTCTCTCTCTCTCACGCTCTGGTACAATTTATTTATTTTTTGAGCTCATTTAAAATTTTAAATAAAATTTGGTTTAAAATTGGTCATTTTAATATTGAATGAATTTTTAGTTGTTCATTTTAACATTGAATGATGCTGTTTTACGTGAAATAAAAAATGTTGGAACGTTCTCACCAAATTTTGGACAGCTACTTAGCTGCGGTTGTTTGTCCGGTAAAACATCGCACACCGCGAGTTCACTGATTTCGCTACCGGTCAGATCTTGAAGTATTTGCTGATAAACAACACTGTTTTAATCCACTTTTGGTGGTGTAAAAGTTAAAATTTATACTTGGTGAACCTTTTTGCTGGCCGGCTACGTTCACGCTTCCTGATGAAATGACACACAGTCTTTGTTTCACATTGCGTAGGTGGGGTAAAAACTACGTCATCAGGCTATTGTTCATATAGCCAAGCCTCGAGTTGTTTACGGCAATATGCATTCCGTACCACTGACGTCATCAAGACTCGTCACTTTATCTCGGTATGTGACATACGTTTCTTGCTGTGTTTTGTCGTTTTGCAATGA
Source organism: Magicicada septendecula (assembly GCA_034769895.1). Lineage (NCBI taxonomy): Eukaryota > Metazoa > Arthropoda > Insecta > Hemiptera > Cicadidae > Magicicada > Magicicada septendecula. Next base: position 785,847,522 of record CM068368.1, read on the forward strand.
AAACGGTCAGAATCCTGTCAATTCACATTTGCGTATTATAAAATATTTATATAGTCCACTCACCACAGCTTCACAGGGATTATGAAATATTTAAATAATTATTACCAAATTGTTAAAAACAAATGAATACAATAATTATGGTCTTTTGTACCATGTTTTTATAAATTTAATATTGCACCAGAATTGTACCATCACAGAAATTAAAATTGATATTAATGAGGTAAAAAATAAGTGTGTGGGTAAGTGTAACAAATTAAAACGAGATATTGAGAAAGTGGTAGAGTCAGTAGAGAAACAAATTAAAAGTAAGTCAAATCAGATAGTTAACACAACGGTAAGTAACAGCGGTAGTAACATAACGAAAAGTAGTGAAGGAATAATTAACAGTAGTAATGTTTGTAGTAGTAATAACAGTTATAATAAAGAGTTCATAAGTGACAACAATGATGTTGAAAGTGGTAATGTAATGGAAAATGTGGTATCAGAGAGTGGTGATAATGAGAATAGAATAAGAGTTGAGGTTGATCAAAGATTGCTAGTTAGTGTTAATGATTTAGAAAGGGAGTATAGAGGTAGTTTAAATGTAGAATATGAACAGAGGGCAAATTTTTCTTGTAGTATAGGTGAAGAAAAAGCTTCACCAATGTTGTATGAGGACAGAGTTTCCTCCGGTAGTTGTGTGGAAGACGAGGTGTCTTCAAATGGTCCCTTTATTTTTTGTGATGGTCTTGGAAGTGCCAAGACAAATAATAAGTTTGTGTTGCCCTCTGTGTGGAATGAGAATGTGAAATGTTGTGAGAAGTATTGTGATGAAAGTGATTATGAGAGAGAGGAAGAGTTAGAGTTTTTTAAGCTAAATAGAGGTTATGGAGAGTTGATAGAGAAGATGAATATTAAGAGAATTATGGTAAATAATGTAGATTTACCTTGTACTGTAGTAAACAATGTGTATATTGATGATAAATATTTACCTGTTGGGAGAAGTAGTGTACTGGTAGTAGCAGATAATTGTGATAATGATGTAACTCACCTGGGTGTAACAACAAATAATTACGGAGACTTGACAAAAAACAATAATGTAGACATGATTTATGATAACGTAATCAAAGGGGGTAACCCTATGTATTATTATTTTGGTACAATGGAAAAAATAAATTTTTATGGTTATCACACCAAGGATAGCCATGTATATGCTGTGTATCAATAAAATTGAACAATGTTATGTGAAGATAAGACTAATTTTTGACGATGGAGGTTGATTAAAAAAATCTGTGAATGGACATTTTAAATATTTTAGTTTATGGTTCTGACTTGCTAATCTAGGAAATGAGGTGTGGTAAACTGAAAAATAATGACAAAAGACTGTAAATAAATTGATAGTAAAATTAATTGTGTTTGTATTGTAAAATGTTTTATGTAAACCATGTGTGTATGTAGTAGAAATTGATTTTAATAATAATAATATATTCTTGGATTTCGTCCACCTAGAGACAGCCTCTGATGAAGCCTTCTATAGGTGAAAGCCGGTTTAGGCTGTAAGGTAAAACTTTACGTTTTTACTTATAACAAACTTTGTGTTCCGAGTCGTCAATATTATAGTGATATTTAATAATATATTATTTTGTTAATTAACAATAATAATTAACAGGAGGTATTAAGGAATTTTATTTTGAATTGTGTGTTTGTATTATAAGTGTTTTAACTAAAGTAACTAAAGCCAAATTGTTTTGAGTGGAGGTGGTATTAAAGTAATTTAAAAAGTTAATTTTATTAATGAAGCCAAATTAATTTTGATTTGAATTGTAACAAATAGTAAGTGACTAATATGTCAGCACTAAAAGATTTATAGAAGCTAAAAAATTGAAGGAAGTATTTAGTGGTTTTGTAATCAAAAATGTTGAGACTGAGTTAGTGTTTATAAAACAAGTCTGGTAGACCACTGTTAATGTAAACAGGTATGTTTACAAGTTGATGTTTGTTTCATGCTTGAGTTGACAACAAGAAGAATGTTGTAGTCTGATGAATCAGTGATATGAGTAAATCTTATTATGAAACAAAAGAAATGAAGTTAACCTTTTGCAGATAATATGATTATGAGGTAATTACAGTAACTTAAAGAGTTTTGAGAAATTAAATTAAATTAAATAATCGGCCTATCTAGTAAAGTGCGCAATACAACAGTAAACTAACTACAGTACCGGTTATACGAAAAGTTTTAAAACAAACTTTGGTGTCGGAGTAAAAAGACGTAATTGCAGTATGTGACCAAGTGTAGATAAGCAGCAGCAAAAACAATCCATCTAATAATAATCTATCATTTATTTCTTTTTTAAGTGTACACAAATAAATAATGAGATCTCAAACAGTGGGGTTTAAAAACAAAGTGTAAAAAGAATGAGAGAGTGAGTGAGGTAAGAAAGGGGGAGAAAGAAAACATTAAGGAGAGCACTGGTTCGTATATAATATATATATAATTTACATATTTTGATATTGTAACCTTATTGATAAAAATTATAAGTAAAGTAAAAGAAAGAAGTCAATTTTTATGTTAAATAATATAGTATTTGAATTATCATGAATTAGTGTTAGAGTAAGTTATTATGCCCGTTTAACATAACCTGTCCTGTATGGAAATCTCGCCTAATCGGACCTGGTAAGTAATGAGAAGTAAATAATGGGAAAATGTATTATGGTTTCCATATTTGTCCTTTTGTTTTAAAAATATTGGTGGCGACCTGTAAGTTGGGAATCTTCTGTTTTTGGTAAGTCAGGGCGAATGCGTAAAAGGTAAGTAAAAGTTTAATATAAGGCGGGGTAAGAAAAAGACCTTAACAGCTCTCATAAATGATAGATGATATTCAATGTGTAAATTAATTCCTTATCAATGATAAATGATACTCAATGTGTTCATGAATTTCTTGTGACAATTAGAAAGGGATAAAGAATTTTAGTAGCAGTTGAGAAGTTATTTAATCTGTCAATTTGTAATGATAATGATGTTATATGTTATATTATTTAAATGTATACAAGTGATAAAAAATATAGTATTGTTTATTTAGCATCTGAACATAAGAGTTGTTATTAACAACAAACCCTGTGATTCCTAATTATCTCTGGCGCCCAGCATTCTATACTTAATAATTATAACATAAATTTAAATAATTGTATATTTGGCGTACGAACGCAAAGCTTTAAATAGAACAGCGTCCAGCAAGTAGTTGTAGCACCTTACAGATTTCTGTGAAAGCCATATTAAAATTTCCTACAGAGACATTTTCATTCTGAAACAGCTAACTTGATTTAATATTCATTATATACCTAAGAAGGTATTGGCTAGAAGAAAAAAAGCTTAAGATTACTCAGTCCACTCAGAGCCATAAGGGGTACAAGGGCAAAAACTGGCAGTCAAAAAATTCTTACTGACAACCCTAATTTGTTGCTGTTTGAGTATCAGTTCACTGAATGGGTACAAGAAATAACTGAAATATTTTGCGAAGTGACTCCTAATAACAGCAAAAGTGTTTTTGATAATAAATTTCATAAATATGTTTGAAGACTGTGTTTTATAAAATAGGGGAAAATTCATATTACCCTTTCGGCAACTAGTTACTCACAGCTGTGAAGGTATTGCAAGTTGTTTAATCTGAATAATATTATGACATTAGTAGTTCTATAGAAATGTTTATTTCGTGGAATTGGTTAAGTTGATTATCTGCTTTTTGTTGTATCAGTAGTAAATAAATTAATTTATTTTTCAGGTTGATTTAAAGACATCTTCAACATGTGAGGCACAGTGGCAAGGAAATTCGCTGTTAACTAGTACTGGAAAAGTAACTTGTAAAACACTCAAAAATGCACCAATAAAATAACTATTGTGATACAAATCCATAAAATGTTTTGCTATGTTAATTTTATTATATGTAATAAGTCATATAGTGATAACAAATATGAGACCATTTACTTGCCTGTATTTTTTTTATTTATGTCAAAGTCGGAGCATTTATTCAAAATATATCTTTTCAGATACAACTGTTGCATATTATCAGTATATACCAGTAATTTTTTAATTAAGTGCAATAAATAAATATATTGAGATTTTATTACTATGTGTCAGCAATATAGTAATATTTACTTCATTCATACCTTCGTAATTTAACAAGTTAATTCCTAAACCACACAAGCGGCAACTGTAATTTCTGTAGTGGCAAGAGACATTTCACTATTATGCATACCTAAAATGAAAAGTTCCTGAAATGCTTATTTGTAGGTGGAATGTCACATTATATATCAAATTTAAGATAACATGATAATATGTGCACATATGTCCTTGTTGTAAAACTGTATGACTTAGTAAATAAACTTTCTTGTGGAAGGGAAAAATATTACAGTTGGCACCCATTGCAAAAAAAAGTCAACATTATCAGTCCTTTTAATTATACACAAAACATGTTTCACAATATAATCTTTTTAAAAATAAAACAAGAGCACTACAAAAGTTATTGAAATTTATGACAATTTCAAATACTTATTACAACTGTACATAACTGAAAACACAGTCCCTGAAACTTACATACTGCATTCAAAAAGTTCCGGGACTAACGCTATTAAGGACACAACTTTTCAGATAAATGAAATTTTATTATTTATTATTCAACATACATCCCTTCCCTCTCTATACAGATTTTAGATCGCTCATACAATCGTTGAAAGGCATGCGCATAGTTCTCCTTCGAAATCGTGTTTAAAACAGCTGTCACAATCTTCTGAATTGTCTCTACATTATCAAAACGCTGCCCCTTCAGTGCCACCTTCAGCTTAGGGAACAGAAAGAAGTCAGCCGGAGCCAAATCTGGTGAGTAGGGTGGATGGTTAATCACTGTGACTGATTTTCCAGCAAGAAATTGTGAGACAATCAATGATGAGTGGACTGGAGCATTGTCATGGAGAAGAAACCATTCCCCTGATTGGTACATTTCTGGCCTAACCCTGCGAATTCTTTTCAAAAGCCGGTCCAGTTACAGTCTGGCCGGGTGGCTAGAATTCTTTGTGGATCAGTCCCCTTGAATCAAAAAATGTGATCAGCATTGTTTTCACTTTTGATTTTATGGCCCTCACTTTCATGGGTCTGCTATCTCCTGGGTCGCGCCATTCAGCTGTTTGACGTTTGGTAGATGGGTCATACTGGAAACACCACGATTCGTCGCCTGTGACAATGTTCTGTAAAAAATTTGGGTTGTCATCGGCCCATTCAACGAGACTTCGCGACGCTTCCACACGTTGTTCTTTTTGCTCTGCTGTTAACGAGTATGGAACGAACCTGGCACACAGTTTCCGTTTGCCGAGTACGTCATGCACGATAGTGTAAATACTACCCACACTGATGCCGAACTCTTCTGATAAAATCTGGACGCTCAGCCGACGGTTGACGGACAGTGCAGCACAGACACGCTTGACATTCTCGTCAGTCATGCTTGTGGAGGGGCGCCCATCTCTTGGATCATCTTCTAGAGACTCACGACCATTTTTAATACGTGCATACCACTTGAACACTTTGCTACGACTTAAACAATCTTTTCCGTATGCAAGTTGCATCATCGAAAACGTTTCTGTCGCACTTTTTCCACATTTAAAACAAAATTTAATTGCAGCTCTTTGCTCCATCTCGAAAATTATGACAACAAGGAAAAACCAGATAAACTTAAAAGTGTCGCTGTTTACTACGAAATGAGTCCTCAACAATGCAATTGTCACAGGAAGTGGGTGAAGGTTGTCACATAGTGTTCCAGCTGTGACACAGAGATAGCTCCATCTGTATGTCTATAGCAGCATCAGTCCCGGGACTTTTTGAATGCACTGTGTATGACTCCTCCTCAGTGTTTCTTTTTTTTACAAATACTTATTGGACATAATTACTTGAAAATATTGAAACAAATACAGGAAACGCACTTTAAATGCAACATAAAGAAAAACATTTTTCACAGTAAATACATGAAACTTCTTCTTCTTCAGCACTACAGCATGTGAGCCCTGGCCTCCAACACGAGTCTTCTGTAATGTCTCCTATTCATTGCCATCTCAATACAGCTCTCATGTCTATTCTTCTGAGGCCTTCCAGCCATCTTATCCTGGCTTGGCCCCTCTTTCTGCTTTTATATACCTGTGCCCTTTTAGGATTGTCTTTGGCATATGCTGATTATTCATCTGTTCTGTGTTACCTAACCATTTTATGGATTGAACTTTTACAAACCTTATGATGTAAGAACTCATCTATCGCCTTGTTTTTTCTTACTCTCCATTTATCATCTTCTTTTACTGGGCCCATAAACATATCAAAACATCTTTCTTTTTTATTTAGGATGTTTTATTAATAGCACATTTAGCTGTTAAAATATTATAAGTTCTGTTGGAAACAAAAAGAAATGCCTATTCAGTTGACATCCTGATGAGTAAATAAATAGAGATCACAAGATTGAAAAGAATAAGTAGACCTACACCAGACCTTTAAAATTCTACAGGAAACGTTACATCATTTACATGACTTTCAGTTGTATAATAGAGTACTAACTTTATTATTGTGTCCATTAATCTGTTTGAAGTTGGGTATTTTCTATTCAGGGCATACAAGATTTAATACCATTCAACACAGTGCAGCTCCCACTTTTATCAGCCACTAACTGCTACATTAAGTATTCTGATTTACACAACCTTTTTTACCAATCCCAGTGACCTATTAAAGTACAATAACAAAATAATCCAAATAACATAGTGTGGAATATCTCCGATCCATATATATTCATCCCATCATTATATGGCAATGTAAGCTCTGCACCAATCAAATCGTCCTGTTAATTAAATGAAGTTCAGTCCACAATTAATATTTATTTAACTATAACTTGTCATAGTTGGAAACAGTATTTGCCAGACTGTTAGGCCATGGTCAGCTGTTTGTGTGGCCAGACGTTTTGGCTCCACCATTGGAGGCCATCTTCAGTGTCGTAAACAATTGGCACAGTGTCTGCCAGCTTACCCCAGTGATACAGTATAAACTACATATTTTTGCCTAAGAAGGCCCACTTAAATAAACTTTCATACTAGCACAATGTAAGCTGGAAAGCAGCATCAAGTGCTACCTGAATGGCTTGGGAGCACAGCAGGCCAAATCCTATTTAATAGGAGACTTTCTCTCCTTCGATTCATAGTGATGGAACCGTGTTTGAAGATGTCCACAGGCACCATGTGTAACTGAGGGTAGTAGGCACTCACCAAGGACAAGATCTTGGTCTCCTCAAAGAGAACTTGGAGAGTGCACGCTCAGCTACCACAGACTTCTCCAGCTGCCTCAAGCGACAATAGCAGCTGTATTCACAACACAGGTGTGGACGCTGCGCTTCATGGTACTGATGTCTGTACAGCCCTTTCCAAAGACTTACCCTTTAAATTGGGAAATACTTCCTATTCCACCTTCAAGACATAAGCAACTTTATAAATATAAGTTTTTTAGCACACATGCATAAATGGACTTCTGTGATATTAGAGTACAGTAAGCTGCTTCTGCAACATTTTCAGGATCAGCATTTTCAGAATTGCTCGTTTTTCAGAAAAATGTTAGTAATTCTTTAAGAGTTTCACATTCAGTCCTGTTTTATATAGCCTGTATAACAACACGCAAAATTGTTTGTAAAAACTGCCTAGCAATAATTTGTTACATTAAAAGACAAACAAAATTTGTTATTTTCCGGTATTAATATAACTGATAAATTATGTTTCTAGAAAAGAAATTGTCCATAACATGTTTCAAAATAAGCGTATAAGGTAATTGACATCAATTCCACCTCAGTCTGTGCTTTGGACAATTTTCTTGTTAAGTACATACGACAGTTTCATTTTGTGACTTGTTATGAAAGTAACTATTTTGTTATTAAAAAGAATAAAGGCTTTTAACTTTTTTTATTTTTCTAAAACTATGGATTATGTACTCAATTACTCTAACTCAGGGACATCACCTTATCATAGCACTATCTGACTGTGAAGAGGTTTGCATGCCATAACATGTTGAGAGCTATGCCAGCAGTAGCACAGATACAGGGGCACCCTTGCTGGACAGGTGTTAACCAAGTAGTTAGATGAAGCATATCCTCTTATGATCCATGCCCTTATCCATCACATTATCCTTCCTCATCCCTCATTATTAAGTGTGTGTAGACGCAACAGTTGGCATACCCACCACAACACGAGACTCAGGCATCGAAGACTATCGTCTTAACCGCCTTAAATCTTATAATTACTGAATGAAGCCCAGGCTGCTTTATCATTAATGACCTTTAGTTCTAAGTTACGGACACGATTTGAAAGTAGCAAGTTCTGAGAAAACATGGAGAAAAGTAAAATTAATAACCCAAAATTGGATAAAACGATAGAAATTTGTGAGGAGTTACAGAAACCCATACAGCTATACTCAGTAAATAATTATATCAACACAAAATAAATTTTAATAAGTTAGAACTATATAACAACAGTATTTTTACTGTTCAGAATACCAGCTATAGCATTTTAAAAACATGCAATCGGACTGGTTTTAAGGATGGACTGCGTCTTTAAAATTTAGGCCTCTTAAATAATAAAAGAATTGGGTTTGTCATTGAACACACATCAGAAGTGAGAACTTCAGTGTCGACTGGCAAGTGAACTGATTGGGGTTGCTCATATGCGTTTGGAGTAAGAGAGATTTTGCTATAAAGAATTAGGATTAAATTAAGAGTGAATGGATAATTAAATGAGACATGGGCATAGTAGTGTGTATACATATTTTAGTATAAGAAATCTATATTCACAATGAATATAACTAGAATCATATCACACATCATTTTATTGTCAGTATACGTACTTATACAAACAATATGTTAACAAATAATTTTTTCACTGAACCAATGTGATTTGTGCAATATTTAGGTTAAAAGTAGAACGTGACAGTTATTATATATTTATAATTAATGTATACAGTACAATAATTCAGTATTTTGTAAATTATAAAATAGCTAAATTAAAACATAAAAAACTTCCAACTAAATACAATATAAAAAACAGAATTGAACTCACAGATCAACTAAAACAATGTGCAAAGTAAATGTATATACAAAATTGTACTCTTTCGACATTTCAAACATATACCCAAACATTCTCATTGATGCTACTATACATGTTATAATAAAAAATAGGTGACACTGATTTTAAGTTGTTTTTATGAATTAAACAATTGGACACTGGTGTAAATATAGTAGGATAATAATGTACTAAGTACAAGAAAAGGATTTCAAAAGTATTCAGCTTGATCTCTCAGCATGTGAGTACATTTTTCTTTACCTGAAATTTCTTTAAATGAAATTATTTTTTATATTTATGTTATTCTTGTAATAAAAACATTTAGAATATACCCACATTCTTTGAAATATTATGCTTTTCTTAAAGCACACATATTTGTGACAGTGGGGAAATTTTGGGGAAAAGAGATTTGGTTGATCTGGCAACACTGCTTTTCTTTTCATGTATTTTGTTACACAATGAATCAGTTTACTGCCATTAGTTTTTTTAGAATATAAAACTAAAGACGTATTTTTTAAATACAACTATTATATTAGCAACTCGGAACACAAAGTTTTTTATAAGTAAAAACAAAGTTTTACCTTACAACCTGAACCGGTTTTCACCTTTAAAAGGCTTCTTCAGAGGCTCTCTACAATTGTTTAGACAGTCCAAAGCCTGGAAAAAGTGTGATGGGAATCAGTTTTTACAATAAACCTACTAAACCTTCATAAAGTGTGCGCGAATGTCACTGTGCGCACTTGTCACGACACCAATCAAGCCCAGGTACCTTTGCCAAGAGTAACGAATTAAAAAGAAAAACGACCAAAAAAGAAATAATAAGAGGTGCCGGAAATCATTATTTGTAAATAGTAGCAATGACGAGATTGACTTCGGACCATCACCTCAACGGCCAGACATCGATGAGGAATCAATGAAAACGGAGAGTAAGGAGTTTCTTGAGAATTTACAAAAAACAGATGAAGAATGTAAAACAATTGAAAGGGAGACGATACTTCAAGGTGATAGCAGCGAATGGCTGGAACTGCGGAGAAATATCCTAACTGCATCACACTTTGGACGGGTGTGTAAAATGCGGACAACCACTAGATGTGAATCATTAGTGAAACAAATTCTCAACACGGTTTTTGATTGTGAAGCATTATGTATGGGAGAAGTAATGAAGATACGGCTCGCAAAGACCTAGAAAATGAAATTGGAAAAAAAGTAGAGAAGTGCGGGCTTTTCATTGATAAGGAGCACTATTTCCTTGGAGGGAGGCCTGATGGCCTAGTGAATGAAAATGCAACTGTTGAGATAAAGTGTCCATCATCTGCACAAGACGACTCCAGATGAGGCAATAAAGAAGAGAAAATTCACCTTCTGGACAGTCAATAAAAATGGAGAAGTTGGAGAAATCAACAAGAACCACAACTTTTATTACCAAATTAAAGGACAATTGAGAGTGACGATCCGGGAATTTTGTTTTTTTTACTATGGACACCGAAAGGAAAAAAAATAGCTGAAGTTGTTCGTGATAATACATTTTGGGAGGAAAAAATGTTCCTGAAGTTGAAGAGATTTTATATGGACTACCTTCTTCCCGAAATTATTGATCCCAGACACAACAGGTCAATGCCTATAAGAAATCCAAACTATATAGAGGAAGCAAGAAAAAAAGCCAAAGAGAAGAAAATCAAGGTAACTGAAAAAAATTGAGCAAGTACAGACAGAGCGAGTAAATTGAGTTGATCTAGTACTGTAGATAATTTTGATTCTTTATTTATTTTATGTTTCGCTAAGTGTTACTATCTAAGTCAGCCAACACATTTGTGTATTAAATAATATTTTGCTAAATATGATTGATTGTATCCATTATAGTCTAAAATATGTTGAGTTACAATTCTTTTGTTTAACTTGAAAGGAAAATAAAGTTATAAATATCTTCTTTATTAGTAAAGTAATATTATTGGAATGTCAAGTTATAATAATTTATAGTAATAAAGAACTGCAAATTCCAAAATATTTTGTTGTAGTATTTTTTTGGAATGAGATGGGCAGAAGAAGAGCACCCAAGGGCTCGGCCAATTGCTGTGCCGGGGCAGATAGGTTGGCGACTTCGTGTTGACGTTGCAAAACTTGGCAACACCGGTACACGTCCGTTTGAAGCGGCAACGCAGGGGTTTTACCTATAACAGTGGTAAGGCAGATCACAAAATATGTGAGCAACGAGTCACTCTACTAGCTAAACTACAGTAGCGCTCGAGACCCCAGTGGAGAGCCCGCACACTAAAAGGCGATATTTCAATTACGGTCGGCCCCCTGTTAATATCAAATTCTTAGTAAATTACATACTACTATGTAAAAAATGAAGAATCTAACATATTCCTTGAAATTAAAATTAAATAATGACTGTTACTGTGTGTATAAATAACTGAGATTTAAATGTTAGTGGACACGGGTAGTTACTATTAGTTTTAAACGCTGACTGCATGCAACAAAACAAAAATTATTTTAAAAATACGCCAAAATTACCTATCACTAATACGAATATTACAACCGCTACAAATAAGTGAGAAAGAGTTAGACGACAAGCATACATAACAATTATGTATGTTTCTGCTATTTTAAGATTAGCATAAGTACTAAATTTTCTTTGTTCTTGGCCAACGGCAGGTGTACAGTTTTCAAAGGTATATTTTAACAAAACCGGCTTCTCAGGTAGAACATAACGGCAACGGCTTTTCAGGCTCCTTACGGTAGAGTCATAACGTAGGTATTGAATACCTTATTCCTAAAGTATTAAATCTTGAAATTTAAAATACAAGGCGTATGAAACAATAATGTGAAAAAAGCACGTTTTTGCAGTTACTTCTTTTATAATTTTTGTTAAAAACGAAAATTTTGATTAAAATAATAATTGCATAAATTATTATTTTAAAAGTAGACACTTTAAGCTTTAAAATGCACGCTTCATATTTTTTAATTAGGATGAATTCTCATTGTTCTATATTACTCTTCAGTTTGAATTTTATGCAGTATTTAAGAACATCAAGATTTTTACAGTCTTGATGTTTTGAAAACAATAAATGATATCAAATTTTCAATTTTTGCAACCTCATGTATACAACACTATCAGTAACTTACAACACTTCAACTTGTGAATAAAACTATTAAATTTTCAAATATTATTACTTTAATGTTAAGGTTACTTTACTTTTTCGGAGTCATTATGTATATATAGTACATAATATTTCAATGAAAAAACTTACGCTTCAATAATTTTTCGAGAAAACTTCTCAGTTTTGTAAAAAAACTATAAGGACATTTTTATCTGCAGTAGTTTCAGAAACCAGAATGAACATTTCATTCCGGCAACTGTCAGAGTATCTGCACGGCTAGGGATAAACGATACCTGTCGATATAAGTATGGTATCGATACTTTTTTTCGATACCAAGTATTTTGGTATTGATACCAAGTTTTGGATACGAGTACTGGTATCGATACCAGAGGTCCGGTATCGGAAAAAATACTCAAACAAAATTTTTTTTATTTTAATAATTATAATTAAAAAGATTCAGTATTTAAAACCTACTGAGGAAGACAAATACCACGTCGAAACGTCTGGGTAATAGTAAAAGTAAGTGTTCATAGTGAAAGTTAAATATATATATAATATTAAAAAAGTGAAAGAAGAGGATGTATCAACAAGACAATTAAAAAGAATGTACCTTGCTAAAAACAGAGGGAAAAATGTAATAATAATTTAAGTTTTAACTTCTTAAGTGGCCCAAGAGTCAATGTTTATGTTGGCAACGGCTGACGAATTCCGGAATTTGCATAACCTTCCTATGCTGTTATATACTGTTAGCGCTACGCTTTTGTTGTTTTGTTAGTTGTTTTGTTTCTTGGCTTCAGGTTTATTCATAGTTCAGACTTCAGTTCCTACTCTTTATTTTTACCACTGAGAATTGTGACTACTGTTTTAGTGTTTGTTTTGTTGAGTTTTAAATAATGTCACCTAAGAGCAAGGTGTGGGGGTATTTTGCTAAAGTGGACGGAACTGTCGCAGAATGCAAGACTTGCAGAAAGAAGATAAAGTATAGTGGAAACATCCAACCTCTTCAAACATCTAAAGGTAAATCATGCCCGCATACATTCAGAATTAGAAGATCGAGTGAAGCAACCAACTTTGCCTGAGAAGCGGCCGAAATTAGGCGAATGCTCAAGTTTACCTTCTACTTCTAGTTCTACCGAATCTCGTAGTCATGATGATGATCAACAAATTATTAAGCCTATAGTAGAAGCTTTCCAAAAGGCCTCATCGTTTCAGACGGTGGTGCTAAATACCATGCGATTACACAGGCAATTTTATACTTTATCTGTAGAGATATGAGACCATTCGCTATAGTAGATGGCTGTGGGTATAGGAAATTAATGAAGGTGGTCTCTCCTTTGTATGTTGTTCCTCTCTCCTTTGTATGTTGTTCCGTCAGGAACAACTCTAAAAAGAAAAATGAATGAAAAATATGAAATGTGCGCTCTCTGAGTGAAAGTCAGTCTCACAAAGATAAGTCATTTCTGTTTAACCACCGATATTTGGACAGACACCATGAACGAACGTGCCTACTTAGGGGTTACTCTTCACTATTTGGATGATGGAAGTATAAATCATAAGACTACTAATTTAGGTGTCGTTCCATTACAAAAAACACATACAGGAGAGAACATTTCAGATGCTTTGAATAATCTAATGAGTGAATGGGATATACCAAAAGAAAAAATTTCAAATGTTGTGACCGATAATGGCGCAAATATGGTATCTGCCATCAACTTGTTTATTGGAAAAAATAGGCACATTGCCTGCTTCACCCACACGATTAATTTAGTGGTTGAGTCTTCTCTGAAAAACATTAATCCTCTTCCATCCATTCAAAAAGTTAGGGCCATCGTGAAATGGGTGAAGAATAGCGTGAAGGTTTCTGATAAATTTCGTCAGCTTCAATCAACGCATGAAATTTCTGAAGGAGAACATAAAAAACTTATCCTGGATGTAGCAACGAGGTGGAACTCAACATATTATATGTTGCAACGGTTTTTAGAAATGGTTTCGACCATTAGTCAACTTGCTATTGAGGACATGTCTGCTCCAGAAATTCCAACTAATCGGGAGTTAATCGACATCAAAAATATTTTATTACTTCTCCAGCCATTTGAATATGTGACAAGGGAGGCATCATGGGAAAATACACGACGTTGTCAACAATTATTCCAATGGTAAATATATTGATCAAAGAGCAGGAAAAGATAACAATTTCCGAATCCGATTCAGCATCAAGAATCGAAGAGGCCAAGAAAGCAGTGATCCGAGAGGTTCAAAAAAGGTTTGAACATATAGAGAATAATTTGAATATGGCAGTTGCTACTATCTTGGATCCAAGATTCAAAAACCTTCACTTTAAGGATGCACAAGCTTGTGCTAAAGTAATCAGTTTTTTGCGCAAGAAGGTAAAAGCAGCTACCATAGATGATGCACACTCAGCCAGTTCGTCAGACAAAGAAAAAACATCCGATTTCGACTTTTGGGAGATCTACAAGGAGTTGGTCCATGGGAAACGAAGCCAGCGCAAAGACGAGTCCGATGACGAACTTTCTCGTTATCTGAATAATCCTACATCCCCACTGAAAACAGACCCGTTAAAGGAGTGGGATGATATGAAGAACATATTCCCTGGTTTATACAAAAATGCCAGAGTTGTTTTAATGTTTGTGGCGACGTCGGTGCCATGTGAACGCCTATTTTCAAAAACTGGTTTCATATTGAACCAGTCGAGAAATAGGTTGTCTCCCAAACATTTAGGCCGTTTGTCATTTTTAAGTGGCCTTGATGAAGAAGAGTGGGGCCTTTAGTGTTTCTTTTTTTTAGTTTCGTTGTTTAGTTTTTCTTTTATGTACAACTAAAAACATATAATTTTAATTTTTTTATTTAATGTTGTTTAATGTTTTTTTTATTTAATGTTAAAGTTTTTTTAAAAATTATTTCCTTATAGTAATAGTAGTAGTAATTTTTATTATTATAATTACCATGTTTTTTTTTTCTTTTATTTAATAATGTGTAAAATGTTTAATTGTGTATTTTCTTATTTTTGTATTTCTTTTTGAGGGAAATAAATTTTAAAAAAATATTAATTGTAATATATTATTGGGTTTATTGAAAATGGTGTTTTTGTTTTGTTTTTTAAATCCCCTACATTTTAATGCGTTTGTGGTTAGCGCTAAATTTACTCATATGAGTACAATAATACTTGCAAGTATTGGCTTCTTTTTTTCGATACTGTTCAGGTATCGATACTTTCATTTAAGTATTGTAATGAGTATAAGTATCGATACTTTCATGGTATCGTTTATCCCGTGTACCGGTGCCTGCCGCGTAGAACGTTGTCTCGTCTAAACAAGGTGACTGTGACGGTCGGCCTGCACTGACAGGTAACCTAGTCTTAGAAATCTGTATTGTCAAACTACAGTGATTTACCTGCTGTAGACTACCGTATTCCAGATGACAAAACATCTCGGTGGCCGTTTAAACAAGTGAAAGATCCCGTTAGGGGCTGACCACTGGCCGAGGGAAGAGGTGACAGTTTAATGGAGGGGAAATTTACACTGATCTTACAAGAAATAAAATCCGTTTTTTAGAAAAGCGGCCGTTCATAGAGGTGACCGCTGAAAAAGGTGGCTGTTAGGTCAGGCTTCACTGTATAAACTATAATTACAGCTATTAATATAATTAAGAGCTATAATTAAAACTATAATTAGCTCTTACTAGCATTTTATTTTTTTAAACATAAATAAATTATAAATTATATATATTCAAAATATATTCTGTCACGTAGAATCTGGAGATGTCACGCCGACAAAGCGTTGTGTGGTACCATTTCAGCGAGAAGGAGACCAACAGAGCAGAATGCAAGTACTCCAAAACAATTCTTAGCATTGTTGGAGGATCGACAGGAAATTTGACCCGTCATTTGAAAAGAAGACACCCGACCGTTCCCTTGGAACGAACATCAAGACCTCGGACCAACCATCTACAAACATTCGTACACCTATACCCACCCCTCCATTGTTTTCATCTTCCCTTAAACTTTCTCAAGCTTCAGTTGACAGTTTTGCCCAGGTTGTAAAACCAGTTGCTTTAAATAGAAGTAAAGCTATAGATGTCTAACTTTTAAAAATGATTTGTAAGGAGTTTCAACCCTTCAGTTTGGTTGAAAACCCCGAATTCATAACATTTGTAAATATGCTTTGCCCAGGTTATTCTCTCCCGAGTCGGAAAACCCTTAGCAGAAGCCTCCTTCCTCAAACATACAATAATTTGGTAGAGGAAATTAAAATTAAATTAAAATCTGCCTATGCAGTGTCAATTACCACTGATGGGTGGACTTCAATAAATAACCAAAGTTTTTTGGCTATCACGGCTAAAATGAGACGCATACCGCGTCAAATTTAGGTGCCTTTTTGTTTCACGAATGTAAAAGGTGGGAGATAGAACAAAAAATCACTGCAGCGGTTACCGACAATGCCCCAAACATAGTCGCTGCTGTGAAATGTAATAACTGGAGGCATGTACCGTGCTTTGCGCATACGTTAAATTTGATCGTCAAAGCAGGCTTAAAACCTATAGACCCTATTGTAGATAAAGTTAAGGGAGTCGTACAATTTTTTAAAAAAAGCCCCCATTCCCTTAATAAATTGCATGAAACCCAAAAGCAGTTAGGCTTCCCAGAGTTGAATTTGAAGCAGGATGTCCCAACTCGGTGGAACTCGACGTATGATATGTTGCAAAGGGTATTTCAAAATAAAGATCCTTTGCTGTCGACATTAGCCGTTTTGGGAAATGATAGCTTCAAATTAAACAATGAGGAATGGGTGGTAATCACCCAAGCTTTAAGTTTATTGAAAGTTTTCTATGATCTAACAAATGAAATTAGTTCCGAAAAAACAGTTTCGCTTTCAAAAAGCTTCCTTTTGGCTTGGAACTTAAATTCATTTTTAATTAATAAACTAAAAGATCCCAATTTACATCCAGTTGTAAGAAACATGACTACTATATTTAATCAAGAAACCGAAAAAAGATTTTTAATTAATGAACCATGGAACATCGGACCCGAATCTGCATTGCTAGATCCGAGGTTTAAAAAAAAAATTTTTTAAACATTGCCCCCCTAAATATAGTCAGGTGTATGAAAAGTTGGTCGGTCAGATAAAGGGACAAATTGTTTCACTTCGCACTCACGAAGCTGTCGAGAGTCATGATCAAGTAAAAGCACCAAAAGGAGAGTCAGTTTTGTGGGAGGAGTTTGACGAGGAGGTAACTGGGGAACCCTCTATTAGGGATCCAAAAGCAATGGCAATAGTAGAATTGGATAAATTCGTAATGGAACCGTTACTGGAACGGCATGAGGATCCTTTGGCCTGGTGGGACCAAAGAAAAACAATCTACCCCCATTTATATAGAGTGGTGTTGAAGAGGTTATGTATACCTGCCAGTTCAGTGCCCTGCGAACGGGTATTTTCTAAAGCAGGACAAATTTTAACAGAAAAAAGATGTCGCCTGGGTGCTTCTAAACTTTCACAAATACTATTTTTAAATAATAATTTTTAAATATAATTAATTCACTACCTACTCTGAACACAAAGTTTTTTATGGGTAAAAATGTAAAAGGTTTACCTTATAGCCTGAACCAGTTTTCGCTTGTAAAAAGCTTCATCAGAGGCTGCCATAGGCAGCACTTTTGAAGGATCGATGTTGTGTGTGTTCGAATAATGCGTGTGATTTGAATTGTGTCTGTTCGTTTAGGATTGTCGTTTTTATGTGTTTTCGTGTGTTTATAGCATTCAAATTCCTGCCTCAAGTTTCAAAAATTAGAAGTTTAAAAAAGTATTATTGGATTTTGTTGGCCATGACGTGTCCGATATTATTAAAAACTATGTTGTATACCATGTTGAAATTTTATGTATTGGTTCTTAAAAAAAGTAGTTTCTACATAAGAAATAAGTGTGAAAGAGCTAGTAAGGTTAGGTACAATTTGTATGCTTATTCAGATTTTGAGACAAATTTTACAGATTCAAACAAATTACGTAATGTACTTGAAACGTAACATGTCCAATAGTTCAGGATGCGAGCAGAAATATTATTAGTACTTTTTTAAATTGACTAATTTGTCGATTAAATTTATTACTCTACCTAGCAAGGGAAATCAGTAATAATATTATTCTATTATCGACACTAATTAAGATATTGGTTTATTATTACGTTAGTGTTTTGAAGACGCACAATTGCATTATTTGCAAGACAATAATCCAATCAAAATCAAACATAATAATATAATTACTATTTATTACATTATTGATTTATACTAAGGTGTTTATTGATCTAAGCTGTACTAAGAGAACACGTTATTTATATAATTAAATCCAAGAAAATCTGGGCTATAAATAGTCTAGTATAAACAGTTTAGTTTGTAAACACCAGCTAGATCGAATTTGTTTTGTGCTTTGTGTGTGTGTTTTGATAGTGTGTGTTCTGTTTTGTTTGTAGTTTTGTATGCGATTCTGTATCCTGGTTTTTTGAATTTGTGGGCTATTTTTTCAGTTTGGTTATTGATGTATGTTAGTGTTATGAATTTGTTATTTTCTGTCTTTTTGGATGATTGGAGGAGTTGTGTATTAGTGTGTCAGTTTTAATCGGTTTTCTGTATATACTGAATTTATGCCTGTGTTCAAATTTTGTGATTGAGAGGTCTAAGAAGTTTATGCTATTGTTGTGTTCGTATTCGGCAGTGAAGGTTATGTTTTTGTGTATTTTGTTTATGTGCGTTAGTAACTGTTTACGTTGTCTTTTGTTTCCCCTGTTGTTTTTTGATACACAAAAAACGTTGTGTTCCAAGTTGGTAGTGAATTAATTTTGTAACGAATATTGTAATTTTGTAATGAATATTGTAACTTAGACGTTTATGTGGGTTAATTATGATGTGTTATTTGCTTTTATAGTATTTATTAATGTGTAGCGAGCCGTTTTATACCTTGTCTCAATACTTACTAGTCGACCGTATCTCTTGTTGCTGAGTTCAAATTTTTCCGCCTCGCCACCTGATTGGCTCTCGCTGTTTGGCCGAGTCGACTTCGTTCGCTACAGTATTTTTATTTGTTATTTTCCAAATTCTTATGTTACCTTTACTAAAATAATCAAACATACAACGATTTTATCGGTACGAAGATTTATTCACACTTTCTTTGAATCATCAGGTCAATTACAGCTAAAATGAAATATACATTTTATATCGCCTCGGCGTTTACAAGTTGCGCAGTTGGCAACGTCTGGTTAGCTCAGTCATACGCAAAAAACATGGCGTACAGGTTAACGTTTTAACAAAATAATAATTTTCTCAGGGAATAGGTCCTTTGGACTACAGAAGTTGGATTACAGACTAATAAATGCACAAAATTATAATATTCCTTATATCTAATTACACAATAGTTGATATTTTAAAACAGGAAAAGTAAGTCATTGGTAATGAGAAATAGTGTACACTTGGTTAACTTTTTGTTGGCAAGTTATGTTTTTAAAATAATTTTAGTATAAAATCCAAATTCAGTGATTGATATATTTTATCGAAAGTGATTTTATAATCAAGTTCAGTTCAGAAGTTAATTTTGTGATCTGTGAAGTGAAAATATTATAGTTCGTTTACTATGGGTAATTGAAAGTTTATTTTTGTGGTGAAGGATTTAGTTTATACTCAGGAAGCTACGATTCCTGGTCGTAGCTTCTCTTGGGATCCTCTTCTTCTTCTGGAACACGCCTAAGGGTCCTGTCTTCTTTGGATTAGCTGAGATTCCCGTTCAAATGGTTGAAATCCAATATTCAGCTTTCCTCAGTCCTTGTAGATGGTCTTCTTCTTCAGGTCTAGTTAGGTAATTTTTGATCTTCCTCCAGAATTGTTCATTTACGAGTTTACTTTACTTCCTTCCAAGTTTGGCCAGGTTATTTTTTAAATAATTGTTTTAATAACTGGTCATCTCATCAATGGTTGTTCACAATAGTCTTCTTACACTTCTTGAATAAAATTTTGAACAATTTAAAGCTTTTTAAAATTAATTTGGCTCCGAGGGCTTCATACATCCACCCTCTATGCTGGTCAATAATGAAGTCATCAAAATTCAACGGCCACTCTATGTAACAAGCATAAGCTGCTATGGTAACCCTTCGAATTATACTAGTTCTCATTGGTCAACTTCTTATAACATTGTTATAATCTAACGTTTTATTTATGTTCAAATATGTCAAAATCCTTTAAATTATGATTACTTCCCTATGCTAGTATTACTATTAATTATACTAACACCATTGTTCTGCTTTTTTACTAAAGATTATTTTGATACCCTTCATGGTTACTTTTGATTAGTTAATAACATTTTTCTTATTTTCTTATTGATATTTCTTTTGTAATTATTTTTAAACTGAATAATATTTATACATTTTTATATCTGATACACTTACTTACTTAATTAAACATTTTATATACTCTAATTGACACTTGGTTATTGTTTTCTTTTGAAACATAAAATTCTCTCCTTCATGCTAGGCCTAAAGCATAGGTTTCACGATACTCCTATTCCACCTTCTTTATAATTCATAAACTTTATTTATTGGTTCATTGAACATCTTACTTATAGAAACTGATAAACAAAAAACATTGGTGCCTTCAACAACACACCTTTTATAATTAAAATATTTCTTGCCAGGTTCAAGCCTGAAATTAAACTTCTAACTAATTTTGGTTTCTTACTACTATCTCCCCTATCTTCTAAGTTAATTAATTCTATGGTTTTAACAATAATGAAACTCTTATAATAATAATAATTTTTAACAGTACTTTGCACCATATCACTCACTTACAAATTCCCTCACTAAAATATAGTGTCTGCTTCTCCTATCTTCCACTCTAATAATTTTTACTTTTACCTTATAATTGTAATTCTTACTTACTATCACTAAAATTAATAATGGTACAATTAGTTCATACTTTTTATACAATATTCTATTAAAGATTGTTTCGCTATATTACTATAGTCTGCTTCTTATTATATTGTACACTACATGCACCTACACCGCACTTTTCCTTACATATTAGGTTTCTTTCTTTATCATCACTTTCACTTGATATATCACACATTGTTTGTTTATTTAGCTTTGTATCACTGTGTGGTTATTGGTAATTAATATTTGGTTTATTTTCATTTCACATTGGTCACTTTTGGTTTTGACTGATTGTCTTTATTCAGCTCAATTATAACTTACTTGTTTTTGATTAGTTTATTATTTAATAGGGTATTATTTATTTCTAGCTTCCTATCTTATATTTATAAATTCATGTTTCCTTGCTTTTCATTTAACATACATAATATCTCTAGTTTATTTTTATAGTTTATATTTTTGACATTTTATTTATGCCCTATTTGTTTTAGTGCATTTACTTTACATATTATTTGTCAGTTATATCTTGGGGTTACAATGATCGTGGTCATAGTTTGGGTTACTTCTTGTTTCTCGTTCCTTCCTTCTTGTCTCTATGTTCTTGTTTTCTCCAATCTATTGGGTCAAGTCATAGTCAGTTCCTGTCAATTGTTATTTCGTAGTTGGGTCATTAATCTTCAAGTTATAAGTTTTTTAACGTTTCTTCCTACCTTCAGCTTTTTCTTTTAAATATTATATATAATATGATTTTTCTTTTATTAATCATTAATGATATTTTGTGCCATCTTATGTCATGTTACAATATTTAGTTAAGTAACGGACGCGTCATGGACAACGAAATCCAAGAAAATAATTTTTAATTAGAATTTGAAAATTTAGTTTAGTTCTTTATAGTAGTTTTTTAATTGTAATTATTTTTTTGTTTGTTTTATCAATAAATTGTAATACGTTTGTTTCTTTTTCCTGTATCCCTTAAAAGTGTAATTAATTTTGTAACGGTCAATTTAATTATTAAACTAAAAAACTTGACTGTTACAAATAATTTATATTAAGTATTTTAGAACCGCCAACTAATTAAAAAATTATTTTAATTTTGATTTAGGCTTTTTTTAACCAGTATAGGGGAAGGAACAGATAGAAATTAAAATTAAAGTTAAAAAATGTGTGTGTGTGTATGTATATATATATATAGTATTTTAATTTAAAAAAAAATTTTTTTTTAAGAAAAACATGAAAAAAATGAATATTCATACAAGGAAAAAATAGGAAAATATTTGGGCGTAATAGTTAATGTATTTAAAAAAAAGTATTTTATAGAAGCATTATTTTGATGCAGTTTCATTAGTAAAAATAAATTGTTAGGCGTTAGAAATGTTAATTTTTTCCATTGTTAGTAGGGTTAATTTAAAAGTAAAATAATTTATCTAAGGGCAAATTTGACAATAAAGTACCCTCTTATAAGGACTAAGACTGTGACGATTTAAAACAAAGTTTAAATAGCACAAAACAAAACAAATTTTTTTGTGTTCGTAATAACACAATAAAATAATCCATCCGTTGTAGCAAATACCTGTACAAACAAGTGAAAAGCCAATACGGACACGCAAATTATACAGTTGTTACGCTAATTAAAATAATCATTGTAATGATCTCCAAAAAACGTGATAGTTACAAATAAAATACTGATGAAAATAAAGAAGCTATGGTATAATTAATAGTAGCTAATTAAAGGTAAAATAATAATAATAAAAGAACGAACTACTTTTCTCTCGATGTGTAAACTACCCCAGATCCCTACTCACGGCCACAAAACCTACCCCAGTCGTC
Source organism: Magicicada septendecula (assembly GCA_034769895.1). Classification (NCBI taxonomy): domain Eukaryota; kingdom Metazoa; phylum Arthropoda; class Insecta; order Hemiptera; family Cicadidae; genus Magicicada; species Magicicada septendecula. The sequence continues at coordinate 785,870,465 of CM068368.1, forward strand.
ACTGAATTGCGCCCAAGCCAACTGCTTTGCCATACATTGTCACAAGAAATACGTGTTACATTACATGACTATGTATAAATAAATAGATGCTTCTTGGTAACAAGAGCAATAAGTAGAGGAGAGTGCAAATATGTAGTTAAAATGTAAATAAAGTTATGTAGTTAAAAAAGTAAATATATAAACAGTGTAGCCATCACTTCTCTTTAAGTAAGTGTTTAACAATTGAAGTATGTACAATACCGTATCAGAATGTAACATTAGTGCAGTTTAAACAAAATGTGAAAAGTGAAAATGACCGTCTGAAGGAAATCAACTACAACACTATGAGCATCACGTACCCAGAGACAGAGCATCATGACTAAGCTACCTACTTAGAGTCAACAGTTTAAATGGAGGACCACAAACTGCAGCTAAGAACATCCAGAAAACACCACCGTAGAGGATCATGAAGAGGACCAGTCGTGGACATACCCAATACCCAGGTGACACGGAAGCATAACTTATGTGGTTATATTTCTTCTAACAACCCAGAGTAAATTCCGTATATTTCTCGTAAAGACTCATATAAATATTGTAAATTGTAACGTAGTAATATGGATAGTTACTGTAACTAAATAATAGTAACCTGAAGATGCTTACAGGTATAACTAAGTCAATATTAAATTAAACTATTCTTCAAATAGTTTACATAATGTCAAAATAATCTGGAATATCATAAAAATTAGAACCCGGATCCGTGGTATTTAATATAATATACAGCTGTATGGTTTTGAGCTCATCATAATAATGTTTTAAAAAGAATGAAAGCATTTAGTAATGAATTTATTCATTAAGTAAGAATCATGAATCTTGGTATACAACCTGATAGATCACAAACCTCACTTTGAATGTTGTAATAAAGAGATGTCTTTGCTAAACCCAAGAGAGTGAGTAAATTTACGAAACCTCAGTCAAACTCCTAAACTTTACAGGTTCCCAATTTGTTGGTAAGTAATCAGTAAATATAATGGCAGCCAGTTTAATTGACAAAGGCCAATTAAACTGGTTCCCCGTGTTATAATGTCAAGAAGAAGAGACGTTATAAAATGCGCCACTCTGCTTTCTTATAAGATAATTGTGTACGTCGTGGCACATATAAAATGCGCTACTCTAATAATAATCATTCACTCTGTTTCATATAAAATAATTGACCCTGCTTAAATAACAAACAGTAACTTAACAAGAGGCGTAAATTTATTCACTCTTAATTTGTGAACTAGAATAAAATAAAAACAAAAAAAAATAATTTTTAATAATAATATAATCTAGAAGGGAAGGTAAATAAACGTAATACGCAAGTCCCCGCTTGTAAAATTATTCAATTTTCAACCTGTCTGTATACTGACAGGCTGTTTCCTGTAGAATTCGTGTCGAGGAATGTATGATCTCGATCCATTGTTATTTCCCCCTTTAGCAAGGCCCCGTTATGCGAACAATAAATCACCCTCTTGCATTCAATTAACACCCCAACAGCTGGGTAAAAGTGTAAACAATAGGGCACAGTGAACTCTCTGTGTGAAATTTCTTTCGCCTATCAAAAATGAGATTCTCTCATTATCTGTTGAGATAATTTAGATTTGATTTGTTAGTATAAGATTGTTATCATATATATATATATATATATATATATATATATTGTAATGAATCAATTATAATGTTTTATTTACTTATATGAGACTCCGATCTGACTCTACCTTCTCATTCATCAGTTTAATTAAATTCTCACTCAAAATTTCGTTTTGTTTCTTTGAGTTTTCTTTGATACTGTCTATTTTGTTTTCCAACCTTTCTAAATTTTGTTTATTTTCCCCTTTAATTTGTTTTGAGTTTTCCTCCTGTTTCCTAAATTGTTCATTAGTTTGTTTATTCTGTTCCTTAAATTGTTCTGCCATAAATTTCATCATCTCTTGCCAATTTGGTACTTCTCTGGTTACCGCTTTATCTGGTTGGTCTCCTTGGGCATCCTCTTCCATTATTTCCTTCTCTGTGATAATTGCTTCAGTTTCTTCTTTATCACCCATTGTTTGTTCCATTTCACTGTCCGTAAATGTTTCTATCTCTCGTTCCTGTTCACCTTCTTCCTTGTCCTTCTCTTCTGTCCTCTTCTTCGATCTGCCTCTGGTATTATGCATTCCTGTGCCTCTAATAGTTGCCTGCTCAAGTTAAGTAATAATTAAGACAATTTTTTACTTAACTAAAGCCCACTCATTGAGCGCCAATCTGTAATGAATCAATTATAATGTTTTATTTACTTATATGAGACTCCCGTGTATCAACGTCAAGCCCCACGTTGAAGGCGGCAATCTGTAATGAAACTACTTATTACTGTATTAATTATGTAAGTTTATATTATGTTCTTACAGGGTTTAATTAAGCTCCACATTGGTATGCGCCAATTTGAAATAAACCAGTCTTTGGGTGTGTGACAAATATATCTTATACAGCTCTGTAAATTATTTATTTATTTATGTAAAAATTTTCTTCCTCAGTATTAATCTCCAGCCCCACTGTTGGGTTCACCAATTTGTAATAAGTTATTTACTGTTGTTATTAATTATGTAGTTTTATAGGTGACCTCCTGCAACTCAAATTTAATAGAACAATATATTTGTTATTATAACCTTTTAGGTGTACTATAATACAGGTTTACCTAATTACTCAATGTTTAAGCAATATCAATAATATATTTCAGGTATTGACTTAATGAATTCAGAATTCTCGCCAACCCTAGTCCCTCTGTATTGTATAATTCAATTCAAAATTGGTACAGGAAACACGCTACTTCGGCAATCTCACGTTCCACCAGCTGTTGACAATTAGCGCTGTTACTCGTAGTTGACTTGCGTCTAGGTTAACTGTTTCACCAGATTTTAATCACCCTTTTACCTGTAAATTACTCCACCCACAACATATAATACCTATTTTACAATAACATAAAACATCATCATATACAAGAAAGATTCTTTATTGATTTTGTACTTTATTTCAAACTAACAGTTCTCTTCAAGATGATAATAGCATGATATCGATTTTACAATGATAGATCGATTGTTTCCTTGACCAGGTTACTTTTATTTTATACAAATTAACTATAATAATAAATATCTCTTATCCCAGGCTACGTGTGATTCTTTTAACGATTAGTAAGGCCAGGTAATGCAAAATTAAGGTTACTTGAGTATGACAGAATGTTATTAGTTCTTAATATACTGAAATTAAAAATAAGCTGGTTTTACCGGATTGACGAATCTCAATGTGGCATTGTACGTCTGCAAACAGTTGAAGATTGACAAATTAGATTACTTTCATCCAGGAAAAAGTGTTCCGATCCTTAATAAAATTGACGGTGTGATGTACCGGAAAGCCCCAGGAACTCTTCTGACCTTCGTTCTTCTTTTACGATCCTGGTGGTTGTCAGTCCCGGTGGAATTGAAGTCGTATTATAGCTTCTTCTTGAAAGTGAAGGTTATTTCTTCAGAAACGAGGTCTTCGTATATTTTTTTCTATAATTCCGTTAGTTTAGGCCTTTTGCTTCCCTCAATTAGTCTTCTGATTACATGGGAAATCGGGTTTAATACTAAATCCAACGGAATTATCTTGATGAGTGAAGTAAGGAATTCTCGACCCTTTTAGAGGTATTTGGTTATAATTTTGAAGTCTAATTTATTTTATTATTCATCAGTGGTGTTATAGAATTAGTTTTCAATTTTGATTTATTAATTTAGATTCATTTTTTTTCAATTTGTGTCATTCTTTTTTAAAAGTGTCTCCTCATCTGAACTCAATAGCATATAACAATCGAATCGAATGATTTAAAATCAACAAGATTTTTCACATTTTAGTTACCCTAACAACCACTACTTTCCGTCATTGGATGATATTTGATATCCTAGAGCCAGAATTATAAAACATTACTACTCTTTTTTAATAAAATACTCCATGCTTGGAATTATACCAAATTACCTAAAACTCTCACCCAACCTACCTTATTAAACCGTATATGTTTTACTATAGTTTCATTGGACTGGACTTATTAAAAAGGTATTAATTTCCCTTTTACAAATATTGAATTTAGGCCTATAGATTTTCTTACAGCTGTTATAATAATTTTTGTTTTTTAACTTAATTTTCTTTACCTGACCTACTGTACAAATAGTTACTGGTTCATGGTTATTTACATTAATTTTAATTTCCTGGTTTTACTGTATTCTATTAATTAATTCATCCTGGAACCCTTCATTATTTTACAACATAATTATAAGAACTACTTGTCAATTTTCAAACACTTATTGCCATCCTGGCCAAGTTTATAAACATTAATTCAAAACAACTTCCTCAATCAATTTTAGTCAATACATTTAACATAATATAATACCTAACACAGGTATTTATACTTAATTGTCTAAAGACAATTTTAACATCAATAAAAAGAGTACCACTGACTAAGTATTTCTATAAAACAACAGTTCCCTCTTACTATACACAAAACATCAAATAAATATCCTGTAAACACTACCATGCTACAGCATAAAAACAAGTACAATATGTAACACATTGATCATTGATTGGAATAGTATTTTATACTTCATATTATTTATTACATCTTTAAATTTATATACACCTCAGGTGTATTAATTACTGAGTAACCTTAATATCGGGGTATGGTTCTAGACCATAGTTAATTCATTTTTTTATGTAACGTTGGGGACCTCAATTATGTTACGTTACATAACACCCCCCCTTCAAAAGAAGTTTATTTTGTCTCAACTAAGTTTAGTAAAAAATAAACTTATAGTCTGTCCCTGCTCAGGTTAACCTTTTACTCATAATATTTCTTTTTATTTCGGACTGGTTATATACAGACTGGTGGTAATTGCTGTTTTACTGCTCAACTCTCTCTCTTGGAGGCAAATTCATAAATTATTTATTTCTCTGGGTAGTGGTACTTCCACATTTTACTTGATAAGGATTGGTCACACTAATCATAAAAACTTGTTTTAACATTTATTTTCTTATTTACATAAATTAGCTTTCTCAATTAAGCTTCTGTCTGCTATCTTCCTTCTATTTTCTTCATCTATACTTCTGGAATCTAATATCAATCTATACAGCTATTTCATCATTTCCCTAAAATACTCAATTTCCCTAACATTTTTCCCTATCCTGTGCGGTGGTACCAGTCGGGTGGCCACTTTTGGGTCCATAACTCTGCTGTCCATCCTTACACCTTCTGAGATCAGGGGAACATCATCCCTGCTCAGGAAAATTATTGCCGGAACATTTCTACGGTCAATACATTAAAAAATAAAAAAATTGTAAGTAGTCAATTAGCGACTAATACTAAACACCTTTGGGATTCTTCATACATTTGCTGGTTACATTTATTTATATATTTCTTCTTCTTCTTGATTCCTTCTTCTTTTCCATTAACTAATAGCATATAACATTATTGATAGGCATTATTTTAAAATCCTTTTGACTTTCCTTCTTGTGACATATTTCTCCGTATCATTTCTTCTTATATAATCTTCAATTCCGAGAAATTCTAACTATTGTTGTATTAATTATCATCCTCCTTCAGTTTCATTGGAGTCATTAAATTATTCTTTATTCTTCTTATTTGACTTTCTTAACTGAGCACATTACCATCAATTGTTTTTATTTATTTATATATTCTTCTGTCTGTTACCATAAAAATATTATTTTTTCTATCGTTCCATTTTGAATCCATTCTTTATAAATATTATTTAATAATCTGTTCTTATTTTTTGTTAAATCAAATGGTTTTGAAATATCTTAAGTAAGTTGTACTTACATAGTTTTTATTAATCATATGGTTCCTGAATAATTATTGAGTAAGTTGTTCTTACAGTTTTTTGGAATTTTGGGGTTTTAGTCTCTTCATTTTAAATTATATTGTTTCTGAATAATTATTGAGTAAGTTGTTCTTACAGTTTTTTAGAATTTTGGGGTTTTATTTCCAATGGGTTGCTTGTTCGGTTTTCAGAAAATCAGTCCCATTTTTCTGGTTGTTATTATTTCGGTTAACCATGGTCCATTAACTCAGGTACTCCATGTTCTCGGATTACTGCAGTGTCCATAATGATTTTTGTACTTGTCAAATAGCTCTCTATCATCTGATATTGTAACTGCTGATATTGAATTTTCATTAAATTCAATGGTTACCATCGTTTTCCGAACTCTTTCTTTCACGTTTGTAGCATATTCTTCTACTACCATGTCTTGTAATTCTTCTAATACACATATTTCTATCATATCTATATGTAGTCTATTACACAAATATGTTGATGATATATCATTTACTGGTGATGTCATTGACCTTTTATTTACTGGTATATTTAATTTAAATATAGATTTAGTTAAGTTTTTTCTATAACTTTTCAAAACAGTCAATTCTCTGTAATTAACGATTGTGAGATTAAGTACATTAACCAGCCCACTCTTAATCATATCTACTTCTTCCCGTGTATTTTTCCTTTTACTCATTTGTCTTATTTTCATTGTCTTCATTTCATTATGAACCCGTTCTATTCTTCCGGTTACGTTAATTGGTACCTCGTCAAATTTTTCTTGGGTCCTTCACTTGTATCTCCGTTATTCCAATATCGTTATGGTTTCCTATTTGAGTAATTTTGGTCTCTACTTCCACTCTGAGTTGTATGATGGTTTCATCTGTCTTTTCCAGACCCACCTTAATTTCAGTTATTTGTTGTCTTACTTCCACTTCATAGTTATCAACTCTTTTGCTCAGTGTTTCATCGACAATTATAATACTTCCATTGATGACTTCCCTCAACGCTAGGTCTTGTTCATTGATGATTTGCCGCAACTCCTTATTACGGTTTTCAATTTTCTCATCTATTTGTTTGGTATTTTCCAGAATCTGCTTTAAGCTCTCATCATTCCTGTCAAACCTTTCATTAATTTGTTTTAAGCTTTCATTTATCAGCCGGTTATTCTCATCATTTTCCTCTTTATTTTTGTCAAACTTCTCATTCATCAGTTTAATTAAATTCTCACTCAAAATTTCATTTTGTTTCTTTGAGTTTTCTTTGATACTGTCTATTTTGTTTTCCAACCTTTCTAAATTTTGTTCATTTTCCTCTTTAATTTGTTTTGAGTTTTCCTCCTGTTTCCTAAATTGTTCATTAGTTTGTTTATTCTGTTCCTTAAATTGTTCTGCCATAAATTTCATCATGTCTTGCCAATTTGGTACTTCTCTGGTTACCGCTTTATCTGGTTGGTCTCCTTGGGCATCCTTTTCCATTATTTCCTTCTCTGTGATAATTGCTTCAGTTTCTTCTTTATCACCCATTGTTTGTTCCATTTCACTGTCCGTAAATGTTTCTATCTCTCGTTCCTGTTCACCTTCTTCCTTGTCCTTCTCTTCTGTCCTCTTCTTCGATCTGCCTCTGGTATTATGCATTCCTGTGCCTCTAATAGTTGCCTGCTCAAGTTAAGTAATAATTAAGACAATTTTTTACTTAACTAAAGCCCACTCGTTGAGCGCCAATCTGTAATGAATCAATTATAATGTTTTATTTACTTATATGAGACTCCCGTGTATCAACGTCAAGCCCCACGTTGAAGGCGGCAATCTGTAATGAAACTACTTATTACTGTATTAATTATGTAAGTTTATATTATGTTCTTACAGGGTTTAATTAAGCTCCACGTTGGTATGCGCAAATTTGAAATAAACCAGTCTTTGGGTGTGTGACAAATATATCTTATACAGCTCTGTAAATTATTTATTTATTTATGTAAAAATTTTCTTCCTCAGTATTAATCTCCAGCCCCACTGTTGGGTTCACCAATTTGTAATAAGTTATTTACTGTTGTTATTAATTATGTAGTTTTATAGGTGACCTCCTGCAACTCAAATTTAATAGAACAATATATTTGTTATTATAACCTTTTAGGTGTACTATAATACAGGTTTACCTAATTACTCAATGTTTAAGCAATATCAATAATATATTTCAGGTATTGACTTAATGAATTAAGAATTCTCGCCAACCCTAGTCCCTCTGTATTGTATAATTCAATTCAAAATTGGTACAGGAAACACGCTACTTCGGCAATCTCACGTTCCACCAGCTGTTGACAATTAGCGCTGTTACTCGTAGTTGACTTGCGTCTAGGTTAACTGTTTCACCGGATTTTAATCACCCTTTTACCTGTAAATTACTCCACCCACAACATATAATACCTATTTTACAATAACATAAAACATCATCATATACAAGAAAGATTCTTTATTGATTTTGTACTTTATTTCAAACTAACAGTTCTCTTCAAGATGATAATAGCATGATATCGATTTTACAATGATAGATCGATTGTTTCCTTGACCAGGTTACTTTTATTTTATACAAATTAACTATAATAATAAATATCTCTTATCCCAGGCTACGTGTGATTCTTTTAACGATTAGTAAGGCCAGGTAATGCAAAATTAAGGTTACTTTAGTATGACAGAATGTTATTAGTTCTTAATATACTGAAATTAAAAATAAGCTGGTTTTACCGGATTGACGAATCTCAATGTGGCATTGTACGTCTGCAAACAGTTGAAGATTGACAAATTAGATTACTTTCATCCAGGAAAAAGTGTTCCGATCCTTAATAAAATTGACGGTGTGATGTACCGGAAAGCCCCAGGAACTCTTCTGACCTTCGTTCTTCTTTTACGATCCTGGTGGTTGTCAGTCCCGGTGGAATTGAAGTCGTATTATAGCTTCTTCTTGAAAGTGAAGGTTATTTCTTCAGAAACCAGGTCTTCGTATATTTTTTTCTATAATTCCGTTAGTGTAGGCCTTTTGCTTCCCTCAATTAGTCTTCTGATTACATGGGAAATCGGGTTTAATACTAAATCCAACGGAATTATCTTGATGAGTGAAGTAAGGAATTCTCGACCCTTTTAGAGGTATTTGGTTATAATTTTGAAGTCTAATTTATTTTATTATTCATCAGTGGTGTTATAGAATTAGTTTTCAATTTTGATTTATTAATTTAGATTCATTTTTTTTCAATTTGTGTCATTCTTTTTTAAAAGTGTCTCCTCATCTGAACTCAATAGCATATAACAATCGAATCGAATGATTTAAAATCAACAAGATTTTTCACATTTTAGTTACCCTAACAACCACTACTTTCCGTCATTGGATGATATTTGATATCCTATAGCCAGAATTATAAAACATTACTACTCTTTTTTAATAAAATACTCCATGCTTGGAATTATACCAAATTACCTAAAACTCTCACCCAACCTACCTTATTAAACCGTATATGTTTTACTATAGTTTCATTGGACTGGACTTATTAAAAAGGTATTAATTTCCCTTTTACAAATATTGAATTTAGGCCTATAGATTTTCTTACAGCTGTTATAATAATTTTTGTTTTTTAACTTAATTTTCTTTACCTGACCTACTGTACAAATAGTTACTGGTTCATGGTTATTTACATTAATTTTAATTTCCTGGTTTTACTGTATTCTATTAATTAATTCATCCTGGAACCCTTCATTATTTTACAACATAATTATAAGAACTACTTGTCAATTTTCAAACACTTATTGCCATCCTGGCCAAGTTTATAAACATTAATTCAAAACAACTTCCTCAATCAATTTTAGTCAATACATTTAACATAATATAATACCTAACACAGGTATTTATACTTAATTGTCTAAAGACAATTTTAACATCAATAAAAAGAGTACCACTGACTAAGTATTTCTATAAAACAACAGTTCCCTCTTACTATACACAAAACATCAAATAAATATCCTGTAAACACTACCATGCTACAGCATAAAAACAAGTACAATATGTAACACATTGATCATTGATTGGAATAGTATTTTATACTTCATATTATTTATTACATCTTTAAATTTATATACACCTCAGGTGTATTAATTACTGAGTAACCTTAATATCGGGGTATGGTTCTAGACCATAGTTAATTCATTTTTTTATGTAACGTTGGGGACCTCAATTATGTTACGTTACATAACACCCCCCCTTCAAAAGAAGTTTATTTTGTCTCAACTAAGTTTAGTAAAAAATAAACTTATAGTCTGTCCCTGCTCAGGTTAACCTTTTACTCATAATATTTCTTTTTATTTCGGACTGGTTATATACAGACTGGTGGTAATTGCTGTTTTACTGCTCAACTCTCTCTCTTGGAGGCAAATTCATAAATTATTTATTTCTCTGGGTAGTGGTACTTCCACATTTTACTTGATAAGGATTGGTCACACTAATCATAAAAACTTGTTTTAACATTTATTTTCTTATTTACATAAATTAGCTTTCTCAATTAAGCTTCTGTCTGCTATCTTCCTTCTATTTTCTTCATCTATACTTCTGGAATCTAATATCAATCTATACAGCTATTTCATCATTTCCCTAAAATCCTCAATTTCCCTAACATTTTTCCCTATCCTGTGCGGTGGTACCAGTCGGGTGGCCACTTTTGGGTCCATAACTCTGCTGTCCATCCTTACACCTTCTGAGATCAGGGGAACATCATCCCTGCTCAGGAAAATTATTGCCGGAACATTTCTACGGTCAATACATTAAAAAATAAAAAAATTGTAAGTAGTCAATTAGCGACTAATACTAAACACCTTTGGGATTCTTCATACATTTGCTGGTTACATTTATTTATATATTTCTTCTTCTTCTTGATTCCTTCTTCTTTTCCATTAACTAATAGCATATAACATTATTGATAGGCATTATTTTAAAATCCTTTTGACTTTCCTTCTTGTGACATATTTCTCCGTATCATTTCTTCTTATATAATCTTCAATTCCGAGAAATTCTAATTATTGTTGTATTAATTATCATCCTCCTTCAGTTTCATTGGAGTCATTAAATTATTCTTTATTCTTCTTATTTGACTTTCTTAACTGAGCACATTACCATCAATTGTTTTTATTTATTTATATATTCTTCTGTCTGTTACCATAAAAATATTATTTTTTCTATCGTTCCATTTTTAATCCATTCTATATAAATATTATTTAATAATCTGTTCTTATTTTTTGTTAAATCAAATGGTTTTGAAATATCTTAAGTAAGTTGTACTTACATAGTTTTTATTAATCATATGGTTCCTGAATAATTATTGAGTAAGTTGTTCTTACAGTTTTTTGGAATTTTGGGGTTTTAGTCTCTTCATTTTAAATTATATTGTTTCTGAATAATTATTGAGTAAGTTGTTCTTACAGTTTTTTAGAATTTTGGGGTTTTATTTCCAATGGGTTGCTTGTTCGGTTTTCAGAAAATCAGTCCCATTTTTCTGGTTGTTATTATTTCGGTTAACCATGGTCCATTAACTCAGGTACTCCATGTTCTCGGATTACTGCAGTGTCCATAATGATCTTTGTACTTGTCAAATAGCTCTCTATCATCTGATATTGTAACTGCTGATATTGAATTTTCATTAAATTCAATGGTTACCATCGTTTTCCGAACTCTTTCTTTCACATTTGTAGCATATTCTTCTACTACCATGTCTTGTAATTCTTCTAATACACATATTTCTATCATATCTATATGTAGTCTATTACACAAATATGTTGATGATATATCATTTACTGGTGATGTCATTGACCTTTTATTTACTGGTATATTTAATTTAAATATAGATTTAGTTAAGTTTTTTCTATAACTTTTCAAAACAGTCAATTCTCTGTAATTAACGATTGTGAGATTAAGTACATTAACCAGCCCACTCTTAATCATATCTACTTCTTCCCGTGTATTTTTCCTTTTACTCATTTGTCTTATTTTCATTGTCTTCATTTCATTATGAACCCGTTCTATTCTTCCGGTTACGTTAATTGGTACCTCGTCAAATTTTTCTTGGGTCCTTCACTTGTATCTCCGTTATTCCAATATCGTTATGGTTTCCTATTTGAGTAATTTTGGTCTCTACTTCCACTCTGAGTTGTATGATGGTTTCATCTGTCTTTTCCAGACCCACCTTAATTTCAGTTATTTGTTGTCTTACTTCCACTTCATAGTTATCAACTCTTTTGCTCAGTGTTTCATCGACAATTATAATACTTCCATTGATGACTTCCCTCAACGCTAGGTCTTGTTCATTGATGATTTGCCGCAACTCCTTATTACGGTTTTCAATTTTCTCATCTATTTGTTTGGTATTTTCCAGAATCTGCTTTAAGCTCTCATCATTCCTGTCAAACCTTTCATTAATTTGTTTTAAGCTTTCATTTATCAGCCGGTTATTCTCATCATTTTCCTCTTTATTTTTGTCAAACTTCTCATTCATCAGTTTAATTAAATTCTCACTCAAAATTTCATTTTGTTTCTTTGAGTTTTCTTTGATACTGTCTATTTTGTTTTCCAACCTTTCTAAATTTTGTTCATTTTCCTCTTTAATTTGTTTTGAGTTTTCCTCCTGTTTCCTAAATTGTTCATTAGTTTGTTTATTCTGTTCCTTAAATTGTTCTGCCATAAATTTCATCATGTCTTGCCAATTTGGTACTTCTCTGGTTACCGCTTTATCTGGTTGGTCTCCTTGGGCATCCTTTTCCATTATTTCCTTCTCTGTGATAATTGCTTCAGTTTCTTCTTTATCACCCATTGTTTGTTCCATTTCACTGTCCGTAAATGTTTCTATCTCTCGTTCCTGTTCACCTTCTTCCTTGTCCTTCTCTTCTGTCCTCTTCTTCGATCTGCCTCTGGTATTATGCATTCCTGTGCCTCTAATAGTTGCCTGCTCAAGTTAAGTAATAATTAAGACAATTTTTTACTTAACTAAAGCCCACTCGTTGAGCGCCAATCTGTAATGAATCAATTATAATGTTTTATTTACTTATATGAGACTCCCGTGTATCAACGTCAAGCCCCACGTTGAAGGCGGCAATCTGTAATGAAACTACTTATTACTGTATTAATTATGTAAGTTTATATTATGTTCTTACAGGGTTTAATTAAGCTCCACGTTGGTATGCGCCAATTTGAAATAAACCAGTCTTTGGGTGTGTGACAAATATATCTTATACAGCTCTGTAAATTATTTATTTATTTATGTAAAAATTTTCTTCCTCAGTATTAATCTCCAGCCCCACTGTTGGGTTCACCAATTTGTAATAAGTTATTTACTGTTGTTATTAATTATGTAGTTTTATAGGTGACCTCCTGCAACTCAAATTTAATAGAACAATATATTTGTTATTATAACCTTTTAGGTGTACTATAATACAGGTTTACCTAATTACTCAATGTTTAAGCAATATCAATAATATATTTCAGGTATTGACTTAATGAATTAAGAATTCTCGCCAACCCTAGTCCCTCTGTATTGTATAATTCAATTCAAAATTGGTACAGGAAACACGCTAGTTCGGCAATCTCACGTTCCACCAGCTGTTGACAATTAGCGCTGTTACCCGTAGTTGACTTGCGTCTAGGTTAACTGTTTCACCGGATTTTAATCACCCTTTTACCTGTAAATTACTCCACCCACAACATATAATACCTATTTTACAATAACATAAAACATCATCATATACAAGAAAGATTCTTTATTGATTTTGTACTTTATTTCAAACTAACAGTTCTCTTCAAGATGATAATAGCATGATATCGATTTTACAATGATAGATCGATTGTTTCCTTGACCAGGTTACTTTTATTTTATACAAATTAACTATAATAATAAATATCTCTTATCCCAGGGTACGTGTGATTCTTTTAACGATTAGTAAGGCCAGGTAATGCAAAATTAAGGTTACTTTAGTATGACAGAATGTTATTAGTTCTTAATATACTGAAATTAAAAATAAGCTGGTTTTACCGGATTGACGAATCTCAATGTGGCATTGTACGTCTGCAAACAGTTGAAGATTGACAAATTAGATTACTTTCATCCAGGAAAAAGTGTTCCGATCCTTAATAAAATTGACGGTGTGATGTACCGGAAAGCCCCAGGAACTCTTCTGACCTTCGTTCTTCTTTTACGATCCTGGTGGTTGTCAGTCCCGGTGGAATGAAGTCGTATTATAGCTTCTTCTTGAAAGTGAAGGTTATTTCTTCAGAAACCAGGTCTTCGTATATTTTTTTCTATAATTCCTTTAGTTTAGGCCTTTTGCTTCCCTCAATTAGTCTTCTGATTACATGGGAAATCGGGTTTAATACTAAATCCAACGGAATTATCTTGATGAGTGAAGTAAGGAATTCTCGACCCTTTTAGAGGTATTTGGTTATAATTTTGAAGTCTAATTTATTTTATTATTCATCAGTGGTGTTATAGAATTAGTTTTCAATTTTGATTTATTAATTTAGATTCATTTTTTTCAATTTGTGTCATTCTTTTTTAAAAGTGTCTCCTCATCTGAACTCAATAGCATATAACAATCGAATCGAATGATTTAAAATCAACAAGATTTTTCACATTTTAGTTACCCTAACAACCACTACTTTCTGTCATTGGATGATATTTGATATCCTAGAGCCAGAATTATATAACATTACTACTCTTTTTTAATAAAATACTCCATGCTTGGAATTATACCAAATTACATAAAACTCTCACCCAACCTACCTTATTAAACCGTATATGTTTTACTATAGTTTCATTGGACTGGACTTATTAAAAAGGTATTAATTTCCCTTTTACAAATATTGAATTTAGGCCTATAGATTTTCTTACAGCTGTTATAATAATTTTTGTTTTTTAACTTAATTTTCTTTACCTGACCTACTGTACAAATAGTTACTGGTTCATGGTTATTTACATTAATTTTAATTTCCTGGTTTTACTTTATTCTATTAATTATTTCATCCTGGAACCCTTCATTATTTTACAACATAATTATAAGAACTACTTGTCAACTTTCAAACACTTATTGCCATCCTGGCCAAGTTTATAAACATTAATTCAAAACAACTTCCTCAATCAATTTTAGTCAATACATTTAACATAATATAATACCTAACACAGGTATTTATACTTAATTGTCTAAAGACAATTTTAACATCAATAAAAAGAGTACCACTGACTAAGTATGTCTATAAAACAACAGTTCCCTCTTACTATACACAAAACATAAAATAAATATCCTGTAAACACTACCATGCTACAGCATAAAAACAAGTACAATATGTAACACATTGATCATTGATTGGAATAGTATTTTATACTTCATATTATTTATTACATCTTTAAATTTATATACACCTCAGGTGTATTAATTACTGAGTAACCTTAATATCGGGGTATGGTTCTAGACCATAGTTAATTCATTTTTTTATGTAACGTTGGGGACCTCAATTATGTTACGTTACATAACACCCCCCCTTCAAAAGAAGTTTATTTTGTCTCAACTAAGTTTAGTAAAAAATAAACTTATAGTCTGTCCCTGCTCAGGTTAACCTTTTACTCATAATATTTCTTTTTATTTCGGACTGGTTATATACAGACTGGTGGTAATTGCTGTTTTACTGCTCAACTCTCTCTCTTGGAGGCAAATTCATAAATTATTTATTTCTCTGGGTAGTGGTACTTCCACATTTTACTTGATAAGGATTGGTCACACTAATCATAAAAACTTGTTTTAACATTTATTTTCTTATTTACATAAATTAGCTTTCTCAATTAAGCTTCTGTCTGCTATCTTCCTTCTATTTTCTTCATCTATACTTCTGGAATCTAATATCAATCTATACAGCTATTTCATCATTTCCCTAAAATCCTCAATTTCCCTAACATTTTTCCCTATCCTGTGCGGTGGTACCAGTCGGGTGGCCACTTTTGGGTCCATAACTCTGCTGTCCATCCTTACACCTTCTGAGATCAGGGGAACATCATCCCTGCTCAGGAAAATTATTGCCGGAACATTTCTACGGTCAATACATTAAAAAATAAAAAAATTGTAAGTAGTCAATTAGCGACTAATACTAAACACCTTTGGGATTCTTCATACATTTGCTGGTTACATTTATTTATATATTTCTTCTTCTTCTTGATTCCTTCTTCTTTTCCATTAACTAATAGCATATAACATTATTGATAGGCATTATTTTAAAATCCTTTTGACTTTCCTTCTTGTGACATATTTCTCCGTATCATTTCTTCTTATATAATCTTCAATTCCGAGAAATTCTAATTATTGTTGTATTAATTATCATCCTCCTTCAGTTTCATTGGAGTCATTAAATTATTCTTTATTCTTCTTATTTGACTTTCTTAACTGAGCACATTACCATCAATTGTTTTTATTTATTTATATATTCTTCTGTCTGTTACCATAAAAATATTATTTTTTCTATCGTTCCATTTTTAATCCATTCTATATAAATATTATTTAATAATCTGTTCTTATTTTTTGTTAAATCAAATGGTTTTGAAATATCTTAAGTAAGTTGTACTTACATAGTTTTTATTAATCATATGGTTCCTGAATAATTATTGAGTAAGTTGTTCTTACAGTTTTTTGGAATTTTGGGGTTTTAGTCTCTTCATTTTAAATTATATTGTTTCTGAATAATTATTGAGTAAGTTGTTCTTACAGTTTTTTAGAATTTTGGGGTTTTATTTCCAATGGGTTGCTTGTTCGGTTTTCAGAAAATCAGTCCCATTTTTCTGGTTGTTATTATTTCGGTTAACCATGGTCCATTAACTCAGGTACTCCATGTTCTCGGATTACTGCAGTGTCCATAATGATCTTTGTACTTGTCAAATAGCTCTCTATCATCTGATATTGTAACTGCTGATATTGAATTTTCATTAAATTCAATGGTTACCATCGTTTTCCGAACTCTTTCTTTCACATTTGTAGCATATTCTTCTACTACCATGTCTTGTAATTCTTCTAATACACATATTTCTATCATATCTATATGTAGTCTATTACACAAATATGTTGATGATATATCATTTACTGGTGATGTCATTGACCTTTTATTTACTGGTATATTTAATTTAAATATAGATTTAGTTAAGTTTTTTCTATAACTTTTCAAAACAGTCAATTCTCTGTAATTAACGATTGTGAGATTAAGTACATTAACCAGCCCACTCTTAATCATATCTACTTCTTCCCGTGTATTTTTCCTTTTACTCATTTGTCTTATTTTCATTGTCTTCATTTCATTATGAACCCGTTCTATTCTTCCGGTTACGTTAATTGGTACCTCGTCAAATTTTTCTTGGGTCCTTCACTTGTATCTCCGTTATTCCAATATCGTTATGGTTTCCTATTTGAGTAATTTTGGTCTCTACTTCCACTCTGAGTTGTATGATGGTTTCATCTGTCTTTTCCAGACCCACCTTAATTTCAGTTATTTGTTGTCTTACTTCCACTTCATAGTTATCAACTCTTTTGCTCAGTGTTTCATCGACAATTATAATACTTCCATTGATGACTTCCCTCAACGCTAGGTCTTGTTCATTGATGATTTGCCGCAACTCCTTATTACGGTTTTCAATTTTCTCATCTATTTGTTTGGTATTTTCCAGAATCTGCTTTAAGCTCTCATCATTCCTGTCAAACCTTTCATTAATTTGTTTTAAGCTTTCATTTATCAGCCGGTTATTCTCATCATTTTCCTCTTTATTTTTGTCAAACTTCTCATTCATCAGTTTAATTAAATTCTCACTCAAAATTTCATTTTGTTTCTTTGAGTTTTCTTTGATACTGTCTATTTTGTTTTCCAACCTTTCTAAATTTTGTTCATTTTCCTCTTTAATTTGTTTTGAGTTTTCCTCCTGTTTCCTAAATTGTTCATTAGTTTGTTTATTCTGTTCCTTAAATTGTTCTGCCATAAATTTCATCATGTCTTGCCAATTTGGTACTTCTCTGGTTACCGCTTTATCTGGTTGGTCTCCTTGGGCATCCTTTTCCATTATTTCCTTCTCTGTGATAATTGCTTCAGTTTCTTCTTTATCACCCATTGTTTGTTCCATTTCACTGTCCGTAAATGTTTCTATCTCTCGTTCCTGTTCACCTTCTTCCTTGTCCTTCTCTTCTGTCCTCTTCTTCGATCTGCCTCTGGTATTATGCATTCCTGTGCCTCTAATAGTTGCCTGCTCAAGTTAAGTAATAATTAAGACAATTTTTTACTTAACTAAAGCCCACTCGTTGAGCGCCAATCTGTAATGAATCAATTATAATGTTTTATTTACTTATATGAGACTCCCGTGTATCAACGTCAAGCCCCACGTTGAAGGCGGCAATCTGTAATGAAACTACTTATTACTGTATTAATTATGTAAGTTTATATTATGTTCTTACAGGGTTTAATTAAGCTCCACGTTGGTATGCGCCAATTTGAAATAAACCAGTCTTTGGGTGTGTGACAAATATATCTTATACAGCTCTGTAAATTATTTATTTATTTATGTAAAAATTTTCTTCCTCAGTATTAATCTCCAGCCCCACTGTTGGGTTCACCAATTTGTAATAAGTTATTTACTGTTGTTATTAATTATGTAGTTTTATAGGTGACCTCCTGCAACTCAAATTTAATAGAACAATATATTTGTTATTATAACCTTTTAGGTGTACTATAATACAGGTTTACCTAATTACTCAATGTTTAAGCAATATCAATAATATATTTCAGGTATTGACTTAATGAATTAAGAATTCTCGCCAACCCTAGTCCCTCTGTATTGTATAATTCAATTCAAAATTGGTACAGGAAACACGCTAGTTCGGCAATCTCACGTTCCACCAGCTGTTGACAATTAGCGCTGTTACCCGTAGTTGACTTGCGTCTAGGTTAACTGTTTCACCGGATTTTAATCACCCTTTTACCTGTAAATTACTCCACCCACAACATATAATACCTATTTTACAATAACATAAAACATCATCATATACAAGAAAGATTCTTTATTGATTTTGTACTTTATTTCAAACTAACAGTTCTCTTCAAGATGATAATAGCATGATATCGATTTTACAATGATAGATCGATTGTTTCCTTGACCAGGTTACTTTTATTTTATACAAATTAACTATAATAATAAATATCTCTTATCCCAGGGTACGTGTGATTCTTTTAACGATTAGTAAGGCCAGGTAATGCAAAATTAAGGTTACTTTAGTATGACAGAATGTTATTAGTTCTTAATATACTGAAATTAAAAATAAGCTGGTTTTACCGGATTGACGAATCTCAATGTGGCATTGTACGTCTGCAAACAGTTGAAGATTGACAAATTAGATTACTTTCATCCAGGAAAAAGTGTTCCGATCCTTAATAAAATTGACGGTGTGATGTACCGGAAAGCCCCAGGAACTCTTCTGACCTTCGTTCTTCTTTTACGATCCTGGTGGTTGTCAGTCCCGGTGGAATGAAGTCGTATTATAGCTTCTTCTTGAAAGTGAAGGTTATTTCTTCAGAAACCAGGTCTTCGTATATTTTTTTCTATAATTCCTTTAGTTTAGGCCTTTTGCTTCCCTCAATTAGTCTTCTGATTACATGGGAAATCGGGTTTAATACTAAATCCAACGGAATTATCTTGATGAGTGAAGTAAGGAATTCTCGACCCTTTTAGAGGTATTTGGTTATAATTTTGAAGTCTAATTTATTTTATTATTCATCAGTGGTGTTATAGAATTAGTTTTCAATTTTGATTTATTAATTTAGATTCATTTTTTTCAATTTGTGTCATTCTTTTTTAAAAGTGTCTCCTCATCTGAACTCAATAGCATATAACAATCGAATCGAATGATTTAAAATCAACAAGATTTTTCACATTTTAGTTACCCTAACAACCACTACTTTCTGTCATTGGATGATATTTGATATCCTAGAGCCAGAATTATATAACATTACTACTCTTTTTTAATAAAATACTCCATGCTTGGAATTATACCAAATTACATAAAACTCTCACCCAACCTACCTTATTAAACCGTATATGTTTTACTATAGTTTCATTGGACTGGACTTATTAAAAAGGTATTAATTTCCCTTTTACAAATATTGAATTTAGGCCTATAGATTTTCTTACAGCTGTTATAATAATTTTTGTTTTTTAACTTAATTTTCTTTACCTGACCTACTGTACAAATAGTTACTGGTTCATGGTTATTTACATTAATTTTAATTTCCTGGTTTTACTTTATTCTATTAATTATTTCATCCTGGAACCCTTCATTATTTTACAACATAATTATAAGAACTACTTGTCAACTTTCAAACACTTATTGCCATCCTGGCCAAGTTTATAAACATTAATTCAAAACAACTTCCTCAATCAATTTTAGTCAATACATTTAACATAATATAATACCTAACACAGGTATTTATACTTAATTGTCTAAAGACAATTTTAACATCAATAAAAAGAGTACCACTGACTAAGTATGTCTATAAAACAACAGTTCCCTCTTACTATACACAAAACATAAAATAAATATCCTGTAAACACTACCATGCTACAGCATAAAAACAAGTACAATATGTAACACATTGATCATTGATTGGAATAGTATTTTATACTTCATATTATTTATTACATCTTTAAATTTATATACACCTCAGATGTATTAATTACTGAGTAACCTTAATATCGGGGTATGGTTCTAGACCATAGTTAATTCATTTTTTTATGTAACGTTGGGAACCTCAATTCTGTTATGTTACATAACACCCCCCTTTCAAAAGAAGTTTATTTTGTCTCAACTAAGTTTAGTAAAAAATAAACTTATAGTCTGTCCCTGCTCAGGTTAACCTTTTACTCATAATATTTTTTTTTATTTCGGACTGGTTATATACAGACTGGTATTTCAGACTGGTGGTAATTGCTGTTTTACTGCTCAACTCTCTCTCTTGGAGGCAAATTCATAAATTATTTATATCTCTGGGTAGTGGTACTTCCACATTTTACTTGATAAGGATTGGTCACACTAATCATAAAAACTTGTTTTAACATTTATTTTCTTATTTACATAAATTAGCTTTCTCAATTAAGCTTCTGTCTGCTATCTTCCTTCTATTTTCTTCATCTATACTTCTGGAATCTAATATCAATCTATACAGCTATTTCATCATTATCCCTAAAATACTCAATTTCCCTAACATTTTTCCCTATCCTGTGCGGTGGTACCAGTCGGGTGGCCACTTTTGGGTCCATAACTCTGCTGTCCATCCTTACACCTTCTGAGACCAGGGGAACATCATCCCTGCTCAGGAAAATTATTGCCGGAACATTTCTACAGTCAATACATTAAAAAATAAAAAAATTATAAGTAGTCAATTAGCGACTAATACTAAACACCTTTGGGATTCTTCATACATTTGCTGTTTACATTTATTTATATATTTCTTCTTCTTCTTCTTCTTCTTCTTCTTCTTCTTGATTCCTTCTTCTTTTCCATTAACTAATAGCATATAACATTATTGATAGGCATTATTTTAAAATCCTTTTGACTTTCCTTCTTGTGACATATTTCCCCGTATCATTTCTTCTTATATAATCTTCAATTCCGAGAAATTCTAATTATTGTTGTATTAATTATCATCCTCCTTCAGTTTCATTGGAGTCATTAAATTATTCTTTATTCTTCTTATTTGACTTTCTTAACTGAGCACATTACCATCAATTGTTTTTATTTATTTATATATTCTTCTGTCTGTTACCATAAAAATATTATTTTTTCTATCGTTCCATTTTGAATCCATTCTTTATAAATATTATTTAATAATCTGTTCTTATTTTTTGTTAAATCAAATGGTTTTGAAATATCTTAAGTAAGTTGTACTTACATAGTTTTTATTAATCATATGGATCCTGAATAATTATTGAGTAAGTTGTTCTTACAGTTTTTTGGAATTTTGGGGTTTTAGTCTCTTCATTTTAAATTATATTGTTTCTGAATAATTATTGAGTAAGTTGTTCTTACAGTTTTTTAGAATTTTGGGGTTTTATTTCCAATGGGTTGCTTGTTCGGTTTTCAGAAAATCAGTCCCATTTTTCTGGTTGTTATTATTTCGGTTAACCATGGTCCATTAACTCAGGTACTCCATGTTCTCGGATTACTGCAGTGTCCATAATGATTTTTGTCCTTGTCAAATAGCTCTCTATCATCTGATATTGTAACTCTGCTGATATTGAATTTTCATTAAATTCAATGGTTACCATCGTTTTCCGAACTCTTTCTTTCACGTTTGTAGCACATTCTTCTACTACCATGTCTTGTAATTCTTCTAATACACATATTTCTATCATATCTATATGTAGTCTATTACACAAATATGTTGATGATATATCATTTACTGGTGATGTCATTGACCTTTTATTTACTGGTATATTTAATTTAAATATAGATTTAGTTAAGTTTTTTCTATAACTTTTCAAAACAGTCAATTCTCTGTAATTAACGATTGTGAGATTAAGTACATTAACCAGCCCACTCTTAATCATATCTACTTCTTCCCGTGTATTTTTCCTTTTACTCATTTGTCTTATTTTCATTGTCTTCATTTCATTATGAACCCGTTCTATTCTTCCGGTTACGTTAATTGGTACCTCGTCAAATTTTTCTTGGGTCTTCGCTTGTATCTCCGTTATTCCAATATCGTTATGGTTTCCTATTTGAGTAATTTTGGTCTCTACTTCCACTCTGAGTTGTATGATGGTTTCATCTGTCTTTTCCAGACCCACCTTAATTTCAGTTATTTGTTGTCTTACTTCCACTTCATAGTTATCAACTCTTTTGCTCAGTGCTTCATCGACAATTATAATACTTCCATTGATGACTTCCCTCAACGCTAGGTCTTGTTCATTGATGATTTGCCGCAACTCCTTATTACGGTTTTCAATTTTCTCATCTATTTGTTTGGTATTTTCCAGAATCTGCTTTAAGCTCTCATCATTCCTGTCAAACCTTTCATTAATTTGTTTTAAGCTTTCATTTATCAGCCGGTTATTCTCATCATTTTCCTCTTTATTTTTGTCAAACTTCTCATTCATCAGTTTAATTAAATTCTCACTCAAAATTTCATTTTGTTTCTTTGAGTTTTCTTTGATACTGTCTATTTTGTTTTCCAACCTTTCTAAATTTTGTTTATTTTCCTCTTTAATTTGTTTTGAGTTTTCCTCCTGTTTCCTAAATTTTTCATTAGTTTGTTTATTCTGTTCCTTAAATTGTTCTGCCATAAATTTCATCATGTCTTGCCAATTTGGTACTTCTCTGGTTACCGCTTTATCTGGTTGGTCTCCTTGGGCATCCTCTTCCATTATTTCCTTCTCTGTGATAATTGCTTCAGTTTCTTCTTTATCACCCATTGTTTGTTCCATTTCACTGTCCGTAAATGTTTCTATCTCTCGTTCCTGTTCACCTTCTTCCTTGTCCTTCTCTTCTGTCCTCTTCTTCGATCTGCCTCTGGTATTATGCATTCCTGTGCCTCTAATAGTTGCCTGCTCAAGTTAAGTAATAATTAAGACAATTTTTTACTTAACTAAAGCCCACTCGTTGAGCGCCAATCTGTAATGAATCAATTATAATGTTTTATTTACTTATATGAGACTCCCGTGTATCAACGTCAAGCCCCACGTTGAAGGCGGCAATCTGTAATGAAACTACTTATTACTGTATTAATTATGTAAGTTTATATTATGTTCTTACAGGGTTTAATTAAGCTCCACGTTGGTATGCGCCAATTTGAAATAAACCAGTCTTTGGGTGTGTGACAAATATATCTTATACAGCTCTGTAAATTATTTATTTATTTATGTAAAAATTTTCTTCCTCAGTATTAATCTCCAGCCCCACTGTTGGGTTCACCAATTTGTAATAAGTTATTTACTGTTGTTATTAATTATGTAGTTTTATAGGTGACCTCCTGCAACTCAAATTTAATAGAACAATATATTTGTTATTATAACCTTTTAGGTGTACTATAATACAGGTTTACCTAATTACTCAATGTTTAAGCAATATCAATAATATATTTCAGGTATTGACTTAATGAATTAAGAATTCTCGCCAACCCTAGTCCCTCTGTATTGTATAATTCAATTCAAAATTGGTACAGGAAACACGCTAGTTCGGCAATCTCACGTTCCACCAGCTGTTGACAATTAGCGCTGTTACCCGTAGTTGACTTGCGTCTAGGTTAACTGTTTCACCGGATTTTAATCACCCTTTTACCTGTAAATTACTCCACCCACAACATATAATACCTATTTTACAATAACATAAAACATCATCATATACAAGAAAGATTCTTTATTGATTTTGTACTTTATTTCAAACTAACAGTTCTCTTCAAGATGATAATAGCATGATATCGATTTTACAATGATAGATCGATTGTTTCCTTGACCAGGTTACTTTTATTTTATACAAATTAACTATAATAATAAATATCTCTTATCCCAGGGTACGTGTGATTCTTTTAACGATTAGTAAGGCCAGGTAATGCAAAATTAAGGTTACTTTAGTATGACAGAATGTTATTAGTTCTTAATATACTGAAATTAAAAATAAGCTGGTTTTACCGGATTGACGAATCTCAATGTGGCATTGTACGTCTGCAAACAGTTGAAGATTGACAAATTAGATTACTTTCATCCAGGAAAAAGTGTTCCGATCCTTAATAAAATTGACGGTGTGATGTACCGGAAAGCCCCAGGAACTCTTCTGACCTTCGTTCTTCTTTTACGATCCTGGTGGTTGTCAGTCCCGGTGGAATGAAGTCGTATTATAGCTTCTTCTTGAAAGTGAAGGTTATTTCTTCAGAAACCAGGTCTTCGTATATTTTTTTCTATAATTCCTTTAGTTTAGGCCTTTTGCTTCCCTCAATTAGTCTTCTGATTACATGGGAAATCGGGTTTAATACTACATCCAACGGAATTATCTTGATGAGTGAAGTAAGGAATTCTCGACCCTTTTAGAGGTATTTGGTTATAATTTTGAAGTCTAATTTATTTTATTATTCATCAGTGGTGTTATAGAATTAGTTTTCAATTTTGATTTATTAATTTAGATTCATTTTTTTTCAATTTGTGTCATTCTTTTTTAAAAGTGTCTCCTCATCTGAACTCAATAGCATATAACAATCGAATCGAATGATTTAAAATCAACAAGATTTTTCACATTTTAGTTACCCTAACAACCACTACTTTCTGTCATTGGATGATATTTGATATCCTAGAGCCAGAATTATAAAACATTACTACTCTTTTTTAATAAAATACTCCATGCTTGGAATTATACCAAATTACATAAAACTCTCACCCAACCTACCTTATTAAACCGTATATGTTTTACTATAGTTTCATTGGACTGGACTTATTAAAAAGGTATTAATTTCCCTTTTACAAATATTGAATTTAGGCCTATAGATTTTCTTACAGCTGTTATAATAATTTTTGTTTTTTAACTTAATTTTCTTTACCTGACCTACTGTACAAATAGTTACTGGTTCATGGTTATTTACATTAATTTTAATTTCCTGGTTTTACTTTATTCTATTAATTATTTCATCCTGGAACCCTTCATTATTTTACAACATAATTATAAGAACTACTTGTCAACTTTCAAACACTTATTGCCATCCTGGCCAAGTTTATAAACATTAATTCAAAACAACTTCCTCAATCAATTTTAGTCAATACATTTAACATAATATAATACCTAACACAGGTATTTATACTTAATTGTCTAAAGACAATTTTAACATCAATAAAAAGAGTACCACTGACTAAGTATTTCTATAAAACAACAGTTCCCTCTTACTATACACAAAACATAAAATAAATATCCTGTAAACACTACCATGCTACAGCATAAAAACAAGTACAATATGTAACACATTGATCATTGATTGGAATAGTATTTTATACTTCATATTATTTATTACATCTTTAAATTTATATACACCTCAGATGTATTAATTACTGAGTAACCTTAATATCGGGGTATGGTTCTAGACCATAGTTAATTCATTTTTTTATGTAACGTTGGGAACCTCAATTCTGTTATGTTACATAACACCCCCCTTTCAAAAGAAGTTTATTTTGTCTCAACTAAGTTTAGTAAAAAATAAACTTATAGTCTGTCCCTGCTCAGGTTAACATTTTACTCATAATATTTTTTTTTATTTCGGACTGGTTATATACAGACTGGTATTTCAGACTGGTGGTAATTGCTGTTTTACTGCTCAACTCTCTCTCTTGGAGGCAAATTCATAAATTATTTATATCTCTGGGTAGTGGTACTTCCACATTTTACTTGATAAGGATTGGTCACACTAATCATAAAAACTTGTTTTAACATTTATTTTCTTATTTACATAAATTAGCTTTCTCAATTAAGCTTCTGTCTGCTATCTTCCTTCTATTTTCTTCATCTATACTTCTGGAATCTAATATCAATCTATACAGCTATTTCATCATTATCCCTAAAATACTCAATTTCCCTAACATTTTTCCCTATCCTGTGCGGTGGTACCAGTCGGGTGGCCACTTTTGGGTCCATAACTCTGCTGTCCATCCTTACACCTTCTGAGACCAGGGGAACATCATCCCTGCTCAGGAAAATTATTGCCGGAACATTTCTACAGTCAATACATTAAAAAATAAAAAAATTATAAGTAGTCAATTAGCGACTAATACTAAACACCTTTGGGATTCTTCATACATTTGCTGTTTACATTTATTTATATATTTCTTCTTCTTCTTCTTCTTCTTCTTGATTCCTTCTTCTTTTCCATTAACTAATAGCATATAACATTATTGATAGGCATTATTTTAAAATCCTTTTGACTTTCCTTCTTGTGACATATTTCTCCGTATCATTTCTTCTTATATAATCTTCAATTCCGAGAAATTCTAATTATTGTTGTATTAATTATCATCCTCCTTCAGTTTCATTGGAGTCATTAAATTATTCTTTATTCTTCTTATTTGACTTTCTTAACTGAGCACATTACCATCAATTGTTTTTATTTATTTATATATTCTTCTGTCTGTTACCATAAAAATATTATTTTTTCTATCGTTCCATTTTGAATCCATTCTTTATAAATATTATTTAATAATCTGTTCTTATTTTTTGTTAAATCAAATGGTTTTGAAATATCTTAAGTAAGTTGTACTTACATAGTTTTTATTAATCATATGGTTCCTGAATAATTATTGAGTAAGTTGTTCTTACAGTTTTTTGGAATTTTGGGGTTTTAGTCTCTTCATTTTAAATTATATTGTTTCTGAATAATTATTGAGTAAGTTGTTCTTACAGTTTTTTAGAATTTTGGGGTTTTATTTCCAATGGGTTGCTTGTTCGGTTTTCAGAAAATCAGTCCCATTTTTCTGGTTGTTATTATTTCGGTTAACCATGGTCCATTAACTCAGGTACTCCATGTTCTCGGATTACTGCAGTGTCCATAATGATTTTTGTCCTTGTCAAATAGCTCTCTATCATCTGATATTGTAACTCTGCTGATATTGAATTTTCATTAAATTCAATGGTTACCATCGTTTTCCGAACTCTTTCTTTCACGTTTGTAGCATATTCTTCTACTACCATGTCTTGTAATTCTTCTAATACACATATTTCTATCATATCTATATGTAGTCTATTACACAAATATGTTGATATATCATTTACTGGTGATGTCATTGACCTTTTATTTACTGGTATATTTAATTTAAATATAGATTTAGTTAAGTTTTTTCTATAACTTTTCAAAACAGTCAATTCTCTGTAATTAACGATTGTGAGATTAAGTACATTAACCAGCCCACTCTTAATCATATCTACTTCTTCCCGTGTATTTTTCCTTTTACTCATTTGTCTTATTTTCATTGTCTTCATTTCATTATGAACCCGTTCTATTCTTCCGGTTACGTTAATTGGTACCTCGTCAAATTTTTCTTGGGTCTTCGCTTGTATCTCCGTTATTCCAATATCGTTATGGTTTCCTATTTGAGTAATTTTGGTCTCTACTTCCACTCTGAGTTGTATGATGGTTTCATCTGTCTTTTCCAGACCCACCTTAATTTCAGTTATTTGTTGTCTTACTTCCACTTCATAGTTATCAACTCTTTTGCTCAGTGTTTCATCGACAATTATAATACTTCCATTGATGACTTCCCTCAACGCTAGGTCTTGTTCATTGATGATTTGCCGCAACTCCTTATTACGGTTTTCAATTTTCTCATCTATTTGTTTGGTATTTTCCAGAATCTGCTTTAAGCTCTCATCATTCCTGTCAAACCTTTCATTAATTTGTTTTAAGCTTTCATTTATCAGCCGGTTATTCTCATCATTTTCCTCTTTATTTTTGTCAAACTTCTCATTCATCAGTTTAATTAAATTCTCACTCAAAATTTCATTTTGTTTCTTTGAGTTTTCTTTGATACTGTCTATTTTGTTTTCCAACCTTTCTAAATTTTGTTTATTTTCCTCTTTAATTTGTTTTGAGTTTTCCTCCTGTTTCCTAAATTGTTCATTAGTTTGTTTATTCTGTTCCTTAAATTGTTCTGCCATAAATTTCATCATGTCTTGCCAATTTGGTACTTCTCTGGTTACCGCTTTATCTGGTTGGTCTCCTTGGGCATCCTCTTCCATTATTTCCTTCTCTGTGATAATTGCTTCAGTTTCTTCTTTATCACCCATTGTTTGTTCCATTTCACTGTCCATAAATGTTTCTATCTCTCGTTCCTGTTCACCTTCTTCCTTGTCCTTCTCTTCTGTCCTCTTCTTCGATCTGCCTCTGGTATTATGCATTCCTGTGCCTCTAATAGTTGCCTGCTCAAGTTAAGTAACAATTAAGACAATTTTTTACTTAACTAAAGCCCACTCGTTGAGCGCCAATCTGTAATGAATCAATTATAATGTTTTATTTACTTATATGAGACTCCCGTGTATCAACGTCAAGCCCCACGTTGAAGGTGGCAATCTGTAATGAAACTACTTATTACTGTATTAATTATGTAAGTTTATATTATGTTCTTACAGGGTTTAATTAAGCTCCACGTTGGTATGCGCCAATTTGAAATAAACCAGTCTTTGGGTGTGTGACAAATATATCTTATACAGCTCTGTAAATTATTTATTTATTTATGTAAAAATTTTCTTCCTCAGTATTAATCTCCAGCCCCACTGTTGGGTTCACCAATTTGTAATAAGTTATTTACTGTTGTTATTAATTATGTAGTTTTATAGGTGACCTCCTGCAACTCAAATTTAATAGAACAATATATTTGTTATTATAACCTTTTAGGTGTACTATAATACAGGTTTACCTAATTACTCAATGTTTAAGCAATATCAATAATATATTTCAGGTATTGACTTAATGAATTAAGAATTCTCGCCAACCCTAGTCCCTCTGTATTGTATAATTCAATTCAAAATTGGTACAGGAAACACGCTAGTTCGGCAATCTCACGTTCCACCAGCTGTTGACAATTAGCGCTGTTACCCGTAGTTGACTTGCATCTAGGTTAACTGTTTCACCGGATTTTAATCACCCTTTTACCTGTAAATTACTCCACCCACAACATATAATACCTATTTTACAATAACATAAAACATCATCATATACAAGAAAGATTCTTTATTGGTTTTGTACTTTATTTCAAACTAACAGTTCTCTTCAAGATGATAATAGCATGATATCGATTTTACAATGATAGATCGATTGTTTCCTTGACCAGGTTACTTTTATTTTATACAAATTAACTATAATAATAAATATCTCTTATCCCAGGGTACGTGTGATTCTTTTAACGATTAGTAAGGCCAGGTAATGCAAAATTAAGGTTACTTTAGTATGACAGAATGTTATTAGTTCTTAATATACTGAAATTAAAAATAAGCTGGTTTTACCGGATTGACGAATCTCAATGTGGCATTGTACGTCTGCAAACAGTTGAAGATTGACAAATTAGATTACTTTCATCCAGGAAAAAGTGTTCCGATCCTTAATAAAATTGACGGTGTGATGTACCGGAAAGCCCCAGGAACTCTTCTGACCTTCGTTCTTCTTTTACGATCCTGGTGGTTGTCAGTCCCGGTGGAATGAAGTCGTATTATAGCTTCTTCTTGAAAGTGAAGGTTATTTCTTCAGAAACCAGGTCTTCGTATATTTTTTTCTATAATTCCTTTAGTTTAGGCCTTTTGCTTCCCTCAATTAGTCTTCTGATTACATGGGAAATCGGGTTTAATACTAAATCCAACGGAATTATCTTGATGAGTGAAGTAAGGAATTCTCGACCCTTTTAGAGGTATTTGGTTATAATTTTGAAGTCTAATTTATTTTATTATTCATCAGTGGTGTTATAGAATTAGTTTTCAATTTTGATTTATTAATTTAGATTCATTTTTTTTCAATTTGTGTCATTCTTTTTTAAAAGTGTCTCCTCATCTGAACTCAATAGCATATAACAATCGAATCGAATGATTTAAAATCAACAAGATTTTTCACATTTTAGTTACCCTAACAACCACTACTTTCTGTCATTGGATGATATTTGATATCCTAGAGCCAGAATTATAAAACATTACTACTCTTTTTTAATAAAATACTCCATGCTTGGAATTATACCAAATTACATAAAACTCTCACCCAACCTACCTTATTAAACCGTATATGTTTTACTATAGTTTCATTGGACTGGACTTATTAAAAAGGTATTAATTTCCCTTTTACAAATATTGAATTTAGGCCTATAGATTTTCTTACAGTTGTTATAATAATTTTTGTTTTTTAACTTAATTTTCTTTACCTGACCTACAGTACAAATAGTTACTGGTTCATGGTTATTTACATTAATTTTAATTTCCTGGTTTTACTTTATTCTATTAATTATTTCATCCTGGAACCCTTCATTATTTTACAACATAATTATAAGAACTACTTGTCAACTTTCAAACACTTATTGCCATCCTGGCCAAGTTTATAAACATTAATTCAAAACAACTTCCTCAATCAATTTTAGTCAATACATTTAACATAATATAATACCTAACACAGGTATTTATACTTAATTGTCTAAAGACAATTTTAACATCAATAAAAAGAGTACCACTGACTAAGTATTTCTATAAAACAACAGTTCCCTCTTACTATACACAAAACATAAAATAAATATCCTGTAAACACTACCATGCTACAGCATAAAAACAAGTACAATATGTAACACATTGATCATTGATTGGAATAGTATTTTATACTTCATATTATTTATTACATCTTTAAATTTATATACACCTCAGATGTATTAATTACTGAGTAACCTTAATATCGGGGTATGGTTCTAGACCATAGTTAATTCATTTTTTTATGTAACGTTGGGAACCTCAATTCTGTTATGTTACATAACACCCCCCTTTCAAAAGAAGTTTATTTTGTCTCAACTAAGTTTAGTAAAAAATAAACTTATAGTCTGTCCCTGCTCAGCTTAACCTTTTACTCATAATATTTTTTTTTATTTCGGACTGGTTATATACAGACTGGTATTTCAGACTGGTGGTAATTGCTGCTTTACTGCTCAACTCTCTCTCTTAGAGGCAAATTCATAAATTATTTATATCTCTGGGTAGTGGTACTTCCACATTTTACTTGATAAGGATTGGTCACACTAATCATAAAAACTTGTTTTAACATTTATTTTCTTATTTACATAAATTAGCTTTCTCAATTAAGCTTCTGTCTGCTATCTTCCTTCTATTTTCTTCATCTATACTTCTGGAATCTAATATCAATCTATACAGCTATTTCATCATTATCCCTAAAATACTCAATTTCCCTAACATTTTTCCCTATCCTGTGCGGTGGTACCAGTCGGGTGGCCACTTTTGGGTCCATAACTCTGCTGTCCATCCTTACACCTTCTGAGACCAGGGGAACATCATCCCTGCTCAGGAAAATTATTGCCGGAACATTTCTACAGTCAATACATTAAAAAATAAAAAAATTATAAGTAGTCAATTAGCGACTAATACTAAACACCTTTGGGATTCTTCATACATTTGCTGTTTACATTTATTTATATATTTCTTCTTCTTCTTCTTCTTCTTCTTGATTCCTTCTTCTTTTCCATTAACTAATAGCATATAACATTATTGATAGGCATTATTTTAAAATCCTTTTGACTTTCCTTCTTGTGACATATTTCTCCGTATCATTTCTTCTTATATAATCTTCAATTCCGAGAAATTCTAATTATTGTTGTATTAATTATCATCCTCCTTCAGTTTCATTGGAGTCATTAAATTATTCTTTATTCTTCTTATTTGACTTTCTTAACTGAGCACATTACCATCAATTGTTTTTATTTATTTATATATTCTTCTGTCTGTTACCATAAAAATATTATTTTTTCTATCGTTCCATTTTGAATCCATTCTTTATAAATATTATTTAATAATCTGTTCTTATTTTTTGTTAAATCAAATGGTTTTGAAATATCTTAAGTAAGTTGTACTTACATAGTTTTTATTAATCATATGGTTCCTGAATAATTATTGAGTAAGTTGTTCTTACAGTTTTTTGGAATTTTGGGGTTTTAGTCTCTTCATTTTAAATTATATTGTTTCTGAATAATTATTGAGTAAGTTGTTCTTACAGTTTTTTAGAATTTTGGGGTTTTATTTCCAATGGGTTGCTTGTTCGGTTTTCAGAAAATCAGTCCCATTTTTCTGGTTGTTATTATTTCGGTTAACCATGGTCCATTAACTCAGGTACTCCATGTTCTCGGATTACTGCAGTGTCCATAATGATTTTTGTCCTTGTCAAATAGCTCTCTATCATCTGATATTGTAACTCTGCTGATATTGAATTTTCATTAAATTCAATGGTTACCATCGTTTTCCGAACTCTTTCTTTCACGTTTGTAGCATATTCTTCTACTACCATGTCTTGTAATTCTTCTAATACACATATTTCTATCATATCTATATGTAGTCTATTACACAAATATGTTGATATATCATTTACTGGTGATGTCATTGACCTTTTATTTACTGGTATATTTAATTTAAATATAGATTTAGTTAAGTTTTTTCTATAACTTTTCAAAACAGTCAATTCTCTGTAATTAACGATTGTGAGATTAAGTACATTAACCAGCCCACTCTTAATCATATCTACTTCTTCCCGTGTATTTTTCCTTTTACTCATTTGTCTTATTTTCATTGTCTTCATTTCATTATGAACCCGTTCTATTCTTCCGGTTACGTTAATTGGTACCTCGTCAAATTTTTCTTGGGTCTTCGCTTGTATCTCCGTTATTCCAATATCGTTATGGTTTCCTATTTGAGTAATTTTGGTCTCTACTTCCACTCTGAGTTGTATGATGGTTTCATCTGTCTTTTCCAGACCCACCTTAATTTCAGTTATTTGTTGTCTTACTTCCACTTCATAGTTATCAACTCTTTTGCTCACTGTTTCATCGACAATTATAATACTTCCATTGATGACTTCCCTCAACGCTAGGTCTTGTTCATTGATGATTTGCCGCAACTCCTTATTACGGTTTTCAATTTTCTCATCTATTTGTTTGGTATTTTCCAGAATCTGCTTTAAGCTCTCATCATTCCTGTCAAACCTTTCATTAATTTGTTTTAAGCTTTCATTTATCAGCCGGTTATTCTCATCATTTTCCTCTTTATTTTTGTCAAACTTCTCATTCATCAGTTTAATTAAATTCTCACTCAAAATTTCGTTTTGTTTCTTTGAGTTTTCTTTGATACTGTCTATTTTGTTTTCCAACCTTTCTAAATTTTGTTTATTTTCCTTTTTAATTTGTTTTGAGTTTTCCTCCTGTTTCCTAAATTGTTCATTAGTTTGTTTATTCTGTTCCTTAAATTGTTCTGCCATAAATTTCATCATGTCTTGCCAATTTGGTACTTCTCTGGTTACCGCTTTATCTGGTTGGTCTCCTTGGGCATCCTCTTCCATTATTTCCTTCTCTGTGATAATTGCTTCAGTTTCTTCTTTATCACCCATTGTTTGTTCCATTTCACTGTCCGTAAATGTTTCTATCTCTCGTTCCTGTTCACCTTCTTCCTTGTCTTTCTCTTCTGTCCTCTTCTTCGATCTGCCTCTGGTATTATGCATTCCTGTGCCTCTAATAGTTGCCTGCTCAAGTTAAGTAATAATTAAGACAATTTTTTACTTAACTAAAGCCCACTCGTTGAGCGCCAATCTGTAATGAATCAATTATAATGTTTTATTTACTTATATGAGACTCCCGTGTATCAACGTCAAGCCCCACGTTGAAGGCGGCAATCTGTAATGAAACTACTTATTACTGTATTAATTATGTAAGTTTATATTATGTTCTTACAGGGTTTAATTAAGCTCCACGTTGGTATGCGCCAATTTGAAATAAACCAGTTTTTGGGTATGTAACAAATATATCTTATACAGCTCTGTAAATTATTTATTTATTTATTTAAAAATTTTCTTCCTCAGTATTAATCTCCAGCCCCACTGTTGGGTTCACCAATTTGTAATAAGTTATTTACTGTTGTTATTAATTATGTAGTTTTATAGGTGACCTCCTGCAACTCAAATTTAATAGAACAATATATTTGTTATTATGTTATTATAACCTTTTAGGTGTACTATAGTACAGGTTTACCTAATTATTCAATGTTTACGCAATATCAATAATATATTTCAGGTATTGACTTAATGAATTAAGAATTCTCACCAACCCTAGTCACTGTGTATTGTATAATTCAATTCAAAATTGGTACAGGAAACACGCTAGTTCGGCAATCTCACGTTCCACCAGCTGTTGACAATTAGCGCTGTTACTCGTTGTTGACTTGCGTCAAGGTTAACTGTTTCACCGGATTTTAATCACCCTTTTACCTGTAAATTACTCCACCCACAACATATAATACCTATTTTACAATAACATAAAACATCATCATATACAAGAAAGATTCTTTATTGATTTTGTACTTTATTTCAAACTAACAGTTCTCTTCAAGATGATAATAGCATGATATCGATTTTACAATGATAGATCGATTGTTTCCTTGACCAGGTTACTTTTATTTTATACAAATTAACTATAATAATAAATATCTCTTATCCCAGGGTACGTGTGATTCTTTTAACGATTAGTAAGGCCAGGTAATGCAAAATTAAGGTTACTTTAGTATGACAGAATGTTATTAGTTCTTAATATACTGAAATTAAAAATAAGCTGGTTTTACCGGATTGACGAATCTCAATGTGGCATTGTACGTCTGCAAACAGTTGAAGATTGACAAATTAGATTACTTTCATCCAGGAAAAGTGTTCCGATCCTTAATAAAATTGACGGTGTGATGTACCGGAAAGCCCCAGGAACTCTTCTGACCTTCGTTCTTCTTTTACGATCCTGGTGGTTGTCAGTCCCGGTGGAATTGAAGTCGTATTATAGCTTCTTCTTGAAAGTGAAGGTTATTTCTTCAGAAACCAGGTCTTCGTATATTTTTTTCTATAATTCCGTTAGTTTAGGCCTTTTGCTTCCCTCAATTAGTCTTCTGATTACATGGGAAATCGGGTTTTATACTAAATCCAACGGAATTATCTTGATGAGTGAAGTAAGGAATTCTCGACCCTTTTAGAGGTATTTGGTTATAATTTTGAAGTCTAATTTATTTTATTATTCATCAGTGGTGTTATAGAATTAGTTTTCAATTTTGATTTATTAATTTAGATTCATTTTTTTTCAATTTGTGTCATTCTTTTTTAAAAGTGTCTCCTCATCTGAACTCAATAGCATATAACAATCGAATCGAATGATTTAAAATCAACAAGATTTTTCACATTTTAGTTACCCTAACAACCACTACTTTCTGTCATTGGATGATATTTGATATCCTAGAGCCAGAATTATAAAACATTACTACTCTTTTTTAATAAAATACTCCATGCTTGGAATTATACCAAATTACCTAAAACTCTCACCCAACCTACCTTATTAAACCGTATATGTTTTACTATAGTTTCATTGGACTGGACTTATTAAAAAGGTATTAATTTCCCTTTTACAAATATTGAATTTAGGCCTATAGATTTTCTTACAGCTGTTATAATAATTTTTGTTTTTTAACTTAATTTTCTTTACCTGACCTACTGTACAAATAGTTACTGGTTCATGGTTATTTACATTAATTTTAATTTCCTGGTTTTACTTTATTCTATTAATTAATTCATCCTGGAACCCTTCATTATTTTACAACATAATTATAAGAACTACTTGTCAACTTTCAAACACTTATTGCCATCCTGGCCAAGTTTATAAACATTAATTCAAAACAACTTCCTCAATCAATTTTAGTCAATACATTTAACATAATATAATACCTAACACAGGTATTTATACTTAATTGTCTAAAGACAATTTTAACATCAATAAAAAGAGTACCACTGACTAAGTATTTCTATAAAACAACAGTTCCCTCTTACTATACACAAAACATAAAATAAATATCCTGTAAACACTACCATGCTACAGCATAAAAACAAGTACAATATCTAACACATTAATCATTGATTGGAATAGTATTTTATACTTCATATTATTTATTACATCTTTAAATTTATATACACCTCAGATGTATTAATTACTGAGTAACCTTAATATCGGGGTATGGTTCTAGACCAGAGTTAATTCATTTTTTTATGTAACGTTGGGGACCTCAATTCTGTTACGTTACAATATATGTGTATATTATAATGATTCATATTAGCGTCCTAACTGAGCGTTATATGAAAGTGTCTGACGAAGGGAGTATAGCAGTGTAAGCAAGAGAGAGAGCGTACAATCGCAGCCATCTCACTCTAACCTCGTCATAGCGACATCAGATACTGGTACGAACTAAAAATTTTACTCAATACAAATTATCAGTTCAACCTGTGATAACTTAAAAACTAATAAATATACGGCAATTCTGAAAACAGCATTGTATTCAGCAAGTGAAGCTTTATAAGTAGCCAGTTAATATAATTAACAATTGAAGAAGTTATACGGAAGACGTACGCCAAAAGGAATAACGAGAGAATTATGCTACGTAGGAATTAGGTGTTTTCACACACACAGATAAAGACCTAAGCAACAATATTCTGTGGTCAGATCTTTGAAAACACGTTTGCAAATACCTGTAATCAATCGATTTGCAAACACAGGAAGTACGATTTTGACAAGAAATTCTCTGCCGTTTGAAACCTGTCACGGGGTGTTTTGTCGACCTGTTCGAGATTGTCGAAACTGGAAAAATGCATGATTTATTTGAACAACCAATCAGCATCCAGTATTTAAAACTGACGCCAACTCAAAGTGAGGGGTAGCATCACTCTTCGATCGGATCTTCAATGCGCTAGACGTGTATAAATTACGTACAGAAATTTTCAATACACAACTTTAATTAATTAATTTATTAATTAATTAATCATCAGCGTGAAGGACCTGTGTGACAGTAGGCTACAGCATCTGTAATTGCCAGGGCATCTTCTACAGCATTGATCAACATCAATTCTTCTGTGCAAAACCATCAAAAGGAGGACCTCTACGGGATTCCTATCTTCGGTCAACGCATCAAACAGTAAGAAATAGATTCATTGATCAATGAAATAAGCACTAAATAAATAATAAAAGCAATAAACAATTTTTAAAAGACACTAAGCATTTCACACTTTGTAATTTAATTATAAGATTAGCTCTAACATAGTATAGGAGTGTTGAATGGAAAGTGGGGTGTAGTATTGGACGTGCAAATTATTGCAGACCTGTTCTTTAGCACTGGTTTGGGAGATAGCAATCTCTTAATTAAATCAGATAAGAACAATGGGTCGTTTGAACGTCTTAATCTTGACTTTCCACACTCACTCAGTAATTATAAGTGTTAGGGTAGAAATAAGTCCTACCATTAGCCTAATCAAGTTTAAAAATAATTAATTAAAATGTTAATTAAAAATAATCAAGCAAATATTAAAGTGTTATTTGTAACGATTCCCCTTGAAAACCACAATCACAGAACGAATCCTGAGAAAGAGTGTCTCCATGCGCTGAGCTAAGCTGAAACCGTGTCATTTGTATCTGGGATTTGTTCTGGCGCCCAGGTAAAGTAATATCACGGGTAAGTAACATTTTATCTAACATTACAAATATTAGATAATTGTGTTAGATGAAAGGGAGCATCGTAATATATATATATGTGTGTGTGTGTGTGTGTGTTTAAATGGCTTCTAATTTCAAGATAGTGTTTAGAATAGATTATATAACATACGTAGTATATAAGATTTAAAGGTGCTTTTGTAACTTCGTCTCAGTCGTAAGAATGGCTCAATTTAACCCCGACTTATTGTTAAAGGACAAACTGAGCTATGAAGCTTTGTTACGCGGTCTCCCATACTCTAACATAACGGTAGCGGAACTGCGCAAAACATTACACGAGAATAGTCCAGACGTGCCCTTGCTGTTAAATCGTTTAGGCGTAGTAGACTTCGAGAGTGAAAGGGAAACTTGCTATCATAAATATAAGGAGCTTACCTCCATCGCACAAACCCTGCGAGATGAGAAATTCCCCGCTGTAATTTTAAGAACCACGCAAAGAATAGAACATCTAACCCGCCGCATCAGCAATTTGTTGAATTGGATCGGTGATAAAGTTACTCCGCATGACATGCAAAAACCGCGGAAGAAGCTTTACAACAATTACCTGAGATAATGTGCGAATTATGTAGAAGGTCCGAATCTTTTAGAAGAGAAGAGATCGAAGAAGTGATGACGTAACTAAATATCTCCCTCACTCAATCTCCTACTCAAGAACAGCAATCCAGTGCTATAAATTTTCAATTTCTCCAGGAATCTACTATAGAACCCAGTAAGGATCGGTTAATGGTTAGTCAAGTGAATACCCTCCCCATAACCGCAGCTCCACTTCCAAACGAACTAGAGAATATTACCAGTAATTACGATTTACCACCTCTTTTACAGACAAACCGATCAGCGGAAAAACATGTAATGACGCCGCAATTAAATTTCAGCACTGAGTTCTATGGAAAAATAACTCACCCCGTAGAACGGATTTTATCGGAAATACCCACCACAGATGGGCTGAATATTACTAAACTCCTAGGCTTCATTAAGCATCTGTTACAAATAAAGGATCTACGACAACTAAAAGATGACCAAATTTTACAAGTACTTCTACCCAAATGTAGATCTCCTTTAAAAGATCGTGTGTTAGAGTCACTAAGGTATCATCACCCAGTAGAAGAACTACATACCTCCCTAATA
The DNA here is from genome assembly GCA_034769895.1 of Magicicada septendecula. NCBI lineage: Eukaryota > Metazoa > Arthropoda > Insecta > Hemiptera > Cicadidae > Magicicada > Magicicada septendecula. The sequence continues at coordinate 785,909,789 of CM068368.1, forward strand.
AGACATTTCATCCCCACCGGTATCTACGAAGAATTAAAGCGGAATTCCGTACTTTGTGTGCAAGGAGCGTACGAGAGACTAGCTCATTATATATCTGAAATAAGGGAATCGGCCTTATTACTACAAGTTAACTGGAGTGAACAACAGCTAGTAGACACTATCTTAGTAGGACTATCTCCCGAGGAGCGATCTCGATTAGCACTTATGAAGAGACCCACCACATTCACAGAACTGGAACTGTGTTGCATCCATTCATCCAACATCTGGTATTCAGATCAGAACAGACGCGTGTTAATGTCCCAGATCAACGCAGGAATGAATCACTACCCCTAGGGTCCGATACTCGAACATACAGCGATAAACGATTCTTAAGAAATTCTAAAACTCAGCACTACCCCAATACATCAAAACACCTACAAAAACCCCAACAGCATGTGAGCGATGCCAATAACGAGAGAAGATATTATAACTGTGGAAAGTCCGGACACATTAGTAAGCAATGTAAACTAAAACAGTACCAACAAAGAACCGATCAGTCAAACCCGAAGCAGGAAGAACCAAAATCCTACGTCTTCCGCAGCATCAAAAGGAAAGTATAAACACTGATCACCGAAAGAAACAAAAAAAAAATAAATAAACGTATAGACCCTTACGTAGCAAGATTTATTGACAAGTGCAACTCTATTGGTACATGCAAAACAAGTATATGCCAATTACCCTACATACATATAGACCTTGGAGCAACTAATACCCTCGGTTTAATCGATTCAGGATCTACACGTAGTCTTATCAGTCAACAGCTAGCCACCGTATTAGCTAACCATAATCTAATTAAACATAGCCAAAACATGAACATAAAGTGTGCTACCGCGAATAAGCAAAACCTAATTATATCACACAGTATTACAGTCAAATTAAAAATGAAGAATTTAACTTGGTATTTTCCACTACTAGTAGCTGAAGTATTAGGACGAAACTTAATATTAGGTGCCGATTTTATAAGCAAAACTGGCCTAATTCTCGACATATACACTAAACAATATTGCTTTAGATTCGACCGTACTCGAAAATATCAGTTCGATTCCGAGCTATATAACAGCGGAAATTGCGAAACATCTGCCACACATCTGGAGCATCGTGAATCTGGTTTAAGTCACTTAAAAGGTAATGAGCGACAAAGAATTCAAAAGTTAATAAGAGAATTTTCTACTGTACTCACACCCAAGTTAGGATTGACCAATCTCATCGAATACAAAATAAATCTCAGCGACAACAAAGTAATTCGTCTGCATCCATACAAATTATTGCCGCCCAAGATGGAAGTCATGAGAAACCAAATCAACAAGCTTCTAGAACAACACGTCATTGAACCGTCCACTTCTCCATACTCCTCGCCTGCATTCCTAGTACCGAAAGGAACTGACAAACATAGACTAGTCGTGGATTATAGACAGCTGAATAAGAGTATAGAATTTGAATCTATTCTACTGCCCGACATTCACAGCGCATTCCATTATTTTACCAAAGCGAAAATCTTCACCATAATGGACCTCAACCAAGCTTTTCACCAAATCCCACTAGCCGAAGAATCAAAACACCTAACTGCGTTCGCTGTCCCATTTAATCTATATCAATTTACTAGAGTACCCTTCGGAATCTCACAAGGAAGTTCAGTATGTAGCAGACTGTTAGAGAAAATATTCCATGACGTTAAATTTAAATTCGTGTATCACTATCTTGACGACATAGTAGTATATAGTGAATCGATGGATCAGCACATTCATCATTTGCGTGAGGTATTATCAAGGTTAAAGAACGCTGGACTAACTGTTAACCCCAGTATGGTCAATTTCGCTGTAAACCAATTCGCTTTCTTAGGTCACATAGTATCGGCCAAAGGTAAGGTTAGTATAGACCCCGAACGCACTCGCGCAATCCGAAAATTTTTACCACCTAGGGACACCAAAGGTATAGCTCGATTTTTAGGTATGATCAATTATTTTCACAAGTACATACCCCACCTAGCGGATATAGCAGGCGCATTAAATGCATTAAGGAAGAAAGGAACGAAATTCGAGTGGACTACTCTACACCAAGCCACATTTGAAACACTCAAAGAAAGCATAATATGTCCCCCTGTATTGCAGTTAGCAGATTTCAGTAAACCATTTGTCGTACAGACAGACAGTTCGAGTGTAGCATTAGGAGCAGTGATATACCAAGAGATAGATAATACAAGACTACCAATCAGCTATGCTTCACGTACTTTGATGGACCAAGAAAGGAAATTCTCTGCTTATGAACTCGAATGTTTAGCTGTAGTGTTCGCCTTTGAAAAATTCAAACCTTTTTTGGAACACAAGGAATTTCTACTAGAGACTGACAACCAAGCTTTATCGTGGTTGTTGAACCATCCAAAACAATTAGGTCGTATCGGTAGATGGGTGTTAAGATTAAATTGCTACAAGTTTAAAGTACAACATATTCGTGGTACACAAAATGTAGTTGCCGATACACTATCCCGCATGTTCCAACTACCCAATAAAATACCAGGAGAAGAAAAGATTGAAACCGCTACTACCAATACGCTAATAACCGAATTCCCACTTGCATTTAAGGATATAGCGCACCAACAACAACAAGATCCTTATTTAAGTAAACTAATAGCAGAAATAGACAAAGGAAATTATTCTGAAAAGTATACCTTGAGTAAACGAGTACTTTGTTATAAAAAGGCTAACGGAAAGTCATTGAGAATAATAGCCCCTGACATTATCAAACCCATGCTCATGGAATACTACCACTCATCCACCATTGGAGCTCATATGGGAATAAGAAAAACAATACACCGCATTCGCAAGGACTATCATTGGGAAAACATGAACAGTCAAATAACTAGGTTCGTGAAACAATGTGAAATCTGCGCCCTTAGCAAGCCAGCGAGAAACAGTCAAATCGGGAAATTAATCTCGGAAATCCCCACAACACCTTTTTCAAAGATATACATAGATTTTTCTGGACCATATCCCCGTTCTAAGTCAGGAAATACAATGCTATTAATTTGCGTGGACTCTTTCACTAAATTCGTATGGATGTATCCTATGAGACGTGCCTTAGCATCTACTGCAGTAAAAATTCTGCAAGAGAGACTATTTAAAGAGTTTGGTACACCAGTACACCTAGTATCTGACAACGGACCTCAGTTTAAATCCAAAGAATTTAGTGACATGTGTTTCAAACTAGGAATAAATCACATTACAGTCACAGAGTACCGACCGCAAGGGAACCTAGCTGAAAGATACTTGCGAAACCTAAAATCAGCCTTAATAGCTTACCACGCTAAAGATCAAACAGCTTGGGATCAAAATCTATCCTGGATACAATTTGCCTTCAATTCGGCGTATCATGAAGGACATAAATCGACACCCTTTGATTTACTATACAAGTATAAACCGAACCACCCGTTAGCCACCAAGTGGAAAATTCATGAATTATTACCCCTCGAAATAAATGGGAGTAATATAAGAAAAATATGGAACGAAGCTCCCGCAAATTTGAGAGCGAATTTACTAAAATTGCGAAAATATCACGAGCAGAATAATAGGGAAAAAAAGTACAAGGTAGGTGACTTGGTTATGTATAAAACTCACCCGACGAGTAGAGTCGTTGATAGGACCACCTCCAAGCTATCTTACCAATGGTGTGGCCCCTACACGATTCACAAGTACATCACTCCCGTAACAGTAGCACTGTATGAACCAAATACGGATAATTACGTTCACAGAAGTCATGTGTCACAAATAAAAAATTTTTCACCAAGGAAAAATATGATTGTGAGCAAGTAGGTAAACAAAGACAACAACCTAAGTATTATGAAATAAATATAGGCAACATCCTATATTGTAATTGAGTCTAAACTCAAACACCTCGTAAGAATAAGAGCGAGGCCTGATCAACCTTAGCTCCTGTTCTACGAAAATAAAATAAATAATGAAAAGTCAGCTGACGAACTACAAACCCCTACCTAAGTAAACTAAAGGTAACATTATTGTTATTACAACATATTGTAGGTTACTGATTACGATGAACATGATGATAGTAATAAACTGAATAATAGCTCACGTGTGCGATTCTTACAGTATATCTGTATACACGTATACAAGTGTGTACCTGAAATATACTGAAACATACTCATGAGTGTAACTCCGTAAAACGAGTGAACAAAAAAAAACCGGTAATAGCATTAAGAAATAGAAATAAAGTAGATTTAAGTATTTGTGTATTTATGTGTTTTATGAGTGTTAAAGTTTAAGTGATTTATAGGTGTAAGTGATGATAGTTTACCTGCAACATTTTATGTTGTAACAAGAGAAATGTTTCCATGACGAACGATAACTGCCGCACATTCAAACAGAATCAAATATTTTTTTGCATGCTTCCCTGAATTGTAGAGGACGGAAGGTCTGTTGATTTTGGAGAAGATCGGTTAAGAGAAAGGGGTAGTTTACCTGAAACATTTTATGATTTAACAAGAGTAAAGTACTTAATTTTTATAAATAAAGTATCCTGATAAGAAGCTCATAGTAATCCACTGTAGAAACGTAGATGAAATATCTGTAAATGAAGAAGTTAGGTGAACGGGGTGTGGGTAATTTTCTATTATTAAAAATTATAGTTGAAGGTGGAGGGGAGAATTTTTTATATGTGTACTACGTTATCGGCAACAAAGAAGTAGTTTTTTGTTAAAATTGCTTCCCGGGCTCTTTAGCCATAGTCCAATGTTTTCTGCAAAACCAGACTTTTCGGCAGTGCCATCGACTGCCATCATCGGTGAAAATCGAGTGCGAAAACGTGAGGTGGTATACGTTAGTGACCACAGTACTGTGGTTAAGGCTGAAGCAATAAGTAGAAAGACGTAGTTTCTATGGAAATATTTCATTTCGAATATGATTTTAAATATAAATCTTAGAACATGGAAGTCATGTATGGTTCTCCATACCGATATTTACTGATTAAAGTTAGTGCCTCCCAAAATTAACTGAGTTAAAGTTAAAGTTAATGTGTGCAAAAAGTAATTGATTAAAGTTAAAGTTAAAATCAAATGAACTGATTAAAAGTTAAAAATTTATGTTTTTTTGTTATATTGAGCAAGCTGCTTTGGCTGATGAAATAATTAAAATCATGTTAAATAAATCCACAAATTATGCATTTTTAAAAAAGTAATTAATATTTCTGTTGCAGAACAAAATGACAAAATATTCAGCACTAAAAACCTCAATCATTAACAATTTAATAATCAAAAGTCAAAGATTATATTTTAATCATTAAAATATATATTAACATTATTTTTAATTGCAGCAGGTAGTTAAATATTGTTTATTGCATTTTTCAGTTCACAATACTGACTACTGATATTGTACTGTGCCTGCAGGGCGATGTAGTATTAAATGACTTAATAGAACAGACAATAATTAGGCTATTCTATTGATTACCTTTATAATCTACAAGTTGACGTGAAAAAATAATTGGGAGCTGGAGATACAACTTGAGGCGGATTTGACGTTGTGCAGGCAAAGACATTCTAATACTTTAGATTATCTAACAGAAAGTAGAATTTTAGAATCTAAATTCTTTTAGTTAAGGTGATTTCTGAAATCTAATGAATTTTAGATAAAATAAATTTTACCTCTTGTTTTCTTCAAAATGAGAGTATTTAACACGAATTTTTTACTTTTACATACCGCAAAAATTTACTATAAATTTTAATTGTTGTAATTGTTAACAATAAATTGTCTGTTTCTAAGCAGTTGAATGAAACTAATGAATTTATTTATTTTAATTCAAATTGTCAACGATTACAGACGTATTTCGTTCGTGTCTCTGCGAATAAATCCATCTCGTGGAATGTTTACTCATTGTGAAATACAAGAGGTATACGGGGTTTTTTGCTGGTTTTATAGCTATGATTAGGGCACGGGCATCACACTCACACACACCTGTTTGGCGGACACACGACCTGCGTTGCAGTCTGCATGTTGGGGGTCTGTGCGAGCGCGCGCAGCTTGCATTGACTCCAACATGTACTCTGGTATGCGCAAGCATGTGTCGCCCACCCGTACAGACTCACACCGCACCGCTTGAGTCGACATGTCCCACGTTGCAGTCTGCGTGTTGTGGTTCAGTGCGAGTGTGCGCGGGTTGCATTGACTCCAGCACGCACTCTAGCACACGTGCGCGCGCATTTTGCGCTCGTGGTGCACACACATGCTTTGTTGTTTGGATCGTGGCACTCAGAATAGTAAAACTTTCCAACCTGAGTATTTTCACATTGGGCAAATACAACCACGGTTGAATTTATTGCAGAGACACTAAAATCAAAACACATTACTATGAAAGTCATTTATCCTCATACGAATGTATGAATGAGTAGCAAAGTTTTAACTGTGAAGTACAGAATGAGTGCCTAGGGCTGCTGTAATGTAAAAATTAGTGTAGACATAGCAGACATGAAAAGTAGAATAGTTTGTGCTAAACACTTTCGAACGTTTTTACACTAAATCACACATTTTGATCATCTTTCATTAAACTGGCTATGTAATAATGATTATACTCAATGTGGTCAACCATAGGCGTAACTTGGGAGAGGCAAGGGGAGGCACCCCCCCAATGTTCCGAGCATTATAAAATTTTGTTTCCAGTTATTATAAATAAAAACTAACAAATAGTCAAACAGGCAACAGTTTCTATGCTTGCGAGCACAGTACGCGCTATTTATCGATGTCTGTACTGTTATCAGACGACTAGTTGCCATAAATTTATTATTCTTATGTATTTCGAAGAAATTTGTAATGGGAATGTTTGACAGATTTGAATGTTATACATCAAAATGGAAAGAAACAGAAAAAGTAGCTGAAAAAGAAGGATGTGATATGACAGTGGTTCCAAGATAAAAGAAAATGCCTGAAAAGCTTGGCAGTGACAGAACTGGAAATTATCAAACAGCCTCTGACTTCTATAGGCAGAATGTATACTTTTCCGTTTTAGATACACTTATAAATGAAATTACATACGGATTTCAAGAAAATTACTTAAAAGTACTTCATCCACTTTACTCAGTTCTGAGTAAAAATGAGGCTGAGGAAGAGGATATGAAATTAGTGTGTGCTACTTATTAAGTGCCAGAGAAAGGAACTGTATTCAGAATTGAATGTGTTTTCACGTATGTGTGCAAATAAAACCATTAGTGATGAATTTGATTAAAGGCTAAAGAGTTTTGTTGAACAAAATTTGAGTGAATGTTTTCCCAACTTGAACAACATGTTTAAAACATTTTTGACAGTGCCTGTAAGTTCAGTAAGCAGTGAACGCTCTTTTTCTTGTCTTCGAAGGCTGAAGACTTACATACGCAACACTACTGGGCAAGAAAGACTTCATCTTTCTGTTCTGTGCATTGAAAGAACATATAAAATTGACATTTAAAAAATAATAGATGAATCTGACTCCGAAGCAACTCTTAGAGGAAGAAGACTCCTACTTCATTGGCAACAAAACCAGCCACTCAACCATCATACTACACAATGTGGTAAGTAACTTACCTCAGTTGAACAGAAACTAAAATTGTTTTTATTTATAGGCCTACAGTATATTTTTTCTAGGTAAACATAAGTGGAAGTACAACTTATGAAGAAACGTTTGATGATTATTATCAAATGAAATTGTCCCTCGTTTACTAACTAAGAATTATTACTAAACTTTCTAATTTTGTATATAATACATTTTATTAATTTTATTATATAGATGGTCTCACTACACACTTAAATTTATGAAGCTTTACCCTGCCCCCCCCCCTAAAGTTAGGCCCCAAGTTACGCCCATGTGGTCAACCAAACGTGAATAGGTGCGCACCTACTGACGCGTATACAGTGCAAAGCCGATGACAATCTACGAGTGATATTTTATGATCTGATGTTGAAGCATATGCTTTGAAACGCGTCATATATATTAAAGAGATGTCACAAGGTGGATTGAAAAAGGCTACTTTGACTGAATATCCTCGTTCATTATTTTCAAGTACGTTATCAGTACCCACCTCCAATAAAAATTCCATGGTTTTTACTACTGTAGCTTTACACCTTTCTCCTCTCCTCTCTCTCACTCTCTAGCTGCAATTACACCTGCCGAGTGCTGGGCCGAGTCACTCGGTACTCGGCCAAGCAACTTTAGTGGAGAGAGGTGATTACATGTAGAGGGACAGTGGACGAGTCAGTCTGTTTTGAGATCGGTTCGAATACGTTAAACATGGTTTCACAGCGGGGCAAAATGAAAAAAGTGAAGACAGTTTTTAAACAGTATTGTAACTTGATCATACCTGCCTTAATAGAGGAAATCGAACACAAAATCAGCAGTAATAGAAAACGATTATGGACAAGACTATTGAGAAGAGATGTTAGGGGAGCAACTGCAACCCTGTTAAGAGAATTTCAAACTGAAGATCTCAGAGAATGTAGATCATTTATGAGACTGGGATTAGAGCAGTTTGATTCTTTACTTAAAGCTATAACTCCTAAAATTCAAAAAACAGACACTGTTTTGTGAGCTACTATTCCAGAAAAAGTGAAATTACAAGTCACTTTATGTTTTCTTGCAACAGGAGCTAGTTATCGCTTTTTACAATATTTGTTCAGAGCGTCCCAACCAGCTATAACTAAATTTATCCCAGACGTTTTGGATGCTATTTACGAACACCTAAAGGATTACATTAAGGTAAGTGAATTAAAACTAATATTTCTATTGAAGTAGATATTTATTTGAAATATTTGAATTATGTAATTAATTATAAGAACATCACAAGTACTTAGGTTTCTAAATCAAAAGTTAATTGAAAGTGGCAGAAATAAGCGAGACCAGTTTATCAGAGGAGTCTGTAGGACTGATTTCACTTGCACTGTTGGCTGAGTGTGGTAACGTCTGGTACTGAGACATTGCTGACTGCGATGTCTGCGTATAACTGTAGCTGTCACTTGACTGTGGTGAAGACTGGTATTGAGGAGTCGATGAGAGTGATGGTGAAGGTACAAAGTATGATGATGGCGTAGTTGCACCTGATAAATGGTGATGGTTATCGTAGGCCAGTGTTGACTGAGAACATTGTTTTTTTCTCGTAAATCCTGAATACCGTAATCCGTCAGAAGATTTTGGATTGCACTCTGAGCCAAAAGCGCTCGTTCTTCTGATAACTTTCTTAACTGTTTTGCAACACTATTCCCAAATGCATCGAAAGAATCTTCGTAATCCACAGTGGCATTGATAGATGCGTGTAAATACTTAAGATCTTTCACGGCATTAATGAGGCTTTTGGCTTTCTTTTGTTTTGGGGAGGATGAACGGGCTTCTGCACTGACTTGTGGTGAAGTCAATGGAGGTTCTTCATTATTATCCTTTTCACCCACGATCTCTTGCCCTTCATTAATCTTCAACATAAAAAGAACGAAAATTTATGAATATTGTTTTGACATGATGTTCCCTAAATTGTAGGATTAGACTAATACAGTATAATACTTGATATATTAATAAGACTTTGATAAAAACCTCTATATTGATGAATGGAAATCCTGGGTATAGGCCTAAGATAAAATTAAACAGATGGAACAGGCATAGATTAAATGAATAAATAAAATACCCTAAAAACATAAAATACCCTAAACAAAGGACAAACTTAAGACTGAAACGCAGACTATGACACTGACAATCTCATAGGTGAACATTTACTTAGTGAAAGTTGTTTATTCTTTTGTGTTTATTCTAGTTTATTCATAATATTCAAAGAACCTACACCCTGACTTAAAACCTATTATGAAATATTAATATTGGTATTATTGTGTATAATTAATTAACTGAATTTACAGTAGCTCAGCATGACATTAAATACAGAATTTTTCCATGGTTAAATAATTTTATTTAACCTGAGATTATATTAACCAGGGACTGAAGAATTTCACAACACTTTTTATTTCCAGGTGCCAACAACTCAAGAAGAGTGGAAAGTGATAGAAAATGGCTTTAACACTAGATGGAATTTTCCTGGATGCCATGGGAGTATTGACGGAAAACATGTTACAATTCAAGCACCTCCAAATTGTGGAAGCGAATTTTGGAATTACAAGGGCTCCAATAGCATTGTGTTACTTGCTATAGTTGACCACGATTACTGTTTTCGTTATATCAGCGTCGGATCAAATGGAAGAAACACAAATGGCGGTATTTTCAGGGATTCTCTAATGTACGAAAAACTGGAAAATGATTTGTTGCCGAATGGTGGATTTTTAGTTGGTGATGACGCCTTTCCTTTGAAGACATATTTATTGAAACCGTATTCACATAAACCTTTAACATTTCAACAAAAAATTTTCAATTATAGATTGTCGAGAGCTCGAAGAATAGTAGAAAATGCCTTCAGGATTCTAACAAGAAGATTTCGGATATTTCAAAAGCCTATAAAGACTAGTGCACATGTAACCGATAAAATTATTCGTACTTCATGTGCATTGCATAATTGGTTGAGAATTACGAGTACGAATACATATATTCCACAAGGCAGCTTAGACATTGAAGATGTGGATGCAGGTGTTATAATTCCTGGATCATGGAGACAAGAAGTTAATAACCAATTGCCAAGTAGTAATCGTAATAATGTGGCAAATCATACATCAAGACAAGCAAGAGAACTTAGAGACAGGTATGCCGGCTATTTTATTAACTCTGGAGCAGTGCCATGGCAAAGCAGAATGGTTCATTGACCATGAAGTGTAAATATTGGAAATTTATAAAATTATGTATTAAACTATTTGACATAATATTGTATGTAATAAATAATATAACTTACATTATCATATGCTTTCCTCTTCTCCCCAATATTCATGGTAGGTTCCAGTTCCTTGAGCCATTTTACATTAGATTCATAAACTGAATTTAATCCGCTACCCGATTTTTTAGAATCTTTGACTATTTTCTTTTCTTGGTTGTATGTCGATCGCAAATTTTTAATTTTTTTTTTTACTTCTGGTACACCAAAGTCGGGTAAATTCATTGCCTCTACCAACTTGAGATAAGCAGCATCCTGCACGTTTTTGTCTGTGTACGCAGCCAATTTGAAATCCCACAAACACTCGTGTGTTTTTGTATTCCTGGACAAATTTTAACGTTGTTTCACTGGACCACTTGGACATATTTAAAAAATATAGAAGCACAAAATGTACAATGAAATAATAACAAAAAAAGAGCGCCCGCAACAGGACTCACTTAACACCTCACTGACTTGACTGATCTCACTGACCGAGTGATAGACGAGTAGAGCACCGAGTAGAGTGCGTGGGTGGAGGGGGAACTCATTCGGCCGAGAAAATAGAACACGTTCTATCCACTGTCCTCGGTCAAATCACTCGTCCGTTACTAGGCCGAGTACTGACTGTACTGATCACATTAGTAGAGTACTTGGCCAAACACACTGTCTTGGCCGAGCACTCGGCAGGTGTAATTGAGGCATCTGTCTCTGTCTGTCTCCCCTCCCCAAAACCACCATCCCTGACACTAATTATGGAAAATTGAAATGTACTTTGTTGGAAAGGGTACATACGAGGTGAATTCAGAATCCACAACGTTGTGAATGTAAAGATGTCGTAAGACGAGACAATAGGCATTTATAATTGTCTTGTTGATACATCCTCTTCATTCACTTTTTTAAATATTATATATATACAAACTTTCACTAGTGAACACTTTTTGATACACTTGTTCAAACACACACTTTGAATCCCAGCGCCAATTCCCTCCCACCAGCAACCCCCACCACACACACCTACAACCCATAACGGTTACTTTGTACTGACACTCTGTATTTCAAATCCCATTGAGGAAGACGGACACCACGTTGAAACGTTTGGGACATAAAACCAAAAGTAAGTGTTCACTAGTGAAAGTTTGTATATATATAATAGGCATTTGTTTTCAGAAGAAAAAGAGGCGTTTTTGGATGCACTTGACAGTGTTTGGGCAGAACAGAAAGAATTATAACCATCGTTTGCAGGCCCAATTGATGAAGAAATCCAATAATTTTTAATATTTCACAAGGATTTTGGACGTCTCGTTTGATGAACTGTACAACAAAATCAGAAGAGAACTAACTACTCAAGAAAAACACTGTGATTAGAGACAGAATATCTCCAGAAGAACGCCTTTTCACCTCTACATTCTCGTGCATATTCTCAGTCAAAAGACAGAAGTTCATACACCGAGTCCTTATCAGGGCCCGCTCTAGCGGTTACATCGCCCCGGACAAAAAGACAAATTGCCGCCCCTTCAGAATATATATATATTTTTTAAATAAAGGTACATATTTTTTATTTTCAATAAAAATCAAATCATTTTATTTAAATTTTAATAAAAGCATATATTTAGAAAGAAACATGTAACATAACATAATATTGACAATCAAGTAGTACAAAACAGTAGATTCTACTTTTTATGTTAAATAAAAGTCAACTCATTTTAAATTATAATCAACACATACATATATACATATTTAGAAAGAAACATGTAACATAACATAAAATTGATAATCAAGCAGTACAAAACAGTAGAAATTAATTAAGAAATATCTGTACCTAGCCACAAATTGTTAACCATATAATTTTTTACATTTTTAAATGCTATTAAAAATGTGTATTATTGCACAATCAATCAAAATGCCATTATTTTGAAAATAAAACAAGGTAACATCAACTACGCTAAAATCACAAAAAACTTTTTTTCTCACTTTCAGTTCTGCAAACTTTTTTATTACATCTTTTAAATTTACTTGATCAGCAATTTCATGCTCAATTGCCAAAATGGCCAAACCATTAAGACGATTCTGTGTAGTAGTCGAACGTAAAAAGTTCTTAATTAATTTTAACTTAGAGAAACTCTTTTTGCCACTTGCTACAGTTATTGGTATCGTTAGCAATATTCTTAAAGCAATAGTAAGGTTTGGGGCAAAATTTAACTTTGTAATTAAGCTTAGTACATTGCTTAGGCTTTCTTTTTTGCCCAAAAGCGCAGATACTGCTGAAATTTCCTCTGCTAATTCTACCCCATTTATGTCAACAGAATCACCATCAGTTAAAATACATTCAAAATTCTTACAGTGTTTTAGTAGCATTTCTTTGGACATGGTATTTAAATCGTATATATTATATAAGAATTGAAAATAGTTACTATGATTACTAAGTTGTCAAATCTAGCATCTAGTGCATTTAGTGCTTGATCGATTGTAAAATAAAAAAAATCTATTTTATATTTTTCTTTTGGATCTTCGATCGGTTCATCTCGTGCTTCGTATGAGAAGTTCCTTTTTATTCTTCTTATGCAGTGTCATGTTATTGTTGATCCAAAATTAGCCTCCACGTCAATTTCAGTAGCAAGTTCTTTTGCATCAATAATAGTTTCATCGAAGGACGAATCTGATCGAAGATTCTTGAAAAATATTTTGCAGTTTTGTAAAAGATCAAGTGCAGAGGCTAGATCAAAATCTTTTGTTTGCATCAACTTGCTTATTGGATTAATGCAATTTAGTATTTTATGCCAAATAACTAATGAACACAAAAAGTTTAATTGTTTAATACAATTTAATAAACCCGAGGCCTCGTCTCTTATTAAATTATCAATTTCTTGGTTTTCGTAAATGCTTAGCAAGGCGTCGTGTACATCTCCCAAATGGAATCTCAGAGGCTTTAAGGCCTCTATCCTACTCTCCCATCTAGTGTCACTCAATGGTTTCAAAGTTAAACCTTGAACATGTTTTAAAAGTATTGCCCATCGAAAAGTAGATGCCGAAAAAAATAAATACATTTTTTGGACCATGTTGAAGAAATTAGCGGCCTCCAAGGATGCTTTTGCCTTATCATTAACAACAAGATTGAGGGAGTGGCTACTGCACAGAACATAGAATGCTCGCGAATTATATTGTTTAATTTTAGATTGCACTCCTGCTTTATCGCCCCTCATATTGGACCCGTTGTCGTATCCCTGCCCTCTGATATCCTGCAAATTTAAACCCAAGTCATTAAGTTCTCCAATTATAATATCAGTCATTTGTTTTCCTGTGGATCTTTCGACTGGTAAGAAGCCTAAAAAGCTTTCATTAATTTTAATTTCAACATCAGCGTCAAATTTATTGATTGAAACATATCTGATTACATGAGTCATTTGCTCTACCTTACTAATGTCAGGAGTACAGTCTAAAATTATGGAAAAATATTTGGATTTTTTTTTATTTCATCAATAATATGAGACTTTACACTTTGATGCAGCAGATCTATTATCTCGTTTTGTATATTTTTCCCGAGATAGTGAGCTTTAGTCTCTTCTTTTTTGAGCACTCTATGGACGTGCTCTTCCATAATGGGATCAAATTCAGATAGCAACTCAACTATTTTTAAGAAATTACCGTTATTATACTCAAACAACTTGTCGCTTGTACCTTGAAAAGCCAGACAACTTTTACCAAGCATTTTAGTAATTGCTATGATTCTTAGAAGTACCTCGTTCCAATGGTTTGTTTCGGCATTAATAATTCTTTGAGCAGCCGCATCTATAGTTTTACAACACTTTAACCTTTGGTTCATTTCTAGCCATGATTTTTGGGCCTGAATATGATTTTTGGAAATTTCATTCTCTTTTAAAGTTTCGCCGAGGTGCTTCCAACTTTTAAAACCCTCCTTTGAAAGAGAACTAACTATACAGCCGAAAATTTTGCAACAGAAGCAGTAAACGCAGTTTTGTGAAAGAGAGTACACTAGCCAGTCTCGTAAAACTTACTCTCCATTGCTTAAAATTCGTGTATAATAATTTGCGCTAAAATGTCGACCAGTGTCATTGGAAGGAAATTTGTAATTATGCAATGGTTTAGGTGGACCTTGTCTTACAAAAAAACGTCTTTCGGCGTCTCCTAAATTCTTGGCCACAATGCTGGATCTGTACTCAAAGTTTGTAGAACGCTTTCTGTGGGTGTCACGTTGGTGTCAATTTTTTCGTAGAGTCAGAGTGTCGTCAGTTCCAATTGATTTAGATACTTCGTCCATTTGTTTGTCATCATCATTCTCTGACGATTCCGTATTTTCTTTTATAACCGGACTTGATGTTGGATTCTCAGAGTCGTCATTTGTTTTGGTACAACTCTTGGTATAATTTTTTAACGCGCCAGCTTGTTTTTGCCTTTCGGCTTCCTTTTCCAGCCTTCTTTTTTTTACTGGTAACCAGACAGTTTTCTTAGACCGTCAGACATTCTGGAAGAGGCACGCACATAACTAAAATTAAACAATGTAAACTATAAAATAATAATTATAAATAAAGATGTATCCTTGTTCTAAATAAGCTAAAACCGTAATTAACATAACTTCAAAATTATATTCCATCAACCGACATAAAAAATATTTATGCGCTACACTACACAAAATATTTTTCATATCCTGTGAATGTAAAGAAAGTCTAGTGTAATTATATATGTATTTTATAATAACAAATATTTCAGAAAATCATAAATAGTCATTAAAAACAATTTTATAATTCTTGATTTTGAGATTTTATTCTGTTCAATTATTCAAATATATTATTATAAAACGCGTTTTATCGAAGCAATGAACTTAATAAATGTCTTATATTATTGATTCAAATAATTATTTTCATAAAACAAAAATATAAATAATTATACCTATAGAATACATTCAAATTTGATACAATATTTTATTGATTCAATAAACGGCCTTTTTGGATAAATAAAATATTTATTTTATTTAAAAACACTTTAATTGTTTCGATTCGATAATCGATTTACGATAAACTAGTATCTATCAAACTAAACAACAGCATAATTATAGATGTACTTACCTTTCAAAATTAAGAAATCGCACTGAAGTAAATTTTATGAACTTACTTCGCTTCACTACCGACGTAATAGCAAGAATAATACTATTGTGTAATGAAACCGCTCGAAGTTAGAGGTAATAAGCAAGTCTATGCATGTTCAAACACAAGTTGAAGCAGCGCTCTGCTCGCGCTATTCTGTTCAAAGAAGTATATGCATTGCATGTTCAAACAAGTTCAAGCAGCATCCTTTACAAATTCTGCGTTAATTTATTAATAAAATAAGTTATTAGTTTATAAAATATTTCCTTTTCGGAATTATAAAAATTTACTAGATTTTTGTAAGTTTATAGTCAACTTTTATTGTTTAATGTGTTTAACATAGATTGCCGTAATAAAAATTTAAAAAATGAATCACCGTCTAATCTTTCATATCTCTGAAATCTTTAAATATTGTGATATGTATCACAATCTCACGAAATTAAATTAATGCTGGGATTTTCCGTTCTCCCCTGAAACGGAAAAACGGTTATTTAATTAAACATACCGCTCTTTTATGATTGGTTTCTTTAGAACAAGAATTGTAAATATTTTTAGCTTTTAGACATAAACAATATAAATACGCTACGCACTGTAAATTTTTAGCGAACGAAAAAATCGATATGTGAAATTTTCTATTAATTGGGTATTTAACACATCAATATTTTTCTCACACTTACAGCCAAAATGCCGCCCCTAGAGCGGGCGCTGTCCTTATCTGCCGTCTCATCAAATTCGGTCTGTTGTTAGCCTTAAAGCGTTCATCGAGCTGCTGCGACCCGGACAATATATACAGACCACAGCGCTAGACGAATCACTCAATTTCTGTCTCTTTACTAAAACCTTGGGTACTGCTTATTGACAACCACTATAGTAACCACATTTTTTGCATTTTATTGTAGGCCAAGGAACCAGGACATCTGTCGGAGCCTGAGATCTACCTGCCTCGTTTAATTTGGATATGCTTCTGCCAGTTGAGTCGTTTGTCAAGGTGAAGTCCAAGGTATTTAGTTTCGGTCTTCACTGGTACAGGTGCGTTATTAATTGTTACCGATGGACAAATGTCACGCCGAGCAGTGAATGTGACCTGCACGCAGATTTCGTTTCGTTGATTTTAGTTCACCATTTTTTGTACCATTCGCAGAGTAGATTTAAATGCACTTGTAGGTTGTAAAACCACTAGAGTAACCACATTATTTCCATTTGATTGTAGGCCTATATCACTAGCCTAGACAAAAGTTTGCTAGTGAAAATTGGTTGTTTTATAAGCTTTGCAAGAAAACTGCTAGACATTTTGTTAAACGGATTTCATGTACTTCGTATTTAGCAAACTGTAATTTTCTGTAAAACCGAGTAGAAATTCTGGCAACATGTCATACTAGTCTGAAAAAACTACTTCGTTTAGTGTAGATATGCGTAACTGCCATACCAATCTTTATCGTTTTTCGGTCACATTAATTTTGGTAACTAAACGCATTTTATAATGTAACGCTGCATTTAATGTCACAATGCATTTTGCTCTACACGCAAAAGCAATGAACTTTTCGCTACCTCTGCTTTTAGCTTGAAGAATTTCATGCGTATGCTGAGTGTTTCGCTTCTGCTACGGTGTACGTAGTAGCTATTCTAGTAGCCTAAATGTACACTAGACCTAGCCCCTGACGCATACCGACTGCTTCGTTTGTTTCCGTAACTCTTCGTAGAACTGAGTAAGGCGCGAATATCCAATTTTTACCCGATGCTACGATCAATGTACGAAATCCTCCGATGTTGAATTAGGCGGGAAATGTACAATAGAACATACAACTTTTATAGTAGTAGTAGTAATAGTAGTAGTGTTTAATGTACTGTGCGTGTGTTAAGTAACAGTGTGTCAGTAATTATAATATAGTAACACCAGCGTGTTTGTAAATAAAACGTGACAGTAGTTCGCTTTTAAAATATTGCTTTACTGTTTCATTTTAATTATCTGTGCGTGTGTTAATTAACATTGTGTGACAGTCATCTATTAATTATAATTTTTTCTTTAATATCACTGTGACTATCAAATAAAAATGTCTCCGTAGTTCTTTTTATAATATACATTTTTATTTCATTTAAATTATCCGTGCGTGTGTTCATCGAGTTTGTTGTGTGATATTCATTTGTTAATTTTGTGTGTTCATAATCTAGTTTTTATACCTTTTTAATTTTTAGTTTATCAAAATGAGTGAGCTTAAACAATACTTATGTTCGGAGTGCGGTAAGGACTGTGAAAATGTAGAGAATCTTGGCCAGCATTCGAAATTACATCCTGAAAAAGTAAACAGTGAAGTGCCGGTTTTGAGCAGCTCACTCATTTGATTTATATGCTGACTTCATTTATATTGAAGCCACGTACACATCAATGTAATATCTGTGATAAACAGTTTAAGCATGGATACTCATTGAAGAGTCATTAACGTGAATCCCACGGTGCAGGGGTATCAGCACCGAATAAAGTTAAGTACCCCTTTTGTGTTTTTGCAGCTGTGAAGGAACAAGCCTTACTTGAACACTTCGAATTGCAGCACAACATATCAGTGAAGTGTAAAATTAAAGAATTTAATTCCTTAGAAAGTTTCTTGAATTGGAAACAAGAGACTGAAAAAGAAAAGTTTTCAAGATACGTTAAAAAGCGTGGCTCTCATTCTGCTACCGACAGCACAATGAGACATTATTACAGTATATATGCCATAGGTCAGGGCAATTGGTGTCTGAAAGTAAAGGTAGTCGGCACTTAAAATTACAGGGAAGTAACAAAATCAATGCTGTCTGTCCCGCAAGCATTCGCGTCACTGAAAGTGTCTTGTACCTGCAAGATTACATATGTGTCAACTCATGTAGGTCATCTAAATGATTTAAGCCATTTAGTTCTCACAGACAGCGAAAGGAAAAGTCTAGCTGTTGATTTGCAAATCAAATACCACTTCAAGCAATACTTACTAAAGTACGCGATTCCGTGACAGGCTGTAAATTAGAAAGAATTCATTTATTAACGAAGCAAGACCTGTACAACATCGAGCACGCATAATTTATGCTCGAAGTCGGTGAGACATCAAGAAAATGGTACAAGTGTTGAAACGTGGGTCAACGAGGTCAATTCCAGTGATCAGCCTTATGTATTATTTTATAAGCCTCAAAGAGTCGTCAGCAAAACTCACCCAACTTTAAAAAAAGATGATTTTGTGTTAATTATAATAAACAATTTACAGAGTGAAATACTGAAGAAATTTGGCAGTGCAGTAGAACCTCGCTAATCCGTCACCTGTGGGACTGGGGGTATGGTCGGAACGCAAAAAAGGTCGGATTGTCAGAAGGATACAAAATGTTTATTATTTCATTAAATGAGACAGTCTAAAATAAAATAAAACTTATACAGTAGGCTACCAGGCTATACGATTGGTTATGTACAATAAATGATAATATGTACAGTATGTACACACTGTATTAAAAGTGTAAAAAAATATTTGTAAACACTAAAACTGTCACCAATTACTACGTACACCAATTCACACAGGACGAGTAATTAGCACGCACTAGTAAGCGTGCTTACACTGAAAAAAAGTGTAAATGAATTGGCTCTATCTATTGCGAGAGCGCCCGCAATTCTAGATATGGAGTTCCACGAATTTGATGTTTTGAACAGTGGTGGCTCGATGTTTTCGATTTGCCAGAGCTCGAACTTCAGGACCGCAGAGATGTAGACATAACAACAGCTCAACACTCTTCATACAAACATACAAAAACACAGTTTAGCCACCAAGTGTAGCATCCTAATTTTATTTTCATGTTTATCACGGCGACTTGACATTATTATGACCTGGTGTAGGCTAGACATTACAGTATCTGTTTATCAGGTGCAGTTATGTTGTGCGATTCTGTCAGCTTGAGACTAAACTATAACGATTAGTCACTCTTATTTGAATAGTAGTACTGTATGGTACAATACAAATGGATATTGCAAAATGCTTATTACATCATTGTGTGTGGGTGGTCATAATTATTGTTTGTGACGGGAGGAAGGAACTATAATTTTTGACAAGACCTCTTATAAACTTTTATTGAAATCAATTATATTTGCGGTTGCAATGAAACACCAGATTTGACGTCATATCGTACGCAAAAACAAAACTCTAGAAATGCGACATAGCACTGAAACGAGAGTAGGAAAAAATTCGGAAGATTTACACCAAATTTCGTATTTTCTGGAACATTAAAAAAAATTTCGGAAGACCTGGCAACACTGCGCACTAGACACAGATGCCGGCTCACTGAGGCAGACAAGTATGTAAACAAGCTGGTGAGTCATCAACAAGTCGGTGCCTGAGCCGCGGTCGGACCAACCGGAACGTCGGACCAGCCGGGGGTCGGACTAAAGAGGTTTTACTGTGATTGCATTTGCATTGATGGCACGCACAGTTTGAACAGTTACGGTTTTGAACTAATAACCCTACTTGTTCTGGACGACATTAGACAGGGATTTCCTTGTATTTTTCTCATATCAAATCAAAATGACGAAAAAGTTCTTTCAGTACACTAAGGCAGAAGTGGTCGAAGTTTTACCGAAAGCGTGTATGTCCGATTTGGCTGAATCCTTTTATAATGCGTGGATATCAACAATGCAAACTCCGGCAATGAGACTGTACTGAACTTGGCACGTTGACAGGGCTTGGAGAAGGAACATTAGTTCCAAAGTAAAAAGCAAAGAGAAGCAGGGCGACGTTTACAGAATAGTCAGGACATTAATGCAGGAGAGAAACTCTTCTGCATCCGAAAAAATTCTGCTTGAAGCAATTAGGCGACTACTTGATGATCCAGACACTTCTGAATTCGGCACTTATTTTGATCAAACGTACTCAAAAAATATTCAGTCTTGGGCCTACTGTCATCGACTTCAAGGAGGTTTGAACACCAACATGCATATCGAAAGAATGCATCATACAATTGAGTATATATATTTACACGGCAAAAATGTAAAATGTTTGGACAAAGCGATAATTGCTCTAATGTCTTCCGTCCGCGATAAGTTGTTTACAAATGATGTGCAGTACAAATGTAATTTGATCTGTGTAGACTGTGATGTGTGTATTCATAAATATTCATGCACGTGTGTAGATTCATGTATTAAGTGGAATATGTGTAAAGAAATTTACAGGCATTGCACAAATGCAATGCACAGAGAAGGGCATTGAAAATGCTTCAATAAATCTAAAAAATATATATATATATATTTATTTATTTTTCTTCATTTATCAATGTACAGATTATAAGTTAAGTGTAGTCGCAGTCATAAGCGCGCTCACATTCACCAATCATCAGTGTTGATTTTGCGCTTTTTCTCAGGCTGTTCATTACATTCCTCTTCCGAAGACGTCTGATCCTCTTGGATTTTAAATCGCGACAATACTTTACGAGGGCCTGCTTTATTAATCTTGTCCATTCGTTCAAACTTATCGAAGACTAGCGTCTCGACGAACATATCTAGAGTGATCCCCGATGATGTTAACTTAAAACCAGCAACTTTCAATAAGAGAACCGAATGCATACAAGGAGCAGTCTTGAGTTCCTTCCATTTGCCGCAAGTTAATGTTTGTTGGTTCTTAATTTTATACAAAGGCGCTGTAATTTTACTTGGTGTTCCAAACGAATTATACAATCTTACTCCAAATACTGCAGGCGTAATTCGATTATTCTTACCAATTTTATCGGCCGATAATATTTTCGCTTTCATATTCTGAACTACCTTTGCAAAATCATGCAATTTATAGCGGTCAACAGCATCAATAAAGGCAGATGTATTGGCTATACATTTCATATTGGTAACAAACGTTTCGATAAACGCTTCCATCAACTCTTTGCTCTGCTGATTCCACCACAATATTTGACAGTCGGTAACAACAAATTCACACGATGTTTGGCTTGAAGATGATCTAAAACCTGTATTACGTTTCTGGAGGCGAAATTTTCAGAATCGTTAATAAACAACCCGTACGCGTTAGTAGTTAGCAGTAGATGAGGCGCCTCATTATATTGGAATTGATCGAAATGCTGGCGAACAATCGCTTTTTTCGTCAACTTAAGATGAGTTTCTTTCAGTTTGTCGACAGTACTAATACAGATTTTATCCTTGCACGTATTAGTAAAATCATCATAGATATCTTTTAGATTTGTTGCTGTAAAGAAAGAATCTTTACCATCATCAGGACGTAACGTATATTCGCATGGTTCGACGATCGAAGTTGATACTCGAGGTTCGTCATCATCATCTGATTGATGGGCACTAACAAAACGACTTAAAGACATGATGGATAATTTGTTTGTTAATTCACAACACTATTTATACTCGGGAAAAACACAAACGATAGTCGAATGGACTGCGTTCAACTTACTATTTATACTGAAAGAATAAAGTATGAGCCTTCGTAAAGCCTAGAAGTTGTTATGCTTGCATTAGCTGATTACAATACTATATATACCCAACGTACAGACTAGAGCGGTTGTGTAATGTTCAGACAATCGTGCATCGTATTTTTGCAAAACTCAACACATCTCACGGAGAGAAGCTCGCTGTTCTTGAGATTCATCGATTTCACTTGGAAGTATAATCATCGGACGATGCGTAGTGAAATATGAAACGTATGGGACCACTTCGGTTGGTCGCAACTTATAAAATACACCATCAATCGTAGTACCATTACGAGTGGTTATGATATTTCGATCAGATGCTAAACGTACCGAATAAAATTCTTCCAAATATGCGAGCAGTCGTCCAGCTTCGGGCAGTTTCAAGTTGTAATTAAAATCACCACATATAATTAACGGGCTCCAGTATAAGTCATCGGTACGTGACGTATAGCTGCGCATGCTATATACGATAAAGCGCAAAAGACCGGCGTCAAATAAACGAAACAACTCGTCTTCAGTGATGTTTGGTCGTCCGTACATCAGAACGATGTGGAGTTTATCATTTAGTCCTTGAGTATTCTTAAATTCGACACGAACACAACACACATCACCATACGGCGCGGTCGTAGTGTCCAACTGGAAATGCGTACAACGCTTCAAATAAGGCTTGATAGACATAAATCGCGACACCACCGGCTCTAGTAGACGAGCTGTTATGCCTGGAGACTATCGTATAACCAGGGATCTCCATACTCGGTTCGTCGTCTTTCATCCAAGTCTCAGTGAGCGCAAGTATGTCCGTCTTGTTCAAGACCGGGTCTGATACTAAATCTTCGTGGTGCGCAGCCAAGCTTTGTATGTTCAGCAGCCCGACACTTAACGGATTATCATTAATACGCTGTCGGCATCTATATACAATCGATGACATACTATTCTTTTCTAAACGAGTAAATTCCGTTTTTAAAGCTTCGCGACAATTCTTTTGCTTTCTGCAGTGATAAAACTTGAAATCATTCATTTTGTTCGTCAAATATAAGCCTTCGATAGTGCGTGCACGAGAAAGAGCGACGTAAACTAAGGAGATACCGTGGGTTTTGTCATACTCATACACAATTCGATCGCCTTGCGATTTATGTATAGTCATAGCATTGCCAGGCACAATTGGAAATTGCACACGTCGAGCTTTGATGATTTTAGAACCGACATCAATAACAGCTTCACGCTTTAAAATAGGAGTGTATGAAGTTAGCAATCCATGAGCTTGAGCGTTATGCTTTATACTGCAGCCTTCGTGTAGCACCGGCATCCTTGTCCTCAAACTCAATCCATAGACGTTTTACCTCAACGCCGCCTTGTGCGTACTCAATATGCCGTAAATACCCAAACGAACCGTTCACTAAATAGTCTTCTTTAGCGATATTTTGGGTTAATATGTACGGCTGGCCGATCACCAACAATAATTTCTTCAACATATTCCCCGTTTTGTTGACATCCAGGCGATTGATTTTATTAATGACTGACTTGATCTGCTCGTCATTCGTGCAACCACATATCTCATCAGCCGCATGAGTAGCAATATTCGTACTCAACGACAGGGTAATATAATTGTAGTTATCGACATCGGCATTTCTATGGAATAAACGTATAGCGTCTGGTATGTTTAAAGCTTCGATCTCTTCCTTTGTTCAAAATCGACTTTCTAGTAATTGCAATTCGTCTTTGTCCAGCTCATCTCCGTTGCCTATTTTAGTCAGTACGGTAGAGAATTGTCGATCCTTTTGTCGTACCACCTCTTGCAACGCATAATATTCTAAATTTTGCCAGAGCATGCGATCTTGTAACATGTTCGACGGACGAATATAAACTGCTCTAGCATTAACCGGCGGCAATTGTCTTAGATCTCCACAAAATATCACGTTATACCCACCAACAGCGCCCGCTCTAGGGGCGGGCAACCCGGACATTTGACCGGGGCGGCAAAATTTGGGGGGGTATTTTGGCTGTAGGTGTGAGAAAAATATTGGTGTGTTAAATACCCAATTAATAGAAAATTTCACATATCGATTTTTTCGTTCGCTAAAATTTACAGTGCGTAGCGTATTTATATTGTTTATGTCTAAAAGCTAAAAATATTTACAATTCTTGATTCTAAAGAAAACAGTCATAAAAGAGCGGTATGTTTAATTAAATAACCGTTTTTCCGTTTCAGGGGAGAACGGAAAATCCCAGCATTAATTTAATTTCGTGAGATTGTGATACATATCACAATATTTAAAGATTGCAGAGATATGAAAGATTGGACGGTGATTCATTTTTTAAAACATTTATTACGGCAATCTATGTTAAACACATTAAACAATAAAAGTTGACTATAAACTTACAAAAATCTAGTAAATTTTTATAATTCCGAAAAGGAAACATTTTATAAACTAATAATTTATTTTATTAATAAATTAACGCAGAATTTGTAAAGGATGCTGCTTGAACTTGTTTGAACATGCAATGCATATACTTCTTTGAACAGAATAGCACGCGAGCAGAGCGCTGCTTCAACTTGTGTTTGAACATGCATAGACTTGCTTATTACCTCTAACTTCGAGCGGTTTCATTACACAATAGCATTATTCTTGCTATTACGTCGGTAGTGATAACAAGTGGAAGTTCATAAAATTTACTTCAGTGCGATTTCTTAATTTTGAAAGGTAAGTACATCTATAATATTAAGCTGTTGTTTAGTTTGATAGATACTAGTTTATCGTAAATCGATTATCGAATCGAAACAATGAAAGCGTTTAAAATAAAATAAATATTTTATTTATCCAAAAAGGCTGTTTATTGAATCAATAAAATATTGTATCAAATTTGAATGTATTCTATAGGTATAATTATTTATATTTTTGTTTTATGAAAATAATTATTTGAATCAATAATATAAGACATTTAAGTTCATTGCTTCGATAAAACGCGTTTTATAATAATATATTTGAATAATTGAACAGAATAAAATCTCAAAATCAAGAATTATAAAATTGTTTTTAATGACTATTTATGATTTGCTGAAATATTTGTTATTATAAAATACATATATAATTACACTAGACTTTCTTTACGTTCACAGGATATGAAAAATATTTTGTGTAGTGTAGCGCATAAATATTTTTTATGTCGGTTGACGGAATATAATTTTGAAGTTATGTTAATTACGGTTTTAGCTTATTTAGAACAAGGATAAATCTTTATTTTTAATTATTATTTTATAGTTTACAATGTTTAATTTGAGTTATGTGGGTGCCTCTTCCAGAATGTCTGACGGTCTAAGAAAACTGTCTGGTTACCAGTACAAAAAAAGAAGGCTGGAAAAGGAAGCCGAAAGGCAAAAACAAGCTGGCGCGTTAAAAAATTATATCAAAAGTTGTACCATAACAAATGACGACTCTGAGAATCCAACATCAAGTCCGGTTATAAAAGAAAATACGGAATCGTCAGAGAATGATGATGACAAACAAATGGACGAAGTTTCTAAATCAATTGGAACTGACGACACTCTGACTCTACGAAAAAATTGACACCAACGTGACACCCACAGAAAGCGTTCTACAAACTGTGAGTACAGATCCAGCATCATTGTGGCCAAGAATTTTAGGAGACGCCGAAAGATGTTTTTTAGTAAGACAATGTCCACCTAAACCATTGCATAATTACAAATTTCCTTCCAATGACACTGGTCGACATTTTAGCGCAAATTATTATACACGAATTTTAAGCAATGGAGAGCAAGTTTTACGAGACTGGCTAGTGTACTCTCTTTCACAAAACTGCGTTTACTGCTTCTGTTTCAAAATTTTCGGCTGTATAGTTAGGTCTCTTTTAAAGGAGGGTTTTAAAAATTGGAAGCACCTCGGCGAAACTTTAAAAGAGCATGAAATTTCCAAAAATCATATTCAGGCCCAAAAATCATGGCTAGAAATGAACCAAAGGTTAAAGTGTTGTAAAACTATAGATGCGGCTGCTCAAAGAATTATTAATGCCGAAACAAACCATTGGAACGAGGTGCTTCTAAGAATCGTAGCAATTACTAAAATGCTTGGTAAAAGTTGTCTGGCTTTTCAAGGTACAAGCGACAAGTTGTTTGAGTATAATAACGGTAATTTCTTAAAAATAGTTGAGTTGCTATTTGAATTTGATCCCATTATGGAAGAGCACGTCCGTAGAGTGCTCAAAAAAGAAGAGACTAAAGCTCACTATCTCGGGAAAAATATACAAAACGAGATAATAGATGTGCTGCATCAAAGTGTAAAGTCTCATATTAGTGATGAAATAAAAAAATCCAAATATTTTTCCATAATTTTAGACTGTACTCCTGACATTAGTAAGGTAGAGCAAATGACTCTTGTAATCAGATATGTTTCAATCAATAAATTTGACGCTGATGTTGAAATTAAAATTAATGAAAGCTTTTTAGGCTTCTTACCAGTCGAAAGATCCACAGGAAAACAAATGACTGATATTATAATTGGAGAACTTAATGACTTGGGTTTAAATTTGCAGGATATCAGAGGGCAGGGATACGACAACGGGTCCAATATGAGGGGCGATAAAGCAGGAGTGCAATCTAAAATTAAACAATATAATTCGCGAGCATTCTATGTTCCGTGTAGTAGCCACTCTCTCAATCTTGTTGTTAATGATATGGCAAAAGCATCCTTGGAGGCCGCTAATTTCTTCAACATGGTCCAAAAATATATTTATTTTTTTCGGCATCTACTTTTCGATGGGCAATACTTTTAAAACGTGTTCAAGGTTTAACTTTGAAACCATTGAGTGACACTAGATGGGAGAGTAGGATAGAGGCCTTAAAACCTTTGAGATTCCATTTGGGAGATGTATACGACGCCTTGCTAAGCATTTACGAAAACCAAGAAATTGATAATTTAATAAGAGACGAGGCCTCGGGTTTATTAAATTGTATTAAACAATTTAAGTTTTTGTGTTCATTAGTTATTTGGCATACAATACTAAATTGAATTAATCCAATACGCAAGTTGATGCAAAAAAAGGTTTTGATCTAGCCTCTGCACTTGATCTTTTACAAAACTGCAAAATATTTTTCAAGAATCTTCGATCGGATTCGTCCTTCGATGAAACTATTATTGATGCAAAAGAACTTGCTACCGAAATTGACGTGGAGGCTAATTTTGGATCAACAATAACACGACACCGCGTAAGAAGAATAAAAAGGAACTTCTCATACGAAGCACGAGATGAACCGATCAAGATCCAAAAGAAAAATATAAAATAGATTTTTTTTATTTTACAATCGATCAAGCACTAAATGCACTATATGCTAGATTTGAACAACTTAGTAATCATAGTAACTATTTTCAATTCTTATATAATATATACGATTTAAATACCATGTCCAAAGAAATGCTACTAAAACACTGTAAGAATTTAGAATGTATTTTAACTGATGGTGATTCTGTTGACATAAATGGGGTAGAATTAGCAGAGGAAATTTCAGCAGTATCTGCGCTTTTGGGCAAAAAAGAAAGCCTAAGCAATGTACTGAGCTTAATTACAAAGTTAAATTTTGACCCAAACCTTACTATTGCTTTAAGAATATTGCTAACGATACCAATAACTGTAGCAAGTGGCGAAAGGAGTTTCTATAAGTTAAAATTAATTAAGAACTTTTTACGTTCGACTACTACACAAAATCGTCTTAATGGTTTGGCCATTTTGGCAATTGAGCATGAAATTGCTGAGCAAGTAAATTTAAAAGATGTAATAAAAAAGTTTGCAGAACTGAAAGTGAGAAAAAAAAGTTTTTTGTGATTTTAGCGTAGCTGATGTTACCTTGTTTTATTTTCAAAATAATGGCATTTTGATTGATTGTGCAATAATACACATTTTTAATAGCATTTAAAAATGTAAAAAATTATATGGTTAACAATTTGTGGCTAGGTACAGATATTTCTTAATTAATTTCTACTGTTTGATTATCAATTTTATGTTATGTTACATGTTTCTTTCTAAATATGTATATATGTATGTGTTGATTATAATTTAAAATGATTTGACTTTTATTTAACATAAAAAGTAGAATCTACTGTTTTGTACTACTTGATTGTCAATATTATGTTATGTTACATGTTTCTTTCTAAATATATGCTTTTATTAAAATTTAAATAAAATGATTTGATTTTTATTGAAAATAAAAAATATGTACCTTGATTTAAAAAATATATATATATATATATTATTAATGGGCGGCAATTTGTCTTTTTGTCCGGGGCGACGTAACCGCTAGAGCGGGCCCTGCCACCAAAGTTATCAATATTGTTATGTCCGATAGCTTTTAAACGCTCACTTCGATATTTAGCATATCTGAGCCCATCATACTCACTTCGTCTACGATTATAGTGTTCACGTCGATCATATCGCAACGCATCGATTGAAGCACATCACCACTCAACTGTAAACGCGTCTTAGAGTTAATCCCAATGTTCAGAGCTGTATGTACAGTCGTCCCATTGATATTCACAGCGGCTTTTCCAGTCGTAGCACACGCAATATACGCACAACTGTCCATTTGCCTCCGTGGAGTCATTCTATTTGCCGTTTCCATCAGCATCTTTAATACGTACGATTTGCCAGATCCAGCAGGTCCCGTGAAGAACACTTGCAAAGGCCTGCCATCACTATACACCAAACGATTTATATATTCTAAAAGGATCAACTTCTGACCTTCATTTAATCCTCGCATCATTTGGCAATATTCTTCATGTGTGGTTTTATTTTTAACTGTCCGTACGTTGGTCTTACGACGTACAGATGCTATATCTTTATTTTGTTCTTGACAACATTTCTCTGCATACAGTCTAAATTCATCATCATTGACAGTCCGTACTAACCCATATGATGCCGGTTCAGCCGATTCCGGCTGAAAATCGCTTTCCTCTGCTACTATTTTCATTATGTTCTCCAAATTAACTCCACTTATATAAGACGTCTTGCGTTTATAAAGTGTCTCTTTGTGCTGTTCGTATAACCGAATGTATGAATCGTTGTCTAACAAATCAAGCTCTTCATTTCTAAATGGATAAAACAACAAAACCATCTCTGGCATGTAGTTCAAGGCATCTGATGTTTTCTTATAATTCACCCACCGTATAACTTTATCTTTCGACGTTCGTGGTTTTACATTATATTGCTCCTCAATAGTCGGACATTCATCATCATTATCGTCGTCGTCATCGTTATAATGCTCCTTTTTGATAGTTACTTCATATTTGGCCACATAATCAGCCAAACAGATGTCGTTTAGCTCAACTGGCCGTTTTTCGTATTTCTGTACGATATTCGTACGCCACACCTCAGTGGAATCATCACTGAGACCTTGTTCGTCCATCTCACGTACGGTCTTCCTCATCAGATAACGCTGTGAAGGGTGTTGGGTTGGTATATATGTAAGCCGCCTTGAAGCTTCAGACATTGGCAATCGCAACAAGAATCAAGCTGCTTCTTGCGAACACATCTCGATAGTATTCATTGTTCGAGTACCGATCTCTTTCAAGCATTCAGTATAGTCCATATCTGGATATTCGTCCCGTAATTTGATCAATTCACGATGTAAACTGCTAAAACCTCGTTCACTTTTGTTGACGTATTCAGCGACAGAAGCGGCACAAGAATATTCATCTAATATGTACTGGATGTCCATATTCGATTGTATAATTGCCGAAATATCAACGTTAAATGGATGTATCCAAATGTCTTTTATGCTGCGTTTCAGAAACACCATAGGTCTTGCGATACCGTGTCTTAAAATTTCAAGATATTCATCTACAGAATCGACCACATTAGCCGTAAGAAACTCGTCAAAACTCTCATAACTTTCATTTTCGAGATTTCTATGTAATAATTTATACCGTTCTTCCATGTTAGGATCTTTATTTATACTTGGATTCAATATGCGAGTTTTATCCATTGGCCAAAATGGAGCTCCAAATCGACAAACGTACTTATTTCGCTTGTAACAAGTATGCGTATGCCGATGCGTCTGTAAATTTCGTTCGCTTTTCAATTTCGAACTATCGACTGTGCTTATTTGATCGATTAACGATGTAATGGTGGTTAAATCGTCATTCTCTGTGATATTTTTGCACGTTGGTGCATTATTTAACCATAGTAACATATGACAATGAGGACTACCTCTATGTTGGAATTCGATGCGCCTGAAATAATCAACTACGTAATGATCTCCGAACACGCCATTTAGTTTCTTAAACGCGTTAATAAAAGTCGACACCAATTTCTCGAAATACAAGCAGCACAAAACTGGATCGTTGTTTACCAATTGTGCTCGACATGCCGTCAAATATCGCTGGATCTATCGGCACGTCTACTGGTATATCTTCTTGAAAGGGATAAATAGATTCTAAGAGATGAGGCCAATGTATTTCTGAAGCGCTCAATGTGAGAAATATGGTAGGTTTGCCTAATTGTCGCATCATACTGAATAATTCCACTTTACGCTGATACCAATATTGGATAGAGTTCGGTATGTTTCTCATGAACGCTTCATTTTTTAGCAGCATGCTCTTAACAAACTCGGTATCTTCCAGATCTCGTCTTGATACGCTGTTGATTTGATTATTATTTGCTCGAAACGCTAAGTTTACATTCGCTATGATTCTCAAATGCAGCACTTTAGCAGCCATATACAAGATATGATCGGATTTTACACCTCTCCGATCCCGTCTACGTATTTCGCTACTAGCTATCATGAATGGTGTGGCTCGACAAGTATACCGCCGTTTCACACCATAATGTATCGCTGGGAATGATAACTCTTCTGCATCTTCATCGAATGCGAGCGATAATGGTTGATTATTTTGTCCAGGGGCTAGATGTAAAATCAAATCTTCACCCCAGAATAAGTTATGCTGCTGCAATTTGATGTACTCTTCGCCAGTTACATCTCGCTGTATGCTTGTTATTTTGCTATTAGATTGATTTATGGGAGACAATAAATCTTTCCATTCTACTTGCTGTCGTTCTTGATCCTCGTCTTCATCCTCACTAGACGCACTGCTTTCATTTTCAGGCTCATTATTGAAGAACTTGTCATTAATCGTGATGTTATAATATCTGAATAGCTCAGTCGTTAACAGATGCCTTAACCAGAGCTTTAATTTACTTTTAGAAACCAGTCCTCGCATATAAGAACTTTTATTGATTATGTGCTTCTTAAGGCAAACGTTAAACGCCAAATCGTCATTCAACATGCGAGGCAATTGCAGAGTAGTGGTATCAAGGTTTATTGGTACGTTTATGACTTGTCCGATTATACGTTTAGCGCCAGCAAAGTATGATACGTTACGAATGTGCATGAATGGAAGGCGCGGCGATATTAAACGTTCCTCTGTTGGCGTTAGTTCAGGTAAATTCTCTGGTATTTGTGGATACTTAAAGCCGTTGACTGTCGCATAAGGTGGCAACCTGTTATTTTTTAGGCACCTGTAGCAATTGTGGCATACTTTGGATTTGTCAAGAATATTATAACCATGTTTATTAACTTATTTCTATAACGTCTGCGTGTCCAGTAACGTCTTTTAAGCTTTTAGTCCACCAAATTCTTTCACAAACAAAGCAGTAGTCGTTCAAATTGTCATTATAAAAGTGAGTTTCGATATATCTTGCTAAATTACTCACTTGCTTCTCTTCACATTCTTCTTGTTCATTGCTCTTCATCTTTGCTTCTTTCTTACGTTCTCGATAGCGTTCATCATTTTTGCGTTTTCGTTGCAGGCGTTCAGATTCAGTTAGTTGAATTCTGACCAAACCTTCCCGTTGATTGTTCTTCATCTTTGCTTCTTTCTTACGTTCTCGATAGCGTTTTTGATTTTCTCGTTTTCGTTGCAGACTTTCAGATTCAGTTAGTGGAGTTTTGACCAAACCTTCCTGTTCATTGCTCTTCATCTTTGCTTCTTTCTTACGTTCTCGATAGCGCTTTTGATTTTCTCGTTTTCGTTGCAGACGTTCATATTCAGTTAGTGGAGTTTTGACCAAACCTTGCTCAATTTTCTGTACTTTTTGCTTCTTTTTCCACTCTCGGCAATATTCGAGCTTTCGTTTTCGACGTTCTGCTTCCAATTGTAGCTTTTCCGCCAAATTAGTTCCTTCTACACTCGAATCGATGGAAGTCTGAGCCGTATTTCCACTCGCTTCCTCGTGATCCATCGCTCCGTAATAAATTCTTGTCTGATGTACTACCTTACGATAAATTTAAGCGAACAAGTTCTCGAATCTGAACTTTCGCGTGGCCGTTTGCTCGTATTTTTAAGTATCAAAGCAACTCCTGCCGACATACTATATTAAGTTGCATTTATTCCGCACTGGTTCGGTTTCCGATAACGCGAATTTCAATCACTCGAGTCGGTCACTCTGCCTCCCTCCCCCTCCCCTGCCCTAAGTACTCAACGTCATGCGATGACTCATCCGGTCCCAACCACCGAACACCAGACCGCGATCGTCTAGCGCTTGTACACATGGCTCATATACTAAGTGATGACTCACCGGTTCCCATTTCCGATCACGATCACGATCACGCACCAGCGATCGGCCGCAAATGTGCGACACGTCCTTACAAACATTTTCAATGTTAATATTCATGTTATCTGCAGTAACAAGCAGGGCGTAGTTTGCAGTCGAATGTTAATAGTAACGAAGACGATGGTGACGATCGGTTGTTTGTGCTGACGCAGAACGAAATTGATACGTCGGAAAAACAAGAAATTTCATCCCAAGTCAGCTAAAGAGAAAGTTTTTTTACATGTATGGAGACTCAAAAAGAAGCACTCAAAGGGGATTTAATTTAATTAGTTAACAGTGTAACCACATTAAAAGAACTGGAAGTGATTAAACGAAAAAACTGCTATTTTAAAAGCGACATTAAGTGCAATTCGCTCTCGTGTTACAGTTCAAAATATGCCCAGCTGCTCGACTTCTCAGAAAAGAAATATCGTGCCACAGAGGAGACTTTATTCCACCAAAAAAAGGAAATTAACACACGCTACTGTTATAGTAAAGCCCAATGAAACCGACATACAGAACACTGCTCTGTCGCTGCTGCCAAAAAAAAAATGATTGTTATAAAGTTAAAGAGATTTTAAATAATTTTTAAGTTTGTTAGTTGAAGTATCATTTACGTTATTCATGAAATTATTAATATTCAGCGCGTGTGTATTTGATGTGCATATAGGACTATGTATTTAATAGTGTAGTTTTTTGTTAATAATCATCGATGTGTTTTCGTCCCAATGATTGTCGCGTATATGCGAACGTATGTGAACAATTAGACGATTCATCCTGGATCAGCTGCTTTCGAGTGTGTACAGTCTTACGTAACCGGAGCATATCAGCTGCGAGTAGAACTGTCAAACGAGGTAAGCATTGTTAAACAATACAAACAAATATAGATTCAGTTGTATACGTCATAGTTTTGCGCGAAGGAAGTTCGGAAAAATCGTGTTGCTCAATAAATTAATGTCGTTTTCAGTATGTGTCAGGTAAGTCAGGTTGCCAGCTGACAACACAGTCAACCTGTACGACCATTAACGGAAAGACAGGAACATAAACGAAGGGTCGGTACGCGTCAGGGGCTAAGGTTTAGTAAATGACCTATATTACGTTTAAGGTTCAACGACCTTTCCTAAAGTTGAGTCTTGCTTACAAATTAAAGAATTTGCAATTCTCATGTCTGCAGTTTGTACTTTTACATTTCTTCGAACATTATCAAAATATTGAACGAATATTATCAGAATTATTCAGCGTTTAACTGGTTTTTGTTGAGAAATTCACTATTTAGTTGAATACGAATTTCGATTTTGAATTCACAGTAAAATTTAAATTCAACTTTACTTAAATGATCGTTACCCTACAATCTCTTTGTATAGTTTTTATTTTATTTAGTACTCCATGATTTCAAAATGGCTGCGTGTTGTCAATGAATGTTTACATGTGCCGTGTGTAGTTAATTTAAAATTATATCTGTGAAACTGTGTAGTAATTTTTATTAGTAAATTAAGTGTTCGTATTATTTTCAGAATGAGCAATTCCACAGCATTATTCGCTTGTTCGAGGTGTTTTACAAGGCACCCATTTGAGGAGCTATCTCAAGGTCAACAGTTGTGTAAGGTACGTAAGAAATGGGTTTGAAATGATTATTTAACAAGTCACGTTTTCAATTATTTTATGTATTTATTTACCAGGGTTCAGTTTTTTAACATTAATGAAGTTTTAATAATATAAAATTGAAAACCAGGCGAAATTTTAGGTTATTTGTAAATCCAAGATACTCGAAAAACAGGTTATATTATTATGTAGACCATGCCGTCTCGTGTAATATGGGTGTCTACAACTAAATTTAGGTATTGATTCGATGAAAGTAATGTTAGTATTTGCATGAGCATTCAGAATTCACTTTGTTTTCATGTATGTACTTTGTTTTCCGCCAATCCATTTTGACAAGTGTAGTTGACGTTTCGAAGATAGTCTTCCTCGTTGGCAGTAGGTGGTTTAATAATTTAGTTTATAATAGGTATACCAGTAAGAAGTCGAAAAGACAATTAATAATTAATTATTAGATGGGACAATTAATATTTAAAGAAATAATTTTTAAACATAACCTGACTTTTCATTCAGTCTGCTTGGTGATGTGTGATATGAACCAACTGTTATTCTTGTAATAAGAGATCGTGTAGTTCGTTAATATAATGTTGTTTATCCCAAAGGTAAAACATTTGGAACATTTGAAAGAAAACAGACAAATTTTAAACGTTATTGTCGACCTTCCATTCAAAATAGAAGACTAGAATAATGGGCAATGATATAGTTTTCTAATGGTTAGTTTAGTGAACATTTAAATTCGATTAAATTATCATTTGCAAAAAAACCAATTATGGAATCCAGATAAGTAAAAACGCGGTTTTTTTCATTATCAACGTGGAATCTATGTCCAATTTAGCTGCGTATGCGGTAAATATGGTTAAATTGACGTTAGGTTAACATGAAAACTAACCTAACACCTAACCTTTCTCG
Organism: Magicicada septendecula; assembly: GCA_034769895.1. Taxonomy (NCBI): domain Eukaryota; kingdom Metazoa; phylum Arthropoda; class Insecta; order Hemiptera; family Cicadidae; genus Magicicada; species Magicicada septendecula. Next base: position 785,945,255 of record CM068368.1, read on the forward strand.
CTTTTTGTACAGAACTCGTTTTTCACTGGTACTCGTTTTTTCAATAATACTCGGTTTTTATGCAGATCACAGAAAAAGCAACAAATACGAAGTATGGCGTATTACTATACACGTCTCCCTTCCAGTGGCAGAACTTGTTTTCCACATACTCCGTTTTTGTGTAGGTCACTGGAAAAGCAACCAACTGGAAGCAGCATTGTGTTTCAATGCTGTATCATTAAAAGTAATTGTGCATTTTTTTGCAAGTTGCGACTTGCAAATAAAATTTACGAATTTTTCGCGTCTGCACCTAGTTTTGACCTGTAGTTTACGTAGATACACAAAAACGCGGTTTTTGCAAGTTTTGTGGCTGCCAGAGGTCAGGTTGTTGCTGCCGACTATTACCACATATTTTTAGCCTATAATTTTTATCATGCTAATTAAAAAAATATCCCTATTGATGACTAGCTAAGCTGTAAAGGATAAGATGGAACTGAGAACAAAGAGAGAACCAAAGAAGTGTGGCTGACTATCATAAGAATCAGAAAGTAGCAGCAAAATTAGGAAAAATGAAATTTCTTCACATTAATGTTATATCTGTTGAGGAAAATAATGGTGATAAATATAAAAGATTCTGACGCTTTCCCTTCATCTCTGGCCACATTATATATTTGATATTTTTACTGTGCAAAAGTATGGATACATTACAGTGTGAAGAAGATGTGTACCAGTTGTGAAAGATCGCATTATATGATGTTCTCTGTAAGTATATCTAATGCTTTTATGCAGGTTAGGAAAGATTGTTTTATCTTTCAGTACCTTACATCTTGTAAAGAGAACAATATTTATTTCAAGGCCAATGAAAACATTTGATAATTTAATTCATAATGATTGGTATACGGTAACAATAAAATGGATAAAAGTAATGGTTTTAAATTGTAACTACTGAAACTCAGATTTGAAGATATGTTATTATAAAAATTGCCTGTATTATGAGATAGTAGTACATTTTATATGTTTTGAAGTCTGTAGTATAATGTAAAAGCATTTATTAATTTTATGTAGAAGTTAATATACAAACTTTATTTACATATTCACTTTAATTTTACAAACTACAAACAATATGCCTGCAGTTAAAATGACTAAATATGATCTTAGGTTAATACTCCAAAACATTAACAAAATCAAAATCAGATATATACGAAAAATAAACTATACTCACTTTTTTGTTGAACAATTCATAAACAATACACAACTCCAAAGTAAAGTAGAATGACTCAAGGGCCACCCGATCGGGGTTACTGTACACTGGATACTCATTGTGTTACAGACCTTGTTTTTAATACAATTCATTTTCTGAAACACAAACCAAAAAACAATTCTAAAATTGTTTCCTGACAGGCATTAAAGACACACGTTTTTAAAATCAATTGTTTACAGAGAAAAGTAAGCAGTAGTGAAAAATTTTAATTTTGAAGTAAAAGGTGAGTTCTGTTACACAGAGGGAGAGAGTCCAGTTTAGTAAACCATAAGGCCCACTAATAACTTTGATAAAGTTTGAGTAATAAATAATGGGAAGGTACACATTTTTAAAAGTTTGTTTGGATCATGATGGTTCCAAAGAAATCAAAGTGAAGGCCTGAGGGAAAGAACATAATAGTGGAAACGTTTATTGTGTTGTTTGTGAGCAGACTGTTAAAATATCAAATAAAGATGTATGGGTTTTGATGCAACATTCTTCTTCCTTCAAATATAAATATAACTGAAAGTTAGCAATAGACAGAACATTTTGTCAGCCAAGACTAATCAATTATTGTTTCGTCAATGTTGCAAATAAACTTCCAGCTAAACCAGTGCCTCTTAGAACTGATTTGAAGCCCATGAGGTAGACAAACTGCTGCAAAATTGATCTGATCGTTTGGAATGTGTGGCATCCAACTATTCCTTTGCATCGTGCGTCGTGGGTTCATTAGAAAGTAAGGGTTAGCCTATTATCTTATTTTTGATGCATTAGCACCATGCTGGAATGATGAACGAAAGCATGATATGGAAGGATTTTATTTCATACAGATGCTTGATGCTGAGATGATTAATGCTGCTGGGAAAATCGAATTATTTATGGGAGTGAGGTATTGATTGGATGAAAGTTGAAAGATATTTAAATGTTGAAAGTTAACATTTAAAAAGATTTTGTTTGGAGTTTGAACAGGAGATATTTTATATAAAAAAAATTTCGATAGTATTAAGTGAATAGTCTCTTCTAGAATCTCAGCTTCTCATGATTGGTTCAGACCGACCAAATTTTAATAAGTAATTTCTGAAGAAATGTTAATGGCTTGTTACTTTCTATCTGAGAGAAAGGATTTATTAATATTGGGACATGTAGAATTATAACAGTAATATTCATATGATACATAATGTGCCCCTTAAAGAATTGAAAGAACTTGAAGAAAATATGTCAGATCTTGTTTTTTTCTATTCATCGATTTTTGACGATTGGCAAACGTTAACCCACTTATAGGTAAATTGAAAAATGCCTGTAGCTTCCTTTTAAGCATTTTATAAAACATTGTTGAAGCAGGTGGCTCAGTCTAAAACCAGCAGGTGAAAGATTGTGTTAGCAATGGTCTGCAGTGAAGAAGTATTTTCTAGACTATGTTCAAAAGAAGGGTCATTCCATGTGAAATCAACATTATTTTTATATGAACTCACCATTACTGAAACTTCGTACAGTGGTTGCCTGAAATTTGACACTACCAACTTTTATGCTGTTTTATTTTTTAAGGTTTTAAAATTATACATATAAAAGGTTTTCAAAATTGTGAGAAAATGTGTGGATGATAGATATACAAACTAAGATTGTAGCTCACCTGTTTAAGATAGAGAAGTGTGAAGAGATGTAGTATCATTTTTTTAGCATTTATTAAAAGCTTTCTACTGATATCAAACACAATAAGTCTTAAAGGGGAAAAGGATTTTTCAAATCCAGACTCAAATTCTGATTTTCGATTTTGCACAAAACCACAACTTCAAACATTTTGAAAAACAGAGCGACAGTTGTTTTTTTCTATTCATCGATTTTTGACGATTGGCAAACATTAACCCACTTATAGGTAAATTGAAAAATGCCTGTAGCTTCCTTTTAAGCATTTTATAAAACATTGTTGAAGCAGGTGGGTCAGTCTAAAACCAGCAGGTGAAAGATTGTGTTAGCAATGGTCTGCAGTGAAGAAGTATTTTCTTGACTATGTTCAAAAGAAGGGTCATTCCATGTGAAATCAACATTATTTTTATATGAACTCACCATTACTGAAACTTCGTACAGTGGTTGCCTGAAATTTGACACTACCAACTTTTATGCTGTTTTATTTTGTAAGGTTTTAAAATTATACATATAAAAAGTTTTCAGAATTGTGAGAAAATGTGTGGATGATAAATATACAAACTAAGATTGTAACTCACCTGTTTAAGATAGAGAAGTGTGAAGAGATGTAGTATCATTTTTTAGCATTTATTAAAAACTTTCTACTGATATCAGACACAATAAGTCTTAAAGGGGAAAAGGATTTTTCAAATCCAGACTCAAATTCTGATTTTCGATTTTGCACAAAACCACAACTTCAAACATTTTGAAAAACAGAGCGACAGTTTTCACTGTTCTTCTTAGTTTATTCCAAAAGTTTAAAAATGGGATGGTAATAAGTTCATGGTCTACAAAAAATGTTATTAAGGAAAAAACGGATAGAGAAGACTATGAAAAGTTGAGTAATTAAAAAAAATAAAAAGATAAAAATATTTTAATCTGTATTGTAAGAATAGAGCATTTGAACATTTCAAAATATGTTGTTCAAATGATAAATGTCTTTTTTTGCTATAGAAATTATAAAGTTTTAATAGTTTTGAATAGTAAGTAATGAAGAGACTGGTTCTAGAAAATATAACAGAAGAAAATTGGCAGTTATTGAATAAATGTATTCATGACTTTTTCAGGTTATCTCTAATAACAAATTTTATTATTAAAAAAGGTGTCACATATAGTCTTGCATACTCATTTCTGATGTAAACGAATTCATGTATCTCAGGGATTGGCTTATTTGTAGGACAGTTACAATGTTCACAGAGTCATGTGTTATGTGAAAGCACATAATATCTACATACTAAAATGCTATGTAAATGTTATGTTAACACTTGATGTTAAGTGACATGCAGTTTTTTAAATATTGAGCCTATTTAGCTTTCTTTTTGGTTATGTTTTCCATTTTTTTCAGTGGTGATAGATTTTGCTTCAAACTGTAGCCTTATTACATTGGTATTAATCCTATTGAATTAAAATGATACCAATCACATGATGGATATGTTGCCCATTCTATAATCTGCATGAAATCAAACAATCGATAGAGGAGGCAGAAAATGAAATAAGTGCAGCCAAATGGTGTCATTGTGTTGAGCACGTAATTGAAGAGAAAGACAAGTAGTGCCAACATTTAGTAGTGTGTTCAGTAATATAAAACATTAACATAATTTACTTTTCTTTTATACAGTATCAACTGTTTGTTTACCTATTTTGGACTGCTTCTGTCAACATGTCATGCCTCTAATTCAAGCAGCAAATAGCAGCTTAGATGTGTCATATGTATTTAAATCTGGAATGAACTGAGAACTGAAGGTGTGTAATTCATTTGATGCAGGTAATAAGTTCAGATCCCTGGGTAATGAAAGGTCCATAAACATGATAACACATGACAGGATACAAATAGTAAATAGGGCATATTATGCCGAAAGTAGACTATCGAGAAAGAAACTCATTAGTCGTAACACAAAAATAAAAATATATAAGACACTGATCATATAGGTTGTTACTTATGGAGGTGAGACAGTAACAAGAAAGGATAAGAAACACTAAGAAGGTTTGAAAGAAAGACTGTATGATATGTTTATGGCCCAGGTAAAGAAGGTGAAGAATGGAGAACAGGAAATAACCAGGAGATAGATGAGCTATTGAAGCATAAGGACATTGTAAATTGTCAATGAATACAATTGTTAGGTCACATAGAGTGGATGGATCATCAGCGTATGCCAAAGTAAATCCTGAGGGCATAAGTCTATAAAAGCAGAAAGAGGGGCCGACCTAGGATAAGGTGGTTGAATGATGTGCTGGAAGATCTAAGAATGGATGTGAGGCAATGCTGAGATGGCAGTGGAATAGGAGACATTGGAGGAGATAGGTGTTGGAAGCCAGGGCTCATGTTGGGCTGTAGTGCTAAAGAAGAAGTACTTTATTAATAGACAGGCTATCCATAGGACAGTGTAGTGACAGTGTGTTCACTATCACTAGAAAATGATAATGAAGTCACTATAACTGGATACAGAAATGTCACTTTATGTTCATTATCAACTTTACGTTCATTTGTTGTTTATCAACATACAGCTTAACGACCAGTTGTTGTTGTAGGCATGTAATCAATGATGTCAGCAGTTTTTCAGAAGATCTGCCCCACCACTTTTACTGAAGAATGTGTTGCCTCAGATTAGGTTTTTGATCAGATCTTGAGTACTTAAGGCTGTTCTATAAAGGTTTGCAGTTTCTTTGGACCTCTAATGGGTCATTCCATGTCAAATCACCCAATAAAAAATTAATTTGACGCCCACCTCCTCAGATTGTGATGAAACTTGGCAAATTTTATTCTATTACTATCCTGATAACACCTGCAAATTTTTTTTTGCTCTATCTTTTATAGTTTTTTTTTATTAATTTTTTAGTTTTTTTAATTTGGCGCTATCCGAAGCCTCGGAAATCGCACCTTTAACGTGCACTCACAAATTTAAAAATATTTTTCTTGAAAACTATTAAGATATCATCATCAAATTTTGCAGGAAGTTTGTGTGTTATACCTAAAAGCAGCGAAAAATGCTCTTATTAACCTATTTCAATCCTTCAAAAAACTAAAAATATTTAAATATAATTTTTTAGAAATGTTAGAAACACCACAAAAACCACAATATCTAGAGTCTCAGACATGATAGAATGCTCAAATTTGTTTTAAAATACTCTTAAATATATAGACTATTAGATAATTAAAAAATATAGTTGGCTTTTTAACATGTTTAATTACAATACAAAATAAAGAACTGTATAGGCCTATCTAAAAAAAACTATACTGCTTTTAAATAGGTAGTCTGTGGGAAAGTTAAAATTTAGTTTGCTTTTTATTTTTTATAACTTTTACAAACTTATAAACATTAGGGGAAAGTCTTACAGTACCTACTGCATAAAAACAACTCAAAGATATACTAGTAAGTTTGAAATGTAATAATGAGGGTAACTAAAAGTAATATTTAAAAGCTCAGTACTCAGATTTTAATCTCAGTACTGTACTCTGATTTGGTGAATTATCAGCAGCTCAGCTGTGCTGCTGATAATTTACATGACTCACCAAGCCTGTCTCAACAGGCTCTTTTCATGTGGTGACATGCTCCTCTCTACAGTTGAATTAGTGCAGTTGTTCCTATCTTTCATTAAGTAAGGACATATACAGTGACTAATTGTTTCCTAGTTAAAGATTGTTTAAATTAATGTTTAGTTAAGTGTTATTGAGGCAGTAATAGGCCTAATATAAACTTTTTAAAATTTACTTTGGGTTTTGAAGATAATTTAAATTCGTGTGAATATAAACTTATTTTGTTTACTTTGTGTTTTGAAGAAAAGGTAAATTTGAGTGTACAAGTACGGCATGGATGTTTTTTTAACAATAATTCAGTTGAATCTGTAAGTACTGGCAGTTTGTTTACAGTTTAAAACCCTCTAATAAGTACTCCCTTTTTTTGCTAATTACTAAAAATAATATACCACTATTATTTTTTTATAAATGTTTTGCTTCAATAACTAAAATATTTTGGAAGTATTATATGAAGAATAATACTTAAAACATTTTTCATAACATGCTGTGTGAAGTATGCAAAACAGCATGGCAGATATTCAAGCCTGTAGCATTGGACTATTTAAAAAATCCGACTGTTTCCACACAATCTAGATACCTTCAAAAAAGTTAACAATGTGTTTCTGAATTAAGTGACGAAGAAAAAGATTTGATTCGCCTTAGATCTGGAATTAATTTGTGTGAATTTAAAAATATCTGTTCTCATCACAGCTACTACTTTTTAAACGCATTTGAAAAGTATCAAACAATCTGTGTAGACCCGTTAAAAAAACACAAAAAGCCTATTAAAAAATCATTGAGAATTATAAGTTTAAGTTTTTCAAAACAATTGGTAGCAAAAAATATTTACATAAAACCTGGGCAAAAGCTTTGTTCAACATACCGTAACTTTTGTGAAGAAAAAATAAAAATAAAAGTCAGTGAGAATGAAACAGATGATGAACTCATGACTGAATTAGATTCATTAGAATCAAGAAATGTATCCCTCTAACAAACAAACACTGCTCTAGATGATTTATGTTTAACACCAATAAAGATTCACACCTTGTCATCACGTAGTAAGGGGTCGTATTATAAAAGAAAAGTTAATAATGTAACTAAGGCTGTGAAAAGAAAAATTTCAAAAGCACTAGGTTATGATGTTCCAAGTTCTGATGACGAGGAAGAAGATACAAGTATGGTTAAAAAGGCACAGGATTTTGATGTGATGATTTGTCTTTTGAAAGAAAAGATTTTATCTGTTGGGAGGTCTCAAAAAATCCAGATTTTGACTTTGGCTCCAGAATCTTGGAGCAAAGAAAAAGTGATGATTCAATGTGAGTGAATACATTGTGCGACAAGCAAGAAAGCTGAAACGTGAAAAGGGTATTTTGGCAATTCCTGATCCCAAAAAAGGTAAAACACTTTCTGAAAATACAATTAAACTTGTAACAGACTTTTATCAAAATGATGAAAGTTCAAGAGTGTTACCTGGGGCTAAAGACAAAGTAAGTGTTAAAAAAATGTTTACATGCAAAAAAGACTTATCATTTGTAACTTGAGAGAACTCTATTCTTGTTTTAAATGGGAATATCCAGATGTGAAAGTAGGGTTTTCAAAATTTTGTTGTTTGAGACCTAAATGGTGTATCCTTGCTGGTTCTGCAGGCACACACACTGTATGTGTTTGCTGCATCCACCAAAATGTAAAACTGTTACTGGATGCTGCCAAAATTGAAGAATCATATAAAGACCTAATTAAGATGCTTGTGTGCAACATAGAAAATTCCAACTGCATGCTGCGCCGTTGTGATAACTCTCCTGCAAACACTGCATTAATCGATTATTTGACTGAAAAATTAAGTGAAGATTATGATTTAGAAGAAGAAATTGTAATAAGCCAATGGGTGAATACCGACAGAGCAGAGATGGTAAAACAATCTATTAGCATAGAGGACTATATTTCTTTATTGAGCAGATCACTAGAAAAGCTAATACCCCATTCATTTGTCGCTAAATCACAGTCATCAGCTTTTAAGAGATTGAAAGAAAACCCACCACCCAATACAGCAATTGTAGTAATGAATTTTAGTGAAAATTATTCATATGTCATTCAAAATGAAATCCAAAGTTATCATTGGAATAGAGGGGGTTGTAATCTTCATCCAGTAGGAATTTTTTTAAGAAACAGAGAATGTTTTGATTTCTAAGCATTGTTTTATAAGTGACGATCTTGAGCATGACACAAGTTTTATTAACTGTGTGTCCAAAGGGAAATTACAAAATGGCTGGCAATAAATCATCCAGAAATAGACACAGTTCATTGTTTCACTGATGGCTGTGCTGGTCAATATAAAAATAGGAATAGTTTTAAGAACCTGTCTGAATATTTGAAAGAGTTCAATATGAAAGCTGAACACTCGTTTTTTTGCTACAAGTCATGGGAAATCAATATGTGATGGTCTAGGAGGAACGGTAAAAAGAATTTTAAGGAAAGCAAGCCTCCAGCTACCAGATGAAGATCAAATTATGACAGCAAGTGCTGTCTACAACTATTGTGAAGAGAACATTGAAAACATTCACTTTCACTTTATTGACAAAAAAATGCTGATTCACTACGATTGGAACTAGAAAAACGATTTTCAACAACCTGGACTATTCCTGGTACTAGAAGTTTTCATAATTTCAAACCACTTAGAGAAACAACCTTGAAATTAGAAGGACTTCTGATTGGGTTTGTGTTCAACCATCTTCAAATAATTATGTGGCTGCAAATTATGATGCTAACTGGTATTTTGGACTAGTAAAAACTATCTTCAGTGAAGAAGAAGATGCTGAAATTCTTTTTCTCCACCCTTCAGGACCAGCTGCATCTTTTTATTGGCCTCAAAGAGAAGATTCGTGCATAGTGCCTTTGGAACACATCATCAGTATGGTAGGCGCACCTCAATCAAGTGGCACCGGAAGAATGTATTATTTCAAAAAAGATTGTGTGAAAAAACTGAAAGCTGTTGGATGAAGTGGAAAAAGTATTTCAATCAGCATTAACATGTATTAAAAAGACAAACAACTCACAATATTGAATGTGTATTTTGAACAATAAATTGTGTTTAACGTAAGTACTCAATCATCTTTTGAATTTTAAAAGATATTCTTCTGTTGTGCACAGTAATTAAACATGTTAAAAAGCCAACTATATTTTTTAATTATCTAATAGCCTATGTATTTAAGAGTATTTTACAACAAATTTGAGCATTCTATCATGCCTGAGACTCTAGATATTGTGGTTTTTGTAAAACAAAACACCCGTTTCTTAAATTTCTAAAAAATTATATTTAAATGTTTCTAGTTTTTTGAGGGATTGAAATAGGTTAATAAGAGCATTTTTCGCTGCTTTTAGGTATAACACACAAACTTCCTGCAAAATTTCATGATGATATCTTGAATAGTTTTCAAGAAAAATATTTTTAAAGTTGTGAGTGCACGTTAAAGGCGCAATTTCCGAGGCTTCGGAGAGCGCAAATTAAAAAAAAACTAAAAAATTAATAAAAAACACTATAAATGATAGAGCAAAAAAATTTTGCAGGTGTTATCACGATAGTAATAGAATCAATTGTGTCAAGTTTCATCAAAATCTGAGGAGGTGGGTGTCATGACCTGGGTGACTTGACATGGAATGACCCGTTATCAAAGTCTTTCCTGTCAATACTATACTAGTCATTTTTCTTTATTAAAATCAAGTCTTGATTTCTTTCTTTCCATTTGTCTTCTGATTTCCTGAACGACTATTCTGTTCAGCTGTATAATTATAAATTTCTCGTCAAAACATTTCTTCCTTAATGCGTTTGTGTCTCCTGTTTAACACCCACCATTCTGATCATGTCATAATGCTATATTCCACACAGGCTAGTAAATAACTAGCTATCAGGGAGGTCAAAATATTTTCAAGGAGGGGCAAACAATTTTCCAAAGGAGAAAAATATTTATATATTTTTCATACATACACACATGCACATATAAGTTTATAATTCTCATATCATAATAGAAAAAAGTACACAGATTGTATTAATTGCTTTAATACAACAACACTGCCCAGCAATCCACAGGAATAAAATCGCTGTCCACCTTTTCGGCTTGCAAGCGTTGTGTTGGTGTGGGTTTCGGCACTTTTCATTTAAAAAGCGTGCAAACATAAGAAAATAAACATTATTGAGGCCAGAAATAACGCGAATTGTGTGTGTGTGTGCCAGGAACGATATATTTTCTCTAATACATGATTTCAATTAAAATGAAAAAATATAGAATTTTGTTAAAATGAAATGAAATGTTTCCATAGAAACTACTTATTTGTTGTCAATAACGTATTACACATATAAAACTTATAAAATTTACTTTCTCCATCAACTAACATTTAAATTTATAAAAAAATATCGGTATGGAGAACCATACAGGACCTCCATGTTCTAAGAATTATATTTAAAATCATAGTCGAAATGAAATATTTCCATAGAAACTACTTCTTTCTACTTATTGCTTCAGCCTTAAACCACACTACTGTGGTCACTAACGTATACCACCTCACGTTTTCGCACTCGATTTTCACTGAGATGGAAGTTGATGGCACTGCCGAAAAGTCTGGTTTTGCAGAAAACATTGGACTACGGCTAAACAGCCCGGGAAGGAATTTTAACAAAAAACTACTTCTTTGTTGCCGATAACGTGGTACACATACAAAATTCTCCCCTCCCCCTTCAACTATAATTTTCATTTATAGAAAATTACCCCCACCCCGTTCACCTAACCTCTTCATTTATAGATATTTCATCTATGTTTCTATAGTGGATTATTATGAGCTTCTTATCAAGATACTTTATTTATCAAAATTAAGTACTTTACTCTTGTTAAAACATAAAATGTTGCAGGTAAACTACCCCTTTCTCTAAACCGATCTTCACCAAAATCAATAGACCTTCAGTCCTCTACAATTCAGGGGTGTATGCAATAAATTATTTGATTCTGTTTGAATTTGCGGCTGTTATCGTTTGCCATAGAAAAAAAATTACCCTTGATAAGAAAAACGTTGCAGGTAAACTACCCCTTCCCGTTAACCGATCTTCACCAAAAACAACAGATCTTGAGTACTCTACAAATCAGGGCTGTATGCAAAAAATTGTTTGATTCTGTGTGAATTTGCGGCTCTTATCATTTGCCATAGAAAATACCCTTTTAAAACATAAAACGTTGCAGGTAAACTACCCCTTTCCCTTAACAGATCTTCACCAAAAACAATAGGTCCTGAGAACTCTACAATTCAGGGCTGTATGCAAAACATAATTTGATTCTGTTTACATTTGCGGCTTTTATCGTTTGCCATAGAAAATACCCTTGTTAAAATATCGTTTGCCCAGGTAAACTACCCCTTTCCCTTAACCGATCTTCACCAAAACCAATAGTCTTGAATACTCTATAATTCAGGGCTGTATGCAAAAGAGTAGTTGATTCTGTTTGAATTTGCGGCTTTTATCGTTTGCCATAGAAAATACCCTTGTTAAAATATAAAATGTTGCAGGTAAACTACCCCTTTCCCTTAACCGCTCTTCACCAAAACCAACAGGTCTTGAGAACTCTATAATTCAGGCTGTATGCAAAAGAGTAGTTGATTCTGTTTGAATTTGCGGCTGTTATCGTTTGCCATAGAAAAAAAAATCTATAGACATAGACAGACAGACACACACACAGACACTTTTTGAAAAATGACTTTTTTTCATGTTTTGAGTGTAGTACAATCAGAATCTGCAATAATCTCAAACACGATTTTTTTTGCCATCACTGTACTTCCATTTCCGTAAGGAACATGGAAGTAAAATTACCCCCTCCCCCTTCAACTACCCTTTTCATTTATAGATATTTCATCTACCTTTCTACAGTGGATTATTATGACCTTCTTTTCAGGATACTTTATTTATCAATGTAAGCACTTTACTCTTGTTAAAACGTAAAACGTTGCAGGTAAACTACCCCTTTCCCTTAACTGATCTTCACCAAAATCAATAGTCTTTGAGTCCTCTACAATTCAGGACTGTATGCAAAATATTATTTGATTCTGTTTGAATTTGCGGCAGTTATCATTTGCCATAGAAAAAAATTCTACAGACAGACACACAGACAGTTTTCGAAAAATGACTTTTTTTCATGTTTTGATGGTAGTACAATCAGAATCTGCCGTTAGCTCGAACATGATTTTTTTCACCATGACCATACGTCCATTTCCTTATGGAACATGGAAGTAAAGTCGGTATGGAGAACCATACATGACTTCCATGTCCTAAAATTTATATTTAAAATCATTTAAATTTTAATTAAACAAGTGGATGCTTGAGTTCTGAAGAAATTACGTATCAGCTAAAATGGTACCACCATGTCAGGTGGATTAAGACTATCCTCAACCTTCATGAGGAAGGACTGTACTTTTGGATAAAATGTCTGTAGGTCGAACGGAGAGCTAGCTAAAGTTAGCTGTGATCTGATTCCTGTAATGAAATTGGACTCTCGCTGCGAGGGGTCGACGGATGTCTATAGTGTTATCAAAGTCTTTCCTGTCAATACTATACTAGTCTTTTTTCTTTTTTTATAATCGAGCTTGATTTCTTTTTTTCCATTTGCCTTCTGATTTCCTGAACGACTATTCTGTTCACCCGTATAATTATAAATTTCTCAGCAAAACATTTCTTCCTTAATACGTTTGTATCTCCTGTTTAACACCCACCATTCTGATCCATGTTATAACGCTTTATTCCACACAGGCTAGTAAATAACTAGCCATCAGGGAGGTTAAAATATTTTCAATTAGGGGCAACCAATTTTCCAAAGGAGAAAAATATTTATATTTTTTTCATACATACACACATACACATATAAGTTTATAATTCTCATATCATAATAGAAATAAGTACACAGATTGTATTAATTGCTTTAATACAACACTGCCCAGCAATCCACAGGAATAAAAACACTGTCCACCTTTTCGGCTTGCAAGCGTTGTGTTGGTGTGGGTTTCGGCACTTTTCATTTAAAAAGCGTGCAAACATAAAGAAATAAACATTATTGAGGCCAGAAATAACGCGAATGGTGTGTGTGTGTGTGTGTGTGTGTGTGTGTGTGTGCTGCCAGGAAAGATATATTTTCTCTAATACATGATTTAATTTAAAATGAAAAAATATAGAATTTTGTTAAAATGAAATGAAATGTTTCATAGAAACTACTTATTTGTTGTCAATAACGTAACGTATTACACATATAAAACTTATAAAAATGTACTATCTCCATCAACTAACATTTTAATTTATAAAAAAATATCGGTATGGAGAACCATACAGGACTTCCTCCATGTTCTAAAAATTATATTTAAAATCATAGTCGAGATGAAATATTTCCATAGAAACTACTTCTTTCTACTTATTGCTTCAGCCTTAAACCACAGTACTGTGGTCACTAACATATACCACCTCATGCTTTCGCACTCGATTTTCACTAAAATTGATGGCACTGCCGAAAAGTCTGGTTTTGCAGAAAACATTGGACTACGGCTAAACAGCCCGGAATGAATTTTAACAAAGAACTACTTCTTTGTTGCTGATAACGTAGTACACATACAAAGTTCTCCCCTCCCCCATCAACTATAATTTTCATTTATAGAAAATTACCCCCACCCCGTTCACCTAACCTCTTCATTTATAGATATTTCATCTACGTTTCTAGAGTGGATTATTGTGAGCTTCTTATCAAGATACTTTATCAAAATTAAGTACTTTACTCGTGTTAAAACATGAAACGTTGCTGGTAAACTACCCGTTTCTCTAAACCGATCTTCACCAAAATCAATAGACCTTCAGTCCTCTACAATTCAGGGGTGTATGCAATAAATTATTTGATTCTGTTTGAATTTGCGGCTGTTATCGTTTGCCATAGAAAAAAAATTACCCTTGATAAGAAAAACGTTGCAGGTAAACTACCCCTTCCCGTTAACCGATCTTCACCAAAAACAACAGATCTTGAGTACTCTACAAATCAGGGCTGTATGCAAAAAATTGTTTGATTCTGTTTCAATTTGCGGCAGTTATCGTTCGTCATGAAAACATTTCTCTTGTTACAACTTAACATGTTTCAGGTAAACTACCCCTTTCCCTTTACCGATCTTCACCAAAATCAACAGGCCTTGAGCTCTCTACAATTTAGGAAGGTATGCAAAAAAATATTTGATTTTCTTTGAATTTACGGCAGTTATCGTTCGTCATAGAAAAAATTACCCTTGTTAAAACATAAAACGTTGCAGGTAAACTACCCCTTTCTCTAAACCGATCTTCACCAAAATCAATAGACATTCAGTCCTCTACAATTCAGGGCTGTATGCAAAACATTATTTGATTCTGTTCGAATTTGCGGCTGTTATCGTTTGCCATAGAGAAAATATTACCCTTGATAAAAAAACGTTGCTGGTAAACTACCCCTTTCCCTTAACCGATCTTCACCAAAACCAACAGGTCTTGAGTACTCTACAATTCAGGGCTGTATGCAATAAATTATTTGATTCTGTTTGAATTTGCGGCTGTTATTGTTTGACATAGAAAAAAATTACCCTTGATTAAAAAAAAACCATTGCAGGTAAACTGCCCCTTTCCGTTAAACGATCTTCACCAAAATCAATAGGTATTGAGTACTCTACAAATCAGGGCTGTATGCAAAAAATTATTTGATTTTGTTTGAATTTGCGACTCCTTATCGTTTGCCATAAAAAAATACCCTTTTAAAACATAAAGCGTTGCAGGTAAACTACCCCTTTCCCTTAACCGATCTTCACCAAAAACAGTAGGTCATGAGAACTCTACAATTCAGCGCTGTATGCAAAAAATTATTTGATTCTGTTTACATTTGCGGCTTTTATCGTTTGCCATAGAAAATACCCTTGTTAAAATATAAAATGTTGCAGGTAAACTACCCCTTTTCCTTGACCGATCTTCACCAAAACCAATAGTCTTGAGAACTCTATAATTCAGGGCTGTATGCAAATGAGTAGTTGATTCTGTTTGAATTTGCGGCTTTTATCGTTTGCCATAGAAAAAAAATCTATAGACACATAGACAGACACACACAGACACTTTTCGAAAAATGACTTTTTTTCATGTTTTGAGTGTAGTACAATCAGAATCTGCAATAATCTCGAACACGATTTTTTTTGCCATCACTGTACTTCCATTTCCTTAAGGAACATGGAAGTAAAATTACCCCCTCCCCCTTCAACTACCCTTTTCATTTATAGATATTTCATCTACCTTGCTACAGTGGATTATTATGACCTTTTCAGGATACTGATTTGATTATTTATCAAAGTAAGCACTTTACTCTTGTTAAAACGTAAAACGTTGCATGTAAACTACCCCTTTCCCTTAACCGATCGTCACCAAAATCAATAGGCTTTGAGTCCTCTACAATTCAGGACTGTATGCAAAATATTATTTGATTCTGTTTGAATTTGCGGCAGTTATCATTTCCCATAGAAAAAAATTCTACAGACTGACAGACACACAGACAGTTTTCGAAAAATGACTTTTTTTCATGTTTTATGGTAGTACAATCAGAATCTGCCGTTATCTCGAACACGATTTTTTTCACCATGACCGTACGTCCATTTCCTTATGGAACATGGAAGTAAAATCGGTATGGAGAACCATACATGACTTCCATGTCCAAAAATTTATATTTAAAATCATTTAAATTTTAATTAAATAAGTGGATGCTTGAGTTCTGAAGAAATTACGTATCAGCTAAAATGGTACCACCATGTCAGGTGGATTAAGACTATCCTCAACCTTCGTGATGAAGGACTGTACTTTTGGATAAAATGTCTGTAGGTCGAACGGAGAGCTAGCTAAAGGTAGCTGTGATCAGATTCCTGTAATGAAATTGGACTCTCGCTGCGAGGGGCAGAGGGATGTCTATAGTGTTATCAAAGTTTTTCGTGTCAATACTATAGTAGTCATTTTACTTCCATGTTCCTTAAGGAAATGGAAGTATGGTGATGGCAAAAAAAAATCGTTTTTGAGATTATTGCAGATTCTGATTGTACTACACTCAAAACATGAAAAAAAGTCGTTTTTCGAAAAGTGTCTGTGTTGTGTCTGTCTGTGTGTCTTTAGATTTTTTTCTATGGCAAACAATAACAGCCGCAAATTCAAACAGAATCAAATAATTTTTTGCATACAGCCCTGATTTGTAGAGTACTCACGACCTATTGTTTTTGGTGAAGATCGGTTGAGGGAAAGGGGTAGTTTACCTGAACGGTTTTTTTATCAAGGGTAATTTTGTTTGTTTGGCAAACGATAACAGCCGCAAGTTCAAACAGAATCAAATAATGTTTCGCATACAACCCTGAATTGTAGAGTTCTCAAGATCTGTTGATTTTGGTAAAGATCGGTTAATGGAAAGGGGTAGTTTACCAGAAACATTTTATGTTTTAACAAGTGTATTTTCTATGGCAAACGATAACTTCCGCAAATTCAAACATAATCAAACAATTTTTTGCATACTATCCTGAACTGTAGAGTTCGCAAGACCTGTTGTTTTTGGTGAAGATGGGTTAAGGGAAAGGGGTAGTTTACCTGCAACGTTTTATGTTTTAAAAGGGGATTTTCTATGGCAAACGATAAGAGCCGCAAATTCAAACAGAATGAAATAGAATTTGCATACAGCCTGATTTGTAGAGTACTCAAGACCTATCATTTTTGGTGAAGATCGGTTAAGGGAAAGGGGTAGTTTACCTGCAACGTTTGTTTTTAATCAAGGGTAATTATTTTCTATGGCAAACGATAACAGCCGCAAATTCAAACAAAATCAAATAATTTTTTGCATGCAGCCCTGATTTGTAGAGTACTCAAGACCTATTGTTTTTGGTGAAGATCGGTTAAGGGAAAGGGGTAGTTTACCGGCAACATTTTATGTTTTAACAAAGGTAATTTTTTCTATGACGAACGATAACTGCCGTAAATTAAAACAGAATCAACTACTCTTTTGCATACCTTTTTGAATTATACAGATCTCAAGGTCTGTTGATTTTGTTGAAGATCGGTTAAGGGAATGGGGTAGTTTACCTGCAACGTTTTATATTTTAACTAGGGTATTTCCTATGGCAAACGATAAGAGCCGCCAATTCAAACAGAATCAAATAATTTTTTGCATATAGCCCTGAACTGTAGAGTACTCAAGACTTGTTGGTTTTGGTGAAGATCGGTTAAGGGAAAGCAGTAGTTTACCTGCAACATTTTTTTATCAAGGGTAATTTGTTTCTATGGCAAACGATAACAGCCGCAAATTCAAACAGAATTAAATAATGTTTTGCATACCTTTTTGAATTAAAGAGAACTCATGGTCTGTTGATTTTGTTGAAGATCGGTTAAGGGAAAGGGGTAGTTTACCAGCAACATTTTATGTTTTAACAAGGGTAATTTTTTATATGACCAACTATAACTGCCGTAAATTCAAACATAATCCACTACATTTTTGCATACCTTTTTGAATTAAAGAGAACTCAAGGTTTGTTGATTTTGTTGAAAATCGGTTAAGGGAAAGGGGTAGTTTACCTGCAACATTTTATGTTGTAACAAGAGAAATGTTTCTATGACGAACGATAACTGCCGCACATTCAAACAGAATCAAATATTTTTTGCATGCATCCCTGCATTGTAGAGGACTGAAGGTCTATTGACTTTGGTGAAGATTGGTTAAGAGATAGGGGTACTTTACCTGCAACGTTTTATGTTTTAACAAGAGTAAAGTACTTAATTTTGATAAATAAAGTATCCTGATAAGAAGCTCATAATAATCCACTGTAGAAACGTAGATGAAATATCTATAAATGAATAGGTTATGTGAACGGGGTGGGGGTAATGTTCTATAAATGAAAATTATAGTTGAAGGGAGAGGGGATAATTTTGTATATGCATACTACGTTTTCAGCAACAAAGAAGTAGTTCTTTGTTAAAATTCCTTCCCGGGCTGTCTAGCTTTAGTCCAATGTTTTCTGAAAAACCAGACTTTTCGGAAGTGCCATCGACTGCCATCATCAGTGAAAATCGAGTGCGAAAACGTGAGGTGGTATACGTTAGTGACCACAGTACTGTGGTTAAGGCTGAAGCAATAAGTAGAAAGAAGTAGTTTCTATGGAGATATTTCATTTCTAGGCCTAGGCCTGGACAACGCGCACAAATTAATGCGCAATATGCCCGCGCATCATCCATCCATCCATATTTCATTTCGAATATGATTTTAAATGTAAATCTTAGAACATGGAAGTCATGTATGGTTCTGCATACCGATATTTAAATCCATATTCCTTAAGGAAATGGAAGTATGGTGATGGCAAAAAAAATCGTGTTCTAGATTATTGCAGATTCTGATTGTACTACACTCAAAACATGAAAAAAAGTCGTTTCTTGAAAGGTGTCTGTGTGTATGTCTAGATTTTTTTTCTATGGCAAACGATAACAGCCGCAAATTCAAACGTTTTTTTCCTATGGCAAACGATAACAGCCGCAAATTCAAACAGAATCAAATAATTTTTTGCATACAGCCCTGATTTGTAGAGTACTCGCGACCTATTGTTTTTGGTGAAGATCGGTTGAGGGAAAGGGGTAGTTTACCTGCAACGGTTTTTTTTATCAAGGGTAATTTTGTTTGTTTGGCAAATGATAACAGCCGCAAATTCAAACAGAATCAAATACGTTTTTGCATGCAGCCCTGTTTTGTTGAGTACTAAAGACCTATTGTTTTTGGTGAAGGTCGGTTAAGGGAAAGGGGTAGTTTACCTGACAAGTTTTTTGTTTTATCAAGGGTAATTATTTTATATGGCAAACGATAACAGCCGCAAATTCAAACAGAATCATATAATATTTTGCATACAGCCCTGAAATGTAGAGTTCTCAAGACCTGTTTGTTTTGGTGAAAATCGGTTAAGGGAATAGGGTTGTTTACCAGCAACATTTTATGTTTTATCAAGGGTAATTTTTTTTTTTGACGAACGATAACTGCCGTACATTAAAACAGAATCAACTACTCTTCTGCATACCTTTTTGAATTATACATAACTCAAGGTCTGTTGATTTTGTTGAAGATCGGTTAAGGGAAAGGGGTAGTTTACCTGCAACGTTTTATGTTTTACCAAGGGTTTTTTTTTACTATGACGAACGATAACTGCCGTAAATTCAAAGAGAATCAACTAATGTTTTGCATACAGCCCTGAATTGTAGACCTATTGTTTTTGGTGAAGATCGGTTAATGGAATAGGGTAGTTTACCAGCAACGTTTTATGTTTTATCAAGGGTGTTTTCTATGGCAAACGATAACAGCCACAAATTCAAACAGAATCAATACTTCCATGTTCCTTAAGGAAATGGAAGTATGGTGATGGCAAAAAAAATCGTGTTCGAGATTATTGCAGATTCTGATTGTACTACACTCAAAACATGAAAAAAAGTCGTTTTTTCTAAAAGTGTCTGTGTGTGTGTCTGTCTGTATGTCTAGATTTTTTTCTATGGCAAACGATAACAGCCGCAAATTCAAACATAATCAAATAATGTTTTGCATACTGCCCTGAAGTGTAGAGTTCTGAAGACCTTTTGTTTTTGGTGAAGATCGGTTAATGGAAAGGGGTAGTTTACCTGCAACGTTTTTTGTTGTAAAAGGGTATTTTCTATGGCAAACGATAAGAGCCTCAAATTCAAACAGAATCAAATAGGTTTTTGCATACAGGCCTGATTTCTTGAGTACTAAAGACCTATTGTTTTTGGTGAAGATCGGTTGAGGGAAAGGGGTAGTTTACCTGCAATGGTTTTTTTTTATCAAAGGTAATTTTGGCAAACGATATCTGCCGCAAATTCAAACAGAATCAAATAACGTTTCGCATACAGCCCTGAATTGTAGAGTTCTCAAGATCTGTTGATTTTGGTAAAGATCGGTTAAGGGAAACGGGTAGTTTACCTGCAACGTTTTATGTTTTAACAAGGGTATTTTCTATGGCAAATGATAACAGCCGCAAATTCAAACATAATCAAATTATGTTTTGCATACTGCCCTGAATTGTAGAGTTCTCAAGACCTTTTGTTTTTGGTGAAGATCGGTTAAGGGAAAGGGGTAGTTTACCTGCAACGTTTTATGTTTTAAAAGGGTATTTTCTATGACAAACGATACGAGCCGCAAATTCAAACAGAATCAAATAATTGTGTGCATACAGGCCTGAATTGTAGAGTACCCAAGACCTGTCATTTTTGGTGAAGATCGGTTAAGGGAAAGGGGTAGTTTACCTGCAACGGTTTTTTATCAAGGGTAATTTTTACTTCCATATTCCTTAAGGAATGGAAGTATGGTGTTTTCTATAGTAAACGATAACAGCCGCAAATCGTAACAGAATCAAATGATGTTTTGCATACAGCCCTGTATTGTAGAGTTCTCAATACCTATTGGTGTTGGTGAAGATCTGTTAAGGGAAAGGGGTAGTTTACCAGCAACATTTTATGTTTTAACAAGGGTAATTTTTTATATGACGAACGATAACTGCCGTAAATTCAAACAGAATCAACTAGGTTTTTGCATACCTTTTTGGACTAAAGAGAACTCAAGGTCTGTTGATTTTGTTGAAGATCGGTTAAGGGAAGGGGTAGTTTATCAGCAACGTTTTATGTTTTAAAAAGGGAAATTTTTTTTTGACGAACGATAACTGCCAAAAATTCAATGAGAATCAAATAATTTTAGCACCCTTCCCTGAATTGTAGAGGACGGAAGGTCTGTTGATTTTGGAGAAGATCGGTTAAGAGAAAGGGGTAGTTACCTGCAACGTTTTATTTTTTAACAAGAGTAAAGTACTTAATTTTGATAAATAATGTATCCTAATAAGAAGCTCATAATAATGCAATGTAGAAACGTAGATGAAATATCTATAAATGAAGAGGTTAGGTGAACGGGGTGGCGGTAATTTTCTATTAATGAAAATTATAGTTGATTGGGGAGGGGAGAATTTTTTATATGTGTACTACGTTATCGGCACCAAAGAAGTAGTTCTTTGTTAAAATTGCTTCCCGGGCTGTTTAGCCGTAGTCCAATGTTTTCTGCAAAACCAGACTTTTCGGCAGTGAAAATCTAATGCGAAAACGTCAGGTGGTATACGTTAGTGACCACAGTACCATGGTTAAGGCTGAAGCAATAAGTAGAAAGAAGTAGTTTCTATGTTAATATTTCATTTCGAATATGATTTTAAATATAAATGTTAGAACATGGAAGTCATGTATGGTTCTCCATACCGATATTTTTTATGACGAATGATAACTGCCGTACATTACAACAGAATCTACTACTCTTTTGCATAACTTTTTAAATTATACAGAACTCAAGGTCTGTTGATTTTGTTGAAGATCGGTTAAGGGAAAAGGGTAGTTTACCTGCAACGTTTCATGTTTTAACAAGGGTATTTTCTATGGCAAACGATATCAGCCGCAAACTCAAACATAATCAAATAAATTTTTGCATGCAGCCCTGATTTGTAGAGTACTCAAGACCTATTGTTTTTGGTGAAGATTGGTTAGGGGAAAGGGGTAGTTTACCTGCAACGGTATTTTATCAAGGGTAATTTTTACTTCCATATTCCTTAAGGAATGGAAGTATGGTGATGGCAAAAAAAATCGTGTTCGAGATTATTGCAGATTCTGATTCTACTACACTCAAAACATGAAAAAAAGTCGTTTTCCGAAAAGTGTCTGTGTGTCTGTCTGTGTGTCTGTCTGTCTGTGTGTCTGTCTGTCTGTCTGTAGATTTTTTTTCTATGGCAAACGATAACTGCCGCAAATTCAAACAGAATCAAATAATTTTTTGCATACAGCCCGGTTTTGCAGAGTTCTCGCGACCTATTGTTTTTGGTGAAGATCGGTTGAGGGAAAGGGGTAGTTTACCTGCAACGGTTTTTTTTTAGCAAGGGAAATTTTGTTTGTTTGGCAAACGATAACAGCCGCAAATTCAAACAGAATCAAATAATGTTTCGCATACAGCCCTGAATTGTAGAGTTCTCAAGACCTATTGTTTTTGGTGAAGATCGGTTAAGGGAAAGGGGTAGTTTACCTGTAACGTTTTATGTTTTAACAAGGGTATTTCCTATGGCAAACGATAACAGCCGCAAATTCAAACAGAATGAAAAGATTATTTGCATACAGCCCTAAATTGTAGAGTTCTCAATACCTTTTGTTTTTGGTGAAGATCGGTTAAGGGAAAGGGGTAGTTTACCTACAACGTTTTTTTAACAAGGGTATTTTCTATGGCAAACGATAACAGCCGCAAATTCAAACAGAATCAAATAATTTTCTGCATACAGCCCTGATTTGTAGAGTACTCAAGACCTATTGTTTTTGGTGAAGATCGGTTGAGGGGAAGGGGTAGTTTACCAGCAACGTTTTTTATCATGCGTATTTTCTATGGCAAACGACAACTGCCGCAAATTCAAACAGAATCAAATAATTTTTTGCATACAGCCCTGATTTGTAGAGTACTCGCGACCTATTGTTTTTGGTGAAGATCGGTTGAGGGGAAGGGGTAGTTTACCTGCAACGGTTTTTTTTATCAAGGGAAATTTTTTTTTTTTTTTGGCAAATGATAACAGCCGCAAATTCAAACAGAATCAAATAATGTTTCGCATACAGCCCTGAATTGTAGATTTCTCAAGATCTATTGTTTTTGGTGAAGATCGGTTGAGGGAAAGGGGTAGTTTACCTGCAACGGTTTTTTTTTAGCAAGGGTAATTTTGTATGGCAAACGATAACAGCCGCAAATTCAAACAGAATCAAATAATGTTTTGCATACAGTCCTGATTTGTAGAGTACTCAAGACCTATTGTTTTTGGTGAAGATCGGTTAAGGGGAAGGGGTAGTTTACCTGCAACCTTTTACGTTTTATTTTCTATGGCAAACGATAACAGCCGCAAATTCAAACAGAATCAAATAATGTTTTGCATACAGCCCTGATTTGTAGAGTACTCAAGACCTATTGTTTTTGGTGAAGATCGGTTAAGGGGAAGGGGTAGTTTACCTGCAACGTTTTTTTATCAAGCGTATTTTCTATGGCAAACGATAACAGCCGCAAATTCAAACAGAATCAAATAATTTTTTGCATACGTCCCTGAATTGTAGAGGTCTCAATGACTTTCGATTTTGGTGAAGATCGGTTAAGGGGAAGGGGTAGTTTACCTGCAACCTTTTACGTTTTAACAAGAGTAAAGTACTTGAAAATTTATTTAAACTTTTTGAAACAATGGTAATTGTTAAAAATAAAATAATTTTGTTGCCAGGCAATAAAATTATAATTTTTTCATTTTAATGTAATATATTTTTCATTTAATACAGCAATAAAAAGGCAGGTAAGACACAGCCTGGCTGTTTGGCTGAAAATGATTTTAAATATAAATCTTAGAATATGGAAGTCATGTATGGTTCTCCATACCGATATTTACTTCCATGTTCCTTAAGGAAATGGAAGTATGGTGATGGCAAAAAAAATCGTGTTCGAGATTATTGCAGATTCTGATTGTACTACACTCAAACATGAAAAAAAGTCATTTTTCGAAAAGTGTCTGTGTGTGTGTCTGTCTGTAGATTTTTTTCTATGGCAAACGATAACAGCTGCAAATTCAAACTGAATCAAATCATTTTTTGCATACAGCCCTGATTTGTAGAGTACTCACGACCTATTGTTTTTGGTGAAGATCGGTTGAGGGAAAGGGGTAGTTTACCTGCAACGGTTTTTTTTTTATTCAAGGGCAATTGTTTTCTATGGCAAACGATAACAGCCGCAAATTCAAACACAATCAAATGATTATTTGCACATAGCCCTATATTGTAGAGTTCTCAAGTCTTTTGATTTTGGTGAAGATCGGTTAAGGGAAAGGGGTAGTTTACCTGCTACGTTTTATGTTTTAAAAGGGTATTTTCTATGGCAAACGATAAGAGCCGCAAATTAATACAGAATCAAATAATTTTTTGCATGTAGTCCTGATTTGTAGAGTACTCAAGACCTATTGGTTTTGGCGAAGATCGGTTAAGGGGAAGGGGTAGTTTACCAGCAACGTTTTTTTATCGGGGGTAATTTTTTCTATGGCAAACGATAACAGCCGCAAATTCAAACAGAATCAAATAATGTTTTGCATACATCCCTGAATTGTAGATTTCTCAAGTCTATTGGTGTTGGTGAAGATCGGTTAAGGGAAAGGGGTAGTTTACCAGCAACATTTTATGTTTTAAAAAGGGTAATTTTTTTTAAGAAAGATAACTGCCGCAAATTCAGACAGAATCAAATAATGTTCTGCATACACCCCTGAATTGTAGAGTTCGCAAGATCTGTTGTTTTTGGTGAAGATCGGTTAAGGGAGAGGGGTAGTTTACCTGCAACATTTTATGTTTTAACAAGGGTAATTTTTTATATGATGAACGATAACTGTCGCACATTCAAACAAAATCAAATATTTTTTTGCATGCATCCCTGAATTGTAGAGGACTGAAGGTCTATTTTTTTTTTTTTGCTGAAGATCGGTAAAGAGAAAGGTGTAGTTACCTGCAACGTTTTATTTTTTAACAAGAGTAAAGTACTTAATTTTGATAAATAATGTATCCTAATAAGAAGCTCATAATAATCCAATGTAGAAACGTAGATGAAATATCTATAAATGAAGAGGTTAGGTGAACGGGGTGGCGGTAATTTTCTATTAATGAAAATTATAGTTGATTGGGGAGGGGAGAATTTTTTATATGTGTACTACGTTATCGGCACCAAAGAAGTAGTTCTTTGTTAAAATGCCTTCCCGGGCTGTTTAGCCGTAGTCCAATGTTTTCTGCAAAACCAGACTTTTCGGCAGTTCATCGACTCCCATAATCAGTGAAAATCGAATGCGAAAACGTCAGGTGGTATACGTTAGTGACCACAGTACCATGGTTAAGGCTGAAGAAATAAGTAGAAAGAAGTAGTTTCTATGTTAATATTTCATTTCGAATATAATTTTTAATATAAATCTTCGAACATGGAAGTCATGTATGGTTCTCCATACCGATATTTTTTATGACGAACGATAACTGCCGTACATTAAAACAGAATCAACTACTCTTCTGCATACCTTTTTAAATTATACAGAACTCAAGGTCTGTTGATTTTGTTGAAGATCGGTTAAGGGAAAAGGGTAGTTTACCTGCAACGTTTCATGTTTTAACAAGGGTATTTTCTATGGCAAACGATATCAGCCGCAAACTCAAACATAATCAAATAAATTTTTGCATGCAGCCCTGATTTGTAGAGTACTCAAGACCTATTGTTTTTGGTGAAGATCGGTTAGGGGAAAGGGGTAGTTTACCTGCAACGTTTTATGTTTTAAAAGTGTATTTTTTATGCCAAACAATAAGAGTCGCAAATTCAAACAGAATCAAATAATTTTTTGCATGTAGCCCTGATTTGTAGAGTACTCAAGACCTGTTGATTTTGGTGAATATCGGTTAAGGGAAAGGGGTAGTTTACCTGCAACGTTTTTTTTTTAAACAAGGGGATTTTTTACTTCCATGTTCGTAAGGAAATGGAAGTATGGTGATGGCAAAAAAATCGTGTTCGAGATTATTGCAGATTCTGATTGTACTACACTCAAAACATGAAAAAAAGTCATTTTTCGATGTGTGTGTGTGTGTGTGTGTGTGTGTGTGTGTGTGTGTGTGTGTGTGTGTGTGTGTGTGTGTGTGTGTGTGGATTTTTTTCTATGGCAAACGATAACAGCCGCAAATTCAAACTGAATCAAATCATTATTTGCATACAGCCCTAAATTGTAGAGTTCTCAAGTCCTATTGATTTTGGTGAAGATCGGTTAAGGGAAAGGGGTAGTTTACCTGCTACGTTTTATGTTTTGAAAGGGTATTTTCTATGGCAAACGATAAGAGCCGCAAATTCAAACAGAATCAAATAATTTTTTGCATGTAATCCTGATTTGTAGAGTACTCAAGACCTATTGGTTTTGGTGAAGATTGGTTAAGGGGAAGGGGTAGTTTACCAGCAACGTTTTTTTATCGGGGTAATTTTTTCTATGGCAAACGATAACAGCCGCAAATTCAAACAGAATCAAATAATGTTTTGATATATAATTACCTTAATATCCACTTTAGTGATACACAGTTTCGTCACTGATGACGCGTTTTGGGACTAAGTCCCATCCTCAGATACATAATTAATAAACTAAAATATTAAAATCACGACCATGATACTGGTCAAGTCAAAAATAAATAAAATAAATTATAAATCGCATGTAATAAGTTTTGCTAACCACGGCTGGAGCTCCCGCATGCGTTCACCCGCAACCGCGATTGTCACGCGACTGGTCAAAGATTAAGACAAACTGATTGCAGTGTCGAACAGGTAATTTGACGCAAAATTTACCTGGTCATTTAATAAACTGTTTTTGGTGTTACTATCTTTTAAAGCTTTATAAATTTCAAATTGCTCCAGACTATCCATCCGTCTACCCTTTTTACAAATATGGAACGCTGTTAAATTTTCTTCGAAGTTCGTATATTTATGTCCGCTTGATATTAAATGTTGTGCAAAGTTGGACTTATTATTACTTGGCTTAGGAATATGTTCTAAAAATCTTTTATAAAAACATCTGCCAGATTGACCGATATAGAACGCATCACAATCATCACATTTTATTTTATATACACCACATTGCTTTTTTAATGGTAATTTGTTTTTGTTTTTGAAATAATTTCCTAAATTATTATTTGTTTTAAATGATAAAATATAGTTATTATCTTTAAGAACGGGTCTTAAAATATTTGGCATAATACCTGTGAAATTAGCCGAAAGATATTTATAATTTTTGTTACTTACTTTTATAGAGTTTGAATTTTTATTTTCTAAACGTTTCCTATGCCTATTTATTATTTTGTCAACTATTGTAGATTTATACCCGTTATTTATTGCTATTTGTTTGATAGTGCTAACCTCATTTAAGTAGTCCTCCTTTTCGAGGGGAACATTTAAAAGTCTGTTGACAAGACTGTTAAACACTGCCACTTTTTGTGTAACGGGATGATATGAATCATAGTGTATTACTGTGTCAGTACTAGTGTGTTTTCTAAAGATTTTGTATTTTAAATTATTCCTGTTGTTTTTGGTGAAGATCGGTTAAGGGAGAGGGGTAGTTTACCTGCAACATTTTATGTTTTAACAAAAGGGTAATTTTTTATATGACGAACGATAACTGTCGCACATTCAAACAAAATCAAATATTTTTTTGCATGCATCCCTGAATTGTAGAGGACTGAAGGTCTATTTTTTTTTTGGTGAAGATCGGTTAAGAGAAAGGGGTAGTTACCTGCAACGTTTTATGTTTTAACAAGAGTAAAGTACTTAATTTTGATAAATAAAGTATCCTAATAAGAAGCTCATAATAATCCAATGTAGAAACGTAGATGAAATATCTATAAATGAAGAGGTTAGGTGAACGGGGTGGCGGTAATTTTCTATTAATGAAAATTATAGTTGATTGGGGAGGGGAGAATTTTTTATGTGTACTACGTTATCAGCACCAAAGAAGTAGTTCTTTGTAAAAATTCCTTCCCGGGCTGTTTAGCCGTAGTCCAATGTTTTCTGCAAAACCAGACTTTTCGGCAGTTCATCGACTCCCATAATCAGTGAAAATCGAATGCGAAAATGTCAGGTGGTATACGTTAGTGACCACAGTACCGTGGTTAAGGCTGAAGCAATAAGTAGAAAGAAGTAGTTTCTATGTTAATATTTTATTTCGAATGTGGTTTTAAATATAAATCTTAGAACATGGAAGTCATGTATGGTTCTCCATACCGATATTTACTTCCATATTCCTTAAGGAAATGGAAGTATGGTGATGGCAAAAAAAATCGTGTTCTAGATTATTGCAGATTCTGATTGTACTACACTCAAAACATGAAAAAAAGTCGTTTTTTGAAAAGTGTCTGTGTGTGTGTCTGTAGATTTTTTTTTCTATGGCAAACGATAACAGCCGCAAATTCAAACGTTTTTACTTCCATATTCCTTAAGAAATGGAAGTATGGTGATGGCAAAAAAAAATCGTGTTCGAGATTATTGCAGATTCTGATTGTACTACACTCAAAACATGAAAAAAAGTCATTTTCCGAAATGTGTGTGTGTGTGTGTGTGTGTGTGTGTGTGTGTGTGTGTGTGTGTGTGTGTGTGTGTGTGTGTGTGTGTGTGTGTGTGTGTGTCTGTGTCTGTGTGTAGATTTTTTTTTCTATGGCAAATGATAACTGCCACAAATTCAAACAGAATCAAATAATTTTTTGCATACAGCCCTGATTTGTAGAGTACTCACGACCTATTGTTTTTGGTGAAGATCGGTTGAGGGAAAGGGGCAGTTTACCTGCAACGGTTTTTTTTTATCAAGGGAAATTTTTTTTTTGGCAAACGATAACAGCCGCAAATTCAAACAGAATTAAATAATGTTTCGCATACAGCCCTGAATTGTAGAGTTCTCAAGACCTATTGTTTTTGGTGAAGATCGGTTAAGGGAAAGGGGTAGTTTACCTGTAACGTTTTATGTTTTAACAAGGGTATTTCCTATGGCAAACGATAACAGCCACAAATTCAAACATAATCAAAAGATTATTTGCATACAGCCCTAAATTGTAGAGTTCTCAAGACCTATTGTTTTTGGTGATTTTTGGTGTTTTTGGTGACCTAGTGTGTTTTCTAAAGATTTTGTATTTTAAATTA
Organism: Magicicada septendecula; assembly: GCA_034769895.1. Lineage (NCBI taxonomy): Eukaryota > Metazoa > Arthropoda > Insecta > Hemiptera > Cicadidae > Magicicada > Magicicada septendecula. Next base: position 785,974,473 of record CM068368.1, read on the forward strand.
TTCCTGTTGTTTTTGGTGAAGATCGGTTAAGGGAAAGGGGTAGTTTACTGGCAACGTTTTTTTAACAAGGGTATTTTCTATGGCAAACGATAACAGCCGCAAATTCAAACAGAATCAAATAATTTTTTGCACACAGCCCTGATTTGTAGAGTACTCAAGACCTATTGTTTTTGGTGAAGATCGGTTAAGGGGAAGGGGTAGTTTACCTGCAACGTTTTTTTATCAAGCGTATTTTCTATGGCAAACGATAACAGCCGCAAATTCAAACAGAATCAAATAATTTTTTGCATACGTCCCTGAATTGTAGAGGTCTCAAGGTCTTTCGATTTTGGTGAAGATCGGTTAAGGGGAAGGGGTAGTTTACCTGCAACCTTTTACGTTTTAACGACAGTAAAGTACTTGAAAATTCATTTAAACTTTTTGAAACAATGGTAATTGTTAAAAAAAAATAATTTTGTTGCCAGGCAATAAAATTATAATTTTTTCATTTTAATGTAAATTATGTATGAGTTAATATCTTTATATATATAATTCTTCTGTACATGTGTATGTCACTGAACTCCTCCATGTATAAAATAGTATATCGTTCGTGGCAGGGAAGCATATCTCAGTTATGTAATGTTTACGTTTACATTTTATTATTATGCCTACAGCAATAAAAAGGCAGGTAAGACACACACACACACACACACACACACACACACACACAATTCACGTTATTTCTGGCCTCACTCATGTTTATTTTCTTACATTTGCACGCTTTTTAAATGGAAAGTGCCGAAACCCACACCAACATAACGCGTGCAAGCCGAAAAAATGGACATCAATTTGCTTCCTGTGGATCGCTGGGCAATGTAACTGCACGTGTTTACAGAGGAACGATTCATAGACAGACTTTTCGTCTTTAGGGAATGAACCCTCTGGAAGATGCTGAGGGTCCATGAGTGACTTCGGAGCGCTCCTTCTTTTTCGCGTGTTTGTTCTGTGAAACATACACTGTAGATTCGCAGCTTTACTCTAAGCAACGCTCAATAGGAAATGTTGAAAATTTGTGTCCACAGTGTACCCTCATTCACACTAAACCTGCTCTGATGTTTTAATTACGGACATCATAATATTAAAACTTTGGAAACTTGAGCACTACTTAATGGAGATCAATCATTAACTTATACAAGCCATTAATTTTATGCATATATTTTATATATATATATATATATATATATATATATATATGTGGACAACGTTATCGGCAACAAAGAAGTAGTTTTTGTTAAAATTCCTTCCCGGGATATTTGGCCGTAGTCCAATGTTTTCTACAAAACCAGACGTTTCGGCAATGCCATTGACTTCCATCATCAGTGAAAATCGAGTGCGATAACGTGAGGTGGTATACGTTAGTGACCACAGTACTGTGGTTAAGGCTGAAGCAGTAAGTAGAAAGAAGTAGTTTCTATGGTAATATTTCATTTCGAAAATGATTTTAAATATAAATCTTAGAATATGGAAGTCATGTATGGTTCTCCATACCGATATTTTTCCTATGGCAAACGATAATAGCCGCAAATTCAAACAGAATCAAATAATTTTTTGCATACAGCCCTGATTTGTAGAGTGCTCACGACCTATTGTTTTTGGTGAAGATCGGTTAAGGGAAAGGGGTAGTTTACCTGCAACGGTTTTTTTTATCAAGGGTAATTTTTACTTCCATATTCCTTAAGGAAATGGAAGTATGGTGATGGCAAAAAAAACGTGTTCGAGATTATTGCAGGTTCTGATTGTACTACACTCAAAACATGAAAAAAGTCGTTTTTCGAAAAGTGTGTGTGTGTGTGTGTGTGTGTGTGTGTGTGTGTGTGTGTGTGTGTGTGTGTGTGTGTGTGTGTGTGTGTGTGTGTGTGTGTGTGTGTAGATTTTTTTTCTATGGCAAACAATAACAGCCGCAAATTCAAACAGAATCAAATAATTTTTTGCATACAGCCCTGATTTGTAGAGTTCTCAAGACCTATTGTTTTTGGTGAAGATCGGTTAAGGGAAAGGGGTAGTTTACCTGCAACGTTTTATGTTTTAACAAGGGTATTTTCTATGGCAAACGATAACAGCCGCAAATTCAAACAGAATCAAATAATTTTGTGCATGCAACTCTGAATTGTAGTTTTCAAGACCTATTGTTTTTGGTGAAGTTCGGTTAAGGGAAAGGGGTAGTTTACCAGCAACTTTTTACGTTTTAACATGGGTACTTTTTTCTATGACGAACGATAACTGCCGCATATTCAAACAGAATCAAATAATTTTTTGCATACATCACTGAATTGTAGAGAACTCGAGGCCTTTTGATTTTGGTGAAGATCGGTTAAGGGGAAGGGGTAGTTTACCTGCAACCTTTTACGTTTTAACAAGAGTAAAGTACTTGAAAATTCATTTAAACTTGTTCAAACAATGGTAATTGTTAAAAATAAAATAATTTTGTTGCCAGGCAATAAAATTATAATTTTTTCATTTTAATGTAAATCATGTATGAGAGAAAATATATCGTTCGTGCCAGGCAAGCATATCTCAGTTATGTAATGTTTACGTTTCCATTTTATTATTATGACTACCACAATAAAAAGGCAGGGAACACACACACACACACACACACACACACACACACACACACACAAAATTCGCGTTATTTCTGGCCTCTACCATGTTTATTTTCTTACATTTGCACGCTTTTTAAATGGAAAGTGCCGAAACCTACACCAACATAACACGTGCAAGCCGAAAAAATGGACATCAATTTGCTTCCTGTGGATCGCTGGGCAGTGTAACTGCACGTGTTTACAGAGGAACGATTCATAGACAGACTTTTCGTCTTTAGGGAATGAACCCTCTGGAAGATGCTGAGGGTCCATGAGTGACTTCGGAGCGCTCCTTCTTTTCCGCGTGTTTGTTCTGTGAAACGTACACTGTAGATTCGCAGCTTTACTCTAAGCAACGCTCAATAGGAAATGTTGAAAATTTTTGTCCACGGTGTACCCTCTTACACACTAAACCTGCTCTTATGTTTTAATTACGGACATCATAATATTAAAACTTTGGAAACTTGAGCACTACTTAATGGAGATAAATCATTAACTTATACAAGCCATTAATTTTATGCATATTTTATATATATATATATATATATATTCAACGTAACAGAAATTCGGTCCTCGACGTTACATAAATAGAATATTAAAATTAGAACAGGGAAGAAAATATTTTAATTTTCCACACTTATAAAAAGGTCAGAAAATGAACCCTGCATTGTTTAAAAGTAATAAGAATGCAAGGTAATAATAATAAAAAAAAATAAGCAGGTAATAATGATAATGTTGATAAACCTCAAGGTTCAGTGAGAGGTAAATAAAAAACATTGACAAATATTGTAAAAAAGAAAAACTAATGTTGACTATTTCAGAGTAATTGATGTGTTTACAATAGATAAGAATAAGTAAATAGTGTATGACCTGAGTTACAAAAAAAATACTTGTTATGAATTGTATGATGTTATGTTATCATAACTGTGATGTAATAGTTTGTGTTATCATGTGAAAGTTTTCTTGTTGATAGAATATCAAGTACTTAAGTAATAGGTATTATTCATTTACGGTTGTAGAACTGTGGTTGAACTCAGTTATTGAGTATTAATTAATTTCATTTTTATGTGTTATCTAAAGGTCAAGATAAAGTTGTTGTTAGATATTATAAAGATAATTATTTGTATAAATATACGTAGATAAAAGTTGATTATAATTGTAAACTGGGATAAAAAGGCTATAATTGTTAAAAAGTTAAATTCAGAAGTAGATCAAGGTATAATAATAGGCCTAACAGCCAATCACATTATATAATAAATCACATCAGAAAGGTTAGGTAAAGAAATTAGTAACAAATACTAAATATAATTCAATGAGTTAGTAGAAATTAATAATAATAAATAATCAACAAACTCAAACTAAACAAATTATGATAATGCCATAGTGCAAAGATACCGATAGATAATGTTTGGTAACGGAAAAATAATATTTATTAAAAGAAACAGACTAAGAGTGAAAAAACGGCAAAATATATAGGAATTAGTAAACAAGCTATAAATAAGATTATATTCTGATATAATGGAAGTTTAGTAAGGAATTATTTTGATGAGTGGAAGAATATTATATGAAATATAATATTATGATATTGCCATAGTGCAAAGATACCGATAGATAATGTTTGGTAACGGAAAAATAATATTTATTAAAAGAAACAGACTAAGAGTGAAAAACCGGCAAAATATATAGAAATTAGTAAACAAGCTATAAATAAGATTATATTCTGATATAATGGAAGTTTAGTAAGGAATTATTTTGATGAGTGGAAGAATATTATATGAAATGATTACAATATAACACAATATCGAATAAGAATAAAAAAGGTTGTTGCTATGGACGACAAGAGGGATATAATTTGTTGATTTGATTATTGAATTTTTTGACATGAACGAGAAGAGTTTAACTAAGAGAGATGTTCAATAAAAAACTGAATTAATTTGGAATACTAAATACATCAAACGTTACAATAAATGAATGACAAATTGCAATAGTTTGGGTCACATAACCATTAACCAAATTGTCTAATTGGATAGTATAAAACGATAATAAGTAACTAAAATTAAAGGAAGAACTTGGATTGCCCAATTTCGGATCATGAACAGAATGTTAAATTAATGAAGTAATAAAACCAGAGAAATAAATACCTGCATAAAGATTTAATCCTCTAAAACAAATGAAACTAAAATAACCACCAAATTACATTGGAACTTGCAATTTACACCTTCCAATAGAAAAACGTATTTGGATTTGGAGTTCATCGGAGCACGTAATCACAAGCTTGGACATTGGTGAACAAAAGGAGCGGTATTTCTGCGTCACTCAAGGACCAAGACTTCTACTTTTATTTACAACTTTGGAGACAAGACGGACGAAGATCAATTCATCTGCTCTCGATACGGACCAAACGCTAATAGAGGTTAGACGTGAACAGCCTCCTCGAGCTGCGATGTCCAGCGGACGGTAAAGCTTCAATTACTTAAATAATATTTAATAAAATAAAACTTTATATTGTAATACCTTGTATTCCTATTTATGTATTTTCTGATCTTCCCAACAGTTGAAAGAACCTTCACGCCCTGTATTTAAAAGAATTATAAAAAACCATAACTGAATTTAATATAAAACCTTGTACCAATCGATAATCGATTAATTCAGACTTATAGCCTTTTCGTATCTAAAGTAAGAACAATCTTGTTGGATATTAAATATTAAAAACTAATAAAGAACCGTTGCAGAATTTCAAAATCTTCTCATTTATGTATGATTTAATGGAATGTGAATAAGAAATAAAATAGATAGAGAGTATAACCAATAATCACCGTACGCTGTGGGTTAACCTACAAAATTCCCTTGTCTGGGAACCACAGCGCTATTTGCGGACTTCTCAGGTATTAAAGAGAGGAGAATTCCATACAAAATTTCTCTTATTCTCTTCAAAGCAGAATAGGCTTGAGCTGAATTTTCGAATAACACCCTACCTACATAAGTTTCACTCACATCAACACCCTTATATTAAATAGAGAGATAAGGTAGATATAATTAACAACATCACAACACCTAATAAATTAAAATTCAATATAAATTGGTACATTAATTAATTAGAATAGAGAAGAGAAACAGAGACGTACGTACTAGGTATATTATAATATATATATATATGTATTGCAACGTAACATATACATAAATTGTGAGCGTGTTGTGCCCCAAGTTAACGGGCGACAAAATTATAACAATAATTTTGTGTACAAATTTAAATGTATTTTAATTTGTATGGCCCCACACTTTGTTGGAGTGCCAAAATTATAAAAATATAATTTACAATTGTTTAATATAATTTAATTTTGTGGAGCCCCACGTTCTTTGGGACACCAAAATTATACAACGGTACACATTGGTGTATGTAATGTATAATTTTAATTGGTGTTGTGTTTATACTCATCTAACATTTTTATATATAACATTACTAACGACGTGTATGTATAATTGGTTCAGGTATAATTATAATAAGAGTAGTCATTTTAGGAATCGTAATAAGTTTTCATTTATTAATTCAAACAAACTAATTAAAAATAATAATATAAAAATAATGATTAATTCGCCATACGATATTCATTATCTATAGTTTCAAACTGTATCTTTGGTTGCCGTATTCTCATCACAAACATAGATTGTATATCCTTGATATTATATTATCAATTTTAATTAAAACATTTCTTCATTATACTTATAATTTCTTGACTACTCAGTCTGAATGTGTGGTTTTTTTTTTAAATTTGCTAATACATCCTTATTCTATTTTTTTTATACATTTTACGGCTTTATAATAATTTTAACACAACTAATTGATTATTTCCAATTACTTTACTTTATGTGCTTTCAATAAAAAGATTTAAATAAATTAATTACTTGTTCATTCTCCAAGCAAGGATTTAAATTATCATTACATTGACTGTTCATTCATTAAAGAAAAATAATTAAAGAATATTCTGATTACACGTAAATTACATTCTCTTATCTCTATCTATCTAGTTATTATTTAATCTAACAAAAAAAATTTTTTTTTTATTAAAGTCTTTCTGTCTTTATTCTTTGATAATTATATATTGGTTTTTCGTCACCTTAAATTCTGCAGATTGTCCCATGTCCTCCAGTGATCCCATCAGTCCGCTTCTCCTGGATATCCTCTTGTCCTTACTAGTCTCACTGCTCGTTCTCCTGTCTCTCGTCCTTCATGGTACATCTGCTGCTGTAGATTGTAATGACGTTTTAATATTACAGCATATGCTTGTATTGTCGCATTATTCCTCTGCTTAGTAAAACAAAATTTTAATAAATTTATTTATTAAAAATTTTTTTTCTTTCATTAGACATATTGTATTTTTATATTTCATATTACTTATACAGGTTCAGCCAGTGAAGCGGGAAATTTTGAAAGTCCAATAGTTCATTTTCTGCTCACGAGAGGGCGTGGAGGTGTTAGATTGTTGTTTTACATTTAATGCCATTTGTTAAACATAATGCCACTTAAACAGTGGTCCGGTGCACAGCGTGCTTTCTGCGTAAAATCGTTTTATAAGAATGGTGACTGTGTGACTTCTGTACAACGATTGTTTCGTAATCATTTCAATATTCCACGACATGGAAGAGTGCCGTCCGCTCATGCAATTATGTCATGGGTGAAAAAGTTTGAAGAAACTGGTTCCACATTAAACTTAAAGCATAGAGGAGCAACAAGGTCTGTAAGAACAGAGGAAAACATTGAAAGAGTTTAAGTAGCATTGACGCGTAGTCCACAACGTTCTGCAATGAAACATGCATCCCCACTAAACATTAGTGACACATCGCTACGACGAATTTTGCATAAAGACTTACCTTTTCATCCTTACAAAATTCAAGTAATACAGGAGTTGAAAGATGGCGATATGCTGGCTCGCAGGATTTTCAGCGAAGAAATATTGCGACGTGTATTGCGATGATGAAAACTTTATTCACCGCATGTTTATGTCAGATGAAGCACATTTTCATTTGAATGGATATGTAAACAAACAAAATAGTCGATATTGGAATGATGAAAACCCAGGTGAGTTGCATGAAAAGCCATTACATTGTCCGAAAGTTACGGTGTGGTGTGCAGTTTCATCATCTGGCATTATTGGGCCATATTTTTTCCAAGACGATAGAGGAAACACCACAACTGTCAATGCAGACCGCTACACACACATGGTCAGAACATTTTTTATGGAACAGCTCCCTAGGTTTCTGGAAATTAATTTTTTCTAGCAGGATGGGGCCACAAGTCATACTGCTCGTGTGTCCATGGCTGCTTTAAGAGAACTCTTCCCGGACGGACTTATATCCAGATATGGCTATATCTCGTGGCCTGCAAGATCCCCAGATTTGTCCGCATGCGACTTTTTTCTTTGGGGATTTCTGAAGAGCAGGGTGTACATTGATAGACTGCACACCATACCGGAATTAAAAACGAATATCAGACAAGAAATTGCACGGATTCAACCTGACCTGCTTCGTCGAGTGATGGAAAATTTTCGGTCAAGATTAGAAGAATGTTTACACAGAAATGGCTCTCACTTGAGTGGCGTTATTTTTAAAAAGTAAAATAATGGCATACTTTACTCAACTCAAATCTGTAAAAAAAATTCTGATAATAAATGTTTCATGAAAAAATTGGGTACTTTTAATTTTCCCGCTTCACTGGCGGACCCTGTATATATATTTTTTTATTTGTATTTATACACTACTATCCATGATAATGAATATTAATTGTTCAAGTTCCCTTAGTTGGAGGGTAACACAAGTCTAGTTCCTATCTCCCCCGCTACGGGTTGCTAACAATGCTTAAGCGTAGCTGTTCTTTCCATTGTTCTCCTTTAATCTGGTCCCACTGACCTAACTATTTATTTTTACGTGTAGCACTTCCTACATGAGTTTGCATTCTTGCACTGGTAAACATTTTTTTCATCTTAACTTATTGCCATCCTTCAATCTGAAATTTTACATTATCTTAATCATACATTCTTACCATTCTTTACTCTTTTCTTATATGAACATTCTTTATCTTTCTTACATTAATCTTATCCAATACATTAACTTTCATTACTTTTTATTATATTTCTTTAACATTACCTTTCTGATCGCTAATAATTTTCATTTTTACCATTACTTTCTGAAATACACTTCAGTAACAGAATACTCTTTTAGTGTGTCGCATGATCGGTTACAGATGAACTGCCTTAGAACAGTGTTCCGCAACCTTTTTTTACTCACGGCACACCCCAGACAGGCCTAGACTCAACACGGCACACCAAAATGTCTGTCCCCTCAAAATCAATGAATCTTAATATAATTACGAAATATTACGTCGTTATGTAATCAATTTTTATTATTATCATCATCATTATTGTTATTATTATTATTATTATTATTATTATAAAACAGGAATAGACTCATGCATTTATTAACAATTTATTAACTTTAATTCACTGTAGAAAATACGAATTTTAAAGTAAATAACTCTACTCATACCTTCAATGTGATACTTGAGCCTGCTTAGCTGCCCACAGACGGCTGATTCATGGCGGAATCGTTGACAAAGCAAGCCTCGTTTCTTCATCGATGGATTTGAGTCTCTCTCTCTCTCTCTCTCTCTCTCTCTCTCTCTCTCTCTCTCTCTCTCTCTCTCTCTCTCTCTCTCTCTCTCTCTCTCTCTCTCTCTCTCTCTCTCTCTCCCTCCCTCCCTCCCTCCCTCCCTCCCTCCCTCCCTCCCTCCCTCCCTCCTCTCTCTCTCTCTCTCTCTCTCTCTCTCTCTCTCTCTCTCTCTCTCTCTCTCTCTCTCTCTCTCTCTCTCTCTCTCTCTCTCTCTCTCTCTCTGATGTTTTAATTTCAGTCAATGTCGAGAAGCCCAGTTCACACAAATATGTAGTTGAAAATGGTAATAACATATTAACTGCCATCTCGGAGATAGCCGGGTTGCTTGTATATATTCACTGCTTATTGACAACCAAAATGTTTCCAAAGCCATTTCGAAAAATTTTAATTTCAATGTTCTGTTTGCTTTCAAATCTGCCAGTTCCTCTTGTAAGCCTAAATTATTCGGAAGATGTTTCGAATCCATAATGAATGGATCACGAACCCAGTCAAAATCTTCAACACTCTCTCCAAAATATTTTTTGAAATTCTGGCTGCAAGAGTACTAAATGTTCTTTAATTAAGTCCATCAACACCTTATTATCGTCAGCAAGGGGCCATACAGTTGGGAACATCTCACACGATCCATTTTCAATTGTCTGTATCCACAAATTTAACTTATTAATAAATCCTTGAATCTTATCCATACTAGTCGGAATATTTTCGTTTCTACCTTGCATTTTTCTGTTTAGTTCATTCAAGTGTACGAAAATATCGGAAAGATATGCCAACTTAGATACCCATTCATCATCTGCAAATAAATCCGCATACTCATGCCCCTCAATAGTCAAAAATGCAAGTACCTCCTCTTTAAGTTCAAACATTTGCGTTAACACTTTGCCTCGAGATAACCATCGTACTTCTGTATGTATCAGAAGTGTAGTGTGCTCTGATCCCATTTCTTGACACAACACATTAACAAGCCGCATATTTAGGGGCCGCGATTTGATGAAGTTCACGACTTTTACTACTTCGTCCATCACAATTTTCAGAGGAGATGGCAAAGACTTAGCAACAATGGCTTCGCGGTGAATGAGACAATGGTCGGTTCGTAAGTTAGGATTTAGTTCTCGTACTTTACCCACGAATCCTTTCACTCGGCCTGTCATAGAAGCGGCTCCATCTGTACAAACACTAATGCAATCCTCCCATGTTAATTCATTACGGACCACATATTCATTAGTCATACGAAATATTTCTTCACCGGTTGCTCGCTCGGGTAGTTCTTTGCAAAAAAAGAAATTAGTTGCAATTACATCCCCATCAACATACCTTATGTAGGAAAGAAGTTGTGCGTGACCGCCAATATCGGTGGACTCGTCGATCTGAAGTGAGAACTTTCTACTGCTCTTTATTTTCTCCTTCATAATGTCTTCGATGTCATTGGACATGTCACTAACTCGGCGGCTGATTGTGTCAGCAGAGAGAGGAATTTTTGAAATTTCAGTACCAGCTTCTAAACCCAGGACTATTTTTACCATTTCTTTACACGCGGGCATTAACAACGTTTCTGCTATTGTGTTTGGTTTTTTGGCCTTTACGATACGTTTGGCTACCTTATAGCTAGCTTCCTGTACTTTTTGCGAAACACGTACCGACGTAGTCATGAGCGTCACTTGTTTTTTATTTTGTTCCAACAACCGACGAAAATAATTCACATCTTTACTTAACAGAGAGGAATGTTTTGTTGACAAATGTTGTTTCAATTTACTGGGAACCATAGCAGCATTACTGAGTTTTTCACCACACACAACACACTCGGGGATTGGGCATGTTTTGTCACCACACCAAAAAAAAAACCGTAAGATAAATAATTATCACTATATTGCCGGTGAACTACTTTCTGTTTCTTTTTTTCGGGCTCAATGGTTTCACTACTTGTACTCGAGGACGGACCACTCCATACAAGGAACTTATCCATATCGAAAAAAAAAATAGTTTAATAACACTGTAACAGAAAATAGTAAGACTGGTGTAGCAATCACAATATTCGCACTACTGCAGAGCACAGCTGTGATAGAACTGAACTGAAATACTGTCTGACAATGTGTTACAAAGAACTCTCTTGAATAGAGTTTAGAACGTTTAGAGTTTTGAACGTAAACTCTATTGTATGATTGGTGCGGGCCGCTAAAAGGCTTGCTAAAAGTCTTACGCGGCTTTCTTTACGGTGAACACAAAGCTTGCCGCCTGTAACCCATCAATCCGGCCCAATATTTCAGGCGAGAATACAAATAACTTAAGATAAGCAAACTATAACAACAATATTGAGTAAATAAATTACATTTAATTTTTATGAAAATATAACAGTTATCAGCATGTATTAAAGAACAAACAAGCACCTTCTTACTTAAAATCGACAATTAATTTATTACAATAATAGGTAAAAGTTCGCGTCACACCTTTCACCTTGTGACGGCACACTATTGGGCTGCGGAACACTGCCTTAGAAGACCTATCGATATTTTACTCGTAGTCCTAAATTCTAAGTAGTCTCTGCCCTTTTGACTTTTCACTATCGCTTTCTTCTGTGTCCTTGCATTTCCACTAAGGTATGAAGATTTCGCTTGATCAGCCGTTCTGACAATTATAACATTTATTTCTCATTTCTAACCCTTTCTTCATATTAATAACAACATCAACAATAACATTCCCTACATTTCTTACCTTTCTTTGAATATACTTTTATTTAGCATAACATTCTTTATTATTTAATTCCTGATTTCTTATATTTCTTTCACATTTCTTTTTATTTGCAATCATAACCTTAACAATAACATTTCTTAATTATACTTTCTAACTTTTTTTTACACATATTATTTCTTATTATTTTTAACTCCTTTTCTTATTAATAATCAGCAATATTATTTTTCATTTAAAAATATTATTTATTCACATTCGGGTATTGAGTGTGGTTCAATTTACACCCTCCCTAGTTTAGAATTGTTCGTCGTGTACAGGAAATGCATTGTTCCCTTGACGTGTACTCACAGCCGTGCTTACTATTGTTCTTTGACCACAGTAGCCACTGTCGTATCTTAGCCGATGTGTACAGTTATTTCCGTCTCGCACCCGCATTGTGTTAACGTCCCATTGTAACATAGCGACTGTGAGCTCATCTGACGTCATTGTGTAACTGATCTGTTTGTACAGCATGAATTTGTTTCTTAGCTGCGATGAATAACCTCTCTCTCTCTCTCCTCAGTACGTTTCATAATTCTCTCCTCACTAATGCATTGTATAAGGTCAGTTCGTTTGAAGCCTATATAAACAGTTGAACGTATTTTCATTCATCGTTTATGATAATACTCACCGTAGTTTTTATAATTACAGTTATAATTATCATCCGCTTTATACTTCTCGTGTGTATATTTAACATCATACTTACCACAATTTTGCGTAGTGTTTCGTACAGATATTTTATTAATACGTTTCTCATTAGGCCTACAGTGATATTTATCTCTGTAAGTGTGGTGCCTTAAGTGTTTCACATGCGTTATTTTATGTGACTTACTAGTGTGCGTGTAATTTGCAATTGGGATATTTCGATCAATAAGGTATGCTTTGTTAACCTTTATTTTGTTCGCTTCTTTAATGTTAATTATTGTATTAGAATTATCGTTACTAATTACGAACGTATTTTCTTTCGTATTTTTAATTCTTATGGTTTGTTCCCATATCATCGTTTCACATATTTGTTCCGTTTGTTTAACAATTATCTCACATACATTTTCTGTGATAGTGTCAATATGTGAGTTGGTATCACCAACCTTTTCTGTTAATCCTTTTACCTTCCTAGTATTTGTATAGTGTCCTGTTTAAAATTTTCAGACTGTTCTAATTTATTTTTTAAACTTTCTGTTTGGTTTTTATTTAATTCTTTTAGTTCGTTTATTTTCGCATTCAAATTTTCTGTCTGCTTTGTGCTTATTTCATCTACCCAAGCACGCATCATTGTCTGAAATGCTTCTATATCTAAGTTTCCTGGTGCCGCCATGTCGAATTATTATTAAAATATTTATTTATAATGTTTTAGAATATTATTCTTATGGAACCGACTTATTAATTGTATTTATTTGTTGTTTAGTTATTATTATTTACTTATTCTTATCTACTTATATTACAATTACACCTGTTTGTTGGGGTGGGCGCCAGTTGCGTTATTACAATACAATACACACAACAAAATTAAACACATAAAAATATTCATTAATAAACATAAATTATTAGATATAAATCTTATGCACACATTTAACCATAGAGCATACATTTATTTATTTAAATGTAGGCGTGTCGTGCCTACGTTGGGCGCCAAAATGCAACGAAACATATACATAAATTGTGAGCGTGTCGTGCCCCAAGTTAACGGGCAACAAAATTATAACAATAATTTTGTGTACAAATTTAAATGTATTTTAATTTGAATGGCCCCACACTGTGTTGGAGCGCCAAAATTATAACAATATAATTTACAATTGTTTAATATAATTTAATTTTGTGGAGCCCCACTTTCTTTGGGACACCAAAATTATACAACGGTACACATTGCTGTATTTAATTTATATTTTTAATTGGTGCTGTGTTTATACTCATATAACATTACTAACAACGTGTATGTATAATTGCTTATTGTATTATGTTATTATTTAATCTAACAAAAAAATGTTTTTTCTTTTTATTTTTATTAAAGTCTTTCAATGTCTTTATTCTTTGATAATTATAGATTGGTTTTTCGTCACCTTAAATTCTGCAGATTGTCTCATGTCCTCCAGTGATCCCGTCAGTCCGCTTCTCCTGGATGTCCTCTTGTCCTTACTAGTCTCACTGCTCGTTCTCCTGTCTCTCGTCCTTCATGGTACATCTGCTGCTGTAGATTGTAATGACGTTTTTCTCTGGATCTGTAGCTGTTATGATGGAACCGTCTCTAGTCCTCTGCATCTCGTACCTCTCCTAGACGTTCTCTCACCATTTGTCTGGAGTTGATGTTCTTAGTTGTAGACTGCTCGTAGACGTCCGACGATTTTATTGTTACGGTACTATTTATTTATTGTTTTTCATTACTACTTGAAATCGAAATATTTCCCGTAATACTTTATAGTTACGATATAAAAGTCTTGCTGATGTTAGACATAGCGTCTAACTTTGTCCAAAGTAATTAAAAATTCGCGTCTCAGACGGACATAGCGTACCGCCACGACTGAAGAATGTTGAAGAGAGAGTTCGGCTCTCCTGGGCTCATATTTGTATCCACCAAGAAAACCACACCTGTCGGCTCAGGAACAAGCCTGTCGAAAACTGAACCATGGCGTGAGTGCTCCCACTCTCGTCTCATTTCACATATTTGCACTTTTTCGCCAATCACACTGTTTAATGCGGATTTCAAGGTGATATAATATTGTCTAATTTAATTACACATACGATATGTAATTATCATGATGAACCAGTGTGTCATTAGTGTAATTATAATGCTTTAAAAATCGCACAGAATTTGCACTGATTGTCTGAATTATGTAGAATTCGCAATGCACTTGTGTCTGATTTTTACACATTTTTAGAAGTTTTTACATTCTTTCTAATATTTATGGTTTGCTTAATATTAAATATATTCTTAATTTAGCATTGACTTGGGGGTGAGGTTACAAACTTTCAGGCTCAAACAGGCTTCACGCACACACTCTAATTACTCGTGTACACGCTTACAGCGGTAATCACGTGATCTTGCGTGTTGATTCCTGTTTGAAAGCCAGCTCCCAATTTCACACCTGCTCGTCTATTATATATTATTAAAATTAAATTAAATATTTTATTTCATATATGTGCATTACAGCATATGCTTGTATTGTCGCTATATATATATATATATATATTATATAATATTATATATATATATATACAGTATATTGTTACAACACAAATAAGCCATCGCAACACCAGGGATAAAAAAGATGAATCTGAATATAAAAAAATAATTCGTATAAAATAAAATGTTTAATATAAAGAAAATAAAATGACAAGGAAAATTTACAGTATCATTAGGAAACCATTAAAAAGCTAATGAATTTTTTTTTAATTTTATTTTTCGTTTTTTTATAATTTATTTTTTTTACATCATGACTGAGAACTTTTTAGTGTGCCTTCAGATTTTATAAAATAGAAAACAATCTTTTAGCAAAAAGAAAATGTTTTATTATTCATTAGACATGTGGCATTTAAAAAAGAACATTACAAAATAAGAAATAACTAATTTGGTTTTAAAAATTTAAAGATAATGCTTTTAATTCCAGGTCTTGGTCCTTTCAAATAATGTCGTTCACTTCTTCTCCATCACTTTTTTCACCTGTAAGCCTTCCATCAGTTCTTTGTAGAACTCTTGGATTCCCTCATTGTCTTGTGGAATGTAAGGCAGTAGTGCTCTTATGTCATCTAGTTTTTGTTGTTTTATGGAAATTTTTCCTGACTCATATGCAACTACTGAAGGAAAAACTATTACTTGGTCAGCCGAGTAGGACAGCTTAAAAGTATGTACCACCAATCCATCTATATTGGGCTGTGCTAAAATGGACCCCTTCACTGTATTTACATAGGTGAAATGCATAATAGAACTTATTCCGAAGAAGACTTTGTCTTCTTTGCGCACACGTTTCCCTCTCGTCTCTTCAGAAACGCATGTTTTCTTATAGTACGCTTGCCACCACTTTTTGAAATTAAGTATCCCTGAATTGTCCACCTCTTTCACCGTGAATTTGTTAGAAGAACTAGATGTGACTATAAGTTCAGTCAGTTGGTGTATTGTATAGAGCCTATCATTTTTTCGTAGTTTTCTTGTAATAAGTGCAAAATTCCTATCACAAGGAAGATAAGAGTGTCCCCTTATAGGGCAGTATTGCTCAATTTTTCGAAATCTACCTGAGTCTGTAAGGGGAAGAAAAACTCTATTGAGGGTATGATTTTTGTTTTGCCCTCCACAGTTATCTGAGAAGACATGAACTTCTTTAATGTGATTTGGAACTGACGTTAAATACTTATAAACAAATGAACAAAATTCATCAGGGCTTTTTCTAGCTGTTCCTTCGTGGTAGATATTGTAACGTAACAAAGTCAAGGTCCCAGACATTACATAAAAACTTTGTCAATATAAAATAAAACAATACCCAATGTGTGCAATAATTAAGGTCAGGAAGGTAAACATTCATATAATAAACATAATAATAATACCTAGTAAGGTTACTAGGCAATAAAATAATAAAAATGTCTATAAATATAAAATATGGAGTGATCAGTGGAAGGTGTAAACAATAAACATAGTGTCCAATGATGTGAAATTACTATAGACAGTTTGAACTGAGAGTAGACGGGTTAATTGGTATTTAATATTTTAATGCTGTACATGTTATTATGTTTTATCATGATGTTTTGTTTGCATGATATTTATTCTGTGTTTTGTATGTAGCAGGTGTGAAGCAATTGCTTTAAGAAAGTATCAAGTAATTGGTACTAATTTCATTCATGTTAAACTTTATAAGAATAACTATTTGTGTATTTACTTTGAGTAATTAATGAAGATATCGTTAGATAATGTTTGTAAACTTTGCCATGAAGGCAATAATTGTTAATAAATTGCCAAGGGGTCATTGTAATTATATTATAAACAGATGAAGGGTTCAATAATAAAATAAATAATAATAAATTGAAATCAGGATAAAATAAAATTAGAATAATTGGCCATAAGCCAGTGACTCATTGTACAGTAGGTCAGGTCAGAAAAGTTAAATAAAAAATTATAACACATGTAATAAAACAAATAGGCCTAAAATAGTATTTTGTAAAAGGAAAATAATACCTTTTAAACTAAGTCGATAAGAAGAAAATGTAGTAAAATGTATATAGTTTAATAATGCATATTAGGTGAAAGTTTTATATGATTTAATGTAATTTTAATTAGGGAGTATTTTATTAAATAAGTGCAAGAATATTTTCTAATTACGGCTCTAGGATAACAAATATCATCCAATAACAGAAGAAGAAATGGTTGTCATGGACGACTGAATGCAAGATATCTTGTTGATTTCAACACTTAATTGTTATATGTGAATGGGTAGAGTTCAGTTAATACAAATTTAGAGAAGAAAACCAAAAACCTAATGAATAAAATCAATATAAATCAAATTTCATAAGTAGTAATCCATTAAAAAGGTCAGTGGATTGACTTCCGAGGCTATCTCTCAGCAAATATAATTCGATCTACCAATAAAGTTAAATGAATTTCAAAAAAAAAATAAATTATCCAACCTATTAACGGCAAATGAGTAATAATGAAAAGTAACCAGAAATAAATGAAGACAACCCATAGGCTGGAGATGCCAAATTAATTAAATATATCAAAACAAATAAAGAAGTTTAAAATAACGTTCAAAACCTCACTTTTCACCACCGAACGAAGTCTTAATACTACACAAATTCCATTGGGACCTGTAACCACCAGAACCGTGAAGATTAACGAAGATCAGAACTGAACTTTCTACTATATCCTGGGACATCAATACCAAACTTTTATTGAGAAGCTGGAGGCTGTTATTATCCAGACCTTGAATCAACATTCTGCTCTCGTCTTGGCGTAGCGAAACACGGCCGTACTAAGTATCTTGTTAAAGTACGATAAAAAACCTGCTTATGTTTGAACTTTATATAATAAGATTTTATAACTAAATTGTAATACCTAGTAACCTTAAATTGCATTACCTGACCTTACTAATAGTCAAAAGAACTATATGTACCCTGAGATAAAAAACAACTTAAAAAATATAATTAAATTTTAAAACATCTAAAACCCGAATTCAATGATGAATCGATTCCGTCCTGTGTAATCGATGTGTTGTATCTGTGGCATGAGGAAACATCTGTTTATTGAATTAAAAAATATAAAATAAAGAATCCTTCTTGAATTTGACGATTTCTTGTTATTTGTAGATAGTCCAGTCGGGATCTGTATTGGGTTGCTTTTTTTCCGTCGGAACTCAAATTTTTATTGGAATGTCTCCCGAAGGATGCCTATAATGAGAATTTCGGTTTGCACCAGAAAAAAAAGTTGTGCTAAACTCAGGAAAAACCGTAGAGTGAAAAAATAGACATTTTAGGTCCTGTTTTATGGCCTTTTCGTTCGAATATCTTGGTAAGTATCGTATCTACGTTGAAAATGAATAGAGGTTAATTTGTTCACAATAAAATTTCCTATCGGAAAATGCTTTTGCAATTTGGAAAAGTCAATTTTCTGCGTCACAGGAGTGAAAATTCACGAGAAAAAATTCAAAAAAATGTCTCTTTGGAAAACTGCTTATCGGAAAATGAAGAAAACTCTTAATGCTTCTAATAATGTAGCTAGAATAACTTTAAGTTATAGCAAAAACAATCGCGCTAGAAAAAACACGATATCTTTTTTCGTTTTTGCACAATAATTTTGCAATCTAGCTCTCTCCGGAAAATCTGAAAATTTTGAAAATATTGGTGATTGAAAAATACAGTCTTGTACGAATCGCTGATTTTTTTACTCATAGAAGAGCATTAAAACTTTTAAACCCATTTTGTAAAATTCAAATCGGTTAATTAGGAGAGCCTAGGGAATTTTTAGAAATTGTAATTAATTTTTTTACTTATAAACAAATAGAATATTTTCGCGAATTTTCAACCCATCAAATTCAAAAATTACGGGATGAAAGTACTCAGCAAGACACTTTATTACAAAAAAAGTTGAAATTCGTTCATTCGTTCCCGAGATATTGCCCGTCAAAGTTCACCGGTGTTTACTAGTAAACAATTAATGCTATGAGCCTCATTCTTGAACAAAAGCCTTCGTTTTTCCAAGTACTTTTCATGTGAACATTTTCAAAACTTGCACCCTTCGGCAACATGGAGAAAATACCGAAGAAAGTTTCACCTACCGCACAAAAAGTTGCTGGGAGGTGGTGGTGGGGAAGTCAAAACTGCCTCGCTTCAAAACTGAACTCGCGAGTTCAAAATAGCGGCGCGCTCTAAAATTGACAATATCTCGGCTTCTAACCAATCGATTTAGATGATTTTTTTTTAAATCGAGGTCTCGTTTGATAAGGAGTCCAATTACGGCAATCGCAATAACAAATTTTAATAACAATTTGTTGTAACAATATAACAGTTTTTAAGGGGGTCTAAAAGTCGAATTTTATCCCTGATTTGATTGCAGGTCGGCAGACAGATTTTTGTACTCCCACCGCTCGTTCCTATATTTAGTCCTTTTCAGTTTCCCACACTGCACAAAACGTCGCTGGAGGGGCGAAAACGTGTGCAAAAGTGCGAAGGAAATGCCTTCTATCGGTGCACGAAAAGCATATTCCGATAGGAAAATTTATTGCGAACAAATTAACCTCTATTCATTTTCCACGTAGACACGATACTTACAGAGATATTCGAACGAAAAGGCCATAAAACAGGACCCAAAATGTCTATTTTTTCACTCTACGATTTTTCCTGAGTTTAGTACAACTTTTTTTTCTGGTGCAAACCGAAATTCTCATTATAGGCATCCTTCGGGAGACATTCCAATAAAAATTTGCACTCTGACGAGTACAGTCAACCAAAGCATTTTTTTACAGATCCCGACTGGACTAAGAGTAATTAGTGCATTTCAAATAAGTTGTAAGTTACAGAGAAAGGAACGTGAGAAATACAGCAAACGGAACAACTTAACCTATAATAACAGACCGATCGTAAACAACAGCGCTCGTCTGCTGACAGCTGGTGAATACGGGAGAATAGAAAACTAATTCGCTTTATACGCTCTCCTCTCTTCGCTCTCTCGATAGTGTATGCAGGTTAGGCTTGGAGAAATTTATTGAATTACCCAATATATTAACTGGAGTAGAGCGTTATTCTTTTGTAAAGCACTTAATAACTACCTAATACAGAGATATTATCAATAATTGAATAATATAATCCATATAAAAAATATTTTTTCTTTATAATTAGATTAACGTTGATACACGATTTAGATTACAAATTGGCGAACCCAACAGTGGGGCTTAAGAAATAAACTAAATACGGGAATTATTATATTACACCTATAAGTATATTTATATTACAAATACTGGGGTTTAATTAGGCGAGAAGTTCAAAAAGTAATAAGGAGTCTCATTTATATTATACATTGACGCCGACAACGTTGGGGCTTTTGAACATTATCTAATTCAATAAATACATCAACTATCTTTTATTACAATATACAACTGCGCTTTATTTTCTATTGTATTATGTGTACAAAATACGTTCACTGTCAACTGGCGTAAATAGAAGGTCTCTTGAACTGGTATAATGGGCAATGGTATGTTTTGCATGTAATCGAAGCAACAGCTAAGATATCTGTTTGAGTATGTTTATATTTTGGATAACTTTGTAGCTTATTGTAAAATTATTTGGTTGCACGCCGATGTACCATCAACTCAGCAGCTACATTTTGTTTTGCTGCATCACTTAGGTGTGGCCTTCTTAATTTTAGGCCTAACTCTTCGCATGTACAGCAGCAATCAATTTGTGGTCTACCGAATCTGTAGTTAAAATTTTCCATAAAAAAACCTACAAAGAATTTGTAGCTCCATTTTATGCCAGATGTTTTTCAATAAACATATTGTAAATTAACTTTATGTTTAACCTAGCATCAAGGTATTTGATCACTTTTCCTGCGTACTTGCTTTTTTAAAGGAAACCTTTCTACGTGCTCTCTGATGAGGAGTCTTGTGGCAGCAGGAATTGCATTTGTGCCAAGTTTTTTACTACGAAGGTCTTTTGGACTTTTTCCTGCCAGTAGGAGAGTGCGCAGTCTCCTTATTCGGCTGATTTTGATACCATAAAGAGATTTAAAAGCATTTAAACATACCCGTTCCTTTTGATCTCCTACCATAACGTGGTATGTGAATGACTGTTCACGTGGAGGTCTTGTCTCTTCCCCTTTTTTCCGTGGCCTGTGAGTCTGAACATCTTGGCTGTTGATTAGGGACTGCAGAAATATATCTTGCTCGTTCTTCGTGTCCATGGTGCGCAGTCGTACGAAAATCTCATCAGCCATTCCTTCAAGCCTGGCAGTGCACGGTTCTGTACACCTGGAACAACAAAAACCACTATTGTAGAGATTATGACATCAGGTTATGTTAAAGTTAAATCAGAAAGTTAAATTTTAACTTTCTGATGTAACTTACAGCATAAGCAATGTTGTACATTATGTTATAGACGACTAGGCCCATGCGTGTATGTTTTTTCATAGTTTGTATATTTCTTCATGAATTAAGTGAATTTTAATTATGTAATAATAAGGTTCTAAAGATTAAAAATTAATTTACTTACCCACAATGTGGTTCAGTAGTTACAGCAGGTACAAGTCTGTTTTTATAATCAACGTATTCTTTGCCTTGGACTCTAGCTTCTTTTATTTTGTTTCGTTTCCAACTACGTTCATCTTTCACTTTTTTTGTACAACTTGGTCCAGGTTCTTCTTCCATTATAATAGATTTAACAAAGATCTAAACTAATTACAACTAATTTAATAAATTAAACGAAATTCAGTAGTATTCAACAGCCTTACAACACGTAACGTAACCTCTGAATACAAACAAACAAGGAATATAAACATATGATGCAACTGCAAAACACATGTTATATGGCATTGCCAACATGGACAACAAAAACCTTCTAAGTCAGTGACTAAGAACGTTTTTGTCTGCTCTGGAGATTTTGCAAGCCTACAATAGTCGTATAAACACATGAGACTTGAAACGTTTATGCATACACTGTTGTATTTACCTTCAGAGAATGTCTTCCCGCCAATAACTCGAAACCTTAAAAAACGTGACTTAGAACATTTTAGTATTCCCCGATTCAATTGGTGTTACCATGGATTGAAGATAGAGATTATGTAGAAGTAAGGAATTAGGAATGAAATAAATAAACACCCAAGTTATAAGGGATAATTAAAGGAATAAGTTTAAAAGGAGTGATGATGTTTATCACCCACAAGATAATAAGAAATGAAATGAATTGTAAACAAACATTACATAATAACTGTTAAAAATTGTTTAATTCAATTTATGAATAGCATATGGCTGGAGAAATTGTACAGACCATAGGCCTAGATGTTATGTTTTAATAGTAAGTAATAGCCATATTGTTAACAAAGGCAAAATAGATAAATAAGAAGTTGAAACAATACAGTTCTAACTACACTAGAAAATCAGTTATGTAGAAAATAATAGAAACATAAAAATAGGATAAAAACAGACCCAAAACACACCCACAAATAAACCGATCAATTATCATAACAACACAAAACACATTAGAATAAAATGAGATAATTTGTATAAAATAAGTAAATATAATCAATGGCTACTTAGGCCTATGAAATGCTTAACTGCCAGAAACAAATAAATACAAATTGTATGAAATCAACAAAGAAATTAACAAATCCAAGGCGAATAACCAACCAAGGATAATTTGTAAATCTTATTAAAAGAAAAATGTTAGAATAAGGACTTAAATTAAAAAAGAAATGTAATTAACAAATAGGGACATAATTGTACAAACGTTAATATCTTATACAACCCAACCTTATGGGGTATCAAAACAATCTTTGAAAGGAAATAATAACAGTAGTGATAATATTTAATATGTAGGGAGGAAGACAGAAGAATATAAGCAATCAGAAGATATACAGCTATTTTGAATAATAATTCAAATTTGATAACAATGGTAATAAGACAAGATTAACCAATCAGAATTAACATGTAACCATGACAACAGACGTTGGTTACGAATTTTCCGTTAATTTTTAGTACTCTCAAAGTACATTACATTAAAAAAGAAATGTAATTAACAAATAGGGACATAATTGTACAAACGGACCTTACAACGACAGTTGTAGACGGACGGATCTTATAGAACCCAACCTTATGGGGTATCAAAACAATCTTTGAAAGGAAATAATAACAGTAGTGATAATATTTAATATGTAGGGAGGAAGACAGAAGAATATAAGCAATCAGAAGATATACAGCTATTTTGAATAATAATTCAAATTTGATAACAATGGTAATAAGACAAGATTAACCAATCAGAATTAACATGTAACCATGACAACAGACGTTGGTTACGAATTTTCCATTAATTTTTAGTACTCTCAAAGTGACGCTCGTCAAGATTAGACGCCAAATATTTAATGACCTAAATTTTCATTTTAAACGTATAAAAAGTAATCTAAATTCAAAAACATGAACCAGTAAGAAGACGACGAGGGACAATAATGTTTAACTGATGCCAAGGACCATTTTACCTGAGAATTAAATGAAAAAATAACTTCAACTAACATGAAAAAGACGCAAGACATACTTAAGCCCCAAGATTATTGAAAACTGAATACGATTGCTGCCCAATTACATTACAACTGAACGACAGTTTATCCCAAGTCGTCTGATTTGATAAGTATAATTGAATTACCCAATTTCCTGAAATAAACTCACTTTAAATATTTCTCACAGTTATCTGAACTCTCACTATAAACTGAATATAATTTCTTTCAAAGATAAAGTAAGATCGCTCTACAACAGCGATTGACGGAGGACATCCAAAGAAGTCATTAAGTACTGAAGGAAGAATTCAGGGGACAGTTGAAGGAAGACCATGAGAAGAACAAAGAAGAATTAAAATGTCAATTAGAACAACAGTTAGAGGGATACTGTGAAGATATCCAAAAAAAGGTCTCCGAAACTAATGAAAAAATAAAAACAACCAATGAAACTATAGTAAAGGCCCAAGAAGAAATCATAAGCAAAATTAAAGCAGTCGAGGACGACGGAAAAAACCGAATAGAAGAACTCCACATAACAACCACAGTATAATGCCAAAGAAATAAACAGGAGGTGCTCAAGAAGCTGGAGGAGAGGCACAAAGAAATACAAAATGATATCAGTGATCGTGTGGATAGAGTATACACCACCATCAATAAGGTCGACGGACAGACCCAAGAGAATAAAGAGAAGATACAAGGAATCAGTCAAAGAGAGAGGCAGATGCAGGAAGAACTGGATGCACTGAGGGAGAAGCCTTGTCATAACACTCACGTTATCACTAACGAAAAGAGAGAAATAATAAACTTTCGGAGTTACAGACGATTACTTTCGTAATCCCGTCGAATTCCTAAAGAGAGTGAAAGAACTCATCGAAAGGAACAGAGAAACTAGATGGACGACGGTAAGGAGCCTTATTGACGAAATGTTTAAAGACATTCATGACAATTGGTGGACGGCCACTCGACCGGAGATTAACTGTACTCAGGAATTCAAGGTACAATTCCGTGAAAAATATTGGTCCGAATCCACACAAAATGTCGTAAGGAACGACATAAGCAATGGGAGATATGAACCGCAGGCGGGACAACTTCTTACTTCTTAGGGAAGGTATGTTTGGCTAGGAATCTCGAACCAAGAATACCTGAAGAATCATTAGTAATACAGCTGGGTTATCACTACGAGGACGCCATACAAAGGGCCAGGAGACAAGGACAGATCAAAACCATCCAGGGAATGGCAGGTTTGTTAGAGGACCATGAAAACGACGGTCAGTACAAAAGATACCGACTGGTGAACCAAAGGTATAACAGGTGGGGTGAAAATAATAACGCGACTAATTACAACCTGTCTCACAACAACAACCAAAACAATAACTGGAACAATATGAACCGGAATAATAACAACTATCAAGGTGACCAGCCGTACAACAGGAATCAACCAAATTATTCTCCAAATAACCAGCCGTTTAACAGAGACCAACAGAATTATAATCCGGGTAACCAGCCGAACAACAGGAACATCCAAAACAACTATCCCGCTAACAATAACAGAGGAGCAGATCAGAACCAACGTCCGAATGGCCACCCCAATAATAGTAACTATTATGGCAACCGTTACAACCCGAATTACCAGTACAACGGGGGAACCGGTAGTAACCAAAATAGAGGCGAGGGTAGACGCCAGGTGAATTTCATTAATGGGAGGAGACAACCTAACCATAGGAGGTATTGTCCGAACACGCAGACAAACTCCTGGTATAATAACTCCAATACAAATAACAATCAATTTCCAGAAAATAGAACCAGGGAAGCGCCAAGGAACCAAATAAGCGATCAACAAGGACCAATCAATGAGACGGCAGACCAGTCCACTAGTCTGGCCATCAACACACAACAACTTTTATACTAAAGAGGTCAGTGAAAACCTGAATATACCCTTCACATGACCAATCACTTGGGTTGATACGACGAACGACATCAAGAAATAAACACAAAGTTATAACAATAATATCAAACAACTACCTCAAGAATATCAGAGAAGAACTTCTAGAAGAAGAAGCTAACCAGCTACCTAAAACAAACAATGAAATCGTACACATAAAGGCTACCATCAACGGAACTATTAGAATAATCATGATCAACACGGGATCTAATATCTCTTTAATAAATCAACCAGAGCTAGAACGAATACAAGCTAACTCACAGATACCAATCCCCACTCTACCGATAAATAATATTATCATAATTGGTGCCACAGGCAAGCAAAATAAATCGATAAGAAAGCAAGCTTCCTTAGAATTGGACAATCAGAACACAACCATACCTATTGTGTTTCTTGTAGCAAAGGGACTGCCATTTAATATGCTTATAGGCTGCGACATGTTGAGACAACATTCGGCAGTCATCAACTTGCAAAAAGGAGTAGTATTGCTGAATTCTGAAAGGGGAATATGGTCTGCGAATATTATAAACTGTAACCCTACACCAACAGCTTTGAATCAGGATCCAGGATTAAAAAATTACTATTGCCAAACACACGAACCGTCAATCATTATGGCCAATGAAGAGGACGGTAGAGATTTATAGGAATGGAAAATAGAGGAAATAAGAACTTTCCAAGGAGAACAATCTAAACAAGAAATAACGAAGAAACGAGCTGAAAATCTTATAGCAATTTATAACACATACCAACACGTTTTCTCCAATACTCCAGGCAAGGTCAAGGGGTACCAATGGAAGATCGAATTCCGTGAACCAGTAGACTTCCACAGAAAATCTTACCCCATAGCCTACTCCCTAAAAAATGAAGTCAGAACAGAATGATGGAGGGGGACAGCATTGAGTATAGCCAATCTCCATACACAAGTCCTATAGTAGCTATACCCAAAAAGAATGGTAAGGTACGGATCTGTTTAGACGCCCGAGAGATCAACAAAATGATAATAAATGACGGAACTTCACTGGGAGAAATTGAAGAAATTTTAAAAAGATTTCATGGCACCAAATACATAAGTACCTGGGATACTGTATGTGGGTACTGGCAGGTGGAGCTGCACCCACACAGTAGACAATACATGGCTTTCATATTCGATGGAAGAAACTACCAATTTAAGAGGTTACCTTTCGGCCTCATTAACTCCGTAGCAGTGTTCATCAAATGCATGGACCAAGTCTAAGGTCAAGAAGCTCTGCAGTTCACAACAGTATATGTGGACAACCTGCTAATAACATCTTCAGACTGGGACGAGCACTGTGAACTAATCGAGCAAGTATTAAAAAAGTTATCCGATAATAACATTACACTAAAATTGGATAAATCGAAGTTTATAACCAACAAAGTCAGATTCCTAGGATTCAACTTAACCGAACAGGGAATCTCCATCCCAAGAAAAAGTTGAAGCTATTCAAAAATTCCCCACACCAAAAAATAAGAAGCAATTACAGTCCTTCTTAGGTATATGCAATTATTATAGAAAGTTTCAAACTAATTACTCATATCTTACCATAAAATTTTCAAAACAACTCAGCAAAAGACAAATGGACTTGGGGAACTAAGCAGGAAGAAGTATTAACACTAATCAAACAAACATTTCTATAAACTGTAATACTACATCACCCCAACTTTGAACAACCCTTCTTTATGAATTGCGACGCCAGCGATGTCAGTCTAGGCGCAGAATTATATCAAGAGGATAAGGAAGGAAACCACTGGGTCATTAGTTTTGCAAGCAGGATACTAAACAGTTGCGAACGTAACTACAACGTTACAGAAAAAGAACTACTCAGCATAGTATTCGCATGCGGGAATTTCAGAACCTATATCTTAGGATATCCCATTACAGTCAGAAGCGACCATAAGTCTATATCATTTTTAAAACAATGCAAATTGAGTCATGGCAGACTTACACGGTGGATACTCTTAGTACCACCATTACGTGGATCCCACGTAATCTACAAGAGTACCATATTACGTGGGAGTATATTCCAGGCTGGAAGGACGTAGCGGCTGATGTTTTGTCCAGAATAAATGTAGAAAACCAAACATCTGAAGGAGAAAAGGAGAAGATCGCCAAAGTGTATTACATATTAAAGGATAGGAAGGACCTGAAAGATATTGTAAGCAAAATAGTGCTACAGCAGAAGCAAGACACCAAAATCTTAAACATACGAAGAAGACTGTTGGAATCTGAGGAAATTATAAATAACTTTTATTGCATACACAAAGATATACTATTCGTTAAAAACAAAAGGAACCAAGGAATATGGAAAATAGTAGTTCCAAACACAATAGAAAACAAAATAATTAAAGATTACCATGTCAGAGATAGACACATGGGAACTCTCAAAATGGTAAAAGCATTAGAGGAAGAAATGTTCATAAAAGGTATAACTAAAAAGGTAAATAAAAACATTAAAACCTGCACAATATGTCAGATGGTCAAAACGAATAACGAGAGAAAGGATGGAACAATGATACCTATCACTTCAAACGCCAAACTGGAAAAGGTGTTTCTCGACATATGTGGACAATTCCCATGTAGCGGAGGGAGACACAGATACAAGTACATAGTGATTCTATTGGACCATTACACCAAGTTGTACGCTATAAACAGAGCAACAACAAATAAAATATTAGACATCATAAAAAATAAATACATTACAGAAATTGGAAAACCATACATGATAATAACAGACCACGGAACACAATTCAAAGGGAAAAAGTGGAAGGAGGAACTATTAAAAATAAACATAAAACATATAAAACATCCGTATACCACCCTAGCAGTAATCCCGCAGAAAGAGTGTTAAGAGAGGTGGGACGTATTTTAAGAATGTATTGTAACGATAATCAAAAGGAATGGCAGAAATATTTAACTTCAACCGAAGTATTTTTGAATATAAGTTACCACCATTTTATTGAGAACACCCCATATTTAATGATGTTTGGAAGAAAACCACATAGAGAGATACAGGAATTAATAGAATTTCCAAACAACCCAGAAGACCCGTATGATGAAAACAAATGGTACAGCCGAATCATGGAGAAAATCGAGAAACAAAAAGCAAAATATTCTCAAAACCAACTTAAAATAATTAAATATAACAAAGGAGAAAGAGTATTAATAAAAAACCGTGAACTACCCAGTACGATTAAAGGTATAACAAAGAAACTGTTATCATTATACATAGGACCTTATGTCATCACCAAGGACAAGGGTAACAATACTTATGAAATAAGTAACATAACCACCAAAAAGATAAAAGGAGTGTATAATCAAGCTTCTATAAAAAAGTTTTACGAAGAAAAATAACCTATAATAAACAAATAAAGAAATACCAAAATTCAAAAATGATGTAAGAACAACTTACAACAATATTTCGATGACATATGAGGCATAATATAAAAATATTAAAAAAAGGAATAAGTTACAAAAATTCCGACAAAGTAAGATCACCTTACAAAAATGTATAAACAAAATATAAAATAAAAAGAAAAAAAAAATATGTGTATAAATATATAAGGAATAAGTTACAAAAATTCCTATAAAGTAAGAACAACAAACTTACGAAAATCATTGAGAATAATATTTCAAACAAAAGAAAATAATCAATAAATCAAATTAATAAAATCAAGCAAAAACTGCTAAGACAAATACCTAAAAAATATACAGCAAATGGCTAAAGCAGAATATTGATAAACAACCAAGAAAAAGAAAAAAGATGTCTAAGATAATTAAAATGACCACAAGAAGAAAAGAAAAACAAGCTAATGAAAAGTTAGAAATGATGAAGTTAACAACAAAATAAATAAAAAACAATCAACTGTATGTGTAAATAACAATATATAGCAAAGGTACAGCGGAAGGAAGTAAAAGGCTAAAATGATCTAAAAAACCACTAAGTGGACAATCCCAAAAAATATTATTATTATTAATTTAAGTCACAAGATGACAAAAAAGGTATTTAAGATTGACTGAGAATAGGTCCAGCAATCAAATTAACTGAGCAGAGATGATGTTCCTCTGGCTCAGAAAAATGAGTAGTAATGGAAGAAACCAGCTACTAAAAGTTAGGGAAAAAATTATATAAAAGGGAGAACGCACTAATGGAAATAAGTAAAAACCGATCTAAATAAAAAGGAGTGAATCGAGTAAGAATAGAAATAAGAATAAAGAAACAAACAAGAAAGAAAAGGAAAAAATAATATACAACTGATAATTTCATAAAAAAACTATGATAGTGTTTTACCAAAATGATCAATTTTGAAGGAGAGGCATTATGTTACAACACAAATAAGCCACCCCAATACCAGGGATAAAAAAGATGAAACTGAATATAAAAAAATAATTCTTATAAAATAAAATGTTTAATATAAAGAAAATAAAATGACAATGACACGACAAACGACGACATGACCTAACCCAAGTGATTGACCAAACAAAAAGAACAAAAGGAAGAAGGGAAAGGATGAAGACAAATAAGAAAGTGATTGACCAAACAAAAAGAAAAAGGGAAAACGAAACCAAACAAGAATAAAACCGATCGAAGAAAGTGGATAACTCCATACCACCCAAATGAAATAAAACCAAATGAGAAGGGGAAAACCAAATAAAATGAAACAAAATAATATGAAGGTGAAGAAGGAAAATGAATATGAAACTAACCAAGTATAAAGGAAATAAAGTGAAACCGAATGAGAAAACACGGACAAATAATATAGAATATGAAGAGGAGAAATGGTACACTCAAAAGTAATATTGGAAACGAACCCAATAACTAACCAATACCCAGAATAATTATTATTATCATTTGAAAAATGAATGTAAATGATTTGATAAAACCCAATAACGTAATGTGAAAAAATAAAAGTACACTAACCCCAGAATTAGAGTTAGATGTAACAAAAAACTCTATAACGACATAAACTTATTAATAATGTAAATCATATTTGTAATGAGAGAGATAGTGAGAATATAAAATCAACTAAGTGACAAAGAAAAAGTAATTATATGGATTTACCCACTAGTAAACACTTAATATAAACATTTAAGGAGTGCAAAAGTGAAAGTGTAAAACCCCAAAATAATTAGAAACAATATTAATTGGAAAAAACACTTAATAATCAATAAACAAACTCTAAATGATTAATAGTGAACTACATTAATAATTAATAATGTTATTAATGATAGTATTAGATGTAAGCACTTAATAATATGAAATAAACACTGAAGAGTGATGGTGACATTATTATTAAAATAAGAATCTTAGTAATAATAAAATTAAGTTAAATTGTATACACTAGTATTTAAAAGGGAGAATCCCATGAAAGGTAAACAATTGGTGTTACCATGGATTGAAGATGGAGATTATGTAGAAGTAAGGAATTAGGAATGAAATAAATAAACACCCAAGTTATAAGTGATAATTAAAGGAATAAGTTTAAAAGGAGTGATGATGTTTATCACCCACAAGATAATAAGAAATGAAATGAATTGTAAACTAACATTACATAATAACTGTTAAAAATTGTTTAATTAAATTTATGAATAGGATATGCCTAGAGAAATTGTACAGACCATAGGCCGAGATGTTATGTTTTAATAGTAAGTAATAGCCATATTGTTAACAAAGGCAAAATAGATAAATAAGAAGTTGAAACAATACAGTTCTAACTACACTAGAAAATCAGTTATGTAGAAAATAATAGAAACATAAAAATAGGAGAAAAACAGACCCGAAACACACCCACAAATAAACCGATCAATTATCATAACAAAACAAAACACATTAGAATAAAATGAGATAATTTGTATAAAATAAGTAAATATAATCAATGGCTACTTAGGCCTATGAAATGCTTAACTGCCAGAAACAAATAAATACAAATTGTATGAAATCAACAAAGAAATTAACAAATCCAAGGCGAATAACCAACCAAGGATAATTTGTAAATCTTATTAAAAGAAAAATGTTAGAATAAGGACTTAAATTTAAAAAGAAATGTAATTAACAAATAGGGACATAATTGTACAAACGGACCTTACAACGACGGTTGTAGACGGACGGATCTTATAGAACCCAACTTTATGGGGTATCAGAACAATCTTTGAAAGGAAATAATAACAGTAGTGATAATATTTAATATGTAGGGAGGAAGACAGAAGAATATAAGCAATCAGAAGATATACAGCTATTTTGAATAATAATTCAAATTTGATAACAATGGTAATAAGACAAGATTAACCAATCAGAATTAACATGTAACCATGACAACAGACGTTGGTTACGAATTTTCCATTAATTTTTAGTACTCTCAAAGTGACGCTCGTCAAGATTAGACGCCAAATATTGAATGACCTAAATTTTCATTTTAAACGTATAAAAAGTAATCTAAATTCAAAAACATGAACCAGTAAGAAGACGACGAAGGACAATAATGTTTAACTGATGCCAAGGACCATTTTACCTGAGAATTAAATGAAAAAATAACTTCAACTAACATGAAAAAGACGCAAGACATACGTAAGCCCCAAGATTATTGAAAACTGAATACGATTGCTGCCCAATTACATTACAACTGAACGACAGTTTATCCCAAGTCGTCTGATTTGATAAGTATAATTGAATTACCCAATTTCCTGAAATAAACTCACTTTAAATATTTCTCACAGTTATCTGAACTCTCACTATAAACTGAATATAATTTCTTTCAAAGATTAAGTAAGATAAACAAACACTGAAAAGTTATTAATTAAGAAAATAACCTAATGTTAAACTGTGAACTTTTGAAACACACTTTACTACACAGCAGGAACAAATTGTAACTACACTTTATATTATTTAAGTACAAATAATGTAACGTAGTGTGCTTTTTATTGTAATCATAAGGAATATTTTTCTCACAATCAAAAGAACTCCCGACTTTGAACTAAATAATTGTAAAACAACAAACACAGTCGCCATACTTGACTGGACGATTCGTTCAAAATCGATTTCGCAAACCCTAGAGAAATTGTCTCATATAATCTGTCGGTGCAAAATTTATTGAATAATCAAATATAATTTTCTTGTCAACTGAATAATTACCAATCAAACATTAAAGAAACTAGTACAGAGTGTAACCATTGTTTTTATTTCATAGGGAAATGTGTAGTATAATTTGTGCATTTTAGCGAACTTCCAGAATTGACGGCCAGCGCTAACGCTGGAACTCGACTCACTACCTCCTTGATTCAATAGGTCGTGCGAAGGCGGGAACAAATTCAAATACTCCCGGCCGTCATAGCTGAAAACAACTTTGTCACATTATTCATTAATTTAATTGTTTTAGATAAACAATTTGGCGCCACCCGGGATTATTAAACCCCTATGAACAAACAGGTAAGGTTTCCACTCGCGTTGTACTGGTAATTTGAAACATCGCTGTGTATTTTGTTAGCATTAAATATTGAAGTAACGACACCAGTGTGAGGCGAACACACTACATATAAACGTTTAACAGAGATGACTACATTTCTGAGTTACAGATTGGCTTCCTCGCGGGGCTTAAATAAGATGGACGCCCCACAGTGACGTTACAATATATATATTATAACATCGCCAAATTCAGATCATATTTGATAACTATAAGTATGTAAGAAATGCTAAAAAATAATATTATTTAATAAACAAATAATGAAGAGAATAAAAATATAAAATGTAATTAAGAAAGAAGGAGGAGGAATGATAAACTAAAAGTGATTATCAAAGAAACTCACAGACTAGACTGACAGACAAACGACTTTGACCCAACCCCAGAGATTGGCCAGCTAAGAACCAACAGAAAAGGAAACAAAATGAGAAGTGATGGAGAAGAAAAATGAAAATAAAAAGGGAACAAACCAACTATAAAGAAAATAAAGGAAACAAGGCGAGAAAACACAGACAAATAATAGAGAAGAGAGAAGGGAGAAATAATACAATCAAATATAATAAAGGAAATGAAACTGGTAAAGAACCAATCTAAAAAAAATAATTGTTAGTATGGAATGAGTGACAAATGTAATTAATCATTGATAAAACCAAGAAATAAAAATACACTATCCAAAGAATTAGAAGTAAATGTAAATAAGAATTAGAGAAAGACATGAATTTAATAAGTATATATATAGTATGTGTAAAGAAAGAGAGAGATATTGAAATAGTGATAAATAAACTGAAAAGTGACAAAGAAAAGTAATGATAGGGATTACCCACTAAAAAACACTTAAATAAAAAGTTTAAGAAGTGCCCATAGTGTAAGTGAAAAAACTCTAAAGTAAAATGATAGAGAAAAGACACTAAATAAATTATAATAAACACAAAAGACACTAAATAAATTATAATAAACACATGATAATTTAAAAGTGAAAGTGATGAGTAAATAAAAATATTGTCAATGATAGCAATAGATAAAATAGTGAAGGTTAAGATAAACACTATTTTAAACATTGATTAGAAAAGAATATTATTGTAAAGTTAAAAGTATATAATAGAATTTAAAGGTGAGAACCCCATGAAAGAGTAATAAGATAGTGAGTGTTACCATGGAGTGAAGGCAAAGAGTACTTATAAAATAAGAAGTTTAAAACAATCAATAAGCAACCATGTTATAAGGGATGATTATTGAAGTAAGTTCAAAAGAGGTGAGATTGTTTATCACCCAAAAAATAAAATAAAAGGTAATGAATATATAACCAATATTACAAATTAAGTGTTAGATAATTGTTTAAGTAAACTTATGAATAGGATATGGTTAGGGTAATTATACCAACCATAGACCTAAATGTTGTATTTTATGTGATAAAAAATACTAATTAATAGCCATATTGTTGACATTGGCGGAGTAAATAAGTAAGAAAGGAAAGCAATGTAGGACTTAGAAAACGAGAAAACCAGTCAGTAAATAATTAGCAATACATGATGTATAAAATAGTAATAACATAAAAATAACACAAAAAACAGAACCAAAACACGTCAAAAGGTAACAAAACCAGTTATAAGAACAAATTAAAGCATTAGTCTAAAATGAGATGTAATGTATATGAAATAAGTGAAAATCAGTAATGGCTACTTAGGCTTGAGAAAGGCCTAACTGCCAAACACAAACAAATACTAATTGTATGAAAATAACCAAGTAATTAACAAATCCAAGGTGGTTAATCAACCAAGGATAAATTGTAAATCTTATTAAAAGCAAAATATTAGAATAAGTATTTAATTTAAAAGAAAACTGTAATTAGGAAATATTAAAATAATTGGAAAATTATAAAACATGAAATAACCCAATCTTGTGGGATACCAAAATAATCTTTGGAAGAAAATACAAATAACAGTGATAATAATTAATACTTAGGAAGGAAGATAACGGAATAAGGGCAATCAGAAGATATACAAGGAATTTGAAAGGAATTCAGATTTTGATAACAATGGGTTTATAGCCAAATTAACCAATCAAATTTCATTGGTAACCATAGCAACTGCCGTTAAGTACGGAATTACCATTGAATATTGTTACTCGTAAAGTGACGCTCTTGGAAATCAGAAGCCAAATTTTGAACAACCAAATATTTAGTTTAAAATGTTATAAAAGTTAACCAAACTACCAAAAGTGAACGAGAAGGAAGCCGATGATGACTGAGACCAATTAACTGATGTCAAAGACCCTTTAATCCAAAAAGAAGTGAATAAATTACTCCAATAAACTTGAAAAAGATGCCCGAAGCCCGAACAATTGAAATTTGAATACGATTGCAGCTCCAGTCCTTTTTACCAGAACAACTGCTTACCCCCAGTCTACTAAGTGGTTAAGTACTATTTAAATTACCCAATTTTCCGAAAAAACGCACTTTAAATATTTATCACTATACTATGAAATATCACTAACTGAAATTATTCTCTTTCAAAGATTAAATAAAAAACATAAGACACTGAAAATTTATCAACTTATAAAGTTAACGTATTGTTAATTTATGAACCTTTGAAACACTTTTACTACACTCCAAAAACCAATTATAGCTACACATTATAATATTTAAGTAGAAATATTGTAAGGTTGTGTATTTTTATTATTGTAATTGCATCTAATCCTTTTATCGTAATCTAAAGAATCCAGATGATCGAACAAAAATATTTGTGTACTATTACGGTAGAACGCCATTACGGTGTTTCTGTTACGTTCAGAATCGATACGTCAAAACCTAGAGATGATTGTCTTAGTTTAATTGCCGGTGCAAAATAATATAACAAACCAAATATAATCAGTGTCAATGAAAAAGTAATAACCATTCAATAATAAACCAACGCTGTGTGTAACCAATGTGTTTTATTTTCATTAGGGAAGTGTATTATTAATGTTGTACATTGTAGCGAACTGCTATGAATTGATGGCTTGCGCTCAGCAGTGAACACAGCAAACTGCTGGCTTGATTGTAAAAATCGATAAGCGGCGGGACCAGTTTGAATTCTCCACACCGCCTGAGCAGAATCACCGATAATTCTAAATTATTATATATTTTAATGCTAAAAAATAATATATTTTAATAAACAAATAATGAAGAGAATATAAATATAAAATGTAATTAAGAAAGAAGGAGGAAGAATGATAAACTAAAAGTGATTATTAAAGAAACTCACAGACTAGACTGACAGACAAACGACTTTGACCCAACCCCAGAGATTGGCCAGCTAAGAACCAACAGAAAAGGAAACAAGATGAGAAGTGAAGGAGAAGAAAAATGAAAATAAAAAGGGAACAAACCAACTATAAAGAAAATAAAATGAAACAAGGCGAGAAAAGGCGAGTGCTTACTATTGTTCTTTGACCATAGTAGCCACTGTCGTATCTTAGCCGATGTGTACAGTTATTTCCTTCTCGCACCCTCATTGTGTTAACGTCCCATTGTAACATAGCGACTGTGAGCTCATCTGACGTCATTGCATAACTCATCTGTTTGTACGGGATGAATTTGTTTCTTAGCTGCGACGAATAACCTCTCTCTCTCTCCTCAGGACGTTTCATAATTCTCTCGTCACTAATGCATTGTATAAGGTCAGTTCGTTTGAGGCCTATATAAACAGTTGAACGTTTTTTCATTCATCGTTTATGATAATACTCACCGTAGTTTTTATAATTACAGTTATAATTATCGTTAGCTTTATATTTCTCGTGTGTATATTTAACATCATACCACAATTTTGCATAGTGTTTCGTACAGATATTTTGTTAATACGTTTCTCATTAGGCCTACAGTGATATTTATCTCCGTAAGTGTGGTGCCTTAAGTGTTTCACATGTGTTATTTTATGTGACTTACTAGTGTGCGTGTAATTTGCAATTGGGATATTTCGATCAATAAGGTGTGCTTTGTTAACCTTTATTTTGTTCGCTTCTTTAATGTTAATTATTGTATTAGAATTATCGTTACTAATTACGATCGTATTTTCTTTCGTATTTTTAATTCTTATGGTTTGTTCCCATATCATCGTTTCACATATTTGTTCCGTTTGTTTAACAATTATCTCACATACATTTTCTGTGATAGTGTCAATATGTGAGTTGGTATCACCAACCTTTTCTGTTAATCCTTTTACCTTCCTAGTATTTTTATAGTTCCTGTTTAAAATTTTCAGACTTCTAATTTATTTTTTAAACTTTCTGTTTGGTTTTTATTTAATTCTTTTAGTTCGTTTATTTTCGCATTCAAATTTTCTGTCTGCTTTGTGCTTATTTCATCTACCCAAGCACGCATCATTGTCTGAAATGCTTCTATATCTATGTTTCCTGGTGCCGCCATGTCGAATTATTATTAAAATATTTACTTATAATGTTTTAGAATATTATTCTTATGGAACCGACTTATTAATTTTATTTATTTGTTGTTTAGTTATTATTATTTACTTATTCTTATCTACTTATATTACAATTACACCTGTTTGTTGGGGTGGGCGCCAGTTGCGTTATTACAATACAATACACACAACAAAATTAAACACATAAAAATATTCATTAATAAACATCAATTACTAGATATAAATCTTATGCACACATTAACCACAGAGCATACATTTATTTATTTAAATGTAGGCGTGTCATGCCTCACGTTGGGCGCCAAAATGCAACGAAACATATACATAAATTGTGAGCGTGTCGTGCCCCAAGTTAACGGGCAACAAAATTATAACAATAATTTTGTGTACAAATTTAAATGTATTTTAATTTGTATGGCCCCACACTTTGTTGGAGCGCCAAAATTATAACAATATAATTTACAATTGTTTAATATAATTTAATTTTGTGGAGCCCCACGTTCTTTGGGACACCAAAATTATACAACGGTACACATTGCTGTATTTAATTTATATTTTTAATTGGTGCTGTGTTTATACTCATATAACATTACTAACAACGTGTATGTATAATTGCTTATTGTATTATGTTATTATTTAATCTAACAAAAAAATGTTTTTTCTTTTTATTTTTATTAAAGTCTTTCAATGTCTTTATTCTTTGATAATTATAGATTGGTTTTTGATCACCTTAAATTCTGCAGATTGTCCCATGTCCTCCAGTGATCCCATCAGTCTGCTTCTCCTGGATGTCCTCTTGTCCTTACTAGTCTCACTGCTCGTTCTCCTGTCTCTCGTCCTTCATGGTACATCTGCTGCTGTAGATTGTAATGACGTTTTTCTCTGGATCTGTAGCTGTTATGATGGAACCATCTCTAGTCCTCTGCGTCTCGTTCCTCTGCTAGAAGTTCTCTCACCATCTGTCTGGAGTTGATGTTCTTAGTTGTAGACTGCTTGTAGACGTCCGACGATTTTATTGTTACGGTACTATTTATTTATTGTTTTTCATTACTACTTGAAATCGAAATATTTCCCGTAATACTTTATAGTTACGATATAAAAGTCTTGCTGATGTTAGACATAGTGTCTAACTTTGTCCAAAGTAATTTAAAATTCGCGTCTCAGACGGACATAGCGTACCGCCACGACTGAAGAATGTTAGAAGAGAGAGTTCGGCTCTCTTGGGCTGATATTTATATCCACCAAGAAAACCACACCTGTCGGCTCAGGAACAAGCCTGTCGAAAACTGAACCATGGCGTGAGTGCCCCCACTCTCGTCTCATTTCACATATTTGTACTTTTTCGCCAATCACACTGTTTAATGCGGATTTCAAGGTGATATAATATTGTCTAATTTAATTACACATACGATATGTAATTATCATGATGAACCAGTGTGTCATTAGTGTAATTATAATGCTTTAAAAATCGCACAGAATTCGCACTGATTGTCCGAATTATGTAGAATTCGCAATGCACTTGTGTCTGATTTTTACACATTTTTAGAAGTTTTTACATTCTTTCTAATATTTATGGTTTGCTTAATATTAAATATATTCTTAATTTAGCATTGACTTGGGGGTGAGGTTGCAAACTTTCAGGCTCAAACAGGCTTCACACACACACACACTCTAATTACTTGTGTACACGCTTACAGTGGTAATCGCGTGATCTTGCGTGTTGATTCCTGTTTGAAAGCCAGCTCCCAATTTCACACCTGCTCGTCTATTACATATTATTAAAATTAAATAAAATATTTATTTTATTTCATATATGCGCATTACAGCATATGCTTGTATTGTCGCAATATATATATATATATATATATATATATATATATATATATATTGTAATGTGACATAATGAGGGTCCCAAAACGATTAACGAAAATAGCCCAAATAATAATAATAAAGTCAGAATAAATAAAATCCAGTATGTAACAATTTAAAATAAAAAGTACAACACAATGGTGTGATAAATAAGAAGTCATGTACTATAGATAATAAGGCAAAACCTGTGAAAAGTGCATAAGTGAAAAGTGTGGAAAGTGGAAAACAAGGGTGATCATCAATCACGCAGATAAGACTGTAAAGATCAGTGATCCCTCTAATTGTGTTAAATGTAAAAAAACCAAATAGGTCTATACAAGAGATACAACTCTTAAAAACATTGTAAAGTGACAGACACACTAAATGTTAGAGTGTAAACAAACAATTGTAGTAATGTAGCATTATTTATTGAAAGGTTTTATATTTATTTATCCCATGTTGTTGGTTGTTAAAGTAGAAGGCATTAGCAGTGCTTAACCATGTTTATTTTTCTTTTATTTAGGCCAATGCCAATAATTATTATCATTAATAAATCATATGTAAAGGATTATGAGGAGTGTATTAAGCCTATAGGCAGAATAGAAGGTATATGTTACAACATAATACCCAAAAATACTTAAATAGAGGTCTCATATAAACACTATTAATGATCCATTAGTAGAGCTTAATAGTATGGAAATGTAATGGGTATTATAGTAAACTGGATATTTTATGTTATCATTTGTCAAAAAATGAATGTAGTCTTGGCCATGAAGGCAACCATTTTAGTTAGTATGTTAAAGAATTTTGTGTTTGTTAATAAACATTGTTAGAGTAAGTTAAAGAAAAATGTAGTAATCTTTAAAACAAATGTAATCAGGCAAAAGGGTTCAAACCAGAAAACAATTTAATAATTAATGTAATTTAGACAATGAGTATGAAGTTAAATTTGAGGCCTAGGCCGAACATGAAATATAAAATAAAATAATGTCAGAAATGATTAAGTTATCAAATCAATATAATACGATAATATCAAAATAGGATCAAAATTTAATAATGGACAAGTCTTAGAGTAAATGTGTATCAAATGAAATTAATCTAATGAAAATTAAGTATTGTATCATAGTGAATGTAAGGGGAGTGTTATAGTCCGGATTTATAGATTTTGTAAAGGTGAAAGGTCACCTAATATGAAGTTAACTTATACGAAATTATATACCAAAATGTAGACCTTTAAAAAAGGAACAGAAATATGTAAACCAATTCTAGTTTAAACAAAAATTAACAAGGGAGTATTTTTTGACTGTAAAGGCAAGGATATAATTTTTGTAATATGTGCCGCTTGACCTCAAGTTCACGGAAACTGACCAATCAGAACCCTAGTCTACTGGTCAAAAAGCCGTTACAAAGAGGAGATGAACGAATAGTTGTATTGTTAGATGCCACGC
Source organism: Magicicada septendecula (assembly GCA_034769895.1). Taxonomy (NCBI): domain Eukaryota; kingdom Metazoa; phylum Arthropoda; class Insecta; order Hemiptera; family Cicadidae; genus Magicicada; species Magicicada septendecula. The sequence continues at coordinate 786,015,275 of CM068368.1, forward strand.
TGAAGAGTTGAGTCTTATAGCGGACGCTTGTGATAAAACCAAACTAATCAAGTAATACTTAGCCAATGTTGTAAAATAAACCAGTGAAGTAAAGAAAAACTCCCAGACATTATAAAGAAGTAAATACTGACCAGTGGAAGTGTAATCCTACCCCAGAACCACAAAAAGACGCTAGCGAATGATTGCTTGCAGTACTACAGGAACGTAATTATAAATCCGAAGTATTTCCATTACCACAATATACACAAATCCACTTCACGACACCATATAAACAATTTAAAGTGCTAATTGGAACACCCGTTGATCATTAACATAGTGATTAACGATAAAAACAACTTTATTTAAAACCAAAAAAACCTTCATACATGACGTTTGGGTTAGCCGAACAAGCGGCCATCTTGTTTATTATTCAATTTCCAGTGCCGACAGAGTTCTTTACCGCTGACGGTGAAAAAAACTAAATATTTTATTTTGTAAACATTGATAATTCAGTTTTATTGTTTTATATGTAATTGTAATGTGTTGTACTCCCTTTTAAAGCATTTTTCTGACCTCATAACTGGCCCAAAGAACCCTAGCCCTGAGATATTTAATTTATGTTAAAATTATTTACAAATCATTGAAGAGTGGATTCAATAATGAATCGATACTGAACTGTTAAGGTCGATCCAAGACCGAACCACTTGTGTTGTTTAACCAAAAAGCTGAAAAAATAATAAAACAAACTTATGATTACCAACACCAGAGTTGTCACTTCATGTGTGTGAGTAGAATAAGAGTTTGTTCACAGGTATTTGTGGGAGCGAACAGGTACGCAAGGCGAACATAGCTTTGCCGGCGACAAAAGAAACAAACTAACCTACAATTGCCAACATACGGTTAGAGCCGGTCGGCGTGTCAACCAGAAGTGCGGGAAAATTTAAAAGCACTAGCCCACAAATACAAACGCTTTTATCAGAACAACATTATACAGAAAACACTAGTTATAGAATTACGCATCCTACGTGCGGCAAAATAACCGGATATACAGAATATGCACGTTAGTAATATTAATACAAATTATTAATAACGTGGAGCTTATTTAAACCTCAAACAAATTTACATTAGAAAGTGGCGATTACAACGGTGAGGCGTAAGACGCATCACAACACAAGTACACAATAATAAATTAAACGTTATAAAATTATCAATTGACAAATACATAGAGCAAATAAAGACGATTAGTTATAGAATTGCAAAGTTATTAATTGACAAATAAACATGAAGCATTACATTATACGTTATAGAATTGGCGCCCAACGTGGGGCAGAATAGAACAATCCCGCAAGCATTACATTATACGTTATAGAATTGACGACTCCAACGTGAGGCTTTAAAGAAGGCATACATTATATATTACATTATACGTTATAGAATTGTCGTCCAACTAGTGAGGCTGAATTAGGAAAATTACGGACTGTAATACCACTATTAAACAATACAGTCAACCTAATTTTAGCAGGCGGTGGTTATAAGTCCAGAGATGCAAAAGAGGGAAGTTATGGAGGAAGAAATAGTAAATAATAATGAAACGGAGATAGAAGAAAAACAAACAAAAATTCCAGAACCAGAAAAATGATTCAGCTATGCGGAATGGATGACGACATTATTTAAAAAATTCAGCAGAGAGATGGAGTACATTAAGAAAGATACCACGGACCATGAAAGAGCACAAATGAGTCGCGCGAATGCAATGGGAACACCAAACGACAAGATGACATTGAGAGATATTTATGATGAGATGTGGAAGTTAGACACCAAGTATAATGAAGAAGAGACTATAGGGACAGCCCACGAAAAAGACGATACCAAAATGGAAGGAATGACTGAAGAAGATTGGGAAAGATGGGATGAAAACTGCACACAAATGAAAAACGAAAGAACGGGAGTATACGCGCAGGTGACAGAGGAATATACACAGGAGGAGTATGAACAATGGAGACAATCAATAAGACAACCAGAAAGATCAATACAAACAGAAAACGCAGAATTAAGGGAATGGATAAGAGTCATGTTTGAACTATCCAGAGAAGATATGTGTAATTGGAGGAAGGAACATAATCGAATAGAAGAGTTCGATGGAATACCAAGTAATAAAAACATGGGACAATCAAGTATTCAAAGAGCAGAAGAAATAGTCAAAGACGTGGAAGGGAAGCAACAGAAGAAAATGACAAAACAAATAGCCAATACGGAATTTATGAACGAGTTCAGAAAAGCTCTGGAAGGAATGACTAAGGAGAGTTGGCGTAGATTTAATGAGGATCTCGAACAAATGAAGGAAAATAAAACGGGTCTATACGCTTTTCTTAAAAAGGACAGTGAGAAGACAACAGAAGAGATACCAAAAGGTAAAAACATTGAACATTCGAACCAGGAAAAAGAAAATAAAGGAATGAAGAACCAAATCATTAAGAAGACTAAGAAAATGCCTCTAAAAAAACTAATCAACACCAGAGAAGAATTGGAGATGATGAAGAACGGACTACTTGAGACGTTTTATATACCAATTACTGACCATGCGGAAATGATGAATTTTATGGAATGTAGGAGAACGACGAAGGAAATTCTAGGAGGGATCAACAAACAAACAGTGAGTAAAAACTTCAGAAGGTCTATACTTAAATGGAATATACCAAAAATGGAAACGTATAATAAAATGACAGTGAGATCATCAATAATGAATATGCCATTAAAGTATTCATTTAGTAAAATAGATAATAAAGCAATTCAAGTAGGCCATGAAACAAGTGAAGATTTAACAACAGAAAAATCAGAACACCAGGTAGCCAAGATCTATATCACCAGGACAGAAACAGTTCTGCATACCAGAGTAATCCGAGAAATAAGGGTAACTGAATTTATGGACCATGGATAAATTAAGCACGAACACACCATCGAGAAGAGGGACTGATTTTTTGAGAACCGACAACAGCAACAAACATTTAAAAAAAGAAGGAAAAATGATGATAAAAGGTAATGACCAATGAAGATTTCAAAAACATGGACAAATAACCCGCCAAATTCTAAAATGAGTAAGGTCATCTTACAGGATACTTTTGAGAACTTATTTTGGATCAATAAAGAAGAGAAAGACAGTTAACAACGATAATAAGGGGACAATAATGAATAAGAAGAAAAGAAGTACTTAAAACAAATGAACTCTCAGAAAAAAAATTGATGTTTGTGAATAAATGGAATAATAATAACTATATTTGTAACTGCTAAAAAGGGATATTGAATAACAGAAGATGAATAACATAGTGGCTAATGAATCAATTAAATTGAAAAGAAGAAGTATACCAAGGATTTTACCAAAACTGAAAATAAGTTATATGAAAGTAAGGGGAACTGCTAAGATACAATTTATAACAATAAGAAGTAAGAAAACAACATGATTCCGAGGGTATTTAAAGTAACGCAAGAGTTACCATTTTTATGAGAGTGTAGAAAGCTACGGCCCCACTCAATAATTATTATGATGGGCAGGGAGGGGCCAACGAGCACTGTACCATGCACGGGGTGAATAAAGACGATTACAACGGTGAGGCATAAGACGCATCACAACACAAGTACACAATAATAAATTAAACGTTATAAAATTATCAATTGACAAATACATAGAGCAAATAAAGACGATTAGTTGTAGAATTGTAAAGTTATTAATTGACAAATAAACACGAAGCATTACATTATACGTTATTATATATATATATATATATATATATATATATATATATATATATTGTTACAACACAAATAAGCCACCCCAATACCAGGGATAAAAAAGATGAATCTGAATATTATAAGTAAACGTAATAATTCGTTGGTATGTCCTCCTTTCGTAAAGCCCCACGTTGGGCGCCAATCTATAACGTAAAGTTATAGATGATAGATAATGTATTATGCTGTCTTGTATTTCTCCTTAAAGCCACACTGTTGGGCTAGCCAATCTATAACGTAGTATTATAGATGATGATAATGTAATACTGTTTAAGTATATAATTGTATCTATAGTTGTAGTTGTAGTTGTATTTATAGTGTGCTTGCAGATACGCTCCGGTATCTGCTATTATGTTGTTTCTATAAAAACTGCTCCAATTATAATTATTAGGAGTTATTAGTGTGATTGTATAATCTGTATAAGTGTTTATGAAGATTTCGCTCTTTCGATTTAAATAAGTTTCGCGCACTTTTTGTTGTATGCCTCCCTCACTTACCACAAGTATCCGTTTCAGTCCTGTTCTATGACGGTTGTTGCTGAAATACATACATTTAAAATGCACACAAATATTCGATTTGAATATTCAAAACAGTTACTACACACAGTATGAATGAGTTAGCACGTATATGTAATACTTTAAATTACTCTCTGTTTGAATTCTTCCGCCACCTTTGGTAGAACTGATTTAAAAGAAATAATTTAATTTCTATTTGAAATGATACTCTTGTTCATAGGTAAATAAGTGAAGGTTTATTAACAAATTTTAAAATGGCAAATTTCAAAAAAAACAATTAACAATCATTTGGCTAATAACCCTTTAAATAATAATTACAATTGATTAATTTTAACATAAAACTCTATCCAGGCTCAATGCTGGTAGTCCTGTCTTTAATACAATAATTTGAACTTAATAGGTTATGTCTTCTTGTTAATATATTATCAGGTTGTTAGGTTCTTTGAGGATACATGATATCAGTGTCAAGATGTAATATTAATAGAATCAATAAAATTAAATAATGGTTAAAAAATAACGAATAAATATAAAACAATGAAATTTAATACCATATGTATGGTAAGTATGTAATTATCGTATGTCTGGATGCGCACGCACCTTATAACATTCTATAGCAGGCGTCAGACTCGTGGCTTGTACAGTTTCAATGTATCGTTTTATTTTCAACCATGAATTTGATAACTATATATTTTCAAGAGAAAAATTTAATAAAATACAAAAAAAACTCTTGCTATGATTTCTATTTAGTTTGGAAACTATTTGAGAACAGATGCAACAGTTAAATTAATAAGCTACCGCTACCAATTTGAGGTTAGCGATCACAGGTAATGCTATTACAGAAAATGATTTCTTAATGGTTAATATTTCTTAATTTATATTTCTGAACATAATATTAGTAACTTTTTAACATGTTACTATTAAAATTGCTTTATACTTTTTACGTAAGTCAATGTTATTTATTTCAAAACATCGAATAATCAAAACAAGTTTAGTCAAAAGAGTGACTAAATGTAAACTCTTGTAATTAATGATAATTACTTTAAACATACTTTTTATAATTATAAAATTAATTAAAATATTTATTTAATATTTTAATAAGTCAAAATTGACATTTCTTGAAATTCTAATAATTCCATTACAAGTTTGATGCTGCGCTAGTAATGACTCGCGTAGTATCAAAATGTCTATTTCAAAAATATTATTTCTGAAAATCAAAGTTATTTAAATAAAATAATGTACTCCCTGTTTATTATCACAACACACGCGAGTACGACCGGGATTATACACTATCGTACTTATATTGTTCGGTAATCCCGCACATATCACTCGGAAGTGTATTTGTTGTGTCAAGGTTATGTCTGTATATCAACTTAATGTCAATGTACGCGCACAAATTTGAAAATAATACTTTTTCATGGCGTTGAGTGGCGTGACCTATTCGTCTGGAAGCTGTTCAGAGACTGTTACAATTTGCCAAAGCGTCTCTCTCGCGTCTGACAAAATGCGTTGATTTGATTGGCTGTAATCACTATAACCTTCACCCCAAAGGCCTATGTTTTATTAAAATATTTGGTGTTTTACCAAATTTCGACTTTGGGTCCTAGTTTATGTGACGTAAGCACTAGTGTAAAAAATACTTGAAAAGTTAATAATTACAATAACTTCCTTATTGAACGTCCTATCGTTACATGAGTTGTGTCATTGAATTATAGACATTTTCTTCTTTAATTTAAGTCTAAACAACACTATTTTATTTACATTGCTTCTCTTAAAATAATGTTTTTATTAATTATCTTGGTGTTTCTTATATTTATAAGTTTTTGACACCAGATTTAATTATTTTTAATAAAAACACTTTCTAAATAAACACTTGGAGTCAATTTCTCACTTGGTTTGATTGGTTATTTGGAAATAATTATTTCCTTAACAATAGCTTATTTTAGCGTCATTAGGCGTCCATCTTGGTTTTTATATAAAAGTATTTAAAATGAATTTCCCTTATCTAATACAAGTAATCTTACAATCTTATGATACTAAAACGATTATGTACATGATTTCACACTTAAGTATCCTCACATGATTGTATTAAACATAATACATATATTGTCTTCTTCCTCTTCTACCTTTCTCATACAATTGTCAATATAATTTTAGTCTTTTCTAAGTGAATTATATTATGTATTAGATGTCATTAGTGTACATACATTGTACTTAATGTATTACATATATTGGTCAGCTTCTAGCTAGTTTAGTACCCTTCAATTCTCTAATAATGGGCTTGTTCCTATGGTGTTTCAACATAATGGTCATTTATTTTTCATAAAAACAATACTTAAACTGTTATTGTTACATTATGTTTGTGTTTCTACATTGGTATTAGACATTACTCCTACTTTTGGTAATGTTCTCATTTACTCTTAGATAAATTTATATGTCATATTTTACCTAAGTAATTTACTTAACATGGTTGGTTTATATATGATTTCTGTCACTATGGTCAGTTGGTTTCTAATTATTTGCATATATACTGACTGTTTTTATAGTTCTAATCTGTTCTCAAAGTTGTATTGATTTTCCCTCTAACTACTGGTAATATTGTGAACAATCTGTGTTTAAGTTTTAATACACTATTTTCCTTAACTAATGGGCCATACAGTGGTCCATCTTACATCTGATTGTTTGTACATGGTTAGTTAGTTTACATTATTTTGTTTATAATACTGTTGTTATTATGTTAAAGATCTGTTCTCAAACCATTACCAGATATTAGTCTTACTACTGGTAATATGGTTATTCACTTTAGTATTGGTTTTGATATTGCACTTTGCCTATTTGAATTGGCATATTTGTTGCATCTTTGCTATAGCTGTCTGCCATTGCATTTGATTGGTTTTATTTACATGGTTGCATTTTAATGTGTTGTCTATTAGGATGTATTGTTATTTATAACAATTCCTTAATTGATATCATTGTTGATAATCATTTATTTTCATTGATATTTTTGGTTTTCTGTTTAACAGGTACTTTCTCTATGGGTTATGTAACAATGTACCATCTGTTTTAATGCAGTATGTCTCTACTACCTACATGGTATCAGTATGGTCTTTCACAATAATATTTTACTTATTTTGTGACACATGTTTATACATTCCTTCTTAAACATTAATATATATCTTATTGTATTACTTATGATATTTTTCTAGTCATAGGTTGAATTCAATTCAATCCCTTTTGTTTGATACAATGGTTTTTTATATTGTTGTCAGTTCTTTACCAAAAATAAAACATAGTTATATTGTTCTATTTTGTTTCATTTTGGTGGACTTATGATTATCTGTGTTAATCACAACTTTATTAAACGCGTCACACTCATTGTTCGTGTCTATTTGACTTATTTAACATCTTGTTGTTTTCATCATGGAATTAACATATTTTCATATACTTATAAACTTCCTCACTATAATTGTTTGTGTGGTTTTATCAGTAGAAATAGTTGGTTATTCACATGTTTCACATCTATTAAGTACGCACTGTCATTGTTTGTATTTCCTTAAATGCTAATCACTGTTTTTCATCCTCACATCTGATAATCATTATTTCACTTGTCACTTAATTAGTCTTTGGTGCACGTGGTTTATGTTGATTTCTGGTATGATTTATTCATCTTCTTCTCTCTCCTGAGTCAGCTTTCTTGTCCTTCTTCTTTCTTCTTTCTTGTTATTTTCATCGTAGTCATTATTCTTTAGTCGTTTCCCCTCACTTTTGGAGTTTGTTAATTCTTATTTCGTCGTTTCCCCTCACTTTTGGAGTTTGTTAATTCTTATTTCGTCGTTTCCCCTCACTTTTGGAGTTTGTTAATTCTTATTTCGTCGTTTCCCCTCACTTTTGGATCCTATTGGGTCTATAATTGGTATTTAGTTTTGGCTCACTTCATTTTCTTTCTTATTTTTCGTAGTTGATGTCACTAGATTGATATTATCTTATTCATAGTTGGATTTTCATATTAACACATTTGTAGATACACACTTTATATACATGGATTTACTTATCTAGATTTACATTCATATTTTTTATCTTACTTGCCGTCCTTTAGGCTCATTTTATGTAACTGCCATATTTGGTTATGTTACAATATAAAAAAATAATTCGTATAAAATAAAATGTTTAATATAATGAAAATAAAATGACAAGAAAAATTTACAGTATCATTAGGAAACCATTAAAAAGCTAATGAATTTTTTTTTTAATTTTTATGTTTTCGTTTTTTATAATTTATTTTTTTTACATCATGACTTAGAACTTTTTAGTGTGCCTTCAGATTTTATAAAATAAAAAACAATCTTTTAGCAAAAAGAAAATGTTTTATTATTCATTAGACATGTGGCATTTAAAAAAGAACATTACAAAATAAGAAATAACTAATTTGGTTTTAAAAATTTAAAGATAATGCTTTTAATTCCAGGTCTCGGTCCTTTCAAATAATGTCGTGCACTTCTTCTCCATCACTTTTTTCACCTGTAGGCCATTCCATCAGTTCTTGTAGAACTCTTGGGTTCCCTCATTGTCTTGTGGAATGTAAGGCAGCAGTGCTCTTACGTCATCTAGTTTTTGTTGTTTTATGGAAATTTTTCCTGACTCATATGCAACTACTGAAGGAAAAACTATTACTTGGTCAGCCGAGTGGGACAGCTTAAAAGTATGTACCACCAATCCATCTATATTGGGCCGTGCTAAAATGGAACCCTTCACTGTATTTACATAGGTGAAATGCATAATAGAACTTATTCCGAAGAAGACTTTGTCTTCTTTGCGCACACGTTTCCCTCTCGTCTCTTCAGAAACGCATGTTTTCTTATAGTACGCTTGCCACCACTTTTTGAAATTAAGTATCTCTGAATTGTCCACCTCTTTCACCGTGAATTTGTTAGAAGAACTAGATGTGACTATAAGTTCAGACAATTGGTGTATTGTATAGAGCCTATCATTTTTTCGTAGTTTTCTTGTAATAAGTGCAAAATTCCTATCACAAGGAAGATAAGAATGTCCCCTTATAGGGCAGTATTGCTCAATTTTTCGAAATCTACCTGAGTCTGTAAGGGGAAGAAAAACTCTATTGAGGGTATGATTTTTGTTTTGCCCTCCACAGTTATCTGAGAAGACATGAACTTCTTTAATGTGATTTGGAACTGACGTTAAATACTCATAAACAAATGAACAAACTTCATCAGGGCTTTTTCTAGCTGTTCCTTCGTGGTAGATATTGTAACGTAACAAGTCAAGGTCCCAGACGTTACATAAAAACTTTGTCAATATAAAATAAAACAATACCCAATGTGTGCAATAATTAAGGTCAGGAAGGTAAACCTTCATATAATAAACATATTAATAATACCTAGTAAGGTTACTAGGTAATAAAATAATAAAAATGTCTATAAATATAAAATATGGAGTGATCAGTGGAAGGTGTAAACAATAAACATAGTGTCCAATGATGTGAAATTACTATAGACAGTTTGAACTGAGAGTAGACGGGTTAATTGGTATTTAATATTTTAATGATGTACATGTTATTATGTTTTATCATGATGTTTTGTTTGCATGATATTTATTCTGTGTTTTGTATGTAGCAGGTGTGAAGCAATTGCTTTAAGAAAGTATCAAGTAATTGATACTAATTTCATTCATGTTAAACTTTATAAGAATAACTATTTGTGTATTTACTTTGAGTAATTAATGAAGATGTCGTTAGATAATGTTTGTAAACTTGGCCATGAAGGCAATAATTGTTAATAAATTGCCAAGGGGTCATTGTAATTATATTATAAACAGATGAAGGGTTCAATAATAAAATAAATAATAATAAATTGAAATCAGGATAAAATAAAATTAGAATAATTGGCCATAAGCCAGTGACTCATTGTACAGTAGGTCAGGTCAGAAAAGTTAAATAAAAAATTATAACACATGTAATAAAACAAATAGGCCTAAAATTAGTATTTTGTAAAAGGAAAATAATACCTTTTAAACTAAGTCGATAAGAAGAAAATGTAGTAAAATGTATATAGTTTAATAATGCATATTAGGTGAAAGTTTTATATGATTTAATGTAATGTTAATGAGGGAGTATTTTATTAAATAAGTGCAAGAATATTTTCTAATTACGGCTCTAGGATAACAAATATTATCCAATAACAGAAGAAGAAATGGTTGTCATGGACGACTGAATGCAAGATATCTTGTTGATTTCAACACTTAATTGTTATATGTGAATGGGTAGAGTTCAGTTAATACAAATTTAGAGAAGAAAACCAAAAACCTAATGAATAAAATCAATATAAATCAAATTTCATAAGTAGTAATCCATTAAAAAGGACAGTGGATTGACTTCCGAGGCTATCTCTCAGCAAATATAATTTGATCTACCAATAAAGTTAAATGAATTTCTAAAAAAAAATAAATTATCCAACCTATTAACGGCAAATGAGTAATAATGAAAAGTAACCAGAAATAAATGAAGACAACCCATAGACTGGAGATGCCAAATTAATTAAATATATCAAAACAAATAAAGAAGTTTAAAATAACGTTCAATACCTCACTTTTCACCACCGAACGAAGTCTTAATACTACACAAATTCTATTGGGACCTGTAACCACCAGAACCGTGAAGATTAACGAAGATCAGAACTGAACTTTCTACTATATCCTGGGACATCAATACCAAACTTTTATTGAGAAGCTGGACGCTGTTATTATCCAGACGTTGAATCAACATTCTGCTCTCGTCTCGGCGTAGCGAAACAAGGCCATACTAAGTATCTTCTCAAAGTACGGTAAAAAACCTGCTTATGTTTGAACTTTATATAATAAGATTTTATAACTAAATTGTAATACCTAGTAACCTTAAATTGCATTACCTGACCTTACTATTAGTCAAAAGAACTACATGTACCCTGAGATAAAAAACAACTTAAAAAATATAATTAAATTTTAAAACATCTAAAACCCGAATTCAATGACGAATCGATTCCGTCCTGTGTAATCGATGTGTTGTATCTGTGGCATGAGGAAACATCTGTTTTGAATTAAAATATATAAAATAAAGAATCCTTCTTGAATTTCAAATAACACAAAGAAGGGGTTAGCTTATCTCACTCAACCACTCACAGACAGCCCTATTCCACAACTAAATGGCTGCCAGACTGCCACCAATCTCCCCCCTCCAAGTCCACAACAAAATGGCTGCCCCCATCAAAATGGCTGCCCCCAGTCTCCCCCTCCAGAAATCCTCACCTATTATTAGTAAATCCAACTCCTAGCTTAATTTCCCACTCCTCGATGAGTAATTCAAAGTTTTTCTTAAAACCTGTAAAAATTATAAAGTTATTTTTCTGTTAGTTTTCTGTTTAGGCCTATTTCTGTTCTTTTTTCTAAAATTCATAATGAAAATATAATTACCTGATAATTCACTCATAATTAATATCTAAAATATTTTTTTTTAATATATTTTTGTTACCAGTATATTACCTAATAAATCTAATTTATTGTAGGTTAATCTTAATAACATTTTTAAACTGCATAGGCCCTAAGTAGTACATATTTTCCTTAGCCCATTTAATTATTCTTCCATTTAGTTATCTTTCATAATATTGTTAGGGTGCTATTTAGAAGCTATGATAATTATTAGCAATATTAAGGCATTATAACATGTTTTTTTTTGGCAAACGCCCTAGTGAAAATATCAAAGATTACAAAGAATCTCATTTTATTGCTACCGTTTCAAGTTTATTCATGAAATCTACCTTTAATAATGGTTTTTATGATATTTTATAAGCTCTAGTAATTATTATAAGCAGTCAAAAGTTAAAACAATACTTTTTTTATAAATGCCCAGATTTTGGGCGCTTAAAATTGCTTTGGGCAATTTCCCAGGCAAATGCCCATTTATAAATGTCCTGCCCACTGGGCATTTGCCCGGCCCACATCTGTACCATTATTATAACTCTGTGTTTGTATTTAATTTATGGATTTATGGAATGGTTCTGATAATGTTATGAAGAGTACTTAACAATCCACGGCGTTAATAAGTTCCATCACCACCTTGTGTTGTTAGCTGTTTCTGGTCACTGCAATCCACGGTTTACGCCACCACGTCTTACGCACTTTTTGTTTGTAGAACACTCCGAAAACTGATTTTATGCTGTTTAACTTTGATTATTTTGTCAATCACAAATTTTAATGCTGTTTCACAAATAACATCACTATCCTTTTCAGTCGGTCGGCTTACATTGTTCGCAATCACGTTTTTTGGCAAACTGCGTGTTAACCCTTTACTAATTGTTCTACTTGATAGGCTGATTAGATTATTTTCGGCCTATCTTGCGCCCGAGGCCACTGTTTTTATTTTAACTTATAGATGACTGACTGCGTAGGGTAACCGTCTGATGCAAACACTGGTGAAAAAGTGTTCTTATTGTGATTTACACAGAGACTGAGCTGGCAAGCTGTTGCGTAATATGTCTGGCTGGGCATCAAACATAAACAGTGTACCATAACATTGTATGTTACAATGGGGCACCTCACAGGTGAATACTGACTGCTTTCAAATTAAAACTGAATTGAATTATTCCTTCTAGCACACAAATCTGTACCGTTACAACCATGTATGCATGCTCTTGTATAGTCAATGCACTTTACGGCATGAAAAATTGGCGAGTCATGTTCAAAGTAACCATGTGACTTCCTTCCACCAATAAAATGCTGGAAGGCAGTTAGAAATTTTCTTAGCCTGTTGCTACACATTCAGTTCTTCTCATCCTGCTATCACGATCGTGACGTGCAATTCTTGTGCAAGATTTTCCGCTTGCAAGAATTTGTTAAGTCTTTTCGGCGGTAGTAACGAGTGTGAAGACTCAGAACTGTCCGTGTATTACATCTCTACACCCAGTGTTGTTATTGGTACAAGATTTTCCGCTTGGAAGAATTTGTTAAGTCTTTTCGGCGGTAGTAACGAGTGCGAAGGCTCAGAACTGTTGTTGTAATTCATCGCTACACGCAGTATCTTATTTGAATATAGCGTGTGTAATAAGCGAACTTGAACTGTGTTACTGTGTGAGGTATTCTGCAGTACCAGTAATATTTCATAATTACTTAGTAATAAAATTTTGTCATCATTAGTTTCCGCGTGAGTGGAAGATTTCCGCATAGGGAGGTCTGCTGATCACGGTAGACCCAGTGGTACGTGTGAACACTTGAAGAGTCCGGATTGGTATAAGCCTAATATACCGTTTCTAAGTAAAACTCACTGTGACCTGAGATGCTTATAAATTATAAATTCTGTATGAAGTTTAACCAGTAGTATCAATAGAACCGTTTTGGTGTGCGAAGCGTCTGTGTCAACGTTGAACTCCAGGACACCAGCCCAGCTGGAAGCGTCACCAAGGTGAACCATCTGTCATCGAACGCAACGCCTGACGACTCAACTATACAGCAAAGCCCCCCCCTTTTCCATCAACATCGGTGTGAGAAGGAATCATCATCATCACATATGTAATGTACCACATCACGTATATTGTTACAACACAAATAAGCCACCCCCGTACCAGGGATAAAAAAGATAATTCTTAATGTAAAAATACTTCATATCAAATAAAATGTTTAAAAATGAATAAAATATAAATATTATGACACGATGAACGACGGTATTACCCAACCCAAGTGATTGACACAGCAACAGAAAACAAAAGAAGGGAACCACGAAACATACACAGAGACAAAAGGTGATTGACCAAACAATTAGGAACTAACAAAAGAAGATAAGAAACCAGAACTAAAGAAGAATCAAAGGAATTGAACAAATTCCTACAACTATATAGAAATTAAACCAGATGAGAAGAGGAGAACCGAACCAAGATGAAGACAATTGAAGTTGAAGAAGAAGAAGAAGAGGAAGAATGAAGAGGAGACAGGTTGAACCCAAGGAGAAACTAACACCACATATAAAGGGGAGACATGGTAGACTCAAAGATAGAATACTGTAAATAAACCCCAAATAATTATCCACTAATGAAACAAATAGTATTGTTGTAATTGAAATAACGTATATACCTATTTTAAAACAAAAGACAATTATAAAGTAACGTAGTGTAGAAAAGTACACTAACACAATTATTAAGGTTAGATTTAATGAAAGATAAATAACCAAATGTCATTAATAATAAGAATTATGTTGTAAAGAAATAGTGAGAAATAATAGGAGAAATAAGTATAGGGATTACCCACTAAGTAACACTTAATACAAACAGTGAACCAAAATAAAGTGCAATAGTGAAAGTGTAAATACCCTAAAAATAGTGAGTGTGTATCAGTGATAAACCTCTGTTAATTAAAGGTGAAGGTGATACGTGGAAATATATATTTTAAGTAATAAAGATGTAATAATAAATAAGAAAACACTTTATAAAGCATTGATAAACAGTCAATGATTTGAGTGATCTTGTGAACATTCGTATAATTAAGAATAATTAAAAATAATATTTCAAATAAAGATAAGTAAAACATGTGATATTATTCAGGGAGAAAGCCCAGATAAAAACAATTGTATTAACATGGAATGGAGGAGATAGTAATATTGAATTAAGGTTTTGTTTTAAAATTAAGTATACAATGAATAAAACACCCCATGTTAAAAGGGGAAATAACTTTAATAAGTTTGCAAGAAGTGATGATGTTTATCACTCAAAGTAGTAGCAAAAGAATGAAATTAATGTTAAAACCAATAGTAACTAATAACTTATAAAGAATTGTTTGTTTCAATGTTATGAATAGGATATGGCTGAAAGGAACATGCAGTCCATAAGCCTAATTGTTATATTTCAAAATATGTATAATGAAAACTATATTAAATAGTAATTAAAACACAAACAGAATCAAAACACAACACAAACAAATATGATAACAAAGTGAAGCCCATCAGGCTGAATTAAAATGTAATTTAAAAGAAATAAACAAAATACCATCATGGCTACTTTTGGCTATGAAAACGTCTAACTGTCAGACACACACAGATGTCAATTGTAACAAATTCACAAGGAAATTTAATAATCTAAGACCAGTAAATGGCCAGTAATTATATGTAAATCATTTTAAAAGAGAAATGTTATTATAAAAGTTTAATTTAAGAGAGATATGTAATTTATCAGATGTCGAATATTTAGACTAAAGTTAATGTATAATAGAATATGACCTTATGAGGTATCATTTTAAACTTTGAAAGGAAAGAAATACAATAGTGATATTATTTATTACCCCAAAGGAACGATAAAGGAATAAAATCATTAAGAAAATACATAATAAATTTGAATAAAAATTCAAATCTCTTAACAATGCTTTTGAAAGAGGTCTTAATAACCAATCAAAGGGTTACTGTTACCATAGTAACGGGCCGTTGAATACTAATTTTCCGTTAAATTTATGAGACTTGAAGAAATGACGCGTGGGTAAGCGGCACGCAAAATTGTGATGACTGAAATTTTCCATTAAATAGTTAAAAAGACGTTCGGAAGTTGACAACAAAAACCAAAGACGAATAGATGCAGAACTACCAAGATTAAACGATGTCCTGGAACCAAATCACAAGAAATTAAATAACAGAAAGTCCCAAGACAAGACAGAAGAAGATGCCCGAAGCCTAAAACCAGTCCAAAATTGCAGAATTTCCACTACCCCAGATGACTACATATCAACACTGTCTGAACTGATAAGTATCCAATAAATTCCTTTCCCCCAGAAACCAAATTACATTAAATATTTCTCAAAACGATCAAAATTTCTCACTATTAAACAAAGTTAATTTTCTTTCAAAGGTTTAATGCATAATCAACTTACGTAAAAACATTTGTTAATTAAAATATAACCTCGCATTAGTGTGCGAACTTTGTAACAAAAAATACGACACTACCGAACAATTTGTAAAAACACTTTATATTCTTTAAGTACGTATAAGGTATGGTAGT
This sequence comes from Magicicada septendecula, assembly GCA_034769895.1. Classification (NCBI taxonomy): domain Eukaryota; kingdom Metazoa; phylum Arthropoda; class Insecta; order Hemiptera; family Cicadidae; genus Magicicada; species Magicicada septendecula. The sequence continues at coordinate 786,031,566 of CM068368.1, forward strand.
GTACTTTTTTAATGTAACCAACGTTTGTCTTATTTTATAATCCAAAGGACCCCAGATTTTAAACAGATTAATATAGTGTATGTAAACAGAGGCCATGACGGCATCGAAATAATTTGTTTTAAAACCGATTTCGCCAACCTTGAAATATTGGCATCTCATGTTCTAAGCCGGAGCAATTTGTTATTAAACCATTTATAATCCTTTTGTCATATTAATTAATGACTGAATTTGTATTAAAATTACAGTACAGAGTATTACCATCGTTTTATTTCATAGGACGTTGTAGAATATATGTGTGTTAGCAATTTTTATTCAGTAACCAACTAGCGCTCGTCACGAGTGGACAATACGGCAACCTGTATAGCGGCGGGAACCATTTGAACGCTCCCGCTGTCAACGCTAATAATACTTATCAACTTGTAATTTAACAATTTTAATTGTTTTGGTATAAACAATTTGGCGCCACCCGGGTTTCGCAACCCCTATGAATTAACAGGTAGGTTGTACTGGTAATTTGGACCACGCTACAGACTTCAGTAGTGACTACTATTATTGTAACGACCGGTGTGAGGCGAACACACCACATTAACACTTATACACATAATAAACAAGTGTAAACACAATTTTAACAGGTACGACATCAGAGTCTAGTTACAATATGAACAATATTTAACACTTTAAAAGACTATATCTGAAACACTACCATTATTATGCTTGTCAAATATATCATATAAACAATTACATATATCTTGTGTGCAATAAATAATCTTAAACCCTCCAGTATAGACTTTTGCATTAAGATACACATACTACCATATCCTATGCGCCAATAGTTATGTTATTTGTGTTGTCGCAATATATATATATTGCAACGTGACAAGCTGTCTCATTATAGGTAAATGTGGAGCATAATTATTATCAGCTGTTATGAGTGTCCAGAACGATAGAAGAATGCTTGGAAATAAAATAATATTAATAAAAAATTAAAATTAATTGGATAAATTAATAATAAGACAATGTTAAAACTATGAAGATATAATTTAATATGTGAGTGAAGTGTGGTGTAATGTGGGTAGCAAATAGAAGGTTATGGAAGTTTATTCATGTGTAATAAGCATTGTTCTAGAAGATTCAAGAACAAGGAAGTCGGCGAGCACGTGGCTGCTCCAGAATACAATAGAGTATATAGAAAATACTCCTACGCGCATATCGGTGGTGATGTCATTCGGAAGCGTGGCGGCATACATTAAGCTGTATTATAAAAGCAGTAGCCAGTCTTCTCTTTTCTCTCTCTGAAAGTCGTCATACAGTACTTAGCGAAAGTGGTCGCGGTGGGCATCGATTCCAGTCAACATCAATTCCAGGCAGTCCTTGGGCCCGTAGAGTCGTGATAGCAGCGAGTGTCAGCAGGAAACCAACACTGAGTTCGAGATAGTCGGCTACCGTTCCTGAGCTTCGTTTTGCTGATCGTGAAAGTTTTAAAATTTGATAACAATTTTAATTTTGCTTCCCTGTTTGGTCGTCTTTTCTGTCCTCACGGTAGACGATCTCGTTCCGGCCTCCAGTGATCCGTCGTCTCGGTCCACGTTCCAGCAACCGCCTCCAGGATTGCCTTGATCAAGGTCTCCGTATTCCAGCCGCCACGATCAGCAAACGATGCTCAGGAACGGTAGCCGACTATCTCGCACTCCGTGATAGTTTCCTGCTGACACTCGCTGATAACACGACTCTACGGGCCCAAGGACTGTCTGGAATTTATGTTGCCTGGAATCGCTGCCCACTGCGACCGCCTTAGCTGAGGATGACGTACTTTCAGAGAGAGAACTTTCAGGGAGAGAGCTTAGAGAAGACTGGCTACTCCTTTTATAACACAGCTGAATGTAAGCCGTCGCGCTGCCAAATGACGTCACCGCCGATTTGCGCGTAGGCATCGTTTCTATTTACTCAATTATATTCAAGAATGCCCACTTGTTCGCCGACTTCCTTTTTCTTGAATCTTCTAGAAAACATCTTTGTAACACATGAATATACTTCCCTAACATTCTATTTGCTACCCGCATTACACAACACTTCACTCACATAGAAAATTATATATTCATGGTCCTACATTGTCTTATTTTCTAATTTATCCTATTAATTTTATTTGTTTTTATTAATACTATTTATTTCCACACATTCTTTTATCGTTCAGGACACTTATAATAGCTGCTCCATTATTCTCCACATTTACCTATACTGAGACAGCTTGTCACCTTGCAGTATATATATTGGAAGGTAACAGGTTATAGCCCAGACCAGACTTGCAGAAAAGAATGCTCAATTAGTGAAAATACATACATTATTGCCCTTTTCTTTTACACACAATTATATCAAAATGTTCTTTCGTTATTTTAAACAAAACTGATTTATTGAAGTTCAAAATCTTCTTTTAAAATATATTTTTAATGAATGTTCTCTTTCTTTAAATACTGCTGGAAATTTTTACTGTTCAAAGTCTCCTTTAAGCAAAATTATATTTAAAATAAATGTTCTTTTACTTTACACAATGAAATAAATTTTTTTTATAGGTTCAAAAGTTCTTTATTTTTCACTTGGATAACAAATGTATTTAAATTTGGCTTCCCTGTCCTGTTGTCTTCATTGTCCTCCCAGTCGATGATCTTGATCCGGCCTCCAGGAACTGCCTTGCTCTAGGTGTCCGTTTCCAGTCACCACAATCAGCAAAACAAAGCTCAGGAACGGTAGTCGACGATCTCGTACTCCGTATTTGTTCCCTGCCGACACTCGCTGCTATCACGACTCCACGGGCCCAAGGACTGCCTGAGTTGATGTTGACTGGACGATGCCCACCGCGACTGCTTTCGCTGAGTGCTGTATGAAGACTCTCAGAGAAGAGTTAGATGAAGACTGGCTACTGCTTTTATAATACTGCTCAATGTATGCCGCGGCGCTGCAAAATTATGTCACCGCCGATATGCGCGTAGGCGTATTTTCCATATATTCTATGATATTCTGGACCGGCCACGTGTTCACCGACTTCCTTATTCTTGAATTTTCTAGAACAATGCTTTATTACATATGAATAAACTTCCATAACCTTCTATTTGCTACCCACACTACACAACACTTCACTCACACATTAAATTATATCTTCATAGTTTTTACATTGTCTTATTATACTAATTTATCCTATTAATTTTAGTTTTTAATAATATTATTTTACTTCCAAGCATTCTTCTATCGTTCTGGACACCCATAACAGCTGATAATAATTATGCTCCACATTTACCTATAGTGAGACAGCTTGTCACGTTGCATAAGCCTCCAGGTTAATAAAAAAAATTTTATTTTCTTCGAAAATTAATTTTTTTCTTTTGTTCAAACTTAAAACATTCTTCTAATTCAACACTCTAAATAAATAATATAACCAAAAACATAACAAGAAATCTTCACAAACTAAAACATAATTAATTCTTCATTTCATGTAATTATTAATACTATGCAATGTGGCAACTATGTCTATTGGTTTTCATATTATCATTCAGCCAATATAATGTCCATCCACTCATACATTGTGGTTTTCTATGAGCGAGTTGCGTATCTGTAGATGCATTCCATCGTATTATTATTATTATTATTTCTATTATTTTACTCAGGGTCATACTCAGTTTTATACTCAGGGTCTTTTTTCTTTTATGGATTCGGTAGTTCAGGATGTTAATATTTTCCCAATAATGCACTATGACATTTTCTAATAACTTTGCTTGTTGTGCATTTAAACAGTTATTAGTATTCTTTGAATGGTCAAGTTTAATCGATATGCTAAGCCGCCGTATCTCAATCAGAGTGTATGTAGGTCGCTCGCCGTTATTTACCTCGTTATCGTTCCAGTGCAGCTGATTTTTACAACTGCTTATAACCCCATGCCTGAGACCGTTATCCAACTCGATCTGAGCCTTACATTTCGTTAGAATATCGATTCCAAGTACAACACTACACATTAGTTTCTTTATTATTATTGCTGGACTATTCACTTCCAGTTCATTGTATTTTAATATAGTATATACTTGTTCAGTGGCTACTGTTTTATTTTTATCCACCGTGTGGATCTGTACTTTATTCGTGGGTAATATTGCAGTGTTTTTAAAGTAATTATTAGTTCTTTGAATACAATTTGCACTCAGTGGTGTACCTAGGGTTTCTGGCGCCCCTGGCAAAACAGAAGGGTGCCCCCCCCCACTTTTTGGTAGAAAAGTAATTAACCGTAAAACACTCGCTTGTTCAATTAACAACTCGCTTGTTGATTGTTGTTGTTGTCAATTAATGCTTGTTTTTGAGCCAAAGATAACATAAGTTTTTTATTACTATTTAGAAAAGGATTTAGTAATAAACGAACAAATTTCTTTAAAAGTACCTAAAAAAAGCAACTTTATTTCATGAGAAATTCTATTTTTATTCCCACAGAGAGGTTTGAAAAAGATTATTTTCAACGCATTGTTAAAAAAATAATGGCTTCACAAAATTTGACCCAAAATATATAACATTTTATAAAATATAGTAATATATACATTTTACAAAATATATAAAAATTATATAAAATTTTATATATTTATAACAAACGTATCTTAAAAAGTGACAAGTAAATATACAAGTAAAGACATTAGAAAAAAATAATATGAACTTAATGTTTCTTCAGCAGTTTTTAAATGTAATTTATAAATTTGTATACATCTTAGATGCTAAATAAACCTAAAAAATTCAGTTATAAAGATCATATATAAAATATTCCAACATTTAATTATATTTAATTTATAATTATGTTTTAATAAGCAAAAAGACTGTTTTTAAGACTTACTTCAGTTCTTTACAAAAACTATGAAACGTGTAAACACTTATTAAAGGCAACTTTTCTTGGTTTCATAGAAGCATAATCGTTTACCATATCTTCTAAATTCAAATTTTTAACTTCTTCATGTTCGATAGATATGATAGCAAGTTTTGTCAAACATTCTTGTCCCATTTTAGACCGCAGATAGTTTTTTATCAGTTTTAACTTGCTGAAGCTACGTTCACAAGAGGCTACTGTTACTGGTAGGGTAAGATAGATCCTTAGTGCGATTTGAATGTTTGGGTAAATATCACTTAGATTGAATTCTTGTATTTTTTGAAGCAGATCCAGTGGTGTTGCTTTTTCAAGATCTCCTAAAAGTTCTTCAGCTTGCATCTTGAAAGTCTCTATTTCATTGCAGAGTTCCACCACGTCTACATCATTTGAATATTTTAACCCAAAGTCAGTAGCACATTTTGTAAGATCATTCAAGGATTGATTTCTCAATGCTGGCCCGGTTAAAAAGTAAAAATCTGAAGATATTGAAGACATTCCTTCATATCTTGTCTTCAACTCTGATAAAATCCTGTCAAAAACCACATTAACAACCTCTCTTCTAAACTCATCGTGTGGAGTGAGGAAACTGGTATTATCATGCCTAGACTCCAGATCAAGTTCTTTTGTACTCACTTTCTTACACCTTTTTTGAGGGAAGTTGGAATCAATGCCAATTTCTTTGGCTTTCTGTGTTGCATATTCGATAGCCGGTTCTAACCCCTCATCCCTGATCGCCTGAATTGTCTTGGTCAATCCTTTAATCATTTTGCATGCCTTGTCGATGGAAACGGTCTCTTTTTGAAGAGCTTTGCTGATTTTGTCGATTGAAACAAGGATTCTTTCCCATAGCTGCAAAAGACAGAGAAATTTATAATTTATTTGTTTAATAATTGCTTGAGCCCCGACTCTAGTCTCTAGATTCCATTTCTCATGACGTGCCATTTCGTTAAGGGATGAAAATACTTCAGTCAATGTTCTTTTCAAAGCACTGACAGCTCTTCGTTTAGTTGACCATCTTGTGTTGCAATAGCCCTTCAAAGTAATGTCAAGATTACTTAATAAAGCTTGCCACCTTCCAGTTGAACCACTAAAAAAAGTGAATAACTTTTGGATAATTCCAAAAAAAGTTATCACCAAAGGTGAAGCAGCTGCAGCATGCGCGCCAATTAGATTTAAACTGTGGGCAGCACATGGCACATACCGAGCTTGATTGTTTAGTGTAAGAATTTGTGCTTGAACACCAATATATTTTCCGGCCATGTTACTGCCATTATCATAGCCCTGGCCACGACAGTTACCAATACTGAGACCATCTTCATTTAATTTTTTAAGAATGTCGTTTGAAAGGCCTTTTCCTGTATGCTCATTTGTACTAATGAAGTCAATGAAACTTTCACTTACTTGACATCTTCCATCTCACAAATCAACAAATCTAATAACTTGGCTCATTTGCTCAATATGAGCACTGTCTGGAGTGCAGTCAAATATAATGGAAAAACATTTGGCAGCTGTTATTTTATTCAAAATTTCCTGTTTTACTTTGCCTCCAATTAAACTGATTACTTCATTCTGGATTCTTGGAGAAAAGTAGCTTAGAGCTTGCTTTTTGGATTTAACATATGACATATGTGCTGCTAGTTGAGGATGATAATGACTTATTAATTCTAAACTGCTTAAGAATACTCCACTACCAGGCTCTCCAATTACTTCTTTCTTAGCTGTTCCTCGAATTGCCAAATTATTTTTAGCACAGAAGAGAATTACATCCATCATCACTTTAACAATACTCTGCCGTTTCTCTATCTCTTTTTGAAGATTTTCGTGACTTACAGCATCCACCGTTTTCCAAGTCTTAGATGATTTTGCAAATCTTTCCATTCTATGCAACAAAGCCTGTGACTGGACGAGTTTTCATGAGTATAAATGAGAGGGTTCAAATGTTTCCAATCTTTGAAACCCTTATGTATATCAGAAAATGAGGTCTTTCTATGTTGATCTTTCCCAAAAAGGAGACAGGGAAAACAAAATAGAGCATCTTCCGACTGGCTATATAATAACCATTGTCATAGTACTCGTTCTCCGTTCGTAAGTATTTTATAAAACCATTTAGCATCAAGATGTCTATTGCCGTGGCCGTCTGAATCTGGAAACTTGAAAGTTGATACATTAACTCTTTGAGGTCCACATTTAATTAGCAGGAGTCTAACTTTGTCACTAATTTCTGGAACCCCAGGCCACTTTTTTGGATCATCATAGACAATTTGATTTATTTCTATAGAACAATCTTTGCCCGATGATTGCATTGTTTCATCCACAGAAATATTCTTGCCTGGACTTGACATAGATATCCTATCTTCTTTCAACTTGTCATCTTCAAAAGTTGGGACATTGCCCATATGTGTGCTGCAAAAAGAAGTTGATGGCTTACTACTGTCGTTTTCCGCAAAATCTGCAATATCTTTAGTTGTGTTACTTTTGTCCTTAAACTGTGTAACGTCATTTATATCACCTTCATTGTTTGCCAACCAATTTTTAAGCTGCCCTGAAAGAGCTACAGCAGTTTTTTCCCTGTGTTTCCTGATTTTCCTGAAAGCACTGCCAGATTGTTTTTTTGGTCCCATTTTTACAGTAATCGTAGGAAATGTTCTGTACCTAAAATAAAAAGCAACAAGGGTAGAATATTTAACACCTGCTAAAAAAACAAAATTGGCAACCTACAACGAAATACGTTCGACTTTGAAATTTTAGCATAGGTCATTCTAGAAAGATCAAAAAAAATTTTAATCTTTTATCATGCATTTACATGTTGAATAGATAAAAATTTATTCCAAAAAAAGGATCTTTTCTGTTTGCCCCTCCCAAAAATATAAATACTTAAAAGTTAGTGATATTCATGTAAAATTGAATAAGGAATCCCAAAAATATACTTTTAGGGTAGAGAAATGCATTTAAACCCCTTTTTTACACTTCTGTAATCTGAAATCGTAAATAAGAAAAGGGTGGCAGAAAGCGTCCTTTGCATAACATATTAAAATTTTATGAAAATCCGTACAAAATGAAATTTCGAGTGAACCTTCTTAAACTATTCTATTTTTGCATAACGATTTTCAATACACATAGAGTGAATATATATTTGGAAAAAATTATTTATATAATTGAATATAAATAAATCGCTTGCAATTGCACAAGATAAAGTATACTGATGACAAGAGTGTATCATTTTCAGTAATAAACAATAGAACAAATTCACAGACTGTGATGTGATTACAAATACAAATGATCATTGTCAGAGGTTAGATTATTTCAAACAATTCTAAATTTAATTGTTTGTGAAGTCTAGTTACAAGACCTTCTGCAGACCATTTTCCTTTTTCTGTTTTTCTTATAAATTTTCTTGCAAATTGCCCCAAGAGCAAATTTTTATTTTTGAAGTAAAAACAGAAAAACTACTCAGCTCACTCATGAAAGAACTATATTATTAAATAGTCTATCAATCACTGCTCTATATATGTTATCTGTTGTTTCATAAAAAGAAAGGTATGGTATTTACCGTTTTACCGTAGAACAAAAAAAGCGTATTTCTTATTTTCTTATAACGAAGAATGCAGAATCAGTATTTCTCTCACAAAACCCAAACAACGACTGCTAAGATGGCGAGGATTCAGTTGGTATCTCCCCGAAGAACAGAGATGGCAGCACTTGTTGGATGCGATCTACATTACCAACGGCACTAAAAATCCTACCTTAAAAAATCGCCACGCATCGGCGCTCCGTCCATGATGACGCCCCTTTTTTCGTACTTCAAATTCTCACCTTTTTCTAACTGGATATGCGGATGAGATTATTTATTTTAACATTATCCTACCTTTGAGGGCAAAAAATCACCACGTATCGGCGCCCCGTCCGTGACGGCGCCCCTAGCGGGGGCTAGCCCCGCCACCCCCTAGGTACACCACTGTTTGCACTACCATCCGATATTTCTGGTTCTGTGGTAATTAAAATGTGTGCTCTAACGTTCTTTGTATATGCATCGAGTGTAGGACATGTAGTATTACATTTAAAATTTTCCGAGCGATCCTTGTCACTTTCTAATAATGCTTCCCGCATATCACATGGATAGATACCACTACTTTTGTAACAAGCATCCTCACACTCAACTACATTCTTGCTACATTTAGTGCTACGACTTATAGTGATCTTATTGTCTTTATCCAAATCCGTGCTAGTGCTATAGTGATGTTTATGGATTAGTGGTTTTGGTTCAGTATCCACAGCTTCTAATACTGTAGGTGAGTACTTATTATTATTCTCTATTTGTTCTAATTCCTTCGTTTGTTGGTTTAGTAGCGGTGTATTAGTTTGTATATGACCTTGACAGCTTGTAACGGTGTTCTGTTTTGCTGTATCCGGTTTATCTGATGGTTTATGAGTGTCATATGTGTATTGAACTTTCGCTACAGCCGTTACCTCCTCCCATTGTTTTTTACATAGCTCCAAATGCTCTGTTAACGATTTATTGAACTCGGTATATTCTGTTCGTATAACATTTATAAATTCCTCGTTACTTTTTTTTTATTTCAGCTTTAAATTCGGCATCGTGTTCTTGCATTTCCGTTTTATTCTCGGCATCATGTTTTTGCAATTCCGCTTTAAGTTCACGCATTTCAGCTTTATACTCGTCATCACGTTTTTTATTTTCGGCTTTAAATTTTTGCCTGTCAGCTTTAAGTTCGTTAGTACTTTTTTTATGTATGCTGCAAGGGGGGGGGGCGAGTGTGTGCTCCCGATCTCTTAAGCTGCTCGTATGCTGGCCATATGTTGGTTAAAGAGCCACTAGCATGTAGCATGCTGCCTGATCATAATTTAAGACGTGACGGAGGGCAGTGTGCACAAGCACAGCAGAAACATGCAAAGAGCGTGCGAAGCAGTCGAGGGGGTATATGTACGCTATAGTTGAGTTTGAGTACATAAAATTTAAGTTGTCCCAAAATACCGAACAGTTTTGAAAACACAAAATTATTACGTCCTTTTAAAATGTGCCCATATCACATCAGCCTTTTCTCTTCAATATAACCGAGCAATCCAATTTTCTAGCTTCTTATTTTATCATTGGTGATAAAAGATGGTTCTGTCCATTCTTGAGAGTCAACCGTTTCACCACCTGTAGGCTATTTCTGTTTCTTTTATTTTCCCCTTTGTACATTTTGTTTACTACCCCATTTTCCTCTCTGTGTGTCTTTATACACATACTACCTGTGTATTGTATATCATTACTTTTATATTATAAAGTATTGAATATCATTACTTTGGTAAGTCTTGTAATATGTCCGACTATAAATGAGATTTAGTGACTTGTAAATTTTTGTTTATTTCTTCTTCTGGTAACCCATGCTTCAGGCACTTAAGAAGAGGTTGGGACAGTAGATAGGTAGCAAGGGCTATGAACTGGAGTTATTTGGAAAAAAGAAGAAGAGGGGGCCTTGAAGGTGAAACAAGGTGGTAGAAAGACAATTAGATGGGGAAAGAGAAAATAAAGACAGTTGGTGACTAGCTGAGATGAAGAATGCAGCAACAGCTGTAAATGTACACACACACACACACACACACACACACACACACACACACACACACACACACACACACACACACACACACACACAAATACCATAAATATAATTTTAAATGACTTAAAACTTAACACATTTGTAACATTTGTGTTATTCATTATTAATCACTGCAGCACTTCCCGGAAATGTCTCTATGCACCACTTGGACCACACTGTGCACCAATCAGATTGTACTGATAGTAAGAGAAGATTATTGTCTTGAGTCCACATTCCCACAATTAGTATTCATAAACTGCAGCTTATCACCTTCAATGGAACTGCACCCAATCAATGGACCCATTCATGTGCAGAAACATGTCAACAGTGTATTTTTATAATACAGGGTCATCTCAAAAGTAAGTTTTCAATTGTTTTCAAAGGGAAATTGTGCAAGCAGGCTGATGAAGGTTAGAGAAATTTTATTTGTGTGTAGTGGGAGTAGTGCCAAATCCTCAGCCATGTGACAACAACATGAAATTTAAAATCATGGACGTTATGAGCATGACCGATTACGAAGTGCGTAGTGTGATTCAGTTTATTGCTGCAAAAAATGAATCAGCAGCCGAAATTCATCGTCACTTAGTTTCTGTGTACCTCAGTGCATGAGCATTCAAATGGTCCCCAGGTGGCATACATTGTTCTTGAAAGGGACAATGAATGTGCACGAGGACTTGCAGTGTGAGACCCTCAACATCAACTGAGAATCCGTTGACACCGTTAAGTCAATAGTGTTGGAGCACAGACACGTCGCCCTTGACAGAAAAGAGGTAGTCCTGATAATTGCTACAGACTAAAGGGTGTCCTTTCCTTTTACATATAGGCACTCCTCCCTTCTGTCCATAAGAGAAGAGATTTAAGTAAAACTAATTTGGATATATGGTCGCGTAATATTATTTATATTATCCTGCTTTATGAAATGGGCCAAAGAAAACAAAGTTCATTTTTAATCATTTTATTATAAAATAATCATAATTGTGGTGCTGTATTAGAGAAACACAACTGTTATACCAGTTTTAACACTAATTCTGTCTTCATTGTGTGTATGGTCACCAAGTTGCAATGGTTAATTTTAAATAGGTTAGATACCTGATAATCCTTCATGCAACTTATTTGGTCGCTATGCACGACGCGTTTCAGGATCAAGGTCCCATCTTCAGGTGCTCACTCGGGTCGAGCTCGTCAATTCATAAAAACACACACATAAAACATAAAAAACACTGAATTTAAACACTCATACTGCGCGAGAGGGGACGATGCGCATCATCCCCTCTCGCGCAGTATGAGTGTTTAAATTCAGTGTTTTTTATGTTTTATGTGTGTGTTTTTATGAATTGACGAGCTCGACCCGAGTGAGCACCTGAAGATGGGACCTTGATCCCGAAACGCGTCGTGCATAGCGACCAAGTAAGTTGCATAAAGGACTATCAGGTATCTAACCTATTTAAAATTAATTCTGTCTTATCCGTTGTGTGCTGATTTCCATTTCTTTGTCAAGAGATGCATTTTTGGAATGTGTATAAAATCTACAAATATTTTATTTGTATCAAAACTACAAGATACAATCTTTATTTGTATCGTAAAAGATTACCAGACTCTTTGTAATTATGATAAATCAGTAAAATTGCATGTAGTAGGTTATAGTGCAGTGTTATGTCAGAAGATGGGATGAGTACTTCTGTGGCTTTTGAGCAATATCAGCCACGGGGCTGGTGTGTATTAGATCTGCATTTGCACAGACTGCCTTTTAGTAACCATGTCATCTACAATGTGTTAAATCCAGTTGTAATTTCGACTATTAATTTAAAAATTGCTAGTTATTGTACCAGGTTGAGAGATGGAAGTGAATTACACGATAACGCTTATCTGAAAGTAAACACAAAGTTTCTGTTTCTGTTGCAGGAATGTAGAGGAGCATTTCCCGTTGTGAAATGTACTTACTGTAGATCAGAATTTCAGCAGACTAAGTAAGTAGTGATTTTTAAGTTATTTCTCATTGTTGAAATTTAAATTTTCATTATCCAACTTCAAATGCTGTGTACAAAGTATGTGTATGCATGTTAGGTGTATACATAAACATATAACAACGGAAATAAATTATATGGATTACAATTATATGTAAGTAACAGTCCTATGGATTTAGTCATGGTGGGGCACTGGTTGGTGAATGGGGGCGTATTAGTTATTAAGTTATTTTACAGAAAGGAAGTTGTAGAACCATTTCAATATCTATTGTCCTGATGTGATACGATCAGCACATGGTGTTACAATTTGGATTCATAATTTTGAAGCCACTGACACTACTATAAAATCTCTGGGTAAACAACGAACTGTATCATATCCCTATAAAAGTATCAACTCTATATAAGCTGTTGTTGCCAAATGTTCTGCCCATTTGTAAGCCATTTCATTTGGCTCGTTCTGCGTAATTTTTTAATTGTGCACACATGCATCCATACAAAGTTTATTTACAACAATCATTTAAAAATACTGATTTGGACTGTATGAACTAATTTGCTGCAAACTGGTGATCTTAGTAAAAACACTTTTCGTAGTATGCTAATAAGTGATGAAGCACATCTCCATCTGGCCATCAAGATTTTATGTCTTTTGGGTCCTGAACCAAGTTTAAACCGAAGGTCAAAGTACCTCGGATTTTTTTCTTTTGTTTGAATTCTGGATGTATTTAATGTAACTTAAGACTATTTTTAAAAAATCCCCCGAGCCGTTCTTTAGACCCTTATTTTAAAACAATTAAAAATATGTTTTCCACATATATTTGAAGAAACAGATATATTTGCCTATCTTAGCTTGCACCATTGTGCCTTTGTTCTTAGAAACAAACATAAAACAATCCCACGGTAACTAGTTGTCAGGAACTATACTATATTTGTAAACATAACCATGGAAACACAAAGGAAAAGAAAGAAGAAGCTTATTTTTCTCATAACAATAATTATTAGTTTCAGCTCATTGACCTAAAAGAGTGGTTGTGCACACAGTTCAAATATCAATAATCATTTGTTTTATAATATTTCTGAGTGATTGCTACAGATTTTTTTTTTCAAAATGTTGAATAAATTTAAAGATTATGGTGGAAATTATTCTGAAAATTGCATGAGGATTTGTTTATTCTGTCTCAAGAAAAAAGGAAAAATGATAAAAATAGATGGCGCTTATAGAAAAATTGAACATTTTATAGACTATGATCATGAAGATAATCGTCTTCCATCAGTTGCCTGTAAAATAAATGTTTATAGATGTGTTAATAATATTAACAATATAACAAGTATAAAATTATCAGACTGTTTGCATTTCTGATCTATGTACAAAAATGTGAGATCGAAATCTGCAAAACTTTGAGAGTGTAGTTTGTGTGAGTTAGTGAGGAAACCAGGGCATCCTAACTTTTTAAAAAGGCAAACAGTCTGGTAAAAACCTTAAAAATTTGACAAAGTAAAATTGCACAAAGTGTCTTTTAGAACTTTCAAGAGGAAAACAACATATTTGTAATTCTTCAAACCACAATAACAACTTCAAAGAACACATAAAAATTTCATACCACCTACAGTGAAAGAACAACACTTAGTATGTGAATTGATAAAAGATATTTCTATTAAAATATACAGAGAGATTTTGGGAAAATAACTTTATCTTAAGTGCATGGTAAGCAACTACAATTTCTGTTAATTCACAACAACCAAGCAATTTAAGGCGACAGCAAATTACTGCCGAAGATTTATCAAAAATAAAACCAATTTTTCTCTTTCCTCCAAAGTGATTCGTGGGATTTCTTCTGCTATTCGCGTTGGTACAAAGAATCGCAAAATTTTTTAACCAAATTTGACACAGAAACTGATTACTTTAAATCACACACTTGATTCATACTTTGACATCAAAAAGTGTGATTTTGTAAATGTCAAAGATAGTATAAAAAATAATGTTATAGAATCTGTTCTGTTCTGTAATAATTTAAAGTGATTAATTGAATATGTAAAAGGAAATAGGCAACTTGAGCAAGTCCATTTGAAAGGGATATACGATGGTGGAGGTTTCTTGAAAGTCTTGTCTTTCGGTTCAGTCAATTGACAAATCGAATTGTGAAAGTGATATCCCCCTTCGCCAGTCTTATAACCAAGGTGTTGCAGCTAAAAAGTTTAAGGATTCTGGAGTCAAAAACTTCTTTTTACTGGGGTTGGCGCCATATACGCAAGAAAATTATGATAATATTTTAATGCTATGGTCACTTTTAGGTATCAGCGTAAAGGAACTGTTGCCACAGACTAGAAACTTGCAAATATGCTAACAGGTATTATGTCACACGCAAGCAGTTTTCCTTACACATAGTGTACTGCATTAAAAGACAAATTAAATGTATGTGGTGCATATAGAACAATTGGGGATTGTCTAGAAAATTATGATGCCTTGGAAAAAGCAGGAAGTAATAAAGGAAACGCTAAAAACTATAAGAACTGCATATATCCTCTGATTATTTCAGGTAATGAAAACACTGAAATAATTGATATAATACTGCCACTGAAAGTACACTTAATGATTGGTGTAGTTAATATTATATTCAACATATGTTAATCGAATTCGAGGAAGATAGTTTGAATTAGGACAAGACATGCTTTGTTGCACAAGAGATAACTCACGGAACTTCTGCTTTTGCAGGCAGTTCTTACAAAATCCTCTTGGATAAAGTGGGCGTGCTGCATGCAGACTGCAGTATTGGTTGTTTGAAATGTGTCAAGTGTTTAAAGGATTTTCAAGATATTGTCAATTCTTGTTTTGCTACCATTCTCAATTCAAAGTTTGAAGATTACACAATTCAATTCCGTGTTACGTCGATTTGAAAATTAATATTACTCCGATAGTTCATGCAGTGTTTTTTCATGTCGATTATTTCTGTTCAAAAATGCACAGAGGACTTGGTTTCTTTAGTGGACAGACCATGGAATCTGTGCATTCTGATTTTCAAAAAACATGGGATAAATACAAAGTTAGAAGTATCAACCCATAGTATTTAAATCGCTGAAAGCCATGCACGAGTACAATAGTTGTCATATTTAATGTTTTCTACACATTATTATTTGTACAGTTTAATTTATTATAGCTAATAATATTATTTACACTGTACTTGTAACGTAAATTTACATGCCTAATAATTATATATACTTTGTTCTGAAAATATTATTATTTATTTCAGTCACCCTGTGCTCAGTAAGCAAAGACAAAACTATAGGTTTGACGAGATGGAGGAACTATTCACATGGTGATGCTGTGGTGTGCCTGTTTTTGAATGATAGGATATTCAAACCTGGTCACATTCTGTGAACCAGAACACAGCTGTTGTTCTGTGTTCTGTTCTGTTGAAGTGGTTCAACAGATCGAGCATGATGTCAAGTTTTTCTTGTAGGGTTGTTTGAATAGTAAAGTATTCAGTAATCATGGTGAACGTCGAAAAGTATTTGGAACAGAGTTTTGTACAATTCCTGTGTTAATTATGTATAAAGGCAATGGTACAGTGAGGAGCTTGGTATAAATGAGGAGCAGGGGTAAAATCCTCCCCCAGAAGGTTAAATGAAAATGTCTAACACTAAAAACGTAGGCCTAATCGTATAAATTGAATTAAGCAATTAAATAGTTATATGAGTACGAACAGTATTATTTGTGGTGTGCAGTAGTCATCGTAGTTACCTTCTGAGTACAAAATCGCTTTGTGTAAACACTGTTAGTATATTGGTTTAACTTTGTATCCCAGTTTGGTGTCTTCTCCACCTAGCAAAAAGGAAAGAGATAATTGTAGACCCTTTGAATGTTTATTCATCCCGCAGTTTTCCAATCAGTCCACAATATTTATAGTTCAATAATTTATTCGATACCAACTCAAAAATTTTAGTATTAAACAGTTTTTGCTTGTTATTGGAATCTTACAGATGTGATTTTCAATTGCATCAATTACTCTCTTGTATTTATTAATGTTTTCATAGGCAGTTAATATTTAATTAGTTCTTGTAGTTTTGAATAAATGTTTTCTATTGGTTTGTCCCCTGCATCAAAACTAATCTCGTCACCCATATTATCTCATTTTCTTTACAGTATTTTTACCACTTTTTTAATTTCATGTTTCTCTAAGTCTTCCTGTGCATATTGTAACGTAATCTGTACGGGGTGTGTTGAGGACCGTCCGATTGTTTTAAAATTTTAATAACTTTTAGTTTATTTTTATTGATTTATTCAATTCAATTCAATCATTCATAGAATCCAATGTAAATAAATCCGATGAATGCACTGGAAGTTAGTTAGCAAAGTGTTTTAAACTTCGGTTAATTTATTTTAAGCTGTTATTCTTCCGTTGACTAGGCGAAATGATGACGTAGATTCCTCGCTGAAAGCATAAATATATGGTAAGAGTGATCACTTACTTGTGGTGGGTCTTGTCGATCTTGCAGGGTCGATGTAGCAATCTAATCTGTAGATTGACTTACCGTATTCAAATTCGCTGCGGCGTGTCGGGCTATCCAATAAGAGTCGTTCACCTATTCTGAAAACCTAGTCTACTGAAATGAACTAACTGACTCCGTTTGCTCGTATAAAATGATAATATATTCTGTTTAACACTCCTTTTAATGATCTAAAGTATCATTAACCATTTTAATTCAAATTTAAATAACATTAGTTGTTTGTTTCATAAAATTTGTCTCAGGGTGGTAAAACTGATCTACAACATCAGTGTGTGATTAAAATGCTTTTTAGTTAAATTAATTAATTCATAGGTGGGTTCTTTTAGCTTGCAGAATACCAAATTATTTACTAGAACTCTTATTCTACCATTATTAGGCAGTTTGAAGACGATTACAACTCTTAATCATCTCTTAATATTTAACATTTCAAAATTATGACCATGCCTGCTTTGGACATTTTAGGTTAACTAAATTATTAGTCAACCGACAATAAATGAATTAAAGAACATTTGTTAACGTTAAAATAACTCTTGATAAAACATTTAAAAAGTGAACAATAAAATAATATTTTGAAACAGTGTTGTTGAATGAAACATCTGAAT
Source organism: Magicicada septendecula (assembly GCA_034769895.1). Taxonomy (NCBI): domain Eukaryota; kingdom Metazoa; phylum Arthropoda; class Insecta; order Hemiptera; family Cicadidae; genus Magicicada; species Magicicada septendecula. The sequence continues at coordinate 786,049,123 of CM068368.1, forward strand.
CATCATTTGACTATGAAAGGTAATTGTATAGTTGTAACTATTTATATAGCTTAACAACCTTAGTCTCTTATTCATAATAGACATAAACATTTAAATAGTAATAGTAGTAGACTCTTCCTAAATTACAAAACATAAATAGCTTTGCATTTTTCATTAACTTTCGTTAATTGCTTCAGACAGTCGACTATTCTCAATCGCTTATGAATGCTTGTTGGTTTGATCTATGATTAGTAAACAACAACTTTATCAGGTATGGTTATATCACACTCAGTATTTATACATAATAAATGATTAATTGTTTGCAAAATTCTTAAAAATAGAATATTCAAATTAAGTTGAGGATTGTTATTAGTACTGTTGATTGAATAATGCTAATCATGCACCATAATCTACATACTTTATTTAGACACATTATTAGAATGTGGTTCAATTATATCGTCTTTTCAAATTCTTAACTAAATTTGAGAAAATCACTGTACTCCCTTTTTTAAATTAAATCCCGGAATTGCTATGGATTATACACTTTGCAATCCTTATTAACGCACTGTTATACTTAAAACATTTTCAATACTAGTGTAGTTATGTTGGCACAAATTTAGTTTATGTTGCTTTGTTGACAACGGTGACGCGCACAAATTATGTAAACAGCTGTTTCCTTGCAGTGACGAGTAGCCATCTGCTTCCCTCTGCAGTTGATTAAAAAGTGTCTCGAAATGGCATCTCAATCTGCAGTTCCGTCCTGTGATCGTTGTAAAATTGGCTAATTTCTTGGATCTGATTGGTTGACGATCTTTAATTTGATGCGCATACCCCCTCCGCGCAATATTTTAATTGTTGTTCTTAGCGTGGGTAGTCTGGGTTTGAGATTATAAACATTTGCTCGATTTGACACAAATATCTTATAATTGTAATAACTTTCTTATTGTGGCATAGAGTTAAAATCTACTAAGCTTATATTTGTATTGGTAACACTTGGCTCTTTATTTCGAGTCCACTCATGGTGTGCTTCTGTTCATTATTAAGGGAGTTAATGTTTGAGATTATCACGTTACACTATTCACTATTAATTGTATTTATTCTTAAATTAAAACTATTTAATGGCAATCATATCTCCTTGTGAGCATGCCTTCCAAGTCCTTCAGCACTTCTCACTTATTTGTTACTTATATTTAATGACAAAATATAGTGCTTATGCTACCATTGACTTAGCCTAAGAGTCTATCAATTGTATTTACAAATTACTTATTATAAAAGGTATCTGGGTAACTTCTGTGTTGCCCCAGTTGTAAACATTGAGTTGTTACAACTGCTGTTTGTCTTTGTTTGTTTGGAATGTATTGTTATTCCTTGGTATTTTTGTCATTAATATGACCCCTATATGGCACTATTAAGTGTACTTTTAATTTAACTCTTATTTGGGAATGTAGTGTCTTTTCAGACCATTATTTAGTTTGAATAGTTTACTAGTAGTATATTGATAGTTAGTTTTGTGTTTTTTGACACACTAGTCTGTTCCTTAGCGTATAGCATTAGCGTTACATCTGGTGTCATATGACAGGTGTGCTTAATTATTCTTATTACACATTATGTCCTTGCTTATAATTCTCTTATGCTATTATAAAAGTGATTTTACATCTTACTTATTACATAGGTATCCTTCTGTTATTCCTAATTAGCATTACAATGTGGTTTTATCTATGTTTCACATAGTGAATCTCATTTTGGCTGGTTTTGTTCACCTTCTTTACTTGAATTCATATAAAGATTACTCTTGGTATCTGATATTGGTATTGGTAGAAACCTTATTACTTCTACTTGATTTGGGGTACAAAATATTTTAGTTTTGGTATGTTTTACCTACTATTAAATATGAAATTAGGTGGAAAGTACCTGTATTTAGGTTATGTGGTTTTATTATATGTAGCAACAATGGGTGTATTAAGTTGATACAAATTTACATCTTTTAACCTTGTTTTTTCAAGTCTAATGTTATTAATGACAACTGGTAATTCATTATTTATTTCCTTTTTCTATCTTACATGATGTTTTGATTACTTGACTAACAATTATTATAATTATGAGACAATTCTAATTCTTCCTTACATTACATTGATGGTGTGCATAACATGTCATTATGCTTTTATGTACAGCTTCTTTAATGTTAACATTATTTTTACTTCCACTCTTTGTCGAATATAGGATGTCCTACTCATTTACAATATTATTAGTTGTATATGGGTCATCTAAGTTAGTCAGTTATTGTGTATATTTTCAATCTGTAAGTTCTTCAGTTATTATATATACGGGTAAGATGTTAATCTATAGTTGACTGGCTCTTGGAATCTATATTTTATGCCATGGTTGTTAGGTGTCTTTCTCATAGTATGTTTCTTCCTTGTTTTCATTTGTTCCTTACTGACCGAAACTATTGGGTTATTGGTTCCTGTGGTAGTCTCACTATTTGTTGTATCTTCTTTCTTCTTATAATGTTATTATATTTGTTATTTACCATTACTTTTTATTAACTCTTGTGTTTGTGAGTTTATTCTTCTCGATGAGTTGCTCATGTAGTTTCATTCTTGGCACTTCGGATTAAACACTTGGTGTGTCTCGTTGACTCAATTATTATGACGTGTTAATATTTTGGTTACTGAAATATTGGGCTCATATGTCTTGTTACAATATACGAGGGCGGATTGAAAAGTTTGCGGCCTACTATAGAAACGAACGTGTGGCGTTCTGTTTTTTACTGTATCGTGGTGACACATTCACCTCACAAGCAGCTGTGAAGCGTCAAGTCAGTACCCCATCACTTACCCCGTTGAGGAAGTCACATTCTTCTAGGTCCTCAAAATAACCGTTTACTGCCGCTTTCAGCTCATCATCTGAGGAAAATCGCTTCCCCCTGAAAATTTTTTGAGGTTTGGGAATAGATGAAAGTCAGATGGCGCTAAATGAGGCGAATAAGGCGGATGGTGCAACGGATCATACTTCAGCTCGGTGATTTTTGCCATAGACACAACGCATATGTTAGGGCGTGCATTATCCTGATGGGAAATGATTTTTCTTAAACCTGGTCTTTCTTCTCAAAGTTTTACATTTAATTGGCCCAAAAGGTTAGCGTAATACTCCCCATTTATTGTTTGACCCTTTTCAAGGTAATCTAGTAACAATATACCATTAGCATCCCAGAAAAATGGATCCATACACTTTCCAGCCGACAAAATTGATTTTACCGTTTTTGGAGGCGGCAAATCACTATGCATCCATTATTCCGACTGTTGTTTTGTTTCTGGAGTGAAGTAATGGACCCAATTTTCATTAGTTGTTACAAATCTACGAATAAAATCTTCCGTATTTTTCTTAAAACGGTCCAAATATTCCTGAGAAGCTTGCATTTGCATGCGTTTTTGCTCACTTGTCAACAAACGTGGCACCTACCTTACAGACTGTTTTTTCATACCTAATTCCGCAGTAAGAATATGATGTACCCTTTCATCTGAGATGCCCACAGTCTTAGCAATTTCAGACACCTTCAAACAGCGATCTTCGAAAACAATATCATGCACTTTATTGATGATTTCTGGTGTAGTGGCACTTTTCGGATGCCCAGTACGCAGGTCATCTTCCAAACTTGCATGACCACATTTAAATTCAATAGCCCGTTTTTTCACTGTAGTAAATGAAGGTCCAGCATCACTCACCACATTCTTCACCTCATTAAAAATGTCTGTTGGCATTAAACCTTTCTTAACAAAAAATTTGATGTTCAGTTTTCTCCATTTTCAGCGTTGCTGTGAGGTAACCTGATTTATACTGCTGTTTTTCTACAACAATGACTTGACCTGACTTGATGCTTCACAGCTGTTCGTGGGGCGAACGTGGCGCCTCGATTCGGTATAGAACAGAAACGCCACACATTAGTTTATATGGTAGGCCGCGAACTTTTCCATCCGCCCTCCTATTTGTCTGTTCTTCTTTTCCATCTGTTTGACAAGCCTTGTGTGTTCCATACACTGTTGGTGTTGGTGCTGCTACAAAATTGGCTGTCTTCTATAAATTCCAGCATTAATCTTTTGTAGCTTACATCCATAAGTTAACTATAGATCTATAAAATTAACATCAGTACCTTCATCTTTGTTTTTCTGTAATTTCCTGTTTGTTGATACACTGTTATTTATATCACAGAATATAAAGTTTTATTTCTCCATATGTGTTTTCCTGTGTGTCACTGCAAGATACTAGTATATTTTCATTTCCTCTAACATTATTCCTTCAATTCACTTCTTGTATTTTTCTTTTTCTTCCACAGCTATCTTTTTAGTTTTCCTTTCATTCTAATTCCATTCTCTTCAAGTCTGTCTGGGATTCACGTGCTTTCTGTGTTGTGTTCTCTATCAGTTCTTTCTATTTTTAAACACCGACACTACATGCCTTTGAATCCAAAGTATGAATACAGTGTCAACGTAGTTATCTTTCCTATCTTACTTACATTATTTTCGTAAAGGGATGGATATATTTAAATCTGTTTACAGTTATGTGTTGTTGACATCGTATTCTGTCGATAGGTTTCAGAATCTGTGGTAGATTGTATATGGTTGCTGCTCACACATGTGCAAAATGTTCACTACACACAGTAGTCATATCAAAGGGGCTGTAGGCTGCCTACGCATAGAGCACCAAATTTATGTTGGCAGATACTCTAAAATAATTATGAAAAATGAATGACAATCAGGTCTAGATGTCTTGAATCAACGTTAATTAAGTTGCTGTTACTATTTATATAGTTAACATTGCAATGTATCAGCATCAGCAAATTGTGTGGCTGTTGTAGAGACACACACATCAGTTAAAGCTCCAGTTTCTTTAAATCTGAAAGTATAATTTACTTGTCAAAAAGAAATTGTGATTTGTATTGTCTTAACAAAGAGTGCCTCTAGAACTATCAAATTACATCCGAAACAATAGAAGTTTTTAAGCAGAAAATTGTTAGTTATCCTTATAAGTTGTTAGCTATCCATACAATTTCTCAGTGTGGTCTTGCTTTCATCATCATCTAGCAATGTAATTCTGAGACATGTAGTATTTCTACACTCATCATATCTTCAGAATATCTGGCAGAAATAGCAAATGGTTGTTTTGGGATTTCAATGTAAACAAAAGAAAATGGTAAAAATAGAACACCAACAAGGGTTTAAGTAGTGTGTTAGTAATAAAAATTAAATTGAGCATCAAAAAAACTGAAAAAATGTAATTGTAAATGCTGGTACTTTAACTTCAGAACCGTTTGAATTTGAAGAAAGTGATAGATTGTAACAGGACAAAAGCCTGTTGTCATATTTATGGTACAAAAGGTATTATTTTATTGTATTTTACACACATGTAAATGGGTAGGGCAATTTTCCCTTTGTATAACGAAACAACGCAATTACATCGGTGCGGGACGATTCCAAGGTCAAGCGTACGTGACGGTCTACACAAGCTCTTCATATACTTTTCATTGGTCAACAATGCGAGGCGTCATTAAAAAAATATAAATGACGTAACAACAATAATGCAAAACCAGGGCATTTCCTACTTCGAGACAAAAGACAATGACATCGATGCACACACACTTACGCAAAATGTGCATAGCATCCAGTTCCATTCTGCTGTACACCATTGTAGTGTGAAGACGTTGTCAATTTTGCTGGCAACAGTTTAGCCAGTGAAATGAGTTTTTAAAGTCAGTGACAAAATGTAATTCAACAGAATCAGTGCTTGACAATAGTAATGTAGTAAGCAAAGTAAATTCAGTGGAAAGAACGACCAGAAAACTTGGAAAATATGCCGAACACCTGCCCGGACGATGAGGACTGTTCACATTGGAAAAACACTGATATTGTAACATGACATAAGATGGTGAAAATACACTGATGATTAATAATAAACAAAAAAGCTGAAAATGAAAAGAAAGGCCAAAAAACTTTTAAATCAAAGATTAATGACCAAATTACAATAACAAATGACTGAGAAACTGACAGTGACTTGACCCAATAGATTGGAAAACCAACATGGAAAATATAAGGTAACAAGGAAGGAGGAATAAGAAACTAAATGTAACCAAGAATGTAATAACGAACATTGTAATCTCCGAATTATGACTATAATATTTATGTAAACCAATGCACTAAAATAGTTAGGGCATAAATAAGAGATAACCAAATTAACAATAACAAGTAAGATAGTGATGTTGTATATATATTGTGTGAAAGGAGAAGAAAGATGTACTTATAAATGTAAGGTAGGGAGTTAAAAACTAACCATACCCAAATTAATAGTGATAATAATAGTCAAAGCCAATAAAAGATGCTTTGAGCCAAACAAAGGCAATAATTAAATAATAACCAAAAGTGATCAAGGTGATTTGAAAGTAAACTAATTATTCATGACCCATAATCACACAGTGATATCAAAATAATCAGACAAACCGTGTGAATAAATAAGTGAGTGAAATAAAAGTGTATAAAAAATAAATAAGTGGTGAAATGCTAGGTATAGCATGTAATAAAAAAGTGATAGTGATAATAAATAAAGAAACCTTCTATGAAGGGAAAAGTGCAGTGGGTGTGCAGAATAAAGTTTGATAAGCAGACTATAATAAAATAGCTAAACAATCTTTGATAAACTTTATGTTAGCAAGTAAGATTAAACTAATTGTGCTATTATGAATTTAAGTAATAGGAAGTAAGAATTATAAAATAAGGTAAAAATTAAGTTATTAGAATGAATAGTAAAATAAGAATGACAGACACTGTATTTAAGTGAAGGGATTAGTAAGTAAGACATATTGTGTAAAGTACAGTTTAACAGTAGTATTATAAGAGTTTTGTTATTGTTCAAAAAACCATAGAAGGTAGTAAATTATAAGATGAGCAAGATAATAGTAAAAAACAGAAAACTAGTTAGAAGTTTAATTTCAGGCTTGAACCTGGCAAGGAATATTTTTATAATAGGAGGTGTAGTTAGAATCACCAATGTTTTATTATCTGTTTATATAAAAATTATTTTAATGTACCATATATAATGTTAATAAGTTACAAAGAATGTTAAATAGTAGTATAGGGAAGTCTAGGCTCTAGGCCTAACATTTAGTGAAGGAACTTTGTAAATTTAAAAGCAAAACAATAGCCCAGTACCAATCAGAGTATACCAAATGTTTAAACAATTAAGTAAGTATACCTAACACAAAAATGTATAAATAATATCCAGTTTTAGATTAAATATATATGAAATATAAATAAGAAAATAAGAAAAATGTTATTAACTATTCAAAAATAACCATGAGGGATATCAAAATAATCCTTAACAAAAAAGAAGAACAATGGTATTCATGTAATTAATATAACTACTGATATAAGAAAGAAATCTTAATTTGAAGATATTTTATAGATTTAAACCAAAATAAAACGTTAGAATATAACAATGACATAAAATAACGACCAATGAGAATTAGCATAATTTAATAGGTAACCTTAGCAACTGAGATTTATTACCAAAAAACCATTGGAATTCTAATGACTTCATTATTGACTGACGTGGAGGGCAGATGTATGCAGCTCTCAATCCGAAATTAACTATAAAAACTTCAAATTTTTATAAACCAAGAAGGAAGAAGTATTGGAGAAACATTCCATACGACACCTGATGGAATAACCAGAAATAAAATATTTAAAAAATAAAAATTACAGTAAAAGAAGAATACTCCGAAGGAACGTAACAGACGACTCATCCCGAAGGAAGAAGGGGATCGACCTACTTCAACCTGAGAATACGAACGACTACGGAACAAGAGGGAAGCCGAACTTTAATTGAAACCATCTGAACGGGAATTGAGAATCATCCGAGGAAGGGAAGACGACTAGACCTATCCGGAAGAAGTAGACGAACATCGAAGAAGCCACAACGAAAACCCGATGAGTATAAACTAATAATTTCACTTAAAAATAAATTCCCCTTTATCCATAATAATGAGGTAAAATTTTCACTTCACTGATCACAATTTTGAAACAAGAACTGAAGTTAATTAAAATATCACTATTAATAAACCTTAATCAATTAACAACCTTTGAAATTGATTTATAATAAACTGTTAATGAACATAACTTGCTGACAAAATTCTAACCAAACACTATCCTAATTCACATTGCCGATAACTTACTTGAATGTATTAGTGTATTGAACATTGTGTACCTAGTTTTAAGAAATATTCTAATTTTGTGCATTTTAGCCGATAATCCAAACTTCTGTAGTCAAAAGGACATAACACCTTGAGACGAATAATAATTGTAAACAAACATATAAGCCATGCTGGCGTCTCGATATACGACTGAGCGATACCAACCGAGAAAATTGTAAAAGCCGGGATTAGTATAAAAATCTGTACTATTCATTAAATGTAATTGAAGGGATAATAGAAAGAAGGGTTAATAAATTTTCATGGTCTTCAACGCTGTATGTTTGATTCATAGAAAATAGAGTAATATAAGCAAATACTAAACTGAAAACGCCTACATACGGTAGTTAGCGAAATCGACACTGCAAGACAGCGTGGGCCAATCAGGTAACGAGGCGGCAAGATTCGAATCGAACCACGAGAGATACGGTTTGCCCGTAAGTATTAAGAAAAAGTATATTCCGACTCGTTATATACGATTAACTCTTCACAGAGTATCTGACAGATTATTACCCACAATTACACACTTATACTACGAACACAACGAGCGAAATAAAAACGCTCGTCACACATATTTATAATACGATTACAACGGGTGACAGTTAAACACCAATAAACGGATCTATTACAAAGTGACGCATCCAACGTGTGGCAGAATAACACGCATTCTACAAATAAACGCCACACACCAAACGAATATATTACAATATTCAGGAAAGTCAAAATTGCAGTCATATTTCATGTAATTACTTGAGCTCAAAACTATTCAGATCATAACATGTACCTAAAATAATATTGTAAATGAGAGAGAGTGAGTTAAAGAGAAAGAGTGTATGAAATAATGCCGGCAGCCAAACTGAGGCGTTGGTTTGTGTCTAGTATTAGAGCAGAATAAATCAAATAGAATCCTTTAATTATATTACTCTCTGCAGGGTAAAGAGATTTTCTAGTTAATCAAAGAATATAACGAGTATAAGAATAAGCATATGACCGCCATTTTGTTTTGGTCACGATAAAGAAGCCATTGTAATGTATGATGATTTAATCTTGCAAATTCGAAATAATAAAACTAAATTGATTTTCCACAATATTGATGTTGATCTCTTCATTTCAATCACCAAACTGTCTCTGTTTACGCTTAATACGAACTCTGGACCCAGCAAGAAACAAATATAATTATGTTGACACGTGCTTGAACAATTATGGTAAGTACCATAATTATTGTAAGATTACCATAATAAATAAATATACAAAAATAAGTATAAATGTGTATAGGAACAAGAATTTATGCTTGCTGATTCTTCAATGCCCGCTTTTTCCTTTGTTTGTGATAATCCCAAGGAACGGCCAGTAAAAGTGACTCCAAATGACGTTTGCTTTGTACTGTATAGTAATACCCTGGAATTACGCGATAGGAGGGAATGATGAAGAACACACAAGTCAGATTCACATAAGTTGGGATACAACATTGCATGTAAATACATATCAATTTTACTTAATTAGTATCAGTGGCTAAGAAAACATTTGTTTAAAAGAAAAGTATGTAATAAAAATTGTAGTTTTTCATACACATGAATACAAAATAGTATTAAAATAAAAATGTTACATAAAAAACATCCTGGCAGTGTCGCCAATTGTAAAGTTACTTAACTACTTTCAACTTACACACCCAGAATAGTACATACCTTGGCGATCTTTTCTCGCACCTACCTTATATTTCATCAGCACATAACAGGGTCGCCAGCATATTTGAGGTTAACATATGCGAACCATTTCACTCTGTGCATTAAATAACACTTGCTTAATTTAAACACTTTGTTTCCCTTGGCTCAGAAGATTCTAAAGCTCGATTAGGCGAGATTTGGATGCAGTAAACAGACTAGGTTTCAGCGCAATAATTACATTGAACCCTAACATCAAAACCCCCTGTCATCTAGGGTCATGGTGACATAGAAATTTGTTTTTATTTTCATTTTAGAACTTCAACGGGTGTTACCCCTATTTATCTGGTGATTAGTAAATCACCCAACATTGAACATACAGAATCATTAATTGAAAAGATTAATTTACTTAAATCTATTAAGGGGAACCAGTACTTCGTTTCCACACTCTCACTCACTCTCTTAAAACCCCCCTTAACTTTGAGATCTCATTATTATCTGAATATAATAATTAGTACTGGGTAAATGGTAATTTACGGTTGTTTGTTCGACCTATTTCTGAAAGTACTTTTCTGTAGAAGTTATTCCACATGTGGCGTCATTGTTCTTGCAGTTCAATTTTGTTCCAACACTCACTAAACTGTTAAAACTGTTGATTAATTTTGATGATTACTTTTGATACTCGAAGGGATTTATTTGTCACTGTTTTATATTCATTTTCACACTATTTTGTAGGCCTAAATCGACTTTGTCTGCGGACTGGGTTCAACCCCTCTGTACGGCGCTTTTAGGTTGTTCGAACTGGGCAGAATGGCGATCAGTCAGCGTATACTATATGAGCTGGTCACGTGGTTCCTCCCGCTCACCGCTTCCCTTCTCATCTGTTGTTCATTGAATGTGCTAGGACTTTTGTAAACGCCAAAATTGCGTTTCGTTATTGAAAAATACGTGGTCACGTCATGATATTACAGGCTTCCTGTAAGGAGGAAGTTTACAATATACCTGATGATGAAAGTTTACTTTCGAAACATGTAGTGATACACATTGAAAAACTACAAGACCGCAAGACGGACTATAAGGTATTTATACTTTTATAAATTTACAATTATTAATGCGGTCTGGAGACTATACATACATAATGAACAAGAGAATCAGTTTTACTTCGTTTAGATGAGATAGTTATTGTTTTAAATGTCTCACACACACACACACACACACACACAACAACAAATACAACAAGTAATAAAGACAACACATAACTGTAATATGTAAACATAACAGAAAACAATCCTAAGTTTCGTCTGTTGTAGTGATCGTAATCATGTATAGATTTAGTGCAAAACACGACTGTGCGTATTCAAGTCCTATATGTCAGTGACAAACGACAGTGGAATGATTTGAGCAGTGGTGGGGGAATGAAGTGGGAGGGGCGATGAAGAACCGTGGGAGTTGGGATAGCATAAGGGGGGAGTATTACTCTAAAATTTTTTGTCAGGTTCATTATTTACACCTGTGTCAGTATTTAATTAAAATATTAAGTAGTGTGGCAAGGTAGCGATGTTAAAGGTATAATCAGTAAGTGCAGCAAGCAGTCTAGTGGGATCTCCACATATATGAATTCTGTTCACCGCAGAAGGAAGTCGGACAAGTTTTAATACAACCTTTTAATTAGTACAACCACATAGTGATCAGTTTCATTTTGTCAACATAAACACTTTCACTGTATTATTGTTCCTTTCTACAAAAGAGTTTTCGTCCCCTTTTCTATTACCTGTGCTAAATAATGCAATTGTATCAATGCTTACTACACACTATCCATACTGCAAACAAATAGCAGAACTCATTTTCAGTTTACTTGCAATGTTGGCAACAAAGATGTACACCACTTCGGCTGTACAGAGAGACTATGCAGTTGTGGTTGATTAAAGGATATTCAGTATCATCAGCCATCCTGATAACAAAAATTTGCCTTTTCAGACTTTCCTTCTTAATAGTTGTAAGAATGTTATATTCATGGTTATATCGGTAAGATACAATTATGTTAGTGTTATATTCATAACATTTGTGTAATCAATATGTATTTTTGATAATCTTTCATGTATTTATTAGTATTGTGTAATGCTAAAGCCTGTGTATATAGGTTACATAATCTCGATCTGATAATCACAGTTCCGATTAGATCGTAACAGTAACGGAACAAGAAACTGTACCATAATAGTTGGTGCTACACTTTAATTATACAGTGAAATTGTGATAAAATGTTACACCGCATATCAAAAATAAAACGTAAAGCGAGTTATCGTTACATAAGGAATTCTAAATACAGTCCATTAATTTTATCACAGTTTTGAATGCTGAATCCTTACAAAGACGAGGTTTGCCAGTAGAGAACACAAACAGTTAAGAAAAACTTAAAATTAGAATACTTTACTTTATATCGAATTCAATTCTGAACAATACTTAATTAACTCATTGTTCATTCTGTTTGGTCGGACAAATTTCTTATATTGGGGAAGATGCTATAATATTCACATTACATCATATATTACGTAGGCTGTCACAGCTGGAGTCGATGTTTCAGTCATACCTCCGGAGGCCATCTTCAGTAGAAAAACGTTCAACAGATGACAAGTTGAACCCACCACACTGTTGAGAAGTATAGTAAGTATTGCGTACTTCTCAACAGTGAGGTGTGTTTGGTTTGTCATGTCATCCATCAAACATTTTTCTACTATCTGTCTAACTGTTTATAATAATATTACAGTATATTGTTATTAGCACTGTGTATCAATTACTGTATTTGAAAAAATGTGGAATGACGTGTTTCAATTCCTTTATTACATAGTTAATGGGAAACAGAAATAATATTGTATTATATTATTTTAATTATATTAATTATTATATTATTATAAGTCACCAAATGATTCTATGCAACTTACGGAAAACCAAAAGAAAATTTTATGAAGTTTACTTCAGTAAACACAATAGCTTCTCCAGTAGGTGACATTGGTTTATTGCGACTACGTCCGACTTCTAAGAAATTTATCTAGAATTGTCCAATTGTGTTGTACTTTAAACCATTATTACAGTACTGTGTAAATCTTTCTGGCCTCATAAACTCTCATGGTTGATCGACAAGCGTGTAGTTAGTGATAAAGGTGGTGAAAAAATGTGTATGGGCAAGATCAGAGGATTGAGTCCGCGAATTACTGTGACAGTCGTCTTAGCACCCTGGAGTGCTGATGTTGTCCGGGTTGGTGCTGATGAAGAATCATTTAAAACGTCGTAGAGATGCCGTGTGTTTGCAGCACAAGTAAGCGTTTGCAGTGTGTGGAAATAAGGTTTTGTGTTTTTTTTTCGCATCATTATAATCTGGGCTCCAGCTATCTTAAGAGTTTGCCTGCACGATCTGTTGATCAGATGCTGTTTCTACTCAGTATACTGGGACCTGACTTATGGTTCAATTGTGTAGTAGGCCTACCAGGAGGAAAGTAGAAATTTTAGAAATAAATATTTTTGATAAAATAATATTTGGTGCAGACATTCCACAGCCTCTGACTGCAACCATCCAACCATACTGTGCATGGTTTGATGGGAGTGTAGCAACAGGACTGTTGATGATTTACTTTCCTATTTTGACCTTCAGAGTGTGTTTGGTGGCCAAACAATTGCCGTACAGCTGTCAGTGATACTTGTGGTGTGTGAAGTTGAAACCAGGCATTTGCAGTCATTGTGTAAACGGTGGAGTTTTTCAGCAACAAAGGTTTCCAGTGTTTCAACATACCGAGCCGGCGTAATGGTAGTCGCAAGGGCGTTTCGTCCTCAAAATACACTGCATGATGATACACCATGCCACAAGGTAACCTTGACTCTGTGCAATGGATGCTGGTATAACTTCGGATTTCGTTGGTCCCAATAAGTAAACATTTTGCTTATTTAGGTAGCCATTTAGGTGGAAATAGGCTTAATTAATGAATTCATAATTTTTGTTTATCTCTTTGAGCATTCATTTACAGAATTGTCATTGCATTAGGTGATCATTAGGTTGAAGAAATTCTTGTGGACGATCTGCAATTTGTTCGAATGGTAATGTGAATACTCTGACAATATTCTATGAACATTCGACGCTGCCTGATGAATTGAACACCATGGGCTTCTCATAACAGCAGCTTGAACAGTTTCCACATTCTATGGTATACAGACATTTTGCACCATGCTGAAAGGCTTCTTTTTCATTTCCGAATTTTCATTTCCATCATAACATAACTAAATGGCAAGATGGCACTGCTTGGTTTCATGTGTATATATGAAGTATGCATGTGGGAATTAAATGACATGACATGTAGTTATATAGTTACTACAGTATATAACTTTATATAATCAAACCAAAGCGCTACTGATCACCTAGACTTTCCAACATACTTTTCAAAATTTCATGTTTCTCTGAGACACTCGGTACATTAACGAGGATTGAAAAAAATTTATAATAGAGAGATATACTGTTGTCGAGAGTTTCATCAAGTCAATAGGAATGTTATATTGCATTAAAGGAATTGAAGACAGGGCGAGAACATTTGATCGTTTTAGAGGCAATTGCATTATTAATCATTGTACAGAAAATTTATTGTATTAGTAACATGTGTGCAAATGTGCATAACTTATATATGCTGTCACTCTTAATGTGTACATTACCTAATTGTTCAGAATATAAGGTGACCAAAATGATCTCAAAAATGGGGATAACAACATTTTTGAGAAGGTAAAGAAAAAAAGTGATGATCAGTAAGCATAGCATATAAATAAGCTCTTATAAGAGCAAATAAATAAGCTCTTGTCAGTAAGGATAGAGGATTTAAATGGATGTGTACAATGTGTTTGATTTGTTATTAATGAATTGGATTTTAATCACTGTTTCCGCTTTGCATAAAAATGTTTAGTAGACAGATGCAAAAAAAAAAAAAAACAATTCTCAGTATATAATTGTATACAGTACTGCACACAGTCTATTATAAATCACTTCACTTGTTTATTATTTATGTGTAGTTTGATCAATTTTTGTAAGGCGGATTTTATTTAGTCTAAACGTGCCCTTGCTATAGATCTCAGTTGACTTGACTAACAGTTCACTTTTTTAGTTATTTTCTCTATGTTAGCAGTCTTCATAACAACTTTGTCAAATTTTGTTGCTTCCCTGCTATATACACTTTTTCCTCGAACGAGGCCTTTCGGTTTTGCAACCATTATCAAGTTCTTCGTACAACAACCTAGGAAGAACAAGTTGTTGTAGGAAGAACTTGATAATGGTTGCGAAACCGAAAGGCCTCGTTCGAGGAAAAAGTGTATATAGCAGGGAAGCAACAGAATTTGACAAAGTAGTTCACTTTTTACTGACGTGTAAGATTCGTGATTAGTTTTTTTTTATAGTAATTACTATATTCGATCAGTTCCATGTTAACATAAGTTACAATAAGAGCGGTATTGCAATTAACAGTAGAACCAAAGATAAGTTAATTTGGGTCCTTAAGTTATTTAAGTTACTGTTCAAGTTTCAAGTTGATGATGGTTTGCGAAGCTTAAAGGTCAAATAAATACGCAGCCTACTGAAAACACAGTGTTCCTGAAAACAATGTTAGAAGATAGCAACAGCAAAAATTCGATAGCCTATAAGTTGTTCAACAAGAAAGCCTTTTCAAGGAAAAGGAAGCTGTAGTTGAAAATGTTGTAGCCTTTGTAAATGAAAAACGGAATCAGGGTATCCCTGTCATGAGAAATATGATATAAAAGAAAGAAAGAAAGGTAGCTAGAAGTTTAAATACGCCAATAGATGCAAATATTTTTAAAGCAAGTACCGGCTGGTGTTAGAAATTCTTATTTTGCAGCGGATTAGTGTTCAGAAGACGCACTGCATTAGTCCAACAAAACTGGTAAGCAGTGTAGTGTAATAATTTTACTTTTAAGATGGTGTGTGTAAAATCAAAAATATTTAAAGTAGCCCTTTTTTTTTTTATTTCAGCGATACTATTGTCAAATTTCTTTCATTACACAAAAAATAAACTTTTTGAAAATTGTTGTAAATATTTTAGGTGAACTGGTATTTGTTTACAATGCCGATTTCAAATATGACCTCCATATTTTCCATCATGTTTTTTTATGAGAAAGTATTAAGATTTTTAAAAATGACGCATAATGAGATTTTTGTTAAATTAAGTTTTATTAATACAAAATGTTGGCAAATGATTTACAACTAAAATCTGCCAACAAAATCTTAAATATTGTACAAAAATTATTTAAATTTAAAGTTCATGGTACAATTAAAAGCCTTTATAGTACGTTTTACCCAAAGTTCCATTGGGTACTTTCCTCTTATGCTCATTCTATGGGTCGTTTCTCTAGAACATCCTGCAGTAGTCAGCAATCATATTTACATTCCATCTTCCCAGATATCTTCTTTACATTTCTTTAATAGCTTGATGGAATCTTTCACCTTTGCTCTTCACTTATTACACCAAGGTTTTTTCCAGAAAATTGTCCAAATGCAAATCCAAGAAATGTACTATTAACTTTATACGACATCTCAGTTCTTTACACTTGTTCAACTTGCAAATGGATACAACCTCTTGAAGCCATTTTAAGTTAAAAGCTAAAAACGGGGAAAATTGAAACCTAATTCTGTATTGTCACTACACCACAAACAAATGATGAGTGTTCTCCACTGAGATATACAAACCACTGAGGAACAGAATAAAGCAATAGTGTTATAGTTGGAACCGGGCTAGATTTGTAGGTGCCTGAATGCACACAGGACTCAACTTGTATCCGTTTCTGTTAAACATTTTTGTAGTGGTGTACATTACCTTTGCACATTATTCTTTTTATTTCTGGTATGTGTGAAAAGTACACTATTGATTACTTTAAAATGTCTTAATAGGTATTTATAACATTCAAACAAACTACCATTAAATTATCTGGATTTTATCAAAACATCAATATAAAAATACAGGATGGATTTTTTCCACTATTTTTCCCGTAATCAGCACCCCAAAAAATTATAAAGCTGTCCTGTTAGATTTAAGACAGTTTTACCATTACAGGCTTGTATTATTCTTCTGTGCTATGTAAACACACAAAAAAGGTTGTGAACAGTGATCAAACATTGTTACAGCGTTTAGCTTGCATGCGCCATCTGAACCATGCAGTTGAGTAGTTAGTGTTATAACATAATAAACCACTAAAAACAAAAGGAAGAAATACATGTTGTTACTCAGTTTTATTTACAGAACACAATTTTGTACTGGAACTTAAGTGTTTATCCATTACCAAGTTATTACAAAGGATGTTCACGTCAATCCAGGACTATTAATTTTTAATGAATATAGAACACATTTATGATAGTAAAAAATACTTTTATTTCTCGATGTAATCCCCTGCTACATTTATCCCAGCGTTTCACTAGTGCCTGGATACTCGCAGTGTAGAAAGATTTGTCGTTATGTCGAAACCAAGATAGTACTGACTGCTTCACCTCATCGTTGCTGTTGGAATGCTGGCCTCCCAGAAACAACTTCAAGGGCCCGAACAGGTGAAAATTGTTGGGAGCGAGGTCCGGACTGTAAGGGGGGTGTGGCAATAACTCCCAGCGTGCATGTCATGTGGTGGGTGGTATGCGGGCGTGCATTGTCCTGCAGAAACAGAACGCCTGTAGTGATCGCACCAGGCCGTTTTTTTTTTTTTTTTTTTTGAGAGCATTGTGCACATCTTCAAGAACTTTGCAGTAGTACTCAGAGTTAATATTGACTCCACAGGGTAGAAAATCGACGTGAATGATGTCATTTTTATCCCCAAAAATTGAGGTCATAACTTTGCCTGCAGAAGCAATTGTTCAAAATTTTTTGGGAAGTGGTGAGTCCACATGCTTGCACTGCTTTGATGCACGTTTTGATCCCGGGGTTAAATGATGGACCCACGTTTCATTGCAGGTAACAGTTTGATCGAGAAAAAGCTGGCCTTCTTTCTCATAACGTTGCTTTAACTCCTTGCAGATTTGCAATCTTCTTTGCCGGTTGAAAGCAGAAAGCTGTCTTGGTACCCTACGTGCACTAACCTTACTGAACTTCAGATGCTTGTGAATGATTTTGTTTACAGTTCCCACAGACACATTGATTTCTTTTGCAATTTGCTGACAAGTTATCTGCCGATTGTCAAGGATCAGTTCTTCCACTCGCTGAATGCTCATGGGAATGACTACTGTAGGCTCCGAACCACCTCAACCGGTATCGTCACTCACTGATATACAGCCTTCTTTAAAATGTTTGCACCACTCAAATGTTTTACTGCACCTAAGAGTCTCATCACCGTACTGCGCAAGGAGTCGCGAATAAATCTCACTGGATTGTACGCCTTCATTCATGAGAAATTTCATTACAACACGCTGTTCCACGTGTGCATTGGACGCCATGTTCTTTACGACTGACTGTTGTTATTGTTTAATGTGTAAACAATATAGCGTGCCATATGGTAATAGCTGACACTTGTACTTCATATGTATGACCAACAGAATGCGAGGAATCTCCATTTACACTCTAGTCTAACAAAAGTCCCGGATTGACGTGAACGTCTCTCGTAGAATTCTCCATATGAGTAATCTAAGTAAGCATATATGTAGGTTATATAAGTATTTTTTCTCCAACTCTGTTATTTGTTTGCCTCCTGTTTAATTTTTCATGTACACATGACATAGAAAAATAAGTAAAAGTTTTGGAACACCTTCCATAATATTAAAAAATATTATAATAAAAAAAATTCTTCAAACGTAGTCCAAATAAGTTTGGAGCAACATTATATTCAGTACAATACGGAAATTTGTACTGTTTTTAGATGTGAAGATGACAGTAAATTTTGTCACTAAAATAAATATTCAAATATATTTTTAGTTAGTTTACTAAAAAACCCTTTCATCATTTACCTAGTTCACTCATTTTGACAAGGATTTATAATCCTAGTGTTTAATAAAACTGCCAGAATGTAAAGCTATATTTCATTAATTAAGATAATGATTCAGTTAGCCAATTTAATCAGTGGGCTATGTTTCCAACAGTTTTATCAAAAAGTGGCGCTGAGCCATGAACACAAGCTGCTACGGTAATGTAGTATAGTTCACAATTACGTTAACATTTTAAAAATATTAAAACATTTTAATTGTTAATTATTTGTTTTGTCTTTTGTTTCCAGTAAAGTTAGTACAAGTACAATTTGTAAGAAATGTGAACAAAATGTTAAACTTTATGGTAAACCTTCTGCTTGTGAATACTGTAATATCATCGCCGCTTTCATCGGTAACAAATGCCAACGGTGTACTAACTCGGAGAGAAAGTATGGACCGCCTGTGACTTGTGAACAGTGCAAACAGAAATGTGCATTTGATAGGAAGGATGATGACAAAAAGGTATAAAAATAATTTTAAATACGATTGAACGGTGTTGAGAGTGAGAGAGAAAAGGAGTGTTTATGTATGTATACATGTGTATAGAATATGAGTACAGTAAGAACTCAACATAACTTGAAAAATGTGTTCCACAACAAAGTTGTGTAGCTCAACCGTATTGATTTCTGTGTAAAAACACACTGAACAGTATAATTTACTCTAAATTATATAATTTAGTTGTAAATTCTTCTTCCTTTAGCAGTGCTTTTATTTTTGGCATGTTGAAAAAAAACACCATCCTTAATTTTTGCTTTGCTCAGTCATAGGAACTTGTTTCTTAAGTACATTATGACTTCTCCTTCTTTACTTAGTTAGTTAGTGGAGGCCTTAAATTCCTAGGTGGAACATAGGCCTCGACGAAATTTCTCCAGCATGTTCTGTCCACTGCCAAGGGCCTTCACCTCCCTCCATGTCTTGTTGACACCAGCCAGCTACCTTGTGGATTCCAGTTTAGTGCATGTCTAGCAATATTTTCTGGTGGTCTTCTCAAGGTGTGCCCTATCCACCTCCATTTTCTTCTCTTTATCTGTAGTTGGATGAGACTCTGACTTGTGGCCTCCCGTAGATCTCTGTTCGAGATGGTCTTGGGCCACCAAATGCTCATTGTGTACCTCAGACAACGGTTTATGAAAGTCTGTAACCTTGTCGTGATGTCCTTTGTCACTTTCCAGGTCTCACATCCATACAGCAACACCGATTTGACATTTGAGTCAAATATTCTGAGTTTTGTCTTCCTGCATATATGGGGTGATCTCCATACTGGTCGTAACTGTGCAAATACTGCTTTTGCTTTATTTATACAACTTATCACATCCCTAAGAGGACCTCCATCCTGACTAACCATGCTACCCAGATAGCAAAATTCCTTTACCCTCACTATAACACTTCCGTCTATTATCAAATCAGAATTATTTCTATGTTTTCTTTACTTAGGGCTTTCACTAATGTTTTCAACAACCACAGTGTTGGATATAATGGAGAAAGGTAAACATCTTTGGGGTTCACTAACGATTTATGGGAAATATTCTGTAAACCCGGAATAAAATTGCTTCTTTGAGGCCAGTCTTTATGAACAAAGTGGTTAGTTCTGTCGCAGCTGTTTGTTTTTCATTAAAAAAAAGCAAAACATAGTGTAGCCTGGTGCATTACTAGTAGAAGACCTATCACTTTTTAATCCCCACATATATGCCTTTTGTGTTTTTTGTTATGCCAGTGACCTTAACAACTGGTGGATATTTTTATGTTTCCTTCATGTGTACAGAATATACAGTGGGCCAAGGGCACTGAAGGGTAGGTGTTACCGTTATGTAGGAGTTCCACTTTTAAGAATCATTGAACAAATGCTGTTCTTATGGAATGTGAGTATGCCCTAAAGCTAAAAGTAAATCATCTACATTGCAACAGAGCTCTGTACTGCTGCTGGAAGGAAAGTATATTTCAAATTCTGCGTGTCTGTCGATATAAGGTCACTGTAAATGTTTATCAATAAGATTCCAACCTTATAAACAACACCGTAATAGCTCTGACTGGGCATTGGGCTTTTGAGAGGTTTAGTCTCTCATCAAATCGTGTAACTCTTCTCAAGTTATAAGATGAGATGTAGATGACACAATGCAAAGTCTGGATCATTATTATTGCCATCACCTTGTTTGTGGTTGTGTCAACTTCATCATCACTAAGTATCCAGGTTGCTGGAGGAGTAGAAATCTGAAAACTCATCATATTGCATAGGTCGTAGAGTGGAATCTAAATTCAGATAGTTAATTTAGCAGAGAAACCTTTCACACTAGTGAAACAAGAATAACAAGAACAACAACAACACTATATAATAATATGTAACATGGTCTTCCCGCTCTCTCCATATCATAGGCCTGGCAAATGGTCATGTACCTTGAAGCCAATTTCTTAAATTCCTTGCACATGTGCTACAACTTGTTTTAGGAGCCCAAGGCTTATCTTGGTGACCTGTTTTGCTCCAAAATACAGTTCGTAAACCTTGTCCAAAACAGGAGTGAGGTTTATGTTTTTGTGATCTTAGTGGTACTTCACCAAAATAAAACAAAATGTAACACATTATAAATAGTTTGAAACATATATTTACATTAATTTAAACAAACTAATGTATCACAAGTTTATAAATACTATTGTTTTAACACAGTATTCTTCCTGAAAGCTGGTATCTCATGTATAAAAGAAAAGCCATTACTTGCAAACTCAAGATGCCAGGAGGTTCTATTAACTCCATGGTTATCTCACGGATAGCAACACTATTCAGAATAATAATAACAGTTTGTTTGAGATTAGATAAATTAATTTTGTTTTTTTAATTTTTTAATGACAGAACAGTAATATACAAGAAAAAAGATTAAAATCACAATTTTAACACTTGAAAACGTAACTTTAAGAAGGTAGGTGATAGAGGAAAGCTAAGTTCAAATTTGGCAGTTTCATGGAAAATACATATAAAATACCTTTTTTCATTGAGAGGATATATCGTGTATTGTGTAGTGTAATTTGTACATCTGTATGTTGTTCTCTGTTTCTACAATGAGTAATTCTACAGTGGAAGCCATACGAAAGAGAAGATGATTGAATTACAATGAAAGTATCATGTGTGTGTGTGTGTGTGTGTGCGCGTGCGCGCGCGCGTGCGTGCGTGCGCACACTTGCATTGGTGCAAGCACATCTGTGCACACATGATGTCAGTTTATCAGTATGGATTTTATATTATCGCTGTTAATTCACAAAAGAAAATTTTTAATTAATAACACTGAATCACTGTAAGTATGCCAGAGTAACTGGGTCCCTGTTGAATTACTGTATCATAGTCAGTTATGATGAACTGAAACTAGTTATGCTAAAATTGAAGTCTGTTATGATGAACAGTGTTTACAATCTTGCCACACAGAAATTATTAACTTGGAAAGAATTAGATTATATTAAGATTGGGTCATTTCATGAGTCATCAGTTTTTTTTTACTTGTCCCACGGGTCACTGACTGAAATGTATTACTGGCTTTTTCTTATTACACATAAAGGTCACTGCTGTTCTTCTCTGTTTTGTTTTCATTCTGTCTCCACCTTCTGTAGCTCATGTATTCTGTCATGTTGGCTTGTTCTATTCTTCCTCATCTGTACACCGATAGTACCCAAAGTATTGCTGTTCATAAGTAATTATTTGTTAACATAGTTGTGACTTGTCCATGCCATTAATCGACTTAATTTTATTCTTCAGGATTATGTATCTGCATCCATTGATTCTTGAATTCATTGTATTCTATATTCTTTGGCTGCTCTTTTCTGTCTTTTACCTTCCTCATATCTTGTGTCCAGGTAAGTCCACTATTTCAGTGTTTTGTGTTTTCTGAGTCATCTTTGTCTTTAGCCCTATTCTCCTGTTCTCACCACATGCCTAAACTCTCTCTCCACTTAGTGTCTCGCTTTTTTTGTACGTTCTTATGTCTAAACTTTTTTTTTTAATTGTTTCATTCTCAATCTCAGGTATCCATTCTAGTAAACCTTGAGTACCTCCTTCGTTGTGAAGAATGGATTATGTAACGTTTTCTATAATACTAAATCAGACTCTGCTAATTCTATTTGATATTTCCAAGTCTGTTTTCTCTGTTCAACTTTTATCACATTTAGATATTTAGTTTGGTTCCTTTTCTAATTTTCTTGCCTTGTACCATTAACTATACTCCCTCTTTTGCTCTGGTCTGTCTGCCATTATTTCTACCTATATTAAGATTATTCAGTTAACATAACTACTTGCAATTAGAATGTTAGTGATGTTTTATCTTTGTTGTATATTTATGACAATTTTAAATATGGTATATGCATAAAATTTTTCCACGTTTCTTTTCTCTGTACTTATGAATATAATGGAAATTGTGAACATTATGTCGTGTTGAAAATAAATTGTTAGATTAAAACTAACTTTCACTAAGTAGTTGCATTAAGTAATGATTGTGATAATGTGATACTTATGGATTTATAGAATTATTGACAAACAAAGAAAAGTAATGTAATACTAACAGAATAAAAATACATATACAAAGTCTCAAAATTTTGGCTGTGGTCTAAAGTTGCTAGCTGCAAACGGTTCAGCTGTAACCATTGATGGTTATTGACTGCGATAACTTGGTCAGTGTTAGAGCCTTTTGTTACAATGTTATGCACTGAAGATTGCTGTTGAAGATACGGTCAAAACGTTTGCAGCCAACAACTTTAGACCATGGCCTTACAGCCCGGCAAGCCAAAATTCTAACTTTGTCTGTGGCTGTGAAAGCTTCAGACACCAATATACAAGTCTGTTTACAAAGTATCCATCCAACCATATAATATTCTAAAGGAAAAGGGAACGTAGCACAGTGAGACCTGAATCTCCTTCAAAGTACTCCTCTTGTGACTTTTGCACATGTGTCCCAGTGTCTAGTCTACTTACTCAAAACATTGTGCAGAGTTCTCTTCTGCAATTATGATAAGTTGTCGTGTCACATTTTTTGTAATCTATTTACCATCTGAAATCTCCTCCTCCCTTTCAGCTACAATTTTAGCTTTGGAGAGAGCCAGAAATTAGAGGGGGGCCAAATCAAGACTGTAGCATTGCTGAGTAACCTGTGTGATAATGATGTTTCCCTTAGAAATCCCTTACCAGGTGCATGTGCATGGTCATGGCGTCACCACTTGCTCACAGCTGCTTCCATTTTCTTCTTATTATATCCTCAGCTTGAAGAATTTCTGTGTAGGTTGCCTGATCTGAAAAGTGTACTAATGATGAAAAAACATCATCATTCTTCCGGGTTGAAAAAACATGGGCTTGATATTGGATTAACTTTGCCATGCCTTCTTTGGATGAGGAGACTTTAGCAACTTTCATTAGGAAGACTGGGCTGTGGACCCATGACCTGCTTACAGTTACTACCTTTTTTTCTAAGCGCTAACCAGTATTACAAAAATCTGAGTCATCATTTATATTTTGGAACAAGTCCCCTGCAACTGCAGCATGAAATTTCTGCTCCTCTTGTGACAAGAACCATGGAACAATTTTGCAGCCCACGTGGTAGTCACAAGGTCTCGTAAATAGTAGTCTGTGAAATTACTAAATCTTCTTCTAACTCGTACACTGGCAATCGCTGATTTTGTTGACATTTTCAGCTCCACCCAGTAAACATTTCAGAGATTCTGCCGAATAACGGTCTTCCAGAATGTGGATTGCTTTCTACAGCTTCCTGGCCATCTTCAAAGTGTAAACATGAATACAAATTTGCTAATCTACTCTCTCAGTCATTGTGAATGCAGCGGTCATACAAAATACAAGCTTACTTTATAACATCTCACTGCCAAATGAGGGGTCTGATAGAAATATGACAGTTTATGCATGTGCGGTGAAATCTTCAGCAATTGGGTTCCAATTTCATGAAGGTATATGGTGCACCATATTGAGATAATCAAAATAGATGGATACTTTTCAGACAAATCTCATAAAGAAAGACTGAAATCCCTTACAAATATTTGTTTCAGTACTTAGAGGATAGAACAATTTCAGAGTAGACTAAATTAAAATTATACAAAAGTAGTATGTCCCAAGTATAATTTATTGTTCAGATAAACATGGGACATGAAATAATTAAAATAATATGCCAGCCAAAATAGATTACCTGAGGCAAATTGTAGCAAGTTAGAAATGGAACACTGGGAGAAAACTTGAATATGGGCATGCACATTGCATAGGTAACTGAAAGTCAGCAAATTCATGACTTTCTTGAAAAAGATAGAGATGCTCATGAAGGTAGATTACTGTAGAAATAACCAAAATTTCTGGCTGACGAAAAGAGGAATGGACCTCAGTTGACTACGCAGAAAACAAAAACAATAATTTTTGTTGTTAAGAAGTAAGATACGTCTAGAGATAATGTGATTTTGATATACAAAATGAATGAAAGATCTTAGATAGCTTTTGTAGTGGATGCTTGCTGAAAGAAGAAAATGAGGGTGGCTGAAAAGTTGGAGGGATGATAACTGATTTAGCTATGAAGAAAGAAAATTAAAAGAAGAAATTGGTTGTGATAAACAAGAATGGAGACTGGTGACGAAGAGGTAGCAGAGGCTGTAGTGTGTGTGTGTGTGTGTGTGTGTGTGTGTGTGTGCACGCTTGTAATTTTTAAGTTTTGACAGAAAGTGTTAATACCAAAGTATTGTTCAGTAGGCAAAGCCATTAACAGGAATTGTGTAGAATATGATGTGTATTAAGTGCATTTAATATGTATAAATGAATATTAGTTAGAAATAAATTAATAAATTACCTTAGATTCGTCATGTGACTTTGTTTTATTATTTAGAATTACACGTTTCGGAACATATGTTCCATCATTGGATTCCTTTACTCAGTTGAGATTGTCAAATGTTAAAGTCACAAACACAATTGTTAAAAACATGTCATGAAGGCTGACCGGATAATTAAGGAGTATCCGGTATCCGGTCAGCCTTCATAGGGTGCGCACCCATAATGACGTGTGTTTTTAACAATTGAGTATGTGATTTTAACATTTGACGATCTCAACTGTGTAAAGGAATCTGATGATGGAACATATGTTCTGAAACGTGTAATTCTAAATAATAAAACAAAGTCACATGATGGATCTAAGGTAATTTATTAGTTTATAAATAACAAAGTGACTTGGATACCGATAATAGTATGTTTGTCTAATTAGAAATGTGTATTTTTTTTTGTTCATATTTGTCAGTAATATTCTTTGTTACTGGGTGTGTAACAAAAATTTAAAAAAAATTAATTGTTTTTGTACTTGTTTCTTATAGATGGTAACAGAAGTTTACTCCGCTCGATTTGTATTAACAAAATGTGAAGATGGTGGTACCTGTGTTACCAAAATTCCTGTTGAGTATTGCACAGCCATTCCTTTTTCCTTTTTTTTTAAACCTTTTCCTATGTACGACGGATACAGTCCAGTTCCAGTAATCCAAATTGTAAACGTTCAGAGTACACGAATGTACTACCAGTCATTGTAAAGAATGAGTTAAAGAAACATAAAATAACAGTGGCTTTCAAAACCACAAATAACATCAAAAAACGTTTGGGACAAAGAACTCACATCCCGGATGAAGAGAAAACTGGAGTATACAAGCTTGACTGCGATGACTGCGACAAATTTTATATAGGACAAACGGGCAGACAATCAGCCGAACGTTTTAAGGAACACCTACCCAAAAGTGATATCTCGAAAACAAGATCTAGTTACGCTCAAAATTTAATGCTGTATAATCATAAGTACTCAGACCTCCACACAAACTTTAAACTGCTTCATAATTGCAAAAAAGGTGCATACATGAACGCTGTGGAGGAATATGAGATATACAAGGCTTCAAAGTTACAAGCGGACCAACTACTAAATGATAAAGTTTCATTTCGATCTAATCTACTGTACAACACAGCCATCGATATCGATGTGTCCACGGGCAATGATAACAGTCATACAGGATAAAGTACAACAGTTAATCGTTGGCAACGAGACGATGCGCATCGGACTGTGCCGAGACTATATCAATGTAAATTATGTGTGGTGTTTTTATGTGTTTTAAGTATTTGACGACCCCGTTCAGGTGAATTTGATGTTTTTGTAATATTAAAACCTGAAGATGAGGATTTATCCTCGAAACGCGTCGTTTTAGAAATTAAAACAGATAAGTCACAAGACGGAAAGTTAATACAGGTAATGCCTAATATTAATTCTAATTAGTTAATAAACATGACTTGGAGACAAATAAAACAAAATGAATATAAACGTTCAACCGTGTTGTTTTAGTGTTGCACTTCATAATTTTTTGTTTGTGTTAATTTATGTTATAATATTAAGTACTAAATAAAATGCAGACAGTGAGTAAAAATGAAATTCTGTTATAACGACTGTAACCTTCAGCATACTGTTAACAAAATTCTATTTAAAATAATATTTTGTACTACTGTATTGTATTATAGTGTTATAAGGATTGATGGTTGCATGGATTAAAATCTTAAAACAGCATAAGAAATCATTAAATACAATAAAAGTTAGGTAGTCAGGAATTTCTGTTTGTATCAAACAAACTATATTATAATTGTTCTTTTCTTTCCCACATACAGCCAGGACAAATTATGCACAACAGTATAATAGAACAGCTAAATATTTAGGAATTACATTAGACGCAAAACTTAAATGGAAGGAGCACATCAAAAAGAAAAAGCAGGAGTTGAATCTAAAGTTCAAGAAAATGTATTGGCTCTTGAGAAGACAATCCCAGCTGTTAATCCTTAATAAATTGCTGTTGTATAAGCAAGTGCTAAGCCTATCTGGACCTAGGGATACAGCTCTGGGGCTGTGCATAGAAATCAAACCTAAATATAATTCAAACATTTCAAAACAATGTGCTTCGGTGCATTGTTGAAGCACCATGGTATGTAAGAAATGACAACTTACACAGGGATTTAAAAATTGAACTTGTCATTGAGGAAATAAAAAAGCAGGCAGTGAAGCATGGGCAACGCGTCTTGCAGCATGTACACCCTGGGATACAGCGACTGCTGGATACAACTAATGCAGCTAGAAGGCTGAGACGAACTAAACTACTTGATCTGATGGATATTAGTTAAATGGGGAGATTATAGCCAATGGGTTATATCTCTTGATTAGTGTCTGTAATTATGAAATGTATGTTACTAGATGGGTAGTACTCAGTTGTAATAAAAATAAATATAAAAAAAGTATAATAAGAGTCACCGAGTTAAATGAATAATAAATGAGTCCAGAAATTTACAAAAACTTTGGAATCACGTACTAAAATAATGAAATGTCTCGCTCTGCATAAAATTGTTTGTTAAACTTCTGACTATATAACACTATAAACAATTGCTATTCAAAGTTGCAAAACTAACTGCTGCGGATGAATACAATATTGTTGTATACCCAACACAATTGTATAAGGCTTACAAGGGTGTTATTGGCTGTATAAGGCTTCTCGTCCAGTGAAATTTGGAACTTGCGAATTATGATTCTACCCAACTCATACAAAAGCTGTTTGTTTGAAATCATACAAATAATCGATGTCCACTGTCAGAGTATTCACCTGATTCTTTAATTCCAGCCATGGCACTTGTGTATTATTGTAATCTGTGTGCTTTGGAAACACCTCCGATAGGAAGAATGAGGCACAAGAAATGCCAGCAAAAGTGGGTGAATGACATTTTATAGTATTGGAATCAGTTTGACAAAATTTCTCATTTAGGTAATTCCATTTCAGATCAACCAATGATGTTGCTAACTTTTTTTTTAATAATGTTATACTATTGGTTTCTACATCATCCAATGAGTTTTCAAACCAATATTTTATTTTTATTTTCATAATCAATGGTGTTTTTCTTGGCACCCATTAGGTTTTGAAAGATCGGTTGTTTTCAGCATGTTTTGTGCTTTGCAAAAATGGAAATTCACTTTTTCACTTTTAAAGATGTCAGCTTGAAACAAGGACCATCTTAAATAATCTGTATAAAAACATCTTTAATTTTTGTTTTAATTGCATAATCTAGCAAGATTTTGAGGAAATTGCATAAAACTGAAAATGGAGTTTTCTGTACAGGTGAACAACTTTAGAATGAAAACTTTTATGCAAATAAAAGAAGACTCACCTTTAATAACTTTTTTGTTTGATGACTCCGTGAAGACTTCATATGGTACTGCATGTTGCACAAGTTTGAAGTTGGAGACTTTTGTCCACATGTTTTTATGAGCCTTCACATTTTCAACGTTGTGTACAAATAGCTATTTTCAAATTGTAATATGTCAAAACGAACCCAAGATAAAAATCTGAAATTTCTCAAAATACTCTTCTAAATAACTTCATCACTGAGTCTTGTAGTAGAGTAATAAAATTTTAATTTCAATAATTAGACCTACAAAATGGGTCAAATTAAATATTGAATCTAGCAGTTCAAAATAAGTTTACATCACATTAAAATCAATAGGAAGATTTGTACACTTTAAAAACACTGGAAAATTCATAGAAAAGTAGAATATATAAATTTAAAATATATAAAGTAGAAATTGTTAATAAATATCTTTGAATATCAAAACAATAATAGAATAATAAAGACACCAAATTTAAAAACTTTTTAACTTAACATATTTACATGAATACTAAATTAATTGAATTATCTTTTTAAATAGTATGATTAAAATAATGTCAGTAACAGAAAATAAACTTGTTCAATCCTTCATGGTTGTTATTATTATTATTAAAGTCGAACCTCTATATAACAAAATTGAGAATCCCGGAAAAAAATTCATTAAATAGAGGTTTTCGTTATATAGAGGTATAAAGCATTTATAACAAGAATTCCCCGTCTAATTTTTTTATGAATGTTGTTTCACGTTCTATAATGAATTAATGAATTACGTACCGTTATTTTTCTTAATAGCGCATACTAAAAAAGTAAATGTATTTTTTATGTCATGCTTTACATATTACGCTGTGTCCTAGGTGAATGCGGGCACGTGCGTTGCGAGCACCGCAGTTATCGCACGCATCGCACATAGTTGCGGGGAAACCGGAGGTGGCCAATGTGCCTGCGTGCGATTAGTTGTAATCTTCCTGACATCAACATGTCGTGCAGTTCGGTGCGCTCCATTTTATTAATGGAAAATAGTTTTTTAAAACTGAAAATATTAAGGAAACTTAGGCGACGCGATAGCCAAAATACTCACATAATCTATAGGAACAGGTTGATTTATGGCGAATTTCATCATTTGTATTCTGTATTGTCAGCTACGAGAGGATGAAAACACATTCCATCAATACACCAGAATGTCATTGAATACCTTCGATTATATTGTAGACAAAATACGTAATTCTTGTTATCATTGTACAACAAACTTCCAAAGACCAATTTCTGTGGAGGAGAGGCTTTTGCTCACTTTGAGGTAAGTGTCTGAATAATCATATTATGTATAATGGTTTTATTTAACTGTTTAAGAATACATAGTGCAGATTACTAATTTAATTGTTCTGTGTGTACATTACATTTGCATCATGAGGCGAAGGGTCAATATTTTCATAATTATGAGAAGGAAATAACGGAGGATTACAAGAGTAAGGTGAGTTGGCAGGGGAAACTGGTGAAGAAATGTTTGAGTAATTTGAGTGATCCGATGATGCAGCAGTAGTTGAGCACACAGAATAATTTGAAATATTATAATTTCCATTCTTTGATGTAGATTGTGATAGCTCTTGCAGCAATATTTCTTGGAATTTATTTCTAACTTGAAGCTGCTGCAAAGGATCCATTCTTTTTAAATACGGTAATAATGACCTCAGAAACAGAGAATTTTCATCTTCAGGTATTTCAATGAGTGCAAGCTTTTTAGTTTCAATATCCAGTAGTTGTCGTTCTATCTCGATGTTCTCTTCGCGAGCTCTCTTCCTCTTTGAAAGAGGTAGCGTTGACTTGGAAGAAAGTAGGTAGTATTTCCGTAGTTCGAGGATCAGATAGTGTCTGTGTTTCACTCGGATCCACATGGAAGGTGTCAATATTTATATTTGAGTTAATACTGGCAGCTTTTCATCTTCGTTCAACTCATTTTAATTTCTACCAGGGACCTCTGTGTCTTCTGAAACTTCTAGTCTTGGTACATTTCCCTCAGCCTCTCTTGGAACTACTGTATCTTTTAAAAAGATCAAATTCTTAAAATACTGCCACTGTCCAGTATAAGTTGCAGCACGATCCTGGGAATCGCCTGATTTGCCTTTAGGAATTTTTTTAAACTCTTTTATAAATTGGTCACGTAAATTGCGCCATTTCTTTCTAGCATCATCCTCTGAAAGCAAACAAAAGAAAACATTTTTTTCTTTTGTTTCAGGTACCTATCAACGGGAGTTGCATTCAGACAAATTGCATTCACATTTACAATATCTAAATCATCTGTTGCATCTATAGTTATAGAGGTTTGCAAGTCAATTTGGGATTCACTTCAGAAAAGGCATATGCCTGTGCCTAATGGTGGAGATCTTGAACAGGTAGCCAAAGATTATTTTCTAAAATGGAACTTCCCTAACTGTATAGGGAGTATTGATTGAAAGCATGTAAGAATAAAATGTCCAGCTAAGTCAAGCAGCATGTTTTTCAATTATAAACAGTTTTTTTAGAAGTACTTTTGGCAATTGTTGATGCAAATTATCGGTTTTTAATGATCGATGTGGGGTGCATATGGAAAAGATAGCGATTCAGGAGTATTTTCTAACTCAGAAATTTATCGAAATATTGAAAATGGTTCTTTACCGTTACCAAAAGATTTGCAGCTACCTAACTTCCAACAAAAAGCTCCATTTGTGCTTGTTGGAGATGAAGCATTTCCTTTAAAAACTTACCTACTGAGACCCTATCCTAAAAGAAGAGTTCAAAACAATACAGCTGCTGCATATTTTAACGGCACGTGCTAGAATGTCAGTAGAGTGCGCCTTTGGAATAAATTCTGCAAAATTCAGGATTTTATTGAAACCTATTGAAACAGGAGTAAAAAATGTTGTTAGTATTGTAAAAGCAATTTGCATTTTGCATAATACTATAATTGACATGGAACAAGATGCTTACACAAACGTCTTGGAAGATAATGTAATAAGAGGAAACCATAACTTGCAATTCTCGAAAGCGAATAATCGTCCGTCGAGAGCAGCAGAAAATGCGCGGAACATCTTTTGTGAATACTTCTCGCTGAATAAAATTTGAAGTTTGATGTCAAACTCATGTTACAATATTAGAACAAGAAAGAATGCACGGAAGTTGGATGACCCTATCTTTTTCCGTACAAATTAAAAGCCTTTGGATTTTTAAAGAAGATAAACAAAATAATAAAATTCTGGGCGAACACTGTCACTTCACAAACACACATCACAACTTGTAACTGAAAAAAAAACTGTATTATAGTATTAAAGTATTAGGCGTATATAATAACAGTATTAATTACTGCATACGTAAGAATTTAAAACCAAAAGAAAAGTAGCGTAGCTGGGCATCATAGTAAATGGCGCACCAACCAAAGTATTATAATCATTATTACAAAAACAAATATAAAAATATTATTTCATAAATATTGATTTTATA
Organism: Magicicada septendecula; assembly: GCA_034769895.1. Lineage (NCBI taxonomy): Eukaryota > Metazoa > Arthropoda > Insecta > Hemiptera > Cicadidae > Magicicada > Magicicada septendecula. Next base: position 786,081,627 of record CM068368.1, read on the forward strand.
AAAATATTTTGTTATATTAATACGCATGTTGTCAATTTGATATTTAGCACCAACCAAAGTATTATGATCATTATTACGAAAACAAATATTGTAGAAATATTATCTCATAAATATTGATTTTATAAAAATAAATACTGATGTGCATGTTGTCAATTTTATATTTATATACCCATACAAAATGTTTATAAAATATTCTATAATGCACAGAATTGCTAAGGTCTACTTTTCTGATCAAACTAAACTTGAAGATGAATAAAATAATAAAAGACCGGAATCTATTTTTTTGGCTATAGGGTCATCTGGCTCTCCTTAAAATCAAACTATATTTAATTAAAACTTACTTAAAAACCCTGTACTTTCAGCTACAAAATCCCATTCCTTATCCACAATTACACGGTCCTTGTAATGTGGGTTTCTTTTATTCCATAAAGCACTTCTCTTTTGAACTTCAGAAATTAACACTTCCGTGCTACTGCTTGCCGGACGACAACTGCGGTAAAAATCAAACCAGTTTGGTTTTCAAACAATGCGTGCGATGCGATGGCGCAACACCGTACGAATCGCACGTGTCACGTGTTCAGTTTGGACAAGGCCATTCTCTTCAAGCAGTTTGATCGGGAACGTCCATCGCATCGCACGTACCGCACCGCACGCATCGTCTTGCCCGCGTTTACCTAGGACACAGCGTTAATCTAATACATAATAAGTACGTACTGAATAAAGAGTTTGTGTATTTCATGTAAAGACTTACCTTGAACATGGTTGTAGGCTATACATAAAAGCATGTTGAACTGAGTTTTAGGTTAACACTGTATTTTTATTTCTAGCACATAATTTTTTCACAACAATAATACAAAAAATGAATACACTAACTTTATTTAAAATGTTAAAAAGCACTAATCCTAATGCATTCTTTAGTCTTTGATGGATGTTGATCGGTAATGTTGACAGTAGGCTATATAATTTTTGATACAGTTTTAATTCGTTACTTGAAAAAGTGGGTAATTTTCTGTTGTTTTCTGTGTTTGAATAAGATACTACGTTCAAAAAAAGTTTCACATCTATTTAAATACTCAAAAATACTGTCAGGTACTTCGTCCTTGAGATGTAGTGCAAGCCTAATTGCTTTAAATGACTGTAAAACCTCGTCGTCGGTAGGTTTTCTCTTGTCTTGCTGGTCTTCAAAATTTTCGTCGTCATCATCATCATCATCATCATCATCTTCTACCGGTTCAGAGGACTTGCTAACACTATGGAGTATGTCGTCATCGTCCGGAAAATCAGAAACAGTAACCTGTTCATCAGCAGTGATGAAATCTTCCAGTGTAACTTCGTTACTGACATTTCCAGTTGTTTGTAGAAAATTCCAGTGACTTCTTAACTGTACTAGTGTCATATCATCTTCTTCATTCCATTCTGTCGTGGCGGTACTGAAACCAGCTTTACAAAAACAATGGAATATTGTTTCATCGCTAACATCATTGGTCCATACTTTTGATAATTCAGAAATGCACTCCCTGAATCGGAGAAATGCATCTCCTTAATCGGAGATCAACAATATTAACAGGGACAGTCTGGTTGTTCTCTACAATGGTAACAGTTTTTTTCAGGATTCTTTTTCGGTAGTGCAATTTAAGAGTTTTAATTACCCCCTGATCCATTGGTTGTATAATTGACATTAAGTTTGGTGGGAAAAATACGACTTTTACGTTATTTAATACAGAATTAATATCTCCAGGATGAGCCGTACAATTATCAATAAAAAGCACATCTTTTTTGTGTGGTCATTTGTTTGTCCAGCTTTTTTACCCAACCTGTAAAAATGTCAGTAGTCATCCACGCCTTTTTGTTAAATGTGTAGTCTACCTCTAGATTTAACTCCTCGAAAACAACGCGGAGTTTTACTTTTGCCAATTACCAACATTTTAAGTCTTTCAGTCCCTAGCATGTTTGCAGCCACTAACACCGTAATTCTTAGTTTACTTTGTTTACCACCAAAGCACGGATCATTTTTAAAAGTTAGCGTTTTGTTGGGTAAACATTTAAAAACTAGACCCGTCTCGTCCGCGTTGAAAATGTCTTTTCGCGGATATTCTTTAAAATCGGTTTTAACACAGTCTGCTTCCAAGTTTCACAGTTACTTATGCTGGCACTTGCACTTTCTCCACAAATTACTTTATGAATTACACCATGCCTTTTTCTAAACTTCTCTAACCACCCATTGCTGGCCTGGAAATCCTTGTGTCCCAATGCAGCACCAAATTCCAGGGCTTTTTCTTTAATTAATGTCCCGGATAATGGAAGCTTTTTTTCGCGCATCACCGTCATCCATTTTAAAATGGCTTCGTCGATATCATCATACATGCTACTTTTTAACTTTTTCCTCACTAGACTTTCTTTACGTTGGTCTGCTACCTGTAGTATCACATCCCGATTTTTTAAAATTGTCGACAGTGAACTTGGTGGGATTCCAAATTTTTGCGCGATATCTTTTTTTTTAACACCTTTGTCAACTTCGTGTATAATGCTAATTTTTTCCAAAACACTAAGGCACTTCCGTTTTGACATTGCTTACGGCACACTACAGAAACAGTATACGACTAACCTGTATAACACGACTAACGCAATCCAAAGACAGAGACAAACTGAGTTAATCCCAGGAAAAGTTATTGCTGAACTGTATGTATGCACTGAACAATAGAGGATGTCTGGGCCAAGTGAATTCTAAGAATTCTGTTTGTTATGTCTATTTCAGTGTTCTGTGTTAGTTAATGGATTTTGGGGAATTCCGCTACTCTTATGTATAGGTTTACAATAACTCCCTTTCCGATCAGGCCAAGCCCGTCGCCAACAGGTAACGACAGAACACATGTTTAAATCTTTTCTTAGGATTTTATTGTTATGGGCGATACAGTACAAATGTAAGACAATTTAGGGAATTTACACTTTACAATTTCAATAAAAATAACCTGTCATTTTCGGCTGTGGCCAAGAATACTTTGTGTTTGTATAAAAGTACAATTTAGGTACAGAAATCAAAAGAATAACTACCTTTAAACTCACAGAGATGTCTTGCACTAAATTTAATGGCATTATTTTTACAAAACATTGAGTAAAAATTACTGTATGTTGATATGCAGTATGTGTCACCATTTCGTTATATAGAGCTATGAATACGTTAAATAGAGGTAAATTTATACATAGTTTTATTGCAGTAAAAAAATTCGTAATATCGAGGTTCGTTATAAAGAGGTTTGACTGTATTATGTTATTATCAGAATGGAGTGTTCTCTTGGATTTTTTGTCAGTAAAATTTGTTACAAAACTGATTACCAGCCTGATTATCCAAAATAAGTTTTTCAAATAAGTGATCTACCTCAATGTGAAGTTATTTGCAAAATGATGAAAACTAGCATTTTGGTTTCTGAACAATGAATTTTGGTGTTCCAACAATGTTTAAGTCACAGTGATAAAATATAGTTTAGTGACCAGTTGTTAGAAAAGTATTTTGTGTGAAAATTTTGAGATTTTACAAATTGAAAATCACTATTTGTAAGCAAATTACAGTAGCCTATATAAAAATAAGGACAAAAGTCTCTAGCTTCAGACTTGTGTAACAAGCAGTGCAGTAAAAAAAAAAGTCTTATGTGCATGAAATTTTTGCTTCTAAAGTTGTTCACTTGTGCAGTAATAAATGCAATTTTCATTTCTAGTTTTATGCTATTTCCTCAAAACCTAACTTAATTATGCTAATAACATAAATTAAACTTGGTTTTAGTAGATTAAGATGGTTTTTATTTCAAGCTCATATTGTTAAAAATAATAGGTTCTTTCAGTTTTTACAAAGTACAAAAAATGCTGAAAATAGCCCATTTTCTGGAACAAAATGGCTGCCAAGAAAAGATACCATTAATTAGTAAAAGAAACTCTGTTTTGAACTCTGTGAAAAGTGTATAAAGCAATGGTGTAATATTTAATTAGAAAGAAAATTGTCAGCAACAATGTTATATTTATTTGTTGATTTGTAAACCACGTTTCAGTTAGACTGTATGTATGTGACAGGCTTCACATACATACATGTCGTATTGCATTGTATGTCAGACTAGAGAAATTCAGATTACAGGGACTGGACTGTAGTTGTCTTTTTATTAGTAAATTTTAATTTTGTAAAATGTATGTAACAGTCAGTTTCTCACAGTTTTAAAGTATTCAGAATATTATAATTTAGCGGTTTAATTGTTCCATTATTATATGTAATTGTACATTTTTATTGTTAATTTTATACCGCTATTCAACTGAATTAAGTAGAGAGAGGGGGTCATTGGCAGATCGAGAGAGGATTTTGGGGTTAGGGATTTTATGGGGGACATAACTAAAAGTTATGAAAAGATGCCACAAATACATCTTTTTATTATTATGCTGCTTTTGAACACTCTCAAAATAAAACCAAGCGAGCAACAACAAAAAATACTATGACATGACTATATGGTAGAGGGGAAACACACCAGTTTTTCAACACTAGATCCAGATGATGTAGATATTGCAAGATATGATGAACCCTGAAACATATGTATACAAGCCTCAGAAAGAGAGTATCCCAAGACAGACAAAATTGGAAAGCAGTGTTGAAACAAGCCAGTTAAAGATATTGAAGATCAAGAGAGATAATACGATGTACTTATGATAACATTGAAAACAATTTACTTATGATGATTTTGGGTGGGGATTTCAAATTACTCACATGATGAATGACTCTCAGAATAGTACAAATTGTGAAAAGTTTAAATCAGCTAAATCAAGCTGTTTGTTATTTCTCGCATGTGAGAACATGCTATATTTAAAGTTTTTCATATGATTACACTAATTATGAGTATAATCAGTGAAGTATTTTAAAATGCATGAAAGAACATGTACAATGTTGTGGAAGACTGTGAATTAGCAACAATTTGTAGAGTTGAGTTTAATCAATAAAACTAGCACAGATTTTATTTCTTACAAAGTTTAGCTTCACACTGAATACAATTCCTATTCACAATTGCAGTAATTTGAAAGCAAATCAGCAGATGTAAATTTTACAAATAGAAGATCCCAAACTGTTAATTGTAAAGTAATACCATACCTGACTACATCAAAATGCTGGGGAATTGGATGTCAGAAGACACAAATGGAAAGAATATGATGAGAGAAACATGAAATTGTACGGTTTAATATTTTCACCTTAAAATATAATATGTTGTATAGTTAAAAGTCAGGACTGTGTTGTATAACAAATTATTATCATTATATTAACAGGTTCTGAAGGGTGCCTACCTATAGCATTCAGCCATTGGTCTATATCAAGGAACAAGACATCCAAATGATTCAGAAATGTCAAATTAGAGTGTGCCAGAATATTGCCAGTATACCATGGTATATCAAAAAATCTAATCTCAATCAGGAATAGAAATGGAAGCCAAGTCTCTCCTTAACCGATCTGACGAAATCAAGAAGTTTGTAAGAAATGTAATGAAATGATAATGCCATATAGCCTATTTAGTTTGATCACGTCCAAGGTCTGGGCAGCAGATTCAACATACCAAAGTGTTTGGTTTATTGTAATTAGGCAAAGTGTTCAAAAGCAGAGTATAGTGGAGTATAAGTAATAAGTTATAAGTGTAGATATGTGTCTGTGTATCATGTCTGCCACTATGGGGACATGGTGGAAACATGAAGGTTAAAGCAAAGCAAACTTTGCTATTTGATGAAATTTATAAAGTAGATCTTCTAACAATTTAAGTAATAATAAACTGCCTTATTAGTTTAGACTAGGTGCTGTGGAAAATATCAAATAAAAAAAATTGCCAAAAACTAATCAAAATTAATAGTACTCATGTGACATCATAACATTTGTTATTTTGTAATTGTTCGTTAAAAATTAGAAAAACTGTTAACGAACTAAAGAAAAAGGAGTGAAAAGAACTCCATAACAATGTAAGAAAATTGAACTGATGGGCAGACTGGTAGAAAATCAGAATAATCTTTGTACAGCGAGTTGTTACTGTATAAATTGGTCTTGAAACCGTCTAGACCTATGGCATCCAGCTGTGTAGTTATGATAAAAACACTAAAATTATTCAACCCATCTTCAAAACATAACATTCCAATCATAATCATTTCAGCAAGTGATGTCAGTAGTGATTATACCTGATCAGTAGAGGATGCAGTGGAAATTGTTATCAGTGAAATTAATACGATTTGCTTAAGGCTGCTTGACAACATTGGGTTAAACAGATAACCCAGACTGACCAAAACAGTATTTTAAACTTGCTGTCATCAGTTGGAAGTACCTATAGGTTAACCCATCAGCAGTGTTTTCTTTTATTGTAAGTCAAATGTAATGTGATCAGTAGATCTGTTACTAATTCAGTGTGTACTAAACGAATAAAAACAATTGTTCAAAATTAATAACATCATTTGGTATGATTTCTTGTAAAGGTGGATGGAAAGCTGCTATGTTGGCTATGCACGTTGTCATTTAAACGTGCGCTGGCAAAAACCAAACAGAGTGATGCTGAGAGACGGGCGCACATGAAGATGACTGCTCAGAGACAAGTCAAAAACAAAGAAGTCAAGTAAGATCCAGTTAGTTTGTTGTGAAAATGAAACAAACTTTATATGGTTCTGTTTCTTTTGCCTCATAGCCTGTAAACGAGAATTATTGATGAAACCTTAAGTACTCATATAGGGAGGGAGTAAATGTTTGAGTTTTTGAAACTAAATCAGAAAAATCGTTGAAATTGATATTCACATATTGTCCTTTATGTTACTACTTACTGTATGACAAAAATTTGGTTTATTTGATGAAAAGGTAGTTTAAAAAACTACAGCATATATTTTTTGTTATGTGGTTTTTTTTAAGTGTATTTTGCAGAAAAATTTGAGAGAAGGAAGGTTACATGATATGAGTATAACAAAATGTTCGAGTAGCATGGTGTAATCCTACAATTGATTCATTAACTCTATAAGATATATCTGTTTCATACTTAATTTTGCTTTCGTGACTAGCTCCAGATACAAATTGTAGTGTATGTAATTGGTGTGACAGATTAGTTTAATTTAGAATTTTTGATCATTTAATTATATATATATATTTTTTTTTACAAACATTAAAAAAATGTAACCGATCTTAAAAAGTGAAAACATACATACAAGCATTTTGATGTGTCTGAGTATAGTAGCATTAAGAAATTGGTTTTATATGGGAAATTCCCATCTTATATTATTCTTGAGAAATCATTTGTTGACTTATAGGTGTGACAAATCAATACACTGGAAATGATTTTAAATAGATAGTATTAATTGTATTTTTAAATCAATTATCTACATAATTTTTATTTTGAAACGTACTCTTGAATATGTGCAGATTGCGGAGTCATAATAAACGACCTCAGCGAGTGGACGTAACAAAGTTAAATTCAAGTGTAAGTGGTGGTGGAGGGGAGAGTAATTCGGATTCAAACACCGGGGGCAGTGGTCCACCGGCAGCAAAGATGCCTCGAACAAAACCACCTGGGGATCCTATAGATCCAAACTCGTCTGATCATGTCGTTGCGATGACACAGCTGAAAGAACAAATGGCTTCACTTCAGAAACAATTAGCTCAGAAAGATTCGTTACTTCTGTCAAAAGATAAGATGGTATTCATTTTTCTGTTTTAAATAATTTGATTGCTCTGGTGTTTTGTGTGGGTAAAGTAAATATTAAAATTATTATTATTATTGCTACAGTATGTTTTTCAAGATAGGCTAGTGGATATACACAAACTGAGCACATGAACACAGCTGAATGACAACTGTTTGAGAAGACCAATTCACTAGCCTGCATGGGTGTAAAGTGTGTGGGGGCCATGGTCTCTTCAGTGGTTAAGCTGGGAGGAAGCAGGCCCTTTCAATATAGAAAATACTATGTCACTTTGTGTCCACCAAATAACAAGGGTCTTTAGCATTTTCAGTCGCACATAACTGTTTATGAACTACAATAAGGGATGATCGTTTGAACACCATTGTATAACTGCATACACAGAAGGACGTTAAAGATCTTGGTTTCAGAAAGCTGTAAACACTATAATTTACTTTAATCAGTATTGTTTAGTCTACTTTTGGATTATACAAGTGAGGATTTTTACATTATTCTTTTTACAACTTTGCTGTTATATACGTTTTTTTACAAAAATAGAGCTGAATTTTTCAGAGTGAATAAAAACTGATCATTTAATACTAACAAATTGTAAAAAATAATTTTTTTGAAATATGATACATGAAACCATAGAAGTATCTATTTTTAAAAAATAAAATTACAAATGGAAATATACGGTATTTATATTTTTCTAAAAATTGGATCTAACTTCACCATTCATTATATTATAGTCTCCAAGTCACGTGTATAAGTATTTAATTGTAGTACAGTAGAGTCTCGCTAATCCGGACTTGAAGGGACCGGACCCCGTCCGGATCACCAAAAGTCCGGATTAAACGGAATCAGCCGATTAAAACTATTAAAATCGATGTTTTTATCATAAAAATGACTTTTTCAGTCTCAATACTATAACGTAGGCCTACTTTTTTAACATACGAATTGATTTAGGATAAAAAACAAAACATCTTAGTGATTGAAATTGAAAGTTTATTGTTTGTACGGTACTATGTTATATTAATTTATTTAATACCTTTTATTAATATATGCAATATCAATAACTTTAACCAATATTTTGTTCAGGCGCCATCTTGTTGCCAACACAAGGAAATCAAATTTGCTCACCTTTACGGGCAGAGTTCGGTTAAGCGAACTAGAAGTAGCGGAATGTGTTATCTGAAATGATTTACTCTTGCTTGAAATGTTTACCAATGACATTACCTTTTATTGTTGTATTACGTACAAAACATGTGACTACCGTGCAGAACAAGCACGCTGCTATACACCATGAGGCGTTGCGCCATGAGACGCAGTTTCACTATTCAAGTTAAAATTCCCCTTAAACATTTCACAAGCCCTCCAAAATAACATATTCAATTATATTTAATGATATCATTATTATAAATAACTTTACAACCCAGCACTTGTTATATAGTTAGATATTCTCTAATTCACTCACGCTCGCATTCTTATGGTACAATTTTCTTTTAATTTTCCCCAAATTGAGCTCATTTTTATTAGTTATTACTGAAAATTTTTGTATTGACCCTTATTTAATATTTTGTGTACCTCCCATTTGTCACTTAGCTGAAATTAGTCCTGCAGACGTCCCGTCGCTAAACTCGCACTATAGGTGTTAAAACTTTACTAAACTTTGTTTTTACGTTTTACATGGTTTAACGTTGAACTGTTACTTGGTTTTATATAAAATAATTCACTTTTCCATTGTACAGGCGAACGTCCGAGACTTAGTTTTGTAAATTTAGATATACAGCCGGCCGGCGTAACTGATGATTCGTGACTAAGAACGATTTGCAACGCTTCAATTCTGAGGTGGGGAGGAGCTGCATCACCAGTCTCTTTGTGTAGAGATCCACGCCTTAGTTGTTTACAAGCGCATGTATTACGTGTTGCATACTTTTGTATGACGTATACATGGGTGCAGCTTGTTGACACATTCGTCGGACAAAATGATGTTGTTGTTTCTGAGCATATATTTCCGACCTAGATGTTATTTCTGTTCACTTGATATTGCGTAGTTGCAAACCTTCATAAAACTTTACCAATTTCTTATATATGGCTTTGAATAAAATTACCATTTAAATTAATTATTCCCCAAAACACAATAGGGCCAGAATTGTACTGTTACAAAACCCCCTCAATGAGAAGATTTATGACGAAGCAGAAAAACTCTCATTGACACACTCATACTTCCTAAAGGGATCAGCTAGGATATGTCGCCACAACCCCTTACTGTTTATAAAAAAAATACAATAACTTACCCTTGGTCCAATGATGGTGACAGTACCTGCATGACCTTACTGGACTTCTCCGGAGAGATCCCAACACCGCAAGGCCAATAGGCACGTAACGCTCCTGCTCTGACGCGCTGGCCAGCTCAGGACCGCCGTCACAGCATTACCAGACACTGAAACAACAAATAAAATCAAAAATATCAAAATAGTGGCCTGGTATAATACCATATCCCTAACTGATCTGTCTCCCCTTAGCTATGTGCTGGTTTGTGTTAAGAAGCACTGGGTTTTCTTGAACTCCTAACACCTAGGATTATTACACCTAGTCCAAGAATTATTATACAGATGTTCCATTCTCTTAGTTCACTACCATTTACATTTATAAATTTTTTCGACTCCAATCGATAATAATTAATCCTTTCCCATTAACAAGAAGAAACACAAATCTTTATACTAACGCAATAATACTTTCAAAATATTTAAACACATAATCAAAATTTACTCAAATAAAATTATCTATATCTCCCTCTTTCTACAAATCTGAAACATTTTCTCTTTTATAAAATATTATTATTATTATTATTATTATTATTATTAACAGAAATTCTATTTATCCGGCGCTGTTAATAATAATCATCCCCTTTTCTCCTCCACACACACTATTTCTTAATACGTAATAAACATAATACATCATAATAAACATTGTGATTATTACATTAAAATAAACAACTTACATTTAAGCTTGATCAAAATCTACACACCCTGCATCTTTAAATTTGCGTATAAAATTATAAAAATTACATTTTAATTTCAATTGAACTTTTATTAATTAGTCATCAATTATTTATCATTTAATCATTTACTTCTTCACAATTTCAAATTTATTATTAACATTCATGTTACATTATATTTCATTTCTTATTACCTTTCTATTTTGAATTTTCTACTTAACCCTTCACATTTTTATCATTGATTAGTCTGGGTGACTCTTGTATTCACTATGATTTGACTTATTGAAATGGCATTTATATATCTATAATCTTACTCCCTTTCTTCCTACTAACAACCACTAACAACCAGATTTACATATTATGACACCAATCTCTCAATTATAAACCCCTTCACTAATTCCACTTACCTCAATTTATTCTCCTCTTTGTACTAGGATGTGTGTTCCCAACCTGGCCATATACATTCCTAACCCTTTGCCCCCCACCAAATATCGGCAAACACTCCCTTTAACTACTCTATCACATGCCACAACGCCGCACGCTGGTCCACTAGCCACGCCGCACGCTGATCACTCCTTACACCACTACCCTTGAAACAATATAAGTTAGTGCAAATAATAAAATACTCTTCGAGTCCCTAGTTCGGGGCCAATGAAACAATATAAGTTACTTCAATTTATATTAAACTCTTACTATAGGGTTCTATTCCAGAGTCGTACAGACGAACACAGCTGCAGACAAGGATTATTTGAAGGTTACCAGCACATATAAATACGCAGTTCGTTTTAAAACAAATCGTTTCTAGTTTATTAACCAAATTAATTACTTCTTCAATTAAACACTAGTCTATTACTTTATATCAGTAATACATTGAATTTAAACAAATTAATAAATGAAATCTTTCTTAACCTATAACAAATTATATATTTTTGAATAAACCAGTACGTTTTTACCTCTTTTCCCCTTACTCTTATATTTAATATAATAAAAAAAACCTTTTTCTTAGAGATCTCTTTGTTTTTTACGTTTTAAGCTTTCGTTTTATGATTAATAATCATCATTTACTTAACATTGGTTTAAGTGTGAGTTTAGTTACCCATCCATTACGTCTTCTTATGGTTTGTTACGCCATCTCGTGATAACCGCTTTCTTCGTTTTTTACGCACTGCAGCACTATTAACATCGAGTTTGGTTGTTGTTAAATACTTTTTGCACTATAATGTTTTATTTTCAACTGTATGCACTGGAAGATGTATACTGTATATTTATTTATATAGCCGGCTGGCTTTATAGATTCGCCCCGGGCACTTAGATGTTTAATGGACGCTACATTGTTTACGCAGTGTTAATTGCTTTTACTGGATAGGCCGACTATTAATTACGGCCTATCCTTCACGTCCGAGGCCACTGTTTTTTTAAAGTAAACTAAACTGTGTGCTGATTTTTTGTGGTCGCTCTACCAGGAGTTGCAATAGAAACTGCTCCCTTACTGCACTAAAGCCGAGAACACGGAGTTTTTTCTGGTCACGTGATTGTCAGTCTGCGCTCCAATTGGTGCTTTTTAAAAGAGCGCTATAACACAGGCATAAGGTTTAGCAACACTTTGCCGCCTGGTGCAATATGACGTTACATTATTTTCTCCGTGATTCACGGCTGACGCAAAAATGTATGTTGTTTCATCATCTGGCTGGACTGTTTGAGTGCGGAGACAAAACACAGACGTTTTGTTTTATAATAAACACTGCATACGTGGTTGACTAAGTCGAGGTTCCAAAAAGGTGAACAATGACTGTGTGGGGAATATGATTTTTAAAATGTTACCTTGGCCCTACAATTCCGTACCGTTACACCCTTACTACAAAATATTACCATCAACAAATATATTTACCATTTACTTTACTCACCTTCTCTACATATAATCACTAACCACTGTGTCCCTAAAATATCTAATACTCTCTTTGGGTATTACTGGCATTTCAAAATTCTTATTTACCTAACTCCCATTAACTTTAATTGACTAACTCAAATGCCTTTATTTTAATAATTATCACCCAGGCTCTATCCCTTTTTAACATTTTACATTACTGTGATCATTGACAATTGCATTAGAAAATTCATCCCTCACCTACTAATAACAATACATCTCAATATCCAAATATATTACATGCTTAATCATTTATTATACATTAGAATCTAAATCTCATAAAATCATTTAACTTCATTATCAAACTTTCTTTTGTACAATATTAATTAAGTAATTAATCTTCAATTATTTAAAATTTCATAATTACTTTCATCACGTGTTTAATCAAAAAAATGTTAATTGTTATTATTAAATCGATTAAACTATAACTTCCTGTTACATACATGGTTTACATAAAATTACATGTAATACACAACATCAAGAATACACAAATACATTGACATTAATACAAAAAAAAATATACAGTCCAACTTGTTATTTGTTATTGTTGACCAAAATCAGTTCATAAACAGTCCGTTTCAAAACCACTGTTCACATAATTAAATGTTCATAAACAATAAAACACTATCCTCCATCATCGAACAACAGTTGAATCTTAGGTCTATACAACTTATTTTTCCTTGAAAACATTATATTAGCATCATTAATATAATACTTATTTAAATTCTTATATTCTTCTACAAAACTATCGTAATTAATAGGGTTATTCCATATCAATTTATCATACAACTTGTCACGATCGGGTATGGTCTTGTCGCCCTTAGTATAATTTGTCATAATCATGTAAGCTATAAAGTCATTACTATCGTCATCACAGTTATCTACTACTACACCCTTTACTTCACAAGGTAAGTACTTTTTATTGTTATTACTTCTCTCTCTACCTAACCTCTCTACCAATTCTCTATAATTTCTATTTACTTTATATATCTCTACCTCTCTCTTACTACACAACTCTCTTTCTATATCTCTCCCACCATAACACCAAGTCACACACTCTCTCTCAATGTTTGCAGGGGACACTAATTCATAATTACTGGACCACCTATGAAGTGCACAAAAAACCCAGGGAAATTTATTTGTAGACATATCGTCTCCCAAATGTATACTGAAGGAACTCTCGTCCTTCCTAAACACATGTGAAGTCTTTACTTTACCCCCAACTACAATATCACGGGAAAAATTTACCCCCTGCAATCGCCCTACAATTATACTTTCTCTACACTTTCTCTCTGACTCAAAACACACTAACATCTCATTATCACTCCCAATATTCTCACCATCATTTTCTAACACCATGTTCTTAATTATATCATTGTTATTACCTCTGAACTCATTATTCAAATTATCATCGCTACTCACCTTGTTAATTAGCACCTTGTTTGCACTTAAACTAACCTCTTTCTGATTTTCACTTGTATTCACCTCACCTACCTCGTTTTTTATCTTCACAGCACTTAAACTAGCACTATTTTCTGTAAATGTATCATCATTACTACCTACACTATTTTCTACCCCCTTTTTATTCTCGTAATTCTCGTCTACTTTATCCTTTGGTCTATCGAACTTCTCATTTACTAACGCTACTATTTTTTCTTTCGTTTTATCGAAACGTGCATGCATTTCATCGATTCTTTTATTGAACTTAAAATTTTGTCTTTTGATTTCATCTTTCAAATCATTGAATTTCTCATCAAATTTGGTATTTATTTGCTCGTATTTCAGGTTGGAATCGCTTTTTTGTTCATCCAACTTTGCATTCAAGTTATCATATTTAACATTGGAATCACTTTGTTGTTCATCGAACTTATTATTCATGCTACACATCATGTTATATAGACGTGTTAACATCTCATCTGTATCAGATTTTTTATTTTCATCTCGAGTTGAGATGGGTGTTAATTGAACTATATTTAATTCGACCGATTCGGTGACACTTGTTTCACCAATCTGACTAACTGGTGTTAATTGAACTCCCATCTCACTCGTAAATGTTTTGTCAGTTATGCTGACTTCTACAGTCTTATCGTCATTAGTATTCATTTTGCTTATTTATAATACATGCATGCATATAACCTTATAACATAACCCTATCTCTATGTCTATGTTTATTTACGTATCTTCAAATTATATTACTTCAGGTAACTGTTCCGCTCTTGCCAGTAGGCTTACTCCACATAAAATCACATTCTATATCGAGTCCCTGTTTCAGAAGCCATTGTTATATTAATTTATTTAATACCTTTTATTAATATATGCAATATCAATAACTTTAACCAATATTTTGTTCAGGCGCCATCTTGTTGCCAACACAAGGAATCAAATTTGCTCACCTTTACGGGCAGAGTTCGGTTAAGCGAACTAGAAGTAGCGGAATGTGTTATCTGAAATGATTTACTCTTGCTTGAAATGTTTACCAATGACATTACCTTTTATTGTTGTATTACGTACAAAACATGTGACTACCGTGCAGAACAAGCACGCTGCTATACACCATGAGGCGTTGCGCCATGAGACGCAGTTTCACTATTCAAGTTAAAATTCCCCTTAAACATTTCACAAGCCCTCCAAAATAACATATTCAATTATATTTAATGATATCATTATTATAAATAACTTTACAACCCAGCACTTGTTATATAGTTAGATATTCTCTAATTCACTCACGCTCGCATTCTTATGGTACAATTTTCTTTTAATTTTCCCCAAATTGAGCTCATTTTTATTAGTTATTACTGAAAATTTTTGTATTGACCCTTATTTAATATTTTGTGTACCTCCCATTTGTCACTTAGCTGAAATTAGTCCTGCAGACGTCCCGTCGCTAAACTCGCACTATAGGTGTTAAAACTTTACTAAACTTTGTTTTTACGTTTTACATGGTTTAACGTTGAACTGTTACTTGGTTTTATATAAAATAATTCACTTTTCCATTGTACAGGCGAACGTCCGAGACTTAGTTTTGTAAATTTAGATATACAGCCGGCCGGCGTAACTGATGATTCGTGACTAAGAACGATTTGCAACGCTTCAATTCTGAGGTGGGGAGGAGCTGCGTCACCAGTCTCTTTGTGTAGAGATCCATGCCTTAGTTGTTTACAAGCGCATGTATTATGTGTTGCATACTTTTGTATGACATATACATGGGTGCAGCTTGTTGACACATTCGTCGGACAAAATGATGTTGTTGTTTCTGAGCATATATTTCCAACCTTGACGTAATTTCTGTTCACTTGATATTGCGTAGTTGCAAACCTTCATAAAACTTTACCAATTTCTTATATATGGCTTTGAATAAAATTACCATTTAAATTAATTATTCCTCAAAACCCAGTAGGGCCAGAATTGTACTGTTACAACTAAATAAAACTGCAGTACATTACTGTTACATAATTAAAAAGTGTAAAAACGAAATAAAGTTCAAATTCTGTACAGGACTGTAAGATAAAATGAAACTATGTGTTACAGTTAACATATGATGTACATATGTATGTACTGTACAACTGAAAACAAGAATTAAGTCTTTGAACTCACTTGAAAAAGTCCGTAATGTTCTTTTGTTTTAATAAAGACTGACGTTTCGTTGTGCGATCTCGTAGGCGCCTCAAGGTCAGTAGCTCAGCAGACGATGTGTCGCTTTGTTTCTTGAAGTTGAAACTGTTCAGTATTTAAAATTGTGTAATAATTGACTTTACGTGTTAAAGGTTAACCAAGGATATCGTTTAGTATACTTGGCAGAGAATAATAGGCAAATACAATTAAACAAAATACATATTTATCAAGTTAAAATAAAATAATTCTTTTATTTTTCTTTATACTGACATTCTCTCTAAATGAAACATCTATTCGGCCATGAGGCGCAATTGATAAAAACAAGTTACAATTAATGATTACTATTAACATTTTGCTCTCTCGTAAAAAATAGATTACACTAAATCATCAGTGTTTGACCGCAAACCCAGCACTTCTTAAATATATATTCTTTGTTCACACAACCACACACACTTTCATACGGTACATTTTTTATATTCCCCTTTTGAGCTCATTTTATATATTTTGTAAAATTGCCAGATTTTATTTATTTTAGTATGATTTACTTCCCTTTCATGATTCGTAGAGGTGCGTCCTTGGGCTGTCTCCTCGTGCACGCGCACTATCTAGATGTCTTCTCGTTTTCACCTTTTTATTTTACTGCCGAACTGTCATTTTGTTTCAATTTGTCACTGTTATTTATTTTGCGAATCAAAATACTGTTTTTATTTTTTAATATGTAAAAATTCACATTTGATGGTGTGCGGAACTTTTGCGGCTGTACAGCACGAAGGAAGATGGTCGACTGGGACTTCGTAAAGCTGACCATTTTTAATTTGGTGAACGATCACGTGGTCTGGTTTCATTGTTCCATTTGAGTTTCAACATCAATTTTGACGGGGTCATTAATTTGGATTGACATTCCAGTGGTGACGAATGGCTGAGAACAGCTCTGACGTCAGATGTTTTGCTCGCGTTTACATAGGTCAAAGTTCGTTCGGCTAAAAATAGCTGCTACTCTGTTGTTTCGCTGTTGACCTTGACACAAATTCACTCACACTGAATATGTCGTTATAATTTAGGAATCAAATTTACCTTTATAATTTATTTTTGTTTATGTTCCCCCAAAAGATTCTTAGGCGGGCTTAAATGTCCCGTTACAATACCCCCTCAATGAGAGATTTTATGCCGAAGCATAAAAACTCTCATTGCCACTCTCATACTTCCTAAAGGGATCAGCATGGATATGTCGCCACAACCCCCTTTATGTTTTATTAAAATTTGTGGTTAACTTACCCCCTGGTCCAGCGACTGAGACCGCACCTGAATGACCTTACTGGACTTCCCTTTCAAGATCCCAACACCGCAAGGCCAGACAGGCACTTGACACCCCTGCCCCAACGCGCAGCCCAGCACAGGACCGCTGCCACAGCATCACCAGACACTGAAACATGAAATCAAAATATCAAATAGTGGCCTTGTATAATACCATATCCCTAACTGATCTGGTCCCCCGTAGCTGTGCTGGTTTGTGTTAAGAAGCACTCGGTTTTTTTTCTTTTCTTTTTTTTTCTAATATATACATGGATGAATACTTAACCTAACATGATACATTTTAAAAATTCCATACCCACATTCTGCATACCCTTCTCTCGTTAACTCTGTAACACGACAAAATGTTACATAACCAAGACACACCAGAAGGGTAAATAATTACACTAAAGTGATAGAAGTGAAAAATTTGTAATGAATGTAGCAAAGAAGAGAAGGACCAGCAAAGAAGAAAGAAGAGGAAGGATCCCAAGAAGCAGTGATGAATACACTGCATGACACTACAACAAACACAAAGACTGACTTTAACTAATGGACATGCAAAGTTCACAATAAGCTGTCAAACGAGCCAGTTCATGACATTAATGTGTAGAGTCATGTAAAAGTAAAACTAACTCACTAATGACGGAATTAAAGTAATAACAATAACAGCATTTTGGCTGAGATTAGAAGAACCATGACAAATAAATAACAAAGCCTATGACTAGACTAGCTATGGCCACAATATATATGAAAACTAGCTTTACAAGCCCAGATGTAACATTATTGGATAAAGATAGTTATAAAAGGAAGTCTTATATGTATGAGCAACTTCCTGATTAAACAAAATGTAATTAGTAATAATTATTAAGGAATAAATATGGTGCTAAGAAGGTGTCTAGACCATGCCTAAACGCATTTATGTCAGTAAGTTAATAGGGAAACAGGACTCCTAGTGAACATTAAATTTACTGAACAATGAATGTAATTAAATGAAATGTGAAATACCACCACTCAATTATTATTGTATACCTTTAAATTGAGTAGGCCAGACAAAATGTATTTAGAGAATAAGGAATTTTTATAATAACGTATTATCATAATTATGTTAAGAATTAATATTGTGCAGATATAAATAGCTTTTAATTGTAATCATATATGTATTAGTATTCAAATAATAACGTTCTAAAGAGAACACAGTGTAAATAACAAAGTGTAAAAAGGTAGGAAATGGTCGCATTGTGCATTATTAGCAGACGACAATGAGAAACCATGTTTCAAAACATTACTTGTATGCATTGTCAGAGAAAGCGAGATTAAAACCGGCATTAAGCCATATCAAATTAAAGAGCAGAGACTAAACTTTAATTTGATGATAATAACCTCGAGATCGGAATTATAAGTGCATAGCGAGTGTTAGCATCATTTTTTATCAAAATTAAGAAATTGTCAAAGGAATACGGACAACAATGACAGTCGAGTACAGCGAGAGCGCCTGTGGCGGTTAATAAAAACAATACGTCATCGTAACGGTTATCTGTGCCAATCAAAAAAGAGTTTACTCAGCGACTTTTGTCCCTAAACGGGATGAAGAGGAGGGGTATATAACCAGTGACGCTGAGAAATTCGTTAGATTCGCTACCTCCACCTCAAGCCATCCAGTCGCCGCTCGTCAGTATAATACATTTTAATGACTTAATACAATATAATAGTAGTAAATACTTCAAAATTCATCAAAATAATCAACAGTACAGCGATTCATCACACGGAAAGTGCATCGACAAGTAAAAGTGAATATTTTTAATTAGTCCGTGTGTTCGGAACGAGCGAAAGCATTTTAACCTGTAAGGTAACTTACAGCCCAGTTTTATTAAGAAGAGGATATATTTCTCGTTCCAAGTGCGAATAAAGTGTAATTAGCCAGTGATCATTATAATCCGATCACTGAAGTGTTTAATTTTTAATCTATATGATTAAAAAGAAGTAAGGTAATACAGTGACCAATTTTATTGTTTATCTGTTTTCACTGATCATAATTATCAACACTATTGTACTGACGCAAAGACAACCAAACTTTTAATAACAAACACTGTATCAATTTATTTAGAGGATTAAATAATCCAATGTAAGGATTTTTGTGTTAGAGTTAAACATTATAATATTTGTTAGGATATAAGCATATAAAACGACCGCTAACCTCAAAAAATAATTGCGAGTTTTTTTAAAAGAGGCCAAATATGAATTATCAGCACAGTAATGTCTGTCAAGGCAATTAATAGTATTCTATTTGTATTTCCAAGAACCTACCCGTGAGGTAACTGATAAATTAAAATGAAAATTTGTTAATAATTATAGGAGTTTTATATTGTTCTAAAGTGAGCTAGGCCAGATAGTAGATGGGCAACTTACCATCCAGGTTGTATTAATGTAATAATTGTATTTTTTTGTTTGAGTTGATTTTAAAGGGTAGAATAAACCCGTAATGTTATACAGTATAAACTTTGGTTCCAATTATTTCATTTAGATAAGCAATACTCAATATAGAGTACATTGAGATAACTTTGAGCAGAAATATTACAATACTATATCTGAATTATTTTAAATGCCCTAAGCATTTAAACAAGATATAAAGTGAACATATATAATTTTAAAATTTAACAGTTTGTTTTTTTTTTTCATGGGAACCTTTCATAAAGTAAACCCATGTGGCGCCCACAATACATACAAGGAATTGTATAACCTTGTTTATAAAGTATAAGCTGGTCATAAGAGAATCTTGACAGTTTATTCTGGGTAAGTGAACGTCAGAACTTCAAGTACTACTACCAGGTACGTGAAAGTGTTTTTTATGTTAAATAATTTGTCCAGACAATACGTGACGGGACTTACACTGACGACATTTAACCAAGAAGAGGAGTTCCACTTCAAGATCGACGCTAGGGATACATTCATTTACCGACCAGCAATTATTATATAACCCATAAAAATTATCACACTATAATTACATAAATAATATTTACTAATTATCACAAAAGAAAATTACTGCATATAAAGTAGAGACTTCACTAATCATTAAACATTTTAACTTGTAACCTGAAACATTTTTGTAACCAATATTTAAAAGAATTTACATACAGTAATAACGATCTACTACAACTCTTATACCAAAATTCAAAATTATTGCCCTGATTCCCATCAGAATTTAAATAAACATTTCCCATTACCACATACAAATACCTTACATTATATAATTCACATTTCAAAATTAATAAACTTCTTATATAGAGTAAAACACATTAAATCAACTACATCAGAACAAATTATTTACTTAACATCCTTGAGTATCATAATACTCCTAATATCAATACAAAATCATTCAGTTACGTCAGAAAATCAATTACACACTCTACAGCATTGATGTAACTCATTTTAATATTTAATAACTCATTACTAACAATTTAGTAACCTCCTTCTCCATTATTATCTAATATCCCCCCATAACCCAGTTACAATTAGGTAAATAAGCTCACGGGTACACCGGTTTTGGTATTTACCTTGTTGCATAAATGCTGTATTTATGCCCCTGGCTTGTAACGGCCAGCTCCTTTCCACACACCCTATTGCTTAATGATGTTGGACTGTAGCGCCCATTTGCCTCCACAAGAACTGAATTTTATTAAGGTGCAAACGCTGCTTACACCGTTCTTGCTTCGGCGTTACATAAAAATTCGGCATTACTGGTATCCGAGGACACCAGTAATCCTACTATAATGAATCATACGCCCTTATACGTATCACCCCATTCGGTGGTAGCCGCTGTTCCATAGTTCTGTGGATTCCCGTGATTTAAAACCCCTTGTTAATTTCTAAATTATACCAATTTCATAGGCAACCAACTATGGTCAGTTTACAATAAGTCTGCCCATAGCTAGTTGTCATCCAAAACCACAGTCTGGGCTGGTAAGGCCGCAACCGCCCGAAAGTGGGGAATCTAAAGGTTATACTATTATGTACCCCCCATTTCATTAAATCATAAAATAATCTGTTTATTTATCAATGCTTTTAATGAATTAAAAGAATAATTAACATTACTCAGATAAATAATACCTTTTTAATTGTTACATTATAAGTTCCTTTTATGTCTCGGGTTTGCAGGTCTGTTAATAATACATAAGCATTTTCCATTTTTACTTCACTAACCTCATATGGACCTGCGTATAACAAGAAGAATTTTTTAATCTCTTTAAAATATTTCAAAATTTGTACCAATTTTATTTCCCAACTTTCTTTGTTATACTTATTAAAACTTTTTATTGAATTTAAAAATTGTATGGGGACCCCCTTACACTTATTACTAAAATAACCTAACTCAGTGTCAGCGTTCACTCTCTCACTCATATTGGTTAGTTTTTGATTAATTGCTAAGCTTAGATCTTCTCTAACTTTAATTATTTCTTGTTCATGTTATGTTTGTTTACTTTTTAAATTAGTTACACTAGCTTTAATTGTATCAATTTGTTCAGTGTTACTTTTGAATTCATTATTAACACCATCTTGTAGCTTATTTGCTTTTTTAATCTGTTCACATTCATCAATTACACCTTGAACATTACTCTCAATTTCTACTTTATACTCCTGTATCTTTGTAACAGTTTTCTTGTTCATGTCCATCTCAAACTCAGCTTTAAACTTCTCCACATTACCGTCAATTCATTTTGTTTTTTAAGTTTATCGTTAAATTTATTAGTTAACGCATCAGATTTTTTGTCTGTCTCTAGCAGTTTCTCATCCTGCTTTTCACTAATTGTTTTTATATCATTTTTTATCTCGGTTTGTATTTTATTTATATTTATAGTCATTTCACCTTTCACTCCCGCAATAGTCTCACTCTGTTTCTCTAGTTTATTATTTATTTCAACAAACTTCTCCCTCACTCCATTAAAACTCTCACTTATACTTTCAAATTGGTTATTCATACTTAATTTACTCATTTTTATTTCGCTTCTTATATTCACAAATTTGTTATTAATGACTCTTAATTTCTCATCTTGTTTGTCAAGTCTGTTATTTATTTCGTTTATCTCTGCTTTTATTTCAGTTTTCAGCTCTATGTTACATGCATTTATCTCTGACTTGATTTCAGTTTTAAATTCATTCAAACCTGTGTTCAAATTATCATTCATTTTACTGATATTATTTATATCTGACTTTAACTCTACGCTACTTGCCCTCATATTCTTGTTTTGTTGGTCAAATTTATTATTCATCATTTCGATAATCATTGCTAATTGATTAAGTATATTTACATCATTACTTTTACTACTCTCAACTTCTACCGTCTTAATTACATCTGTTGCTATTAACTCTCATTGACATTTTCATTTTGTGTCAAGTTATTTGTGGTTATTACATCATATTGTGTGACATCCAACATGGATTCCACAGATGCATTCTCATACAAGTTTGTATTTGTATTTTTCTCTGCCATTTTCGACTAAGTTGTAAATTTAAATTTAATTTACAATGTCTCTGTTAACTGGCGCCAGCTGAAACTGTGATGAATTTAAAATTGTGTAATAATTGACTTTACGTGTTAAAGGTTAACCAAGGATATCATTTAGTATACTTGGCAGAGAATAATAGGCAAATACAATTAAACAAAATACATATTTATCAAGTTAAAATAAAATATTCTTTTATTTTTCTTTATACTGACATTCTCTCTAAATGGAACATCTATTCGGCCATGAGGCGCAATTGATAAAAACAAGTTACAAGTAATGATTACCATTAACATTTTACTCTCTCGTAAAAAATAGATTACACTAAATCATCAGTGTTTGACCGCAAACCCAGCACTTCTTAAATATATATTCTTTGTTCACACAAACACACACACTTTCATACGGTACATTTTTTATATTCCCCTTTTGAGCTCATTTTATATATTTTGTAAAATTGCCAGATTTTATTTATTTTAGTATGATTTACTTCCCTTTCATGATTCGTAGAGGTGCGTCCTTGGGCTGTCTCCTCGTGCACGCGCACTATCTAGATGTCTTCTCGTTTTCACCTTTTTATTTTACTGCTGAACTGTCATTTTGTTTCAATTAGTCACTGTTATTTATTTTGTGAATCAAAATACTGTTTTTTATTTTTTAATATGTAAAAATTCACATTTGATGGTGTGCGGAACTTTTGCGGCTGTACAGCACGAAGGAAGATGGTCGACTGGGACTTCGTAAAGCTGACGATTCTTAATTTGGTGAACGATCACGTGGTCTGGTTTCATTGTTCCATTTGAGTTTCAACATCAATTTTGACGGGGTCATTAATTTGGATCGACATTCCAGTGGTGACGAATGGCTGAGAACGGCTCTGACGTCAGATGTTTTGCTCGCGTTTACATAGGTCATAGTTCGTTCGGCTAAAAATAGCTGCTACTCTGTTGTTTCGCTGTTGACCTTGACACGAATTCACTCACACTGAATACGTCGTTATAATTTAGGAATAAAATTTACCTTTATAATTTATTTTTGTTTATGTTCCCCCAAAAGATTCTTAGGCGGGCTTAAATGTCCCGTTACAAAGTAGGTCATCAACCCCTCCAGCATTGTAGTCGCTTCACCATGAGTTGGGCTAGCTGATTCCTCCGTACCGTCATCGTCATCTTCTGAACTGTCAATTTCTGTTGCCGTGTTTGCAATCCACGCCTCCAGGATTTCATCTTCGCTTAACACCTGATGACCAATATCGTTGTCACTGTTCATCCACTCTGAAATGTTACTTTCTTCCACATCGGCACAACCCTCCAACTGTTGAAAAACTTGAACAAAATCAGCGTCATCATTTGCAGTTGGTTGATTTTCATCTTGTCCCTGGTTTTCTTGTGGGATGCTAGGCCACAGTTTTTTCCAGCTTTTTTGAAGAGTTGACGGCTGAATCTCTTCCCACGCTTCTACAACTAAATAAATGACAGTCTTTATTGTCACTTTTTTAAGAAGATCCATGAAGTTAGCCGACAGGTCTGCTTCTTGTTGCTCTAAAAGAGACAAGATCAACGTTTTCCTATATCGCCGTTTTGTTGCTTCAATCACACCTTGATCCATTGGTTGTATCAAAGCGGTCAAGTTCGGTGGCAGAAATTTCATCATCTCTTAATTCCTCTTTACTAGGGTGACACGGTGCATTGTCTATGAATAACACAGCTTTTTCTGGGAGTTTTTTCTCTCTAAAGAACTTCTTTGTTGTAGGCACAAATTTTTCAAAAAACCAATTTTAAAAAATTTTTCCATTCGTCCATGCAGATTTGTGTGAGGTGTACTGGGCTGGAAGAGCATTTACATTAACATTTTTAAGGGCCCTAGGCTTAGCCGATTTCGTGATCACCAAAAGTGAAAGTTTTAAATCGCCAGAAGCGTTACTGCAAGGAAGCAAATTCACTCTTTCTTTCTTTACCTTTTATGACCTTTGGCTACAGAATCCAGGTTTGAGGCTAATGTTTTTTTTTTTTTTGAAGCATTTTGTAATTTAACCCAGTTTCATCAGCATTAAACACTTGACAAGGCTCTTAAGTTTTCATCGCTAACAAACTTTTCAAATTTTACTTTAAAGTCTTCACTTGCAACATTGTCACCTGACAAAATGTCACCACTTACACCAAGTTGACGAACGCCATATCGATCTTTCCACCAAGACAATCATCCCACACTGGCAGTAAAAGCAGGGTCACCTTTTAATTTTTCATTGAGTTTGAGAGCGATCACTTGTAACGTTACGCCCGACAGCGGAATGCCGTGTGCACGTTGTTGGAAAAACCAAACGTACAAAGCCTCGTCTAAAGTTTCATTTTTTGGGTTTTTTTTAACGTGCTTCTGTTACCCAAACTGTCCTTGCTCACCATTTTCGCACAAAAATTTTCAGTTTCTTTCCGATTTTTTTTCCAGTCAGAAACAGTTTGTTTTCCCACTCCTAACTCTTGCACAATTTTAGTTAATGATTCACCAGCATCAGTACGAAACAAAACTTGGAGTTTTTGTTCCATTGTTACAGTCACTTTCTTACGTTTAGTTCCCATTTCATGTTGCTCTTAATAAGCGCACACAATAAAACACACGCACTGAATAAAAATACAGCCTTAAAACGGACTGCACGGTTACCAGTACGAGTATCAACTGAAGGAAACAAAACAAAACGACAACAACTGTGCAGATAGAGTGAGTCCCTTCCCGGAAAACAGGCTGCGCACCAATATGAAGGCGTATATTTATAGCTAATTTGGCTGATGCCGATGACGCAAAGAGTTAGTGGGCGCGCGGGGACTCCCATCAGCGAGTCACTTCCCGGAAAACTGGCTGCGCGCCGACATATGCGCCGCACATTTCACAACGTTAATGTAGGCATACTGTATACAGTAGTAGTAGCCCTAGTTTGTTTATGAGTTGTTAAAACAGAACATAAATACAGTTTAAAGTAAAGTAGGTTTTAAAATTTATGCACGCTTTTTGACGATTTTTTTCTTTTTTTTTTTTCTTTTGAGGTCTGTCCGGATTAACCGGATGTCCGGATTAGCGGGGTCCGGATTAGCGAGACTACTGTATTTGTAAACACTTGGTTACTCACCGTCTTGTGACTTCTTTAAAACTTTCAATAACTACGCGTTTCAAGGATAAATCCTCATCATCAGGTTATATAAAAACACCAGTCCTTCTGGAGAAGTCGTCAAAAAATCAAAAATTTTTATCAAACATCACAGTATGTATGTCATTTAAGAACAGATTATTGTAGTACTTCATGCCGCGTTGCGACCTGTTGCGCACCACTACATGTGATTGACTACTACTAAACGTCGTTATCGCCCAAGATTATTGCTGTACCACGATACATATTGATGTTGACATATCTTTAACAGATATTAATTTTGTCATATTATTAAAGATACAAAGTTCATATTTTGAATAAAGTTCCACATAATTTGATGCCCACTTATACTGTTGTGCAATTTTTTGAAACTTTGACTTCCAGTTTTGGCCTACTATGTCCATAAAGTTAAAATATTTACAATTCAGGTTTGGGTTAAAATTCTGTTTAGTCTGGTACACACAGCATGGGTTTTTACAATTTTTTCTCATTTTTGGGCTGTTTACTGAAGTTTTGAAATCTGAATGCAATATTCTTACTTTTTAAATTTCTCTTTAATGTGATACCCATGTACAGGGGCGGATTAACCATTAGGGTGACTAGGCTGTAGCCTAGGGCGCGGCACTTTGGGGGGCACAAAATTTTAGCTAAAACATAATATTTTACAGCTAAATGTAAGATGGTAATAAATTACAAGGATACAAATTTGAGTTCATTTTGAACACAGGTGCCTGTTTTCGATAAATTATGGTAAAACTGTACATAAATAATAGAAGTGCTTTCCAAACTGTTTTCTCCGGTTATGAGTCATTGGCGGCCGGCGCTCATAGAACTATGCCGCCGCCCAACTTTCGTGGAATTGCCGACCACGTTATCTATTCCATCCATCTCCACCCCACACCTTCACTTTCCCCTCCATCCGTTTTCATTGTAGACAAGTTTGGCATCGCTCGTTTTTGCACATTCAAAACAAACATTTTGGTTATGGTTATGTTGATGTCGTTATGTCGTAGTCATGGTTGTATATACAGGTCTGAAAACTCTCGTGAAGGCAGGAGGGTGATTAAAACGTTTGCTCAGTCTAAAGCGTAGCTTGAACTTTACATGAGTCTAACAAATACACAAGATATTTACCTGATTGTCTTCTTTGTATAAATGATGTTAAATGTACCCTTAATAAAACTGTTATAATTCTGTAACTAGTTAGTTAATTTTTTCCTTATCAAAGCCATGCAAACTACAAATGGTTGAAGGTGTAACTCTAAAACAATCTCTGAAAAATAGCCTCAGTTTTCAATTCTTGAGACTATTTCCAAAAACAGTAAGGTATTTGAAATATTCCTAACTAAGAAATATATTGTAGGTATTTAAATCTTCATTCAGCCTCTTGGAAATAAACGTAAGAGTAGCCTATGGGAGGTGAGGGGGTGCTAAAATATAATTAGCCTAGGGCGCCAAAATACCTTAATCCGGGGCCCTGCCCATGTATGTTTGCGATTTCAAAAATTCCCCCTTCACTTTTTTGCCTTGTGCCCTTTTTTGGGGGGGGGGGATTAATCTTATAAACAATAGAAGTCAATATGGTAAAAGCATGAATGCATGCTAAGTTTTATGAAAATAGGTTTATACATTTTAACAACATTATCTGAGACATCCACCAAATAGACAGGCAGATGCTAAACAGTCAGGTTAAATATGAAAACTTGCTTTGCTCATTCAGTAAATTATTCATATACTTTCATGTGTACATAAAATAAATCAAAAATAAAGCAGGAAAACTTTAAAGTCTATAATAATTTTAAATGTACTGCATGGGTTTTTATGAATTTGACAGGAAATCTACTTGTGACAGCTGTGAAGTTTTGTGCCAGATTTCAGGCAAAAAATATGAAACTACAGCAACAGAACACAGTTTCTTTGAAATCTATTAGTTCATTTCTCATATTATATTCGTTGTAAAAGAAAATATTTTTTATAAATGTAAATCTTTTGTGTGCTTTACTAAATTACCAAACAGCAAACACTGATACAAAAATTAGTATAACTTCAAATCTTTTATTAAATTTTTCACTGTTTTGTTGTGTATGGAAATTTAACTAAAGCAAAGCAGAATATAGCTGCATTTCGTTATAAAAATAACAGCTGCTTAGGTTCATATTATGTGATTGTAAGTTATTTTAAACAAGGCAGATTTGTATTATATATTACTTCTGAAGAGCATGATGTACTCTAAAACCTGTTATAATTTTAACTTAAACATAGCTGTATGGCCTGGTCTTTTCTTTTACAGATAACCGAATTAAAAGCAAAACATTTTACTACGGAACAAGAATTACGGAATAAAATGAAAACAACGGAAACTGAGTATAACAAAAAAGTTGACATGCTACATAGCAAAATAAAGACGCTACAGAAAGAAGTGGCTACATTGTCGAAAAGTAATAAACGGGCAAACGTCGGAGCGGGAAATCTGGGTAGTGGTGGTGCTGGAAGTGGTAGTGGAACGGACAGTCCTAGCATACCTTAATATAACATAATAAATAATGGCAATGAGGTGGCTAAAATGTTTGTATTGTATCTCAGTGCAAGGACAATCTGTTTCGCAATTCCAGACATATCATGGGATAATTAAAAGGTAAATAAATTAAACCTTTATGAATGCTAGTAAAATGAGGGGGTTAGAAATTCAGCAAGAACCAAGTTAATGAACATAATTATATGTGACTCTTATTAAGTAGTATATTTTCAACAGATTTTTTTTTCAACATTGCCATTGTTAGTTGCTAATCCAACGACAGACAACAGTTGTTTTTGCTTTGGACTTAACATCTTTTGGTGTCTTCACCATTTTGAAATCCAGCCTAATGACTGACAGTATTGGAAACAACAATGACAGTGTTGAGAAACAGATACTTCTTTCTTGTCTTAATAATTATTTGAAATATTCTAATAAATCGTGTAGCCCACAGAAAAACAACAACTCACTGCCAGTCCATCAGTTGAAAAGTTCAAACCTTTACCCATTACAAGTAAATGGATGCTACATCTGTTAATGAATTTAAGTTCAGCACATAGTGAGTTAATTAAGTTCAAATGCCGCTGGTAAACAAGTACTTGGCTTTGGCAAATGTGTAACATATACCTTACAGTAATTATATTACATTCATTGTATGGCTGTGACGTCTGAAAACTTTTTTTTAGGCAATTAAAGACATAAATAACAAAATAAAATTGCAGAAAAGCAATTTATTAGTTGTTTGAAAATAAATTCCTCTGTTAGTTTTTAATGTTCCTAGATAGGTTTTAGAAAACCAGGTGGACCGGAAAAGTGTATATTTTATGGAAAGACTGAATATTAAAATTTCTTTTTTATTAGCAAACATCTTTGTAGACAGAACTGCTATGCTAGAAGAGACAAGTATTTTTATGAAATTTCTTGTTGACAGTTACCTCATTGAATGTTCTAAATCATCAAGCAGATTGAAGCAGTGTTATGTAATTAAACATTTTTTAAATGCCTTTAGCATAAATTATTGTAAATAAAATATTGAATTTGTGTATTTAGCGCTGTGTGTGTGTGTGTGTGTGTGTGTGTGTGTGTGCGTGCGTGCGTGCGTGCGTGTGTGTGTGTGTGTGTGTGTGTGTGTGTGTGTGTGTGATTTTACATTTAGCCACCTTGTGTGATGTTTAGTCAATTTTGTGTTGAATAGATATAATTTGTGTATATAATTAATTAAATTTAAATGGATCAAGAGAAATATATTTTCTCAAAGTGTTTTTTTATGTATAGTTGTATTATGTAGGATAATTTACTGTCCGAGTGAAAAACAATTGTATTATAGAAAATAATATTTAATTCAATATTTTTTGTAAGTTTCATATTTATTAATTACGATGTATATTTCAGTGGTTATCAATTAAATGTGAATGTTTTAATTTAGTAAACTATTGTTTATTATTTAATTAAATAATTAGTAGTTATTTAAATGCAATGTGCAAGAGGAAATACTTTTATAAACAGACATTATTTTTAAATAAATTGTATAAATTGATACTGTTTTGTATAATTTTGAGTGATTTACAGTTCATGCTGGTTATAAAAATAACTGGCAATTCATAAGTATTTTCAAAGAGACGTATCGTAGAGTATTGATTAACGGGATTATTAATTTTTTACTAACATTTTTCTCAGAGGTAAAAATATTTGTCTTTGGAAGCAAAGCATTGTAAGGATACGAACATGCCGACGCAACATTACTGGTAGACAGCAGCATACTGTGTGACATTACTGTCCTGTGAGACATCGCGACAAGTCAACTGACAAACAAGAGTTTATCCTTGCAGTGTACTGTTAGGTGACGTAGAAGAGGGAAGTGACCTTTTTCTCTTGTATAAATTCCAAAATTTATATTTTTTACTTTTTATGTATGTATGTGTATGCATATTTTTTATTGACTAATTGAAACATACTCATTAAAGTATAACTGATTATGTTACAGTGACAGTGACGAAACTTATGTGCACATATGTCTTTATGTGCAAAATGGTGGCTAATATCAAATTCCTCAAATCACCGATATAGCGCCCATTTCATTTATAATTAAAAACCAAAATATTAAGGGGAGTTAAACGGGTCCTATCCTGACCATGTTATTTTGCTAACTTCATGACCCATTTTCACAGTAACGCTTTCATATACAGGGCTGAAATTTTTATATAACTTAGAGACATGTTTGAAGGGTCCACTGAACTACAATAAACTTTTTATATCAATGTATAAATTGTGTGTAATTTAAAAAAAAAGACATTTTTTAAACAAAAAAATGAATTTTTGTGTTTGTAAAAATTATAATTTTTATTTTTTTAACATAATCCTAGTTCAGTGCAGTACTAAATATGTCCATTACATCGTGTAAACATTTTACAGTGATACCTTCAGTAATTTTCAAAAAAATGGATCTTTTATAAGCAAAAAACAGTTTTCGGAAAAAAGCGACTAAACATGCCCACAAATGATATTACTTATCGTACCATTAGAAGCCTCCAGGAGAGTAGTGGTCATCCTCCCCTTCGTCATCTAACAGAAGTTGTCTCCTTTTCTTTACTCTGGTCTCCTTAGTCATTTCCTCAGCTGCCTTGTCTGCTTTCTGAAGCCGTTCTTTGTCAAATTTCTTGAGGGCCAGTATGGTATGTTTTCCCAAGTCTTTTACACCAAGCTCTTCCAAGATGCGAAGCCTCCCCACATTACCATCGTTAAATATAATTACACTGTCCCAAACACCAATTTCTAATGTTTTCTTACCAACAAATGTCCCCTTGGGTATACGGGTCCATACAACATTGTTAAAAGATTCGTTGACGTTTTGCGTCTGTCCATGCAAAGATTTATTTAGGAGATCAGGGCTGGATAAATCTCTGTAAATGGGTTTTATTGCCATTAGGACTGCCTCTGGTAATGCCTTTTTATGTTTAAATTCATTTAGTTTGCCTTCAAACTCAGCAATTCTGTACTTACACCATGTGTCTGGTGGTTCAGGGCACAATTGGTGGCTCGGTCTTTCATCCGTCAACAGGCGATGAAAATATGTGGCCCAAATAGCCCTTTGCATAGCCTTCAAATCATGTCCATTGCTTCTAATGGCTTTTCCATAATACTGTTGAAGCTCATCCATAACTTTATCTGTTAGGCGACCTTTCCCATGTAGAGATTTACCATCACTCAAATTTGTACCTTTCATTTTTAATTTTAATTTTCTCAACCGTGAACCGATTCTCTTTTCAACATGACTACACATTCAAGTTTTTTTATTACTACATCATTATAAGGTTTGCTCTCCCTAACACTTTCAAAGGCTTTAGAGTCTCCATCACCTAAGAAATTGACATACTGCACCCCTTTGTCTTTTTCAGATCGCACGAACATTATAATGGCTGCCGCAGACTCCATGCCACCACTAGATCCTTCATAGTTCTTCACACAACATTTTCCATGGAGAACTTTTTTTAAATTGTCCTTAGGTTTTAGTTTAGTACATCCACTGCAAAATTTTGTCATTACTTCTGTATCCAGAACTTTTCCAGTGTCTAAACTAGTGATTGTACCATAGCAATTTTTTGACTTGAATCCACGCTTTTGCCAGCTGCCATCAAAAGCTATGCTTATATCAGTCTTAGGCGTTTCATTCTCTTCTTTGCTTCCTTGGTAGCTGCTATCATTGACTGTTTAGCAATTATTTCAGTGCTACTTGAAAGAATGTCTGTATACTTTGCACGAGCTGTGCTGGGTGGTGGAAGATTCATTATAGCACACAGTAGTTTGCTGGACTCAAGCCCTCTGCCAATACAGCGAAGGCCATAAAATAGCCTAACATTGCTCTCAAACAAACCTTTTTTAGTGCATTTTTGTGAAGTCCAATAACATGACTCATTATGACAAGCTGTACATGAAACAAGTAATTTACAAGCTTAACCATTTCTCTCATTATCTTCTTCAGAAATATTTAGTAGTCCACCGCATTCTTTACGAGCAACGTTTTCAAATAGAGACTGCAAAATAGAAAAATCTATAACAATATTGTAGGTTTACCTTCAAACTGTGCATACTTATCTCCCTCATCACCTTTGAATAATTTTTTCTTGTAGCACTTGGTGGAGTAACAGTCTTTTCAGGCCTAGGTTCAGAAGTTGTAGGCCTAGGCTGAAGGTTAAAAAGATTTGCATTATTTGCACATTCAATAATAGGCCTACATGCCTTTAGAAATTTGTTTCCATGGAATTGTCTTTTCTTAAACACGCCTTTTGTCTTTGTCATCTTATTGTAGCAGAACAATCACAAACACATAAACACTAACTGTAAAAAATAAAACACAAGGAACTGACTTTGGTTATAATGTACTATTATTTCAAAACCACACCTGCTTCAACTGATCAGCTGTTCTTCTGCAAACATGAATAACAAACAAGCAATCTATCAGTATCACCAACCCAACAAAAAGAATAAAACCTTTCAATACCATATGAATCTGGCAAAAGAATTATACTATATGCGTGGCTAAATTTCCCCCGTATTCACAAGCAGGCATTTACAATTTTATTGATTTAGGCATGTTGGAATGAACTTTTGTGGCTATATTATATATTTTCTTGTTCATAAAGAATCATATAATCATAAAATACAATTAAAAAAAAAATGTAATTTTTTTACCATTTTTCCCATTCAACTTCCCTTAACTATGAAGCCGGAATCAACAAAAAACACATATGAACTGACGAGCGCGTCCACTTGAACTTGGCTGCGCTATGGAGTGAGTGTCATGTGACTCAGTGAACCAATCAGGTAGCACGCCACAGTGCGACATTGCTGTCTTCCGTGAAGAAACAACAAAATAATTTGTTCTTGCCTCACTGCTGCACAGTAATGTAGTACAGTAAGCATCTTCAACATGTTCGCTCCTATTTAAACCTATACATTTGTTATGGCCTCACTGTCGTACAGTACAGTAATGTCGCACAGTATGCTGCTGTCTACCAGTAATGTTGCATCGGCATGTTTGTACCCTAAGAATCATATGAAAGTTGATCCATGATCTAGTATAGGAGTCGATAACCTATGGGGCTTGTGGAGCGATTTTCGGTGGCATGCTGGATGACTTTAAATATATGTAATATAAAATCAGTATAAATAAATACATCAGAAATACTATTAAAAATAAAAGTAAAATGTAACTATCGATTTTTGTCTATAAAACCTGACAGGCAGGTTATATCAGAGGTTGAAATTCTTTGTAATTTAGTGTTCTTAAATTATGTTATTGATTTCCATTCTGTTGCTTATATTCTTCTAAGGGTTTCTTCGTGTTTTTTTTTCAGTGCAGACTGTGTTAAGTGACAAAATATCAAAAAAATGTAAACAAGTTGTGCATTACATAGAGCAGCAAACTACTGTCCTTGGTAGTGGGACATAATTTAACTTATCTTGCAGAAACATATAATATTGGTTTTAACTGTATAAAATTTTGTCCAAACACTGATACTTAATTTCTCAGTAGAAAGTTAGGTTAGGTTAGTCAAGGAGCCTCGAGAGAGAGACTCGTGTAACTGAAAGGTAATGAAGTAACAAAAAATTATCCTATTTTGACAATAATGCTGTATATAGTGGAACCTCGATATAACACCTCTGCGATATAATGCGACCCTTGATGTAACGCTCATTTTTCACAGTCCCAGCAAATTAAATAGTTAAACTTGGGACCTTTATATAAAGCGACCCTCGATATAAAGCGCTTTTTGGCTGGTCCACAGAAGAGCATTATATCAAGGTTTCACTGTATTTATGATTTCTTGCAAAAGAGAAATCTAAGAGAACTTTTAATAGGGCTGCATTTTTATGAAAAATGTGTCACTTTTAATGAAACTGAAATG
Source organism: Magicicada septendecula (assembly GCA_034769895.1). Lineage (NCBI taxonomy): Eukaryota > Metazoa > Arthropoda > Insecta > Hemiptera > Cicadidae > Magicicada > Magicicada septendecula. Next base: position 786,116,171 of record CM068368.1, read on the forward strand.
TTTCAACTGGTCTTGAATTACCTAAAAAATTTCAGTATGTGAATTGTCCGTATATTGATTGTTCTGGGTAATCAATGGTCTAGTGCATCAATTTTATATCATAAATATTAAGTATTCAACAATATGTATGAGCAATTGAATTAATCAGTCGAAAGTATATGGTTGATATTTTTTTGTTGTGTTAGAGGGTAGAGGGTTGATAGATTAGAGGTCAATGGGCTGCATTATGCTTAAAAATTGTTATAGGAAAACCGGTGACTGTTCTGACTCTTTGTGTTATAGTGATGGGAGAATTGATAATTTCATTGAGATGGCTCACTGAGTCTGGGTCTTAGCAGTGAGCTGGTTCTGGGAAGTGGCTCGATTGTCCAACTGGATATTGTATTATGATTGAGTGTTTTTTGTTCGTTCATTCGTGTCTAGTACAGGTTTGTGTTAGCTTACAGAGCTTACATTTTATAGATTGTTAACCATGTACTGGGCTGCATGCATTTTTAATTTTCGCACAAACACATTTTCTTGTTTTGCCTATGTACAATAACAAACAAAGGCCTATTTATGAATCTCTTTGTTTTGTTGGTGAAAGACGTATTTGTATCACTATAAAGAATTTTTAGTTAAACATACATTTTATTAAAACTTTAAAATAACTTTGGTAATTTGTTTATTACTGCTCTTTTAAAGCTATACTTGTTCATACATATATGAGCATATGGTTTATTTTAATATGTTCATGGTTAATATTAGAAGTATTACTCTTACAATAAATTAAATGCTGGGAATTTTAAAGTTGCAAATTTAAGGTTTTTCTGTGCAATAGAAAATAGAAAAGTAAATTGTTTAATTTTTGTACTACAAAAAAATGTTTCCTCGTGTATATTAAAATAAATATATTGTAATTATAATTTTTATCATTAATTAAGGTCTGCTTGTAATATCCTATCATTATTATAACATTTCAAATACATGTACATTAAATTTTGAATAACTTATTTGGTATATAACACATCTATATGTTAGACTAACTTAAGACATTTTACAGAAAATTCAACATTAAAAACAATGTTTAATTTTGATATTGAGGAATAGATCTCCCACTTTTATTCCTTGTTTAAACAGATTGCTTTCTTCATTGTATGGCCATGCATTGGTGGCATTGTATGTATGAGTCAGATTGTGAATAGTGTAGGTTCCGTATATCAAATTTTGATTAACTAAGATACAGTTATTACTGGCTATCAGAACCATTTTCTTCATTCAGTATAAAGAACTATGGTGTGATGCTAGGAGATGGCCTCCCTGCGGTTCTGTTGAACACAGCTCTACTAGTGCAATAAATAAAATTGATAGAAGGGGCACAATATTCATGAAACCTCAAATATATGCTTATGCAGATGACGTTGCAATAGCAACAAGAAACGTTGATAGCCTCAAAGACATGTATGCATTAATGGAAGCAAAGGCAATGAAAATTGGTCTTGTGGTAAATGAAAGCAAGACAGAATACTTGGTAATGTCCAACTCAGAGCCCAGAAGGCCTCCTAGAGATTTCAATCTGAATGAGAAGTGTTTCAAAGAAGTTTCCTACTTTAGTTATCTAAGTGCCTTGATATTAAATGATAATAACATTAGGATGCGTATAAGAGAAAGGATAAAAGTAGGAAATAGACCCTACTTTGCAAATGTTAACATCTTTAAAAACAATTTTGTTACAAGAGGTATAAAACTTAAAGTATATTTTTGTCTGTTGCGATCAGTTGTTACATATGGATCTCAGGTGTGGACTTTAACAGAGAATGACAAAACTGCTTTGAAATCATTTTAGCGCAAAATATTGCATAAAATTTATGGCCCAGTAAGGGAAGAAGGGAGTTGGAGAATAGGCAATAACAGTGAACTACAGGCTCTCGTGCATGAAAAAGATATAGTGAAATTCATCAAATCACAGAGGTTGCGTTGTCGGGGACATGTGGAAAGAATGCTGAAGGGAAGATTATTATACTACTGTATGTAGAGGCAGCCCAAGGATGAGATGGTTGGATGGTTTAACAGAAGATCTTGCTAGTGTGGGAATAAGAGGGTGGGGGGAAGGGCAGAGAACAGGGAAGCTTGGAGGAGTATTGTTGAGGAGGCTAAAGCCCACCAGAGGCTGTAATGCCAGATAAAGATGTAAGGAATTATGTTAACAAGAACTGACTCATTCATGAACACCTCATCACTATTGTTTTATGCATATTTCTCAGTTACTTATAAAACTGTTTGTGTTAGTGAAACTGTATTGAGAAGTCAGAGAATTTAGTAAGTTTACTGGCTTATTTATAATATTTTTAAGCATTTTTACATATCTAGTGGTGTGCTTATCTGAACTGTGTTGGAAATGAAAAATTCGCACATTCAGTAATACGCATGATGCATTCTGAAGCTCTTTCCTATATTATTCAATTCAGTCCAACATTAATTGTGTAATCATTAAAGAAGCATATCTTCATCTGTTCTCTCTTGATTACCAGTGACTAACTTTTTTTTCATTGTTCATTAAGAGCTTAGTTTTCCTGTTTCTTCTATATTTTCAGATCATCTTTCTAAGATCATTATATTTATTTAAAACAAAGATTATTTCTAACAGTGAGACAAAGTTTGGCTTGAACTTATTCTCATTTGGCCAGTAAACTTGGTTACATCGTCTCTTGTTATTATAATATGGTTGTTATTTATAATATGGCTTTGTTCTTTCTCACTGCTTTAGGCATCTTAGTGTACTTGTAATTTCTATTCCAAATTTTAGTTTTTTATTTCTTGGTTATCGCTATTAGATATAGGTATGCGTGAACGAGCACACACACTGAACTATACAAAACACTTTGTTAAGTGTCAGTAGAAGAAAAAGTCTTGCATGCAGTGAGTGAGTATGTTTAGAAGTTCTATGGCAGTAGAGTCTCTTTTGCCATTCATCATCCTGTCTCATTTACTTGGTCCTCCGAGTAAACATACAATATCCCATAGTAGACCACAGCAATCTTACTTCCCTAACAGACTAAGGAAAGTTAATAAAAATTTTTAACAGATTAAAGTTAAAGTTAATGCGTGAAAAAAGTAACTGATTAAAGTTAAAGTTAAAATCAAATTAACTGATTAAAAGTTAAAAATTGTTGTTGCTTTATTGAGAAAGCTGCTTTGACTGTTGAAATAATTAAAATCATGTTAAATAAATCCACAAATTAAACTTTTTCAAAAAAATTAATTAAAATTTCTGATGCAGAAAAAATAACTTAGAATATTTAGCATTAAAATTCAGTCATTAATAATTAAAAATCATAGATGATTTTATTTTAAACATTAAAGTATATTAACATTATTTTAAATTGCAACAGGTAATTAAATATTATTTGTCTATTGCATTTTTTCAGTTCACAGTAGTGACTACTGATATTGTATTGTGCCTGCAGGGCAATGTAGTATTAAGTGACTTAATAGAACAGACAATTAGGCTACTCTATTGATTACTTTTATAATCTATTAATCTGCTTACATTTATGTGTGTCCTCAACTTACTGACACTGAAGTCAGCGATATTTTAATATGTTTGTCTTCGAGCACACACATCAAGCACTTAAAAGTTAAGTTGAGACCGTTTACTTTCTCAGTATGTTCATAAAATCTAGAAATTTACGGCTTAGGTGACGATACTGTATTAATATTAAAATAATCAATTATACAGAACAAAAATAAATTCGTGAAAAGACATAAATACGTAACAAAAAACTACTCTACAAAAAATTTATACTAAACTGTCTAAACACAACATTGTGGGGTAGTAATAGATGGTTGAAGCGTAATGCTGGACACACTGTCTCCTTGTATGCCAGACAGCTCACATAAGGCAGCCTAACTCGTAGACTCAGAATGATCAATATTGCACACCACTATATAAAAATTATTCCTATTAGCGCTTTCAAGCTTCACAGCTCATCGTCAGATCAGGAATAGGCAGAAAATATGTAATACCCAACCCTTCACCCCTCTCCCCCACCCTGCTCACCCACAACAAACTAAAAATTAATGACCCTTCCCCACCCCCTAAACTCTGTCTCACCATCTGTACAGTTACATATTTTTCTAGTAAATTCCTTGTGTGTGTGTGTGTGTGTGTGTGTGTGTGTGTGTGTGTGTGTGTGTGTGTGTGTGTGTGTGTGTGTGTCCCTTTAAACTACCCTCTTCCTCTCCGCACACGTGGGTCAGTCACACACCCTTATTTTAAAACAACCAATTAGTACTATGAAATATAATTCTTAATCTTATCTATCTGCCCTCTCTCATTTACTTCTTAATCATGTTATAAAATATTTCTTCATTATCAAATTTAATTTTAATATTAATTAAATTGTCTAACCCTTTTTCTCTTTCTTTCAATATTTCTAACTCCTCTCTAAGCTTCCTTTCAACTGTGTTATTTACTACTTTTACAATTTCGTATTCTTCCAAAGACATTTCATGACAAAAGACATTTCATAGAAGACAACCACAAGTTTGTTAATCCTTTGGAAGAATACGAAATTGTAAAAGTAGTAAATAACACAGTTGAAAGGAAGCTTAGAGAGGAGTTAGAAATATTGAAAGAAAGAGAAAAAGGGTTAGACAGTTTAATTAATATTAAAATTAAATTTGATAATGAAGAAATATTTTATAACATGATTAAGAAGTAAATGAGAGAGGGCAGATAGATAAGATTAAGAATTATATTTCATAGTACTAATTGGTTGTTTTAAAATAAGGGTGTGTGACTGACCCACGTGTGTGGAGAGGAAGAGGGTAGTTTAAAGGGATGCACACACACACACACACACACACACACACACACACACACACACACACTGAAACACAAGGAATTTACTAGAAAAATATGTAACTGTACAGATGGTGAGACAGAGTTTAGGGGGTGGGGAAGGGTCATTAATTTTTAGTTTGTTGTGGGTGAGCAGGGTGGGGGAGAGGGGTGAAGGGTTGGGTATTACATATTTTCTGCCTATTCCTGATCTGACGATGAGCTGTGAAGCTTGAAAGTGCTAATAGGAATAATTTTTATATAGTGGTGTGCAATATTGATCATTCTGATTGTGATTTCAACCACTAACACAAATTTCTTCATTAACTCGTAGACTGCTTAGGCAGTGAAAAAGGAGCCATTATTATTATATTTGATGGGATGAGAAATTTGGAAATACAATAATTCTTTACTTAAGTGTCACTCGCTGGCCTCTCTCTCTTTTCCCTCCCTCCCCCTCTCCAGCGCATGTGCGTGCATGATACGTGTTTCCTCACATCATACAGTCGACAGTTGGGAGATATCCTCACCATACTTCATTTTTATTTTGTTACTGTGTAGCAAACAAATCTCGTGTGTGGGGGGTACAGGAACACACATCATTAGATTCGGTTGTGTGGTTTTATGATAATTAAATAACTGGTTGACTTTTAAAAATATTGTGCTAACGTATACACATAGTACAAAGTACGCATTGAGCTCAATTTAAACTCAGATTTTTTTTAACTTAATAGGTTACACCGAAATATGTTTCTTAAATGTGAATAATAGGTCACATGTACAAGATCTTCATAGAAGATACGCAAAGAAAAGTAAAAATATTATTATATAACAGCCCGCACACCACATGCACGTGCTTACACACACACACACACCTTATATATTTACGTATTTACTATATTTATTTACGTACTAATAAATGACAAGAAATTGCTGTACATCAATGAAAAACATTTGTGAAAATGTATGTTCAACATATTAACAGAGTAACGCATTTCATCGGTTTACAAAATATCATAAAGGAAACATTTCATATGTTTTATTTCATATAATAAAAATGGAAAACCATTATTCATTCATTACACTCGTGGATTTAAAAATCTGTATAACTGATTGTGTTGTTTAAAAATGCTGATATGAATGACATTGTTAGTTATTAATATGCTACGTTGAGCTAAAAAAATAACAAAGTGCCTGTGAAACTCTGGCAATGCCTGAAGCTGTACCAGATGTTTAGAGATCATTCATTCACTGTGGCAGAATTATATAATCTAGGTCATGTGAGATGCCCCTTCCAGACATTACTCGACTATATTACCCGGCATCCAGACTCTCTGTGTCATTACAGTACAACGAGGCCGGAGTATAGTTACTGGATTTCGAAGCAGCCAGTTCAGTTTAGACCTGGCGATATTAGATGCAGTTCCCCCCAAAAAATATTGTGATGGTTAAGTGGGAAGTGATCATTGTGTTAATTAGTGTAATGTTGTCTGATGGACAAATTTAACTTGAATTATCGTATTAGAGTGGCTTTGTTGATTTCTACTGATATGTGTCTAATTAAAGTATGTAATTAGTGACGTAGTTGGTGTCAGTTATTTTGTTTCCACTGTACCAGGCAGTGATCATGCAACAAGAGGCTCCACTGCGAAATTCAGTCTGAACAATAAGGTGAGCTGAACAATAAGTTTATAGGATATCTGAAATAGAAAAATCTGTGTCAACTGTGAAAGCAGATATGTCAAGTATAGAAGACACAATTACAAATATAACAAAACAAATTAAAGGTGAAGTCAAGCGTTTAACGAAAGAAATAGTTGACAAAGCAAGGGTGCTAACAAACACTGAAGAAGCATTAAAAAACAGTAATGAAAATGCACTGTCAACGGTAGCAGGGCCAGTTACTGCAAATGCCCCAATGTTTGAGGAAGTGGGCAACTTATCTGCACCAATTTGAAGCTGCCACTCGCTAAAATAAATAGAGGAAGAGAAAGGCCTTTCACTTATTCTTGTTTTTAAAGGACATGCCGAAAACTATTGCAGAAAGTGCCATCTGACAGTCAGAGCACCTAGAATTACGGTACGGTGACCAGTGTTCCGTGTTCAACTTAAAGCAGGGCAACAGTGTTCTGGGGAAAGCCTCCAGAATTTTGAAGCAAATGTCAACTGTTTGACGAGATTGGCTTATTCACCAATCAGTTACCACAACAAATAAGAATGCCAAGGTACCAAGTTTCTAAAGAACAACAGCAACTTAAGTGATGCTTCGAACTGAAAGAAATCTGCAATGTAATCATATTTTGGGACTGCATTACAAAGAAGGCAACAGACAGCTAAGTGTGCAAAGTACAGTAAGTTATGCAGCAATCCATCACTGAATCAGCTACAGATTCTGAGATACTGCTCACTAAGGGTGAGCATCAAGGAACAGTAGTTGAACAAAAACTCAGACATCAAATGTCACAATCCTAAATACTTGTAAAAATCCTTGAAGACATATTATATACTGTAACACATAATATATTTCTGCGTACATGTATATCCCTACCTTCAACCCTTTATGAAATATTCCCCCTCGTACATAAAAGCACGAACATCTTTTGTAAATATAGTAGTTCATCAGTCGTCCAAACATTAAATATCTGAACTGTGTTGGAAATGAAAAATTCGCACATTCAGTAATACGCATGATGCATTCTGAAGCTCTTTCCTATATTATTCAATTCAGTCCAACATTAATTGTTTAATATATTATCACCAAAATTTAATATAATATCACCAAACAGGAAATTTTTTTAGTAATAATTCTTGAGCATGCAGACAGGAAATAAATAAAGGAGAATATAAACGGGCAAAGTAGTAGTACTGTAATGAATCATCACCGTAGCGCCTTAAGTATTTGAAACTTGTAATACAGGTATTAATGAAACTCTGGGTGCAACATTTTTAGCATTTTAATATACTTTGAATACTATACACAGCATACTTCATACTGTTATATATTGTAATATAAATTTTGTTGAGTGTTCAAATATATTTTCCCTCAGGCCCAATTAGTTAAGACAACTGAGACTTTACTGTACCTATTTTCTCTTGCATTATCACATCCACCATGATAATAGTTTACATATTATCTTCATGTAAATAAGATAATCACCATTAGGCGAACCCTTAAGTCAGCAAGTAAAGGAACACGCCTAGAATTGTACAAAGTGATGGCTCTTCCTACACTTCTTTATGGGTCTGAGAATTGGACTTTGGCGAAAGGCCAGGCCAGTCACATCCAAGCGGCTGAAATGAGATTTCTCAGGTACGTGGCAGGGTATACTCTCCATGATCATAGAAGAAACAGAGATATATGGCAGGAACTGAATATTACGAGTATACTCTACAGGATCACCCAGTATCGACTGAATTGGTGGGAACATCTTTGCCAAATGGATGACTCCCATATCCCCAAACAACTATGGAACTATAAGCCGAGGGGACAGAGAGGTGTGGGATGTCTGAGGATGTGCTGGAGTGACCAGCTCTAATCTTTGCCTATTTGAGACCAAAACAAATCATCCTTGGTTTAATCCTTGAAGAAGATGATGATGGTGATGATGATATTATCTTCATTATTCAACAATATACCCCATAGCCAAGGACTAGCTGGATCTACAAAACCAACAATGTTGCTCATTATTGAATTTACTATATTTATTTTGGCGACACAGGTTCAATTTCCATGATATTCTTAACTACAAACAAAATAGTAGCCGTATGAATAAGAATACTTCTAACAGCATACATATGGGAAGGCTGGAGGAATGATTCTTAAATAAACAGGGAAATTTTTTAAATAATTTGTGTGTTGGTTAACTCCACAGATTACATTTTACAATTTGGTCATATGGACAGTTAACCATCAGTAATAACACTGCAGCTCCATCCAGAATTTTTCTCTACTGAAATTTACTGTGGCGTATTCGTACAATAAGGTTATTTTCCTTGCTATAGGTATTTAACTTGAAGATGGCCTAATCAAAAGTGATGCACACACTAAAGCAACAAATAAACAACATAGCCAGATATAATTAACTCATCAGAAAAATGCCATAAGAACCATTCTATACACCTAGTAATCAACAGCAATATACATATTCTCTGATGGAAATTAAAGTAGCCTTATATTATCATATAGCCTTCACTGTTAGAGCGTATTAGCATGTATTCAGATTAAACATTTTGATAAATGAAGATACTAAAATAAAGCCACTGGGTTACATATACATACCAAGACACTTCATGTATTGTATTACACAACTTAACAGCTTAGGCTACACGAAGTCAGCTAAATTGTAAAATATGGGTAAAACAGTTTATACGCTTCTCTGTATACCAAGGACCTCCTATATATAAACAACTCTATAAATTCAAATACATGGCTATGAAAACAAAACAAGTCAACCATCAGATTGTATCCCTCCCAAAAATCAAACTGTCATGTCCTTCCAAATACAAATCTCTGCAGGATTTTGGAGCACACCAACGAAAAACAAATGTTAGATTATGGATGACCAAACACAGAAATTATTACATATCATCATATTCCTTTTACAGTAGAATTTATTGCGCAGTACACGAGTTTACATCTGTATGAGAAACAATTAAAGGATACAAATGAAGTAAAGCATAAAAAAGCCCAGAGAAAAACTTGTTTCACAATGTTCTGTACAACACAGTCTGGATTTTAATGTATGTATTGTCACAAAAATAAAGAGGAGCTCGTAGGCTCCACTTGTCAATTAAGAAGATGAAAATTGGTTCATCAGTGGACAACTACTACGAGGGTGATCTGAAAAGTTCTCGGCCTCGATCATAGACATCAACTCAATGAGCAAGATTTTTTTACTTGAGTTGGTATGCCTGTCTCAACAATTCATGTGAAACTGCGAGTCAATCTGTCACGTAGTTTTTTGTATACAACTATTTGAAGTAGCATAATTGTGTATATTTTGTACAATGGATAAAATTGAATATCGCGCAGTGATAAAATTTTTTGTTAAAGAAGTTCATTTGTTTGAAATTCATTAGAAGTTCACAAAAGTTTATGGGGAATCTTCTCATTCATTTTTGACAATTAAGAAATGGGCTGCCGAGTTTAAACTGGCCGTACCAGCCTTGAAGATGATCCATGTGAGGGACGCCCAAAAAGTGCAACAACATCAGAAATCATCGAACAAATACACGATTTAGTATTGGATGACTGACGGATTAAAGTGCGTGAAGTTGCTGAGGCTGTGGGCATTTCGAAAGAACGTGTAAGTTATGTTTGTATGAAGAATTGGATATGAAACAGCTTGCACAAGATGGGTGCTGTGCATGCTCACAGCAGATCAAAAACGCATTCGCATGAAAATCTGTGAACAGTGCTTGGAGCGTTTTTACAAAAATAAAACTGATTTTGTGCGTCGGTTTATTACTACGGATGAAACGTGGATTCACCATTACACACCAGAATCAAAACAGTGGACAGAAGCTGGCTGTTCAGCGTCAAAGAAAGCAAAGTCGGTCCCATCAGCTGTCAAGGTCATGGCATCGGTGTTTTGGGATGCTAAAGGCATTTTGTTAATCGATTACCTCAAAAAGGGGTAGAACAATAACCGGAGAATATTATTCTAATCTTTTAACCAAACTAGACAAAAAAATTCCTGAGAAAAGACCCGGTTTGGAGAAGAAAAATATCTTTCATCATAACAATGCACCCGCCCACAAAAGTGTTTTGGCAATGGGAAAATTGAGAGATCTGCGCTATGAATTCCTGGAGCATCCACCCTATTCTCCAGATCTGGCTCCCTCTGACTTTCATCTCTTTCTGAAACTCAAGCACTTCCTCGCAGGAGAGCGATTTTCTTCTAATGAAGAGGTGGTTGCAGCTGTACAGGGGTATTTTGCAGACCTTCCAGAGAATCAACACAGAAATGGGATAATGGCATTAGAGCATCGCTGGAACAAGTGTATTAGTCTTAAGGGAGATTATGTTGAAAAATAAAAACCATTTTGAAATTATAAATTTGTTTTTTCATTGTTAGGCTGAGAACTTTTCAGACCACCGTTGTACAATTGTTTTCAAATTGGAATGCGATGCTGAACACTACCCAATTCAGAAAACAGAACTACGATGTTGCATATTCATACAATTGCAGTAAAAGTACAGTGTTCTGTAGAGATACACTATACTCTGATTTATCCGGAATAAATTTTCAATTTTTTTTTGTTTTTAACGACTTTATCGATGAATTTTAAGATACGATTTGTACTAAAAACAACTTGTGTTGTTATAAATTCAACGTTATATCCGTTCATAGCTCATCAACATAAACGTAATTAATCTAAATTGCAAGGGTAAAAATAATACAGTACATGTATAGTTCCCTCAGCGATCTGGTTAACATCGGGAAAGAGAATTGTATCAGTCACAGATGACTAGAAAACTCCACCTCTGCGCTTGCAATGTTTGGCGCAGGCAGCCAGTGTTACAGTTCTAAGAACTCATTATTACATCAGAGGCTTCCGTCTGTGCCTACTTTACGGTGTAATCTTATCGCGGACTTTTTAGTTCCAAAACATTCCGTAGTGTTATAAGGTTTTGTAGTGTGTATACTGTGACGGCAGCGGTATGCGAACATCTGCTCTCCGGTACCAGCGGTTGGACGAGGCGAGCCAATCCGGCATCAGCAGCCGCCGAGACGTGACCAACTGCGTGTTCAGAGCTAGCGAATCAGCGATCCCAGTTAGTTAATAAAACCCGGGCCAGCAGAAAATTTTACGCACTCTTCATTGCCACGCCATCAGACGCACTTCATCTCCTCTCCTCTCTTGGACAACATCGGCGCGGAGTCAGCCGGAAGGAACGGCCGAAGAATAGAACCGGCGTTCTTGCGTCTTCGCCCTCCAGTTCTGCGCCAGCGATGGATTTCGCTGGGCCGGCAGCCGATTCTACAACCGGTGCCGAAAGAAGAGGACTGTAGTACGCCACGAACAGCAGGCGCAGCCGCCGAAGATCTTAGCGTGGCACAACAAACATCAGCATTCTCGCCACAAGGTCCTTTTTAGGGCCACTAAAAACACTAGAGTGTACGATTGGCGCCATTTGTCATGCGGCAAGCCTTTTGTCCGGTGACAATACATAAGTGTTCGTGTACTGTTCTGTTTACTGCATTTGTCCCATTAAACAATGTCGTGTAAAAGAAAGAAGAATGTCATTACGTTGCAAAAGAAGCTGGAGACCATATATAGACTTGACAAAGGTGGAACACTAAATAATATTGCTAAGGATTATGGAGTAGGGACTTCCACTGTGGGCGACTGGAAAAAAAAACGGCTCGTATAGAAAACTTTTGTGCAAAGATGGTTACCAAAGACAGTTTGGGAGAAAGGAGTACAGCTCGGAAAAGCAAAAACTGAGGCTTTAGACAATGCTTTTTTTTTATGGTTCTGTCAAGAAAGAGACTGTGGTGTCGCTATATCAGGCCCTATATTCCAAGAAAAGGCATTAAATTTAAACATGAAAATGGGTAGGAATCTATCATTTACGGCTAGCAGTGGGTGGCTAATGCGGTGAAAGGAACATCATGGAATTCGGCAGCTCATTGTGACAGGTGAGATCTTATCTGCAGATGTCGAAGCCAGTGACAAGTATAAAATAAGCTTTGAGAAATTTGTTTCAGATGAAAATCTGTCACCATCCCAAGTTTATAATGCTGACAAAACAGGGTTGTTTTATAAAATGATGCCAAAAACATCCTTGGCATCTAAACTAGATGAGAAAGCCAAAGGCCACAAAAAAAGTAAAGATCGTGTGACAGTGCTTTGTTATTCAAATGCCACAAGTGAACATAAACTGCCGCTGATGTTGATCGGCAAATCTGTGAAGCCAAGGGCTTTAAAAAATATAAGTGTTAACTGTTTATCGGTATTGTACAGATCCCAAAAAAAAGCCTGGATGTCTGCGGATTTATTTAAAAATTGGTTTTCCACGACTTTGTAGCGTACCTAATGTCAAAAAATATCTGACAGAAGAGGGACTGCCTCTGAAAGCGATGTTATTGATTGACAATGCTCCTACACATCCTGCAGAGAACGAGATGAGGAGTGGTGACATTTTTGTTAAATTCCTTCCTCCTAATGTGACTTCCCTAATACAACCATTGGACCAGGGTTCGCTTGAGGCTTTAAAACGGCGATATCGTAAAGCTTTTTTGAGTAAAATAGTAGAAGATAATGAGGAGAAAAAAGAAGATATTATGACCATTTTGAAGAAAATTAATATAATAGATGTAATTTATATGTCTGCTCCAGCATGGAAAGATGTTTCTCAAAAAACATTAAGAAATTCTTGGAAAAAGCTGTGGCCAGAAATGGCGGAAAATTGTGACGTTGAAACTACAGAAAGTGCCGAAAATGATAATCTTTCTGGAAATAAAGAGATTATTAATTGTTAAAAGATATTGAAGGTTGTGAAAATCTTCAAGAGGAAGAAGGTATTCGAGTGGTTAAATGTAGGTGTAGACCAATATGATCCTGGGAATCAATTCCTTTCTGAGGACGAGATCGTTGCTGAGCGTTCTAAAAAAATCAAACAACGAAGATTCAAGTTCCGATGATGATGATGATGCGGACGATGTAGCAATGGCAATCAACCATTCAGAGGCTACTTCAATGCTGGACAAATTATTAAATTATTTTGAGCGCCAAAGCGAGACAAACCCAGCAGAACTGCACACTTCAGTCCAGCAATAATAGTGCACGATAAACAGTGTATTATTTGCTGTAACCAAAACAGCTTCCAAATTGAAAACAACTGTAAATTCCGAGACCCTTAACCTCACTTTAAGATAATGAGGAACAAACTCGTCACTACAATAACCCTTTGCAAGCCTCTGCCTCTCTCAGTAGATCCTCCATATATAGCTTCATAGCTAATAAACACAAAATTGTCAGTAGGTTTTCCAAGTTGATATCACCATCTTATTTTTGTGTGTTTGTGTTTTTCCATAATTAATAAAAAAAAGTTTGTAACAATCAGATATTTCAACTGTTTCTTGTATGTTCCATAATTTTGAAAATTGTGAATTTGTTAAGCATGCTGGCTTCCCCTAGAATAATTTTTAAGCATACTTGAAGCACAGCGTTCTCTAACCTTTCAACATAATCTTTGCATTTGTTTACTCGTTTGTTATCATATACAATATCTTGGAATTTTTATGGTTTATTAGCGTATAGTAATATTTGGTTAAGCTTTTAGTCACCTTAAGATGACCACAGATTGTCAATAATCAAAGCATGACAGACTTTGGATAAATGAAGACAATTATATGTTTTGGACAAGTCCAAATATGTTGTATATAACAGATATTACAGGTAGTGTAAATTATTTCTTATTTACAATAAAATACTTTTTACACTTTGTATTATAAAAATATCACTGAAGGTGTCATATAATTGCTAATATTTTTCATCGTATGTATAAAAAATTTAACTATCCCCAAACATATTCACAATGAAGTTAGTAATCATTTCATGATTAGTATGATAGATGAAAAATGTGTTGTGACATGAGACAGTAACTTGAACGGTTTTCTGCATTAACACGTATGTTTATTATTTAGTTTTCAAATTTTGACTTGGAATCATTATTTTGCATATTTTTTAGGAGTCGGTCCTCACTTTGTCTCTCGATAATGTTTCAACCACGATTGATAAAAATCAACGTGGTATAGATGGTGTGTAACATACACAATTGGTGGATTTTTGGAGTCAGTTTTTTAAAGCTACTTTTGTTTAAAATATTATTTACAATTCAGAGGTAATAAAATATCCTGGACAGTTCCAGTTTATTTTTAAAATTTATTAGCAAAGAATGAATAAAATTACTTTCTCAACTGGGCATGACGAGTTTAGTTGTCCGATGGGGTGGCATTCAAGATCCATAATGGTGACGATAGTTATCAAGCCACTTTAAAAATTGTTCCTTGATGGGCATGATGACTTTAAATGTTGAATAGTGTGTCAATATGTAGTTAAAATGTTTCCTGACAGATGGCATTCGTATCAATTGCTTTGAAACGCCCTTGTTCCATGTTTTTGGGACTCCCATACAAAGAATGATTCGTGTTGCAAAAAAATGTAAAAGGCCTTGTCTTAAATATATTGTATTAAAAATATAGTCTATCAGAGAAATTGAATACTGTAATGTAAAACTAAATAACACAATTTGCACAATTTCTTTCATAATAAAATTCAGTTCAGTGTTAATATTTCATATTGACATTAGTATTTAATAAAAATATAACAACATTGAAAAAGTAAAATAACATTTAAATATTTAAAATATAATAAAAAACAAAACATTCTGCACATTAACAAAAATGTAAATGTCTTGCAAAATGTGTGGGGGGGGGGGGGTGACTACCCGTCATTGCTACAATATGTGTTAGGAACTTAGCAGAACAGCTTCTGTTGTCTGCTGTAATGGGTGTGACAAAATACTTCGTATTCATAGAAAATTAATTACCCAGTACAAATGCCACGTGGGTTGAGCAAATTACATGGTTAAGAGGTTAAGAATTAACAAAGGACAGAAACTAATGAAAAAAGTTGTTACTTTTCAGTGGCAGTGTTAAAATACCAGTAGTCATTTTTGAGACATTCTTAATAACAAAATATCAGTTTTTGAAATATAAAGAAACGGAGACAACTGGACTGACAAGAGGAGGACATGTGGAGGAGGGAGAGACACCGATCAAAAATGAAGGAGAGGAGAAGAAGGGAGGAACCAGCTGAACCAGACGTAGTCCACAGTGGCTCATACGAAAAAAAAAAGAAAGAAACATAGTGTTGCAAGAAAACTCGCCTTAAGTATGCAGTAAAGTATCTATAGTGTATCTTGTTTTTGTGCTGGCACTGAAATATGATTCAATTACATATGTGATTAAATGGAATCACACTGTAACTCAGCACACAAGAACTTGTTAGGTCTCACGACTTAGTTATTTCACTTGCTTCAGTCAGATCACTTGAACCTGCTCCTATTCTCAGTTCTTTTAAAATTTATATTGTTACAATTGTTACACCATTACATAACATTCTACATGTTTCTCGGGTATTCCAGTAGAGCACGCTACGTGTTTCTTGGATATTCCAGCGGAGCCCGGCTATAATGTGTGTGTGCGTACATATTGCTGCTACTTTGAGATGAAGGAAAAGAACGTGACACACCTGTCACGTGTCTGTGCCGAGATTGTTCCAGACTTCACCCGTCCGTGCGCGCTGTGTTCAAGGCCACAAGCAGTTATGCTCTAGTGTAGTGTTGGCGCGTTCTTATAAATATAATAATCCAGCGACGCTTAATTTCAGTTTAAATGGCGATTTATTCCAGTGCGGTTTGAAGTATTGTGGGGAAGTGTTATGTGTTTTATAAATTGTGCGTGACTGTATTAGTTGACATTATTATTGCGTGTGAACAATTTTTATTTGATTAGTTGTGAGAGACTATCTTGTTGATTACAAACTATTTAATTGTGATAATTAAAGCTGATGATTAGTGACTTAATTGGTGTCTTGTATTTTGTTTTCCACTGTACCATACGACGATCAGTAGACTGTCGTAACAATATCATTAACAAAAAGTAAAAGGTTTCATTAGTTCACAAAAGAAATAGGAAACCTTGTAAAGAAGTTACAAAGTAACTTAGGTTACTAGTTACTACCTGAAGGTATTAAAGCCTGGGAGCAGAAACCAAGATGAAATGTTTTACAAGCTGTAAATAAAAAAGAAACATTTTTGGACCTATGTTTGTATAAAATTTCTTCTTTATTTCAGTCTGTAGAATGCATTCCTGAAATTTGTCTCATTCCTCATGGGACATCTTGTATAAGAACAAAAACCTGTGTGTGCAGTGTCCCACCATTTCATGAAAATGTCATGTGGAATAATAGTTTTTCGCAGGGCCGGCCCCAGCGCTTCTGTCGTCCTGTGCAGTATTTATGAGTGCTGCCACCTCCCTATTTTAACTCTTGAACACATTCACGCCCACTAGACCTACTCTAAAGATATGGCGATTGCCTTCAAATGACGACTAGAATGTTTGCATTGTTGTGTTTATCAAATAACTAGATCTTTTTCGCGTTTACGATGCGGCGAACGACTACAATAAAAATGTATGCCTTTGTGAAAACTTAAAATTAAGATACTAACAGAAATTGATTATGATTGAAATATAACAAAAGTAATGTATCATATACCTTAGTTAAAAAATAATTGTCTAGTTTTTGCACTGGCAAACTCCTTTATGACTTCGTTGTAACAAGTGATTCAGCTAACTGATGTTCTATAGAAGTTCTCTCTTTCACGAGTTTTCGACTCTTCGTTAAACTCCTCTGACTTTATACATAAAGTAATTCTTACTAATCTGATATATAGTGATGAAATTAAGTGAATAATTTTATTTTTTCCCTCAATTTCAAAACTTAACATCCCTGAATCTGCCGCCCTTTAAAATTTACCGCCCTGAGCGGTGGCACGGTTCGCCCCTGCCTGGATCTGGGCCTGGTTTTTGGCATTCAAGATCAGACACAAAATGGATATCTTTGTACATTTGTGCACATGTGGTACTCTTATCCTCCCAAAAACTGAGTTTCCCCTCTTGCAAAGTAAGAGAAAACAATTGGTTCTTTCTTTTGTTAAGAAATAATTGCTAAGAAAACAATACTGACAGGATTGCTCAAATTACAGCGGAATAAATAACGTCATTCGTATGTAAGATATGAAAGATAAACTAGAAAGGCACAGGAAAAATGTCGAACATCAAAATGAGTTTTTAGTAGATATTTGTGGGTAGATAATATTTTGAGATTGAAGCAGGTGGTAAATTCATGCATAATCTTAAAACCAGCATAGTAGTTATTGATTTGGCCAAAGCATACAATAGTGTTCCTCTCAGAAAATTATTGGGGCAACCACGGGTGAAAAAATACATGGAAATACTGTAAAACGACTTTGAAAATATAATGAGTTACATACGAGGTTTGATCAACAAGTTCGTGTAATTTTGCAGTTTCCACAGCTACAAGTGTCTGATTAAAAAACTGTTTTTATGTGATGTTGGTACAGATGTTAGTGACAGTTGTCTAAATTTTAGCCCTATTTGATGCATAGTTTAGATTTCACAGCAGCGCCCGCTCTAGGGGCGGGCAACCCGGACATTTGTCCGGGGCGCCAAAATTTGGGGGTGGCATTTTGGCTGTAAGTGTGAGAAAAATATTGATGTGTTAAATACCCAATTAATAGAAAATTTCACATATCGATTTTTTCGTTCGCTAAAAATTTACAGTGCGTAGCGTATTTATATTGTTTATGTCTAAAAGCTAAAAATATTCATAATTCTTGATTCTAAAGAAAACAATCATAAAAGAGCGGTATGTTGAATTAAATAACCGTTTTTCCGTTTCAGGAGAGAACGGAAAATCCCAGCATTAATTTAATTTCGTGAGATTGTGATACATATCACAATATTTAAAGATTTCAGAGATATGAAAGATTGGACGGTGATTCATTTTTTAAAACATTTATTACGGCAATCTATGTTAAACACATGAAACAATAAAAGTTGACTATAAACTTACAAAAATCAAGTAAATTTTTATAATTCCGAAAAGGAAACATTTTATAAACTAATAATTTATTTTATTAATAAATTAACGCAGAATTGTAAAGGACGCTGCTTGAACTTGTTTGAACATGCAATGCATATACTTCTCTGAACAGAATAGCATGCGAGCAGAGCGCTGCTTCAACTTGTGTTTGAACATGCATAGACTTGCTTATTACATCTAACCTCGATTTTAGGAGACGCCGAAAAAAGTTTTTTAGTAATACAAGGTCCACCTAAACCACTGCATAATTACAAATTTCCTTCCAATGACACTGGTCGACATTTTAGCGCAAATTATTATACATGAATTTTAAGCAATGGAGAGCAAGTTTTACGAGACTGGCTAGTGTACTCTCTTTCACAAAACTGCGTTTACTGCTTCTGTTGCAAAATTTTTGGCCGTATAGTTAGTTCTCTTTCAAAGGAGGGTTTTAAAAGTTGGAAGCATCTCGGCGAAACTTTAAAAGAGCATGAAATTTCCAAAAAGCATATTCAGGCCCAAAAATCATGGCTAGAAATGAACCAAAGGTTAAAGTGTTGTAAAACTATAGATGCGGCTGCTCAAAGAATTATTAATGCCGAAACAAACCATTGGAACGAGGTGCTTCTAAGAATCGTAGCAATTACTAAAATGCTTGGTAAAAGTTGTCTGGCTTTTCAAGGTACAAGCGACAAGTTGTTTGAGTATAATAACGGTAATTTCTTAAAAATAGTTGAGTTGCTATCTGAATTTGATCCCATTATGGAAGAGCACGTCCGTAGAGTGCTCAAAAAAGAAGAGACTAAAGCTCACTATCTCGGGAAAAATATACAAAACGAGATAATAGATCTGCTGCATCAAGGTGTAAAGTCTCATATTATTGATGAAATAAAAAAATCCAAATATTTTTCCACAATTTTAGACCGTACTCCTGACATTAGTAAGGTAGAGCAAATGACTCTTGTAATCAGATATGTTTCAATCAATAAATTTGACGCTGATGTTGAAATTAAAATTAATGAAAGCTTTTTAGGCTTCTTACCAGTCGAAAGATCCACAGGAAAACAAATGACTGATATTATAATTGGAGAACTTAATGACTTGGGTTTAAATTTGCAGGATATCAGAGGGCAGGGATACGACAACGGGTCCAATATGAGGGGCGATAAAGCAGGAGTGCAATCTAAAAGTAAACAATATAATTCGCGAGCATTCTATGTTCCGTGTAGTAGCCACTCTCTCAATCTTGTTGTTAATGATATGGCAAAAGCATCCTTGGAAGCCGCTAATTTCTTCAACATGGTCCAAAAAATATATTTATTTTTTTCGGCATCTACTTTTCGATGGGCAATACTTTTAAAACATGTTCAAGGTTTAACTTTGAAACCATTGAGTAACACTAGATGGGAAAGTAGGATAGAGGCCTTAAAGCCTTTCAGATTCCATTTGGGAGATGTATACGACGCCTTGCTAAGCATTTACGAAAACCAAGAAATTGATAATTTAATAAGAGACGAGGCTTCGGGTTTATTAAATTGTATTAAACAATTTAAGTTTTTGTGTTCATTAGTTATTTGGCATAAAATACTAAATTGCATTAATCCAATAAGCAAGTTGATGCAAACAAAAGATTTTGATCTAGCCTCTGCACTTGATCTTTTACAAAACTGCAAAATATTTTTCAAGAATCTTCGATCGGATTCGTCCTTCGTTAAAACTATTATTGATGCAAAAGAACTTGCTACCGAAATTGACGTGGAGGCTAATTTTGGATCAATAATAACACGACACCGCGTAAGAAGAATAAAAAGAAACTTCTCATACGAAGCACGAGATGAACCGATCGAAGATCCAAAAGAAAAATATAAAATAGATTTTTTTTATTTTACAATCGATCAAGCACTAAATGCACTAGATGCTAGATTTGAACAACTTAGTAATCATAGTAACTATTTTCAATTCTTATATAATATATAGGCCTATGATTTAAATACCATGTCCAAAGAAATGCTACTAAAACACTGTAAGAATTTAGAATGTATTTTAACTGATGGTGATTCTGTTGACATAAATGGGGTAAAATTAGCAGAGGAAATTTCAGCAGTATCTGCGCTTTTGGGCAAAAAAGAAAGCCTAAGCAATGTACTGAGCTTAATTACAAAGTTAAATTTTGCCCCAAACCTTACTATTGCTTTAAGAATATTGCTAACGATACCAATAACTGTAGCAAGTGGCGAAAGGAGTTTCTCTAAGTTAAAATTAATTAAGAACTTTTTACGTTCGACTACTACACAAAATCGTCTTAATGGTTTGGCCATTTTGGTAATCGAGCATGAAATTGCTGATCAAGTAAATTTAAAAGATGTAATAAAAAAGTTTGCAGAACTGAAAGTGAGAAAAAAAAGTTTTTTGTGATTTTAGCGTAGTTGATGTTACCTTGTTTTATTTGCAAAATAATGGAATTTTGATTGATTGTGCAATAATACACATTTTTAATAGCATTTAAAAATGTAAAAAATTATATGGTTAACAATTTGTGGCTAGGTACAGATATTTCTTAATTAATTTATACTGTTTTGTACTGCTTGATTATCAATTTTATGGTATGTTACATGTTTCTTTCTAAATATGTATATATGTATGTGTTGATTATAATTTAAAATGATTTGACTTTTATTTAACATAAAAAGTAGAATCTACTGTTTTGTACTACTTGATTGTCAATATTATGTTATGTTACATGTTTCTTTCTAAATATAGGCCTATGCTTTTATTAAAATTTAAATAAAATGATTTGATTTCTATTGAAAATAAAAAATATGTACCTTTATTTAAAAAATATATACAGGGTCCGCCAGTGAAGCGGGAAATTTTGAAAGTCCAATAGTTCATTTTCTGCTCACGAGAGGGCGTGGAGGTTTTCGATTGTTGTTTTACATTTAATGCCATTTGTTAAACATGGAGCAGTGGTCCGGTGCACAGCGTGCTTTCTGCGTAAAATCGTTTTATAAGAATGGTGACTGTGTGACATCTGTACAACGATTGTTTCGTAATCATTTCAATATTCCACAACATGGAAGAGTGCCGTCCGCTCATGCAATTATGTCATGGGTGAAAAAGTTTGAAGAAACTTGTTCCACATTAAACTTAAAGCATAGAGGAGCAACAAGGTCTGTAAGAACAGAGGAAAACATTGAAAGAGTTCGAGTAGCATTGACGCGTAGTCCACAACGTTCTGCAATGAAACATGCATCCGCACTAAACATTAGTGACATCGTTACGACGAATTTTGCACAAAGACTTATCTTTTCATCCTTACAAAATTCAAGTAATCCAGTAGTTGAAAGATGGCGATATGCTGGCTCGCAGGATTTTCAGCGAAGAAATATTGCGACGTGTAAATGATGATGAAAAATTTATTCACCGCATGTTTATGTCAGATGAAGCACATTTTCATTTGAATGGATATGTAAACAAACATTGGAATGATGAAAACCCAGGTGAGTTGCATGAAAAGCCATTACATAGTCCGAAAGTTACGGTGTGGTGTGTAGTTTCATCATCTGGCATTATTGGGCCATATTTTTTCCAAGACGATAGAGGAAACACCACAACTGTCAATGCAGACCGCTACACACACATGGTCAGAACATTTTTGATGCAACAGCTCCCTAGGTTTCCAGAAATTAATTTTTTCCAGCAGGATGGGGCCACAAGTCATACTGCTCGTGTGTCCATGGCTGCTTTAAGAGAACTCTTCCCGGACGGACTCATATCCAGATAAGGCGACATCTCGTGGCCTGCAAGATCCCCAGATTTGTCTGCATGCGACTTTTTTCTTTGGGGATTTCTGAAGAGCAGGATGTACATTGATAGACCGCACACCATACTGGAATTAAAAACGAATATCAGATAAGAAATTGCATGGATTCAACCTGACCTGTTACATCGAGTGATGGAAAATTTTCGGTCAAGATTAGAAGAATGTTTACACAGAAATGGCTCTCACTTGAGCGGCGTTATTTTTAAAAAGTAAAATAATGGCATACTTTACTCAACTCAGATCTGTAAAAAAAAATCTGATAATAAATGTTTCATGAAAAAATTGGGTACTTTTAATTTTCCCGCTTCACTGGCGGTCACTTTATATTCTTAAGGGGCGGCAATTTGTCGTTTTGTCCGGGGCGACGTAACCGCTAGAGCGGGCCCTGTTCACAGCTAATTGAGTAAGTTGTCCTTAGGAAATTTGTTGGCATTCTATAATGCAAGATTGAAGAACATGGTATAAATTTTGTGTAAACTGTGAAATAAACTGCTCTGTCCTGGTAAACGTTTTTAGAAGGCATCTGGTGAAACTGCTATGCATGAACAAGCAGTTTACAAGCTTCAATCACCACCATAAATGAGTTGAAGATCATGGTTGTCAGATGAAGATTATGTTTTTGTGTTCCACAAAATTTCATCACTAGGCGCAGTGGTAAATAAAGATTACTATTTGAACATTTTACGCCATTTGTGTGAAGGTATTTATAGAAAACAGCCAGATTTACGGAAGAATAATTTATGAAAATTGCAGCCCGATAATGCGCATGGATGCACGTCATTACTTTTTTAAAATTTTGGCAGGCTACGCAAAAGAAAACGTAATAATGATGACACAGTGACTGCTGTATTCACCAGATGTGTCCCAACATGACCTTTCCTCCAACATAGTGATAATTTCCACGATAGGACGATGGTTCGCGACCGTTAAAGACATATAACAAAAATTGCTAAGTGAACTTAAGGCTGCACCAAAAAGTGCATGCTTGAAATATTTTGAAGACTGGAAAACGGCTTGCTTAATCGTGTTGCATTCAACTGAGGCTACTTTGAAAGGGGCAGTATAAGTGTTGATGAATGAAGGCATCATTTTAAAAATAAACAATAACTGCATGAACTTTTTGATCATACCTCGTAGAAGTTGGTAATGAAAGGTCAACTGAATTTTGAGTAAAATAAAGTTAGAAACAGGGCTGCTGAATAGCCCAATGCTATTTATAATATATATAAACTGATTATTGTTGTCCAGGCTCGTAGGCCATGGTCCACAAATTTCACTTTGCAAAATTATGTGCCCATAACAGTCATCATCAGTAGAGCGGGAACAGACTTTTTTGAATACCCACTAAGGGCTAAGTTAAGATCAGTCCAACTAGAAGGACATTTCTATTTTTAATTTTTTGTATCTTCAATTTTTACCATGAGTGCACCATGCAAGCTGTGAGCCAAACACGTATTGTATTCTGTGAAACATGCTGCATTCAAATGAAACATGACCTAAGAGAGCACCTTCAAATAGAAGAAAACAGACTGAAGATGGCATGGGAAAGAACATGGAGGAAGCAATGCGGGATAGAGGACTAGCAGACCAGGATTGTGGTGAGGCTAAGTTATAAAGCAAGAGTCTGTGTAACTGTAAAACATCTCACTATAAAGAAAGAAAATTATTACAGATTTTAGAAACAATTCCTTTTGTAACATCAGATGTTGGCTAAGTATGCCTTAATGAAATTATTGTTACATATAAGTATACAGATAACTCTGAATGGACCATATTTGCAAAACTTGCGATGACACTAAGTTTGTAGAAATTTCTTCCATTTTCATTTTCATCAGTATCATAAACTTGGATAAAAGAGGAGGGTTGCTCAAAGGACCAAAATACAGCCTTAGAAGAGCTCATTGTGATAATATTAAAAACCAACTGACCTTGGAAGTAGTTTTGAAAAATGTTTATACCTGATCATAAATTTAGTGACCAAAAACATTCAGCTATAAAGATTAGAGTCATCTATAATAATTGTATATTAGAGAGTTGACAATCCAAACTGATTTGAATCAGAGGATGTTTTAATTGTTTGAAATTTCATTGTTCTTTCAATCAATGAAACGCTGGTGCGTGATCGAAAATGGGAACCGGTTGAGTTTCCATAGAAACTACTTCTTTGTTGTCAACAACGTAGTACATATATAAAACTTCACTTGTTGAATGCGACTACATTTAACTTATAATCTGTACATTGGTAAATGAAGAATGAATTCATTGATTGGTGAATGAACATATAAATATATATATATATTTTAGATTTATTGAAGCATTTTCAATGCTCTTCTCTGTGCATTGCATTTGTGCAATGCTTGTAAATTTTTTGCCAGTTTGAGACAGCTATGTTTAGAGGGCCAACAGTATACGGTATTAATTCATATTCATTGGAAGTCATAAAATAAAATAACCTTCGTATTTTTCTTCTGGACTCGCAGGGATTAGCCACTTTGGCTGTTCTGACTTCAAAAGTTGTCTTTCTGTCTCCTTTAATGTCTTCCAACACTTCTTCACCCTCTAACCGTAGCAAACATTTTCTTGATATGTGGTTAGCTACAAGTAAGGGGCAACTCTTGTAACCAGTTCCAGACCGAGGCACAATGGCTATCGGAGCACAGGAGAGTGACTTGTGGCATAGTTAGACTCAGTAGAATCTGCAAACCTTGATGAGGGCCTTGTGTGTGACACCTAAGCGCCACCAGTAAATATGTGTTGCCCACATTGCCTTGCAGGGAAGCGAGAGTTCCCTAAAGGCAAAGGGAAGGATATCAGTGACAAAAACTATTGGGTTGAGAGAAATAGTTGAAGGTGCCAGACATCACTATCAACCTCTACCTAACAACATGTTGGTACCCTATGTTAGAGAAACCATATCATACTAACAGACTTTAAAGGAATGGATGGGCAGAAAAATAGTTCTATTTAATTAAGTAGAGAACTGTAGTTATTATGTTCATAAAATTGATTGAGATGGGCTACTATGTATAAACCAACTTCTGTAAACAATATGGAGTATTTAGAAACAAAATGAATATTATAAGAAGTCAAATGATGTTTATTGGCTTTCTAAAAACTTATCAAAGAAACTATATCCTCCCATACTTCCAAAATAGTCTATCACACAGTATCACACATTGGGTCAAAGTGGGAGAATTCATACAAGCAACAAAGAGCAGTTGTCTGGATTAAGAAAAAAGCAGTGCCAGTGGTAACTACGTTGCTGGTCTGTGCAAAAACTCTTCCTGTCTCCTTAAGACAAGCTGCACTACATAAACAGATGAAGAGAGATGTGTTGACATTTAAATTGTTAGCAGAGTAGCGAAGAATGTATAAAGTAGCATTTTAAGAATGGATTACAATATCACAGGCTTTCTCTTCTCATTTGGTTCCTTGTCAGCATTAATATTTCTGGCTTGTATATTTTAATGGTACGAAGTTGTACCCGTTAAGCCTCGCTTTGGGATCGCCACTTTGTAATGTAACGAGTACTGAGTATTCTCTCTCGTAAAAATTTGATTGATAATTTTTAAAATCTTCTGATTGGTTTATTTAGTTGAATTGGTTTTGTGGTTCGATGTGATTTTATTATTATGAAGTCGTTGGTTTAATTGTATTAGTAATTGAAGATAATATTTTTTTAACTGTTCACTTGTTGTTGTAGTTCATAGTTTGACTAGTTTTATTTTTCTTCATTGAGACGAATCGATTAAGTAGACTTTCACTGAAATTATAGTGTGGTTATTTGAATTACTTACTGGATGTGATGTTCTGGTTTTCGTGTAGAGTAGCCACGATTACCTAAATACAAGATTTATTTAAAATTCTCTCGCTGGTGCCATAAGTGGTGCCATCTATTGCACACGGTCCACAGAGCCTGTAACTGTCTAATCTAGTAAAATAATTGGTTAACTCTATTCATTGTGATTGAAATATAATTTATTCCTTAATAATTCTCATGATCTTGTTTTGATAAACAATTAAAACAAAATGTCGAACTTCACAATAATAAGTACATTTATTAAAATTTCTCTTTCAATCTCAGGGTGGTCATGCTGATGTCGTGGCCATAATGTTCCACGCTGTTGATAGTTAAATTATTTTAAAATAAACATGGATTCTTTGAGTCTGCAGGATACAAAACTAGAAGATTACACTACTACAATAATTAATTAGTAGGAGAGTGATTCCGTTAACAAACAAAAATTCTTAAATAACACAATAAAACTTCAAAGACGTTTGACGTCAACATATAGTTTAGACCTGGGGTGTCTGCATAGTACCAGTTAATTTAAATAAAAAGAATAATTCTTTTAACATGACATAGAATTTAATTGTACTAAGGTTCTACGTTCCTTTAGTGTATAAAAACAATCATCTTACTCACTAGATTGGATAATATTCAACAGATAAATTATTATCTCTCATAAATATGGTTGATCATTATTAAATGGTTTGAACAAATAACAAATTTATGAAATACAGTAATGTCAAACGTCCTTCTAAGGTTCGCCATAAAATCATCGGTTTAATAAAGTTCATCAAGTGCCAAGATAACTCATTAATTTAGTTAATTGTTATTGAATTGTTCCAATAATAAATATTCGACTCAGTACTACAAGGTTCAATGCCCTTTAATGTTTCTGTCACCTCGTCTTTTCACTATTACTGATAAAAAACCTATCTTAAAACTTTATAATTTTTTCAATCATATTTTGATTGTCAATTAATTCTTATTAATTATTAAAAAATATGAATAACCATAATGAGGTTTAATGTCTCTGCAATGTTCAGTTAAATTGTCTTATTACTATTCATGGTAAAATATTATTGTTTCATGTCATCATTTTCTTAAGTATTATTTAATGTCACTGTACTCCCTTTTTAATTAATTAATCCTGCAATTGCAATGGATTATACACTTTACAATCATTATCGCACTGTCACTCAACTATATTCCTTTGTTAATTAAAACGTTCAACACTTTTATAGAAAAATTTGGTTAGGTCGACCAAATGTTTACATTCGACGCTCGCACAGGTTAGGTTAACTCTCCTCTTCTGGCGTCCGGATCGACTCGTCTTGTCTCCTTCGTCGACAGTACAATAATGATGATTTTTCTGGCATCGGTTTTTTGACCAAGCTTTGCTATAACCATTTTGATTGGTGGAATGCCCGAGGACATTCCATTGAGCATGCCTCCCTCGTTTATAAAATTATTTACTTTTATAAAATAGCGTCTGTTTTTGGGGGTGGAGAGTACGAAAATGATGCTTAATATTTTATCGAAATCGACACAAATACATTTAAACTCAAATAACTTTCTTATGATACTTGTGAGCTCTAATCTAGCTTTATCAATCTTGTGTATGTCTTTGTGGTCAGTTAGATACCTCACAAGCCATAATTCGATTCATGTTTGACAATTATCACTTTTATTTATAACTTATGACTATTACAATTTTTCTTATTCAAATCTATCTTATGCTTATTTTATTTACAATTTGAATTTACTAATAATTGTTTCCACTAATACACAGTCCTTTTCTGTTATTAAGTTACTTTAAAATCACTTAATTGTGAAAACAACACTAAATTTGTTTCCAAGCTTCACTAGGCTTATAGCATCATTATTTGGATTTAGTTATTTTTGTTTAATAATTGCATCTAATGAGTGGATTACATTTCATACTTAATCCTAAACACTCATTTCAACTTCTGGTCATCATTGCTTGAATTAATTGATACAGTTATTTTATTGACATTTTAATCTTCCAATTCACCTATAGCTTATGCACTATATGGTGTTACATAAATTATCTTCACTCTTAATTATATACTTGGTTTTGAGTCATTACTTTTACAAAATA